>CM062293.1:217683098-218283098 GCA_031216915.1 Pictodentalium vernedei
TAGTAAATGACAATGGGAGATGAGGCATATGGCCCTGTGTGACACGCAGACAAAAAGGACAGTACCAAGAACAGGGCTGGAACTGACCTTGCAAGAACCCTAATGGCTAAGGTTGATGACAGCCTGAACAGAAGAAAAGAGGGTCTAAAGAAAAAAGGTTCTCAGACTGCTCCCGCAACTGGTGCAGAGAGGTGGAGAAAGTAGAAGCATTTCTCCAGTAGATTGGCTGCATAACATTCGACAACTGACGGAGTTAGCATAAGCCGAGGAGGTGGACAATGCACAAACCTCGTGGACAGGAAACTGATTGGTAATACAATCGTCTATCGCTCTGATGCATGAAAAGCAAGACAAATCCATCTAGAAATGGAGACAGGAGATATCTTCTGTCAACCAGGGAGACAGAAATATATCATACCCTGCCTTTCCTAATGAACTGCGTCTGGTTGAGGTAAAAGCGAATTGCACGAAATGGACAGAGCAAAGAGGAATTACCCTCTGCAGAAGGAAGAGCCCTGATACAGATTGGAGGTGGAGTAGTTTCTGGCATCTGATTCTTGGTCAAAAGGAAGCAATCAGTGGTAAAGTAACACTGTTGGTGGAGCTTCTGAGAAGGGCCAGATCAACACAGAGGATGTGAAGCTCACTAACCCTTCTGGCCGAGGCAAAAGCCATCAGAAAAGCTGGATTGGATGTGAGAAAATGCATATCCACCTGGGATGGAGGTTCGAATGGTGCCCCCTCCCCCTCAAGGAAAGAAGCGCCCAAGAAACATACCATCTTGGGGTAAACTGCAAAATCCTTAGATGGTAACAGGTTTGAGACCTAGGAAATCAAACAGATATACTAGAAACTCCGCAATCTGTGTTATCAAAGGATCAGCATAATCAACAAAGTGATCAGCACACCATCGACAGAAGACTTTCCACTTAGCCACATAGGCTAAACCAGTGGAGTGCCATCTTGAAGATGAAATGCACTCCACTGCTCGTCTTGAAAAACCAATACGGAGGAGACAGGACCTGACGAAAGATATGTGTGAAGGCACAATGAAGTCAGGTCGACGTGAAACCTCCTTGGGTGACCTTGGTAAAGAAGGTTGTGACGTGGAGGGAGACATGCCAGAACTGCCACCAACAGAGAGTTCAGCTGATTGATCCACACCTGCCGAGATGACAGGGGAGCGATCAGAATGAATCGACAACTGCAGGTTTGTATCTTGGCTAGAACCTGAGGCAGAATCAGAACCAGTTGGAAAACATAGCCAACTAGGCCATTCCAATCGAGTGACAGAGCATCTACGGCAGAAACCAGAGGATCTAGATATAGGGACACAAAAGTGTACACCTGAGGGTTCCAACGGGTTGTAAAAAGATCAATGTGGGGACAACCCCACAGATCGCAATGCGACTGGAACACTGCCCTGTAAAGCATCCACTCGGTGGAAATGAACCTACCCCATCAGGAGTCCGCTAGGGCATTCAGATGACCAGGAATGTGATGAACCACCACCCCAGCAGTGACATCATGAGCGAGCAGTAGATGATCCTGAGCCAATTCGTACATGGGAACCAAGTGAGTGCTACCCTGTTTCCAAATGTAAGCGACCACTGTTGAATGGTTAGACAACCGAAGGACCTGACAATTCGAAAGGTGGGGGATCCACTGCTGGAAACTCAGAAGAAGAGCAAGAGGCTCCTTCTGGTTGATGTGAAGAGCTGTTTGATCCTGGTCCCATACTCCATGAAGGAAACGACCAGAGGTTCCAACATCGCTCACCATCCGAGATCGCTGGCATCAGCCATCAGAACATGATCGGACATGGGCAAGTCCAACGGAACTCCCTGCATAATCTGCTGACCATCCATCCAGAGAAGAAGGTAACGATGAGGAGATGCTGGTAACTGAAGCACTAGATCGGCTATCGGCCTCCAACGACTGAGAAAGTGTTGGAGAGGTCTGACATGCAGCCGCCCTAGAGGAATGAGATCCATCATCGAACTGCAAAGACAGAGCAGCAGGAGAATACTCCAAACTGTCACGTACGTGGACTGGGTCAGAGTTGGGGCAAAAGCCGAGAGAACCACAGTCATCACCCATGGGAACCGACACTGTATTCAGCTGAGTATGGAAGTCCATCCCCAGATGATAAAATGACGGAGAAAGGACCAGGTCCAACTTCTCCTTGTTGACTCTGAACCCTAGCGACATGAGCAAGTGTGTCGACATTTGACTCCAGAGGGGCAGCACTGGACTGATTGGAGTGCCTCTGGAGGATATAGTCCAGATTCCCGAAGTTGTCACCCAGGACTGAGTGCAATGGAAGGCGATCACATGCAACCTTAGTCGGATCAAGGCTCACAGAGCCTGGTTGAGGCTGAAAGGCACGACCTTGAACGGGAAAATTCGCCCAAGAAAAGTAAACCTGAGATACTTTCGCAATGTCCGATGTAGAGCTGATTAGTTTAACCAAATCGAAACTGAAACTCAGTTTTTTACAGGAAACCGAAACCGAACCGAAAAAGAAATTAAAAACCGTATATTTTCTGTTTTGCTTAACTTTTGAATATTCACATTTAGTACGCCATAGATTTTGTATAATCAACAAAATGTAAGCTAAAATGCATGGTAGCATATTAACGAGAAACGACGATAGAAATGCCAAATGCCTATTATGCGATAAGTCAGTCATCGTCCAGTATGTAAATACCTACAACCTACGTCGCCACATACAGAATCATCATGCATAAGAGTAAAACACTATTAATAAAAAAGACCGGACTGTGACACCTGCAAAGTATCAATTCGCTCAAAGCTCAGTTGATGTTGGGGAACCTCTTTTTGCAGGAAAGGGGTTAAATTCATATTAATAAAACGTTAGCTGCATATACCTGTCATACAAAGTGTCAATCGGAAATTTGAACAGAATGAAAGTAAACAAGAAGAATGTTACTAAGGTAACACATGCCCCCCCCCCCCCCCGGTCACCGTCACCTTGCAGATGCGGCAGAAACTATTATACACAACACACCTTCTGACTGTCCTTAACATTTGTAAAAAGTTTAACAATTGTACTATGATTCATTTCTGAGTTATGGCTGGGACACGAATATTGACTGATTTTTAGTGTGACCTTGAAATGTGACCTTGACCTTGAAGGTACGAACCCGGCTATGGTGTGTGACACATCCTCCCATGGTCCTTTATAATTGTGTGAAGTTTGATGACTGTGGCCCTAACAGTTTTCGAGTTATTGGCTCGGACACACACACACCTGGATGGATGGATGGACGGACGGACGGATGGACGCTCCAACATTTCGGGTTTATGGGCTACCCAAAAAACATTTTGTATGTCCAAAACCTTATTTTACCCAGAACCCCACCCCCTCCACCCTAAAACTTATATTTTACCCTCACCCCCACCCCTCCACCCCAAAACCACACCCTAACCCTACCCCACCCCTAAACCCTAAAAGCCCACCCCAGACCCTAACCCCCACCCACCCCCGGGACCTAACCCCAACCATAAGCCCTACTCTGGGGCTACCCCTAACCCCCACCCCACCCCACCCCTGACCCAACCCCCACCCTAACCAAACCAATAGGATTAGGAGCCATTTTTCGGTTTAGGGGCTACTAAAACTAAAACCCCACCCCTGACCCCAGCCCTAACCCCCCTCCGGAACATAACCCTCCCCAACTTTAAGCCCTACTCTGGGGCTAACCCTAACCCCACCCCACCCCTAACCCTAACACTACCTTAATTTGGAGGTAGCCCCTAATAATAATATCCCCTAAACCCCCCAATGTTGGCCCGGATGGACGAACGTTTGGACACACGCACACTTCAATCACTATATGCCACCCGACTTAAGTCACGGGGCATAAAAACCAAAATACACTTATTCGTGCAAAATGCACGTGGCTGGGTTATTTTTCGAAGTTATGGGAATTCTCAGAATTCAGTGACTCTCTGACAATCATAATTCAATGCAAATAGAAAAGAAGAATGGACATGGAAATCAGGTCTGGTGACGATCTTGTCGGTAATTTGCATAACCTCTTCAGTGCTTTGTAAATGAATGATTCTGGGATTTAGAGTTTGCTCCTTTCGGGTACAAAAGTCAACTTTTCAAGTTAGTTAGATTGTGAAATAGGTTATCTGTTTTACTGAAAGTAAATGACGTATTCTAAAGTTTGCAACTTCTCTTTGAAATTGGGCAGTTGCTTTCTCAAATTCCGACCCATTTCACTTATTTTCATGTAAGGCAACACGTCAATGCTGTGAATAGAAATGAAAAACGAATCGGACAGGATGGTGGAATCAAAGTTTCCGTCTCAAATGGCATCTCTGTGACTAAATGTCTGAGCCCACCTCCCCTCAACACACACTCCCGACTCCCGTATCTATGCCTTTGGGCTTGAATGACTTTTTATGAAGTGTATGCAGATTGCAGATATTTTTTGTTCATTTAATTCACAGAACCGACCAGCGCTAGTCCGATGAATCGGATCGTGAAAGAAAGCATCTCAAAGGTCGATGCTGGCAGCGAAACCTCCCTGGTGAATGAAGCGGTGAACCAACCTGAAAGTCCTCATGCTGAACTTGGCCCAATGATAGACTGGTTCAGGATACTCAGATCGATAACTGGTGAGAGTCTGTCATCCTTCTTAGGCACCAAGAACAGACAGGAATAAAATCCCACTGAATGAATGTTCTTGACGACCTTATTCGCCTCCTTTGAAAAGGACAGGAGATTGCCTGTCTGCATGATCAAAAGTTCCTGGCGTGAAACATCTAAAGGTACTTGGGTTGGAAGAAGCACTCTCAACAGAGTGGAGTGCCTCTGAAAGGATATCAGCAGACTGGACCGAACATCTAACACCCATGGAAACACCCAAGAATCGGATGTGATCGTGGCCCAACAGTCTGCAAACTCGGATTTCCCTCCTCCAACTTGGGACGAATCGAGGTGAGGACTTTCATTTCTAGCCCCGGCGAGGCCTGTGAGTGAAGAAACCACCTCCTCTGCTAGATAAAGGATCCTGAGACCTCCTTCTGGACTGCCGATGCTTACCCCTACCACGTGGAAGCAGGAGCATCAGCCCATGGCTTAACAGAGGAAACAGAAGGGCGTTTGTTAGGCTTGAAACTGCCCCGACCTCCAACAGAAGGCGGATCAAGCTGGGGATGCAGCAGCTGATCTTTGGAATGATGCAGGACGTCATCCCGGACCATCACCACGGAATCATGGAACTGACACGGGCCCACCAAAGAAGAGGATCGAAGAGCAGTGCATTGACATTCAGGAAGGGAACAGTTTGTGCCCAACACAGCATCCATCAGATGCAAAGGAGCCTTATGTCAGCAAACTTGTCTGGAGGCAGATAAGCAGCCAAGGCAGAGGCGACATGATCCCAATAGAGATAGCATGCCTACCATCTCCCTTGATAAGCCAAACATGGACTCCAAAGTCACCATAGGAATAACAGCAGACTTGGCTAGCAGTCCAGATCCAAGATCGTCAAAGTCTTGCAGACCGACAGATTGGTGGAATCGTACGAGCAATAACACACAGGGAGCAAAAAAGGTATGAGCCTAGTGAAGACCAAAGTCTTCATAGCCTTGAAACTGTTTTGAGTTCAATGCTGCAAAAACTTTGACCACTTGTACCGACTGGCACGGCCGAAGGCGCCCAGAAGTAGGTTGCTCCACAAGCTGTATGCGCGCGACCTATGATCATGGCCGGGCTGAAACCACCAGCTGGTCTGATGGTTTAAAGGAACTCAAACACAAAGTTGTGTTCAACCGATTACCAAAAATGGTCACTGACCAATTACTAGTTATTTGAGCCTACAATCAGTCGATTCTGATGCCGATTCCGATTGTAATACCGTGCACTACCAGGCGAATTGAGGTTCGAAAGGACTGCATTAAACTGAGCATTTTTCAAAGTGTTAAACTTCATCGACTGGGGTTGCCGTAAAATTACCAGTCGTGCACATGTGGATGGTAAATGTGGCTCTCAGAGCCACGTTTACTGCCCAAGTGCGTGCAAATGGTAATTTCAATGTGACCTGAGTCAATGGAGTGCAATCTCCACTTTTCAGGCATTAACTGGCGATTGCCACAAGTACGCTCAATTGTAAGCTTTACATGACGTTCAACTTGTACATCCCGTCAAGGGGATTCTAGAGAGATTAAGAATACACATTGTGGTTCTTTCTCAACTTTATTCAATGGGGTATCATTGACATCATTTTACATTAACAATTAAACAACTAAAGAAGATAATAAAATGTGGTTAATGAACCATCACAAAATGCTTGGTAACAATCGGCTGAACCGATGTTCCAGGGGTCGTTGCTAGTGTCGATTGCCCACAACCGGCCAATTGTGGTGGCCGGTTGCGATCATCGGTTGAACACTAACATAAAGTCAAGAGCCACTCCCAAGTCAGAGGACTGATGACTCTCAATGTCAGGTGTGCCTGACGAGTCAAAAGACCCATAGCTGAAGTCGGGCATACCAGCCGATGCCTTCCATGGTGTAGGAACACCACAGGTGATCAGAAAGCAGCGCCCTGCTTCCAATCCCTGGGAGGCCATGCATCAGAGGGCACCTGAAAGAAACCTCGCTAGAGGCAACAGGAAGGCTTTGGAAAGAACCTGCATGAGCAAGGAGAGGGCCTATCCAACCCCAATCTCACATTTGCCAGTATGACGTGGGAATGGGCCGGAAAAGTGGCTTTGCCACTGACCCTTTAAACTAATGAAGGGTCACAATCCTCTTGAACACCTGTCACCTCGCTGATCTGAATTCAGATGCTTATAGGGGTATGAAATATCCCAAGGATCTGAAGTGCGGGAACTCAGGAGAATCAACGCGGACCTCTGAGGGACAGAAGATCCAGGCTGCACAAAAATGCACCCATCCCGCAAAACTGGCCGAAGGACCAGAATGCATGGACGGAAGCACAACAGAGTCCATGGTGACCCCACCATAGACATTTGAATCCAAATAAAAACCTGCTGGGCTCGATGGATAAGAGACCACAGCAGAGGGATCGACTGGCAACCACTTCCGACTTTGCAGAGTTGAAGCCAGGGAAGGTTGAGGCCAATATCCCACGTCCAAAGAAGCAGAAATCCCTGCAGACCCCTGCAGGGATTAGCCAAGTCGGGCTGAAACAGAGACCGATGATGTCACCGGTGGAGCAGCAACAGGAGAGGATACCTCAGAAGCTGTTGACTAAAGCGGAAAGGCAGAGTAAGCAACCAAGCTCAGCTCCAAAAGGAGGAGTCACAACCCTAGTGACAACCTCAAATGTCGACTGGAGAGGGGACAGTAGTCCCGGAACCAGGCATCTCTTCGCCAGAAAGTCAGCAGCTACCGTGGTATCCATGCCAAAAAAGACTGCAAAACTCCCAGGAGGGGAGGCCAATACGACTCCATTCTCCTTCCCACATGCGCGGGAGGGAAATGGCATGTGCCCAAACTACACAATAGACTGAAGCCCAAGAGGTGGAAGACCACCCAGCCCACAGAGTCTTTCAATAGAACACCCAAATAAAGTGGAGCATGAATAATGGGAAACATCAACATACTAAGACAACAAAAATGGCCTGCAAGGTCTCGTCCTAGGCATATCTGGTGAGAGCATTGTAGATGGGAAGGTGAGCCGAAAGAAAAAAAAAATCTGAACACCCCCAGCTACCAGAGTAGGGTGGCAGGAAACAAAAGCCCAATGGGAACAGAAAAGTACCCCAACAGCCAAAAAGGGAACTGGCATAAATTCTACCCTCAACAGAGGGGACAAAAGCTGCCACAACAGCTGACACCTAACTCAGATGAAAGCAGAACCCAAAGGGTTAGCAATAATGAACAAAAGCCTGAAACAGCACAGAACGTGAAATTCACGCACAAAATTATAGTATAGAGATTTATCACGAAAAATACAGTGAATAATCAAGAGAATATAATTTATAAAAACACTGCTCTGTATGTCTGGATAGTGAAGAAACAGCTATAAATCCACAATTCAGAACAGGAAACATTGTTAACACCGAGTCAAAAGGTATCGCTGTTGATGAGCAAAACGATCCACATCCTGTAAGATGGTGGTAACAAAAAGAATGAGGAGTTGGTTATATGTCTGCGCACTGGTTCCAGAGGCCATGGATTAGTACAAGGAGAAGAGTGTCCTCTACTGGGTGTGCACCAGTCACACTCGACCCAGTTTTGGATTATGTTTTCTGGGTGCTTTTGAACTACTTTTCTTTCCCAAAATGCTTGGGAAAGAAGTAAATAGAGAGTATTTTTACGACTTAAGAGACTTCCACTGTAGTGTGAGCATGTTGTAAACAACTGTAAGGTAGGCTGATAAGAAATAATCGTATCCAGCCCAGGGCACATCACACAAGTTACTCTATGTTGAACAATCTTAGTATATGGCTTTCAAAGTAAAAAAAAAATGCATATCTTTTCTTGATTACTTCAGCGATTTTAACGTGTTACAATTTGCTACACCCCCATTCAGAGACTCCCTCCACCAGTTCGGTGAACTAAATGTGGTGTGGGATGCAGTGAGTGGGATAGTCATTCTGTTCAAATTGCTGAACTACCCAGTCAGGTTGGACAGAAGAAATTGGGGAGAAGTAAGTTTTTAAAAACATAGAGCAGCTTTTTAAATCATACTTATGACTTCTCATTAGAATGAGCTCTTAAAGCCAGTCATAGCTGATGCTTTTGAAGCAAAAGATAAAACATTTTGGTTGTTGGAGAAAATGTTGGCAAGTTTGGTCTGCCACTAAGGTTAGGAAAAAAATAAACAAGGGCTTCAAAATCAAGCAGTACGACCTTGGTCTAACTGTATGGACCAGTAAGTCACCCCTACCCTGGTCGAGGACTATTATGATCCCCGATGAGTCTGGAGGTGGGATGTGGAAATCTCACCTGAGGGGCAAGATATTTGAACCAGACCCGAGACTTGCCGAGGGTCTGGTTTAAATATCTTGCCCCGAGGGTGAGATTTCCCCATTCCCACCTTCAGAGTCATTGAGGATGATTTTTCTCCCCTCACCATGCAGTGATTACGTTAGCCAGAGGTAATCGGCAGTAACTGATTCAATCAATTCATTTGTATTCGTTGTTTTGAAAAACTGATTACACCATCGGAAAGAGTATGCACAAGTTGTGTATATACCAAAGGTATATACCACAAAAACGATTAGGAACAGTGGCAGCTTGAGGGTTGAAGAGTTTTAGAGCATCAAACTTTGATCACACTGCATTCCGATGACATCAATATGAATTAGTTGGTAGCAAGAAACTGATACGATATGCATAACGTCAAAATAACGTTATAAATGTATAATGTCACATGGGTGGGGTGGGATACATCTGTCTCTCCCTGCTATCTCACCCGGGACACACGTATGTTACACATGCAGTGGGGAGGAGAAAAGAGGCACCGCCAGCCATGTACCCCCCCCCCCCCACACCATTCCAGGCTTGGCTTCTTACTAAGAGAAAGTATACTCTGTGAAAGGCTTTGATTATTTTGAGAATTATCATCAATTATTTGAAAACAATTTATTTTGTCTTCTGACCAGTCAAAGAACTTGATCATGGAAGCAGTCAGTCATTTCAGGGCTGAGCTCTGAGCATTCTCGTATGCTGCATTGTCACTGATAATTCATTCAAAACACTTGCAAATACACAAAAAATAAAGACAATATTATGATAACCCTGTTAAACATGATGTATATTATTTTTTTATTTTGTTTATGACCGACTGTCACACACCTGAACACAAATAAACCAGCCAGTTGCTGCAGCATCAAACCAAAAGCGTGGGTTTGTTTATGAACTGAATTGAATTGTTTTTATTTGCACATGAATAAAAAAATTCATATTTTGCAAAATAACAATGTGGACAACAAGAATGCTGATACATATCAAATAATTATGCAGTGAAGAGAAAGAGATGAAGGTTTTGAGATCATGAGATATTTTGAGATAATGGGAGTGACTGAAGATTAACGAAAACAAAAATAGCAGTGTAACTGCATTTGTTAATTAAAAGTTGATGATATACTAATTGTAGGTGGTACACTACATGTATCTTTAGTAGAAATTATAACTGGTAGAGTGATAAATTATTTTGCAATGGCAATTTGTAATATGTGAATTTTTTCCACAGACTCTGTTGCAACCAGCAAGGAAAGCCTCAGTTCAGGCTTCACCAAGATTTTCTTGATAAATAATTTATTTATTTGTTATAGTTTACTGGAGAGTGCCTGTTGGCACTTTCCTGCAAACTATATCAAAATAATTTCATACAAATATTCTTTGCCTACTGCTGAGCAAACATCAAGGTAATGCTTGCATTGTAAAGCCACTAAACAGACTCTATTGCTACCAACAAGGAAAGCTTTAGTTGAGGCTTTAGCATGATTTTCTTGGTAAATAATTTATTTGTTTATTGTTATATGGAGAGTGCTTGTTGGCACTCTCCCACAAACTATAACAAAACAATTTTATACAAATATTCTTTGTTCTACTGCTGAGCAAACTTCAAGCTAATACTTGCAGTGTAAAGCCACTAAAGTGGCTTTTGTGGCTTCTAGCATTCAACCAGTTAAACAACATAACTGCTATTCAACAACAGTGGTAGTTTTAACTTCAAAGTGGACAAAGGTATACTGAGCCGGTAGTACTAAAATGAGACCGCAGGTAGAAAATGAGACTGCAGGAGAAGTATAGGGGGTAGAGCCTCACAGGGACCAGCCTAGAGGGTAATTTCAGGGAGAAGTCACTTCTCCCTCCAATGACTTTAGGGAGAAGACAGATGAAACAGAGAGAAGTGAGAAGAAAGTGAGAAAAGAGAAGAAAATAGAGCGATGATTCTGCATTCGCATGATCTACCCGTATATTATATTTTCATCTCTCACAAAAATAAATCACTGCAATTGGGCAATAACACATCTCTATGTGTAAATTTATTTGTACAAAGAATTGTTTATGACTTCTGATTTGCAGTCTCAATTTTCACAATCAGGGACAAAGAGACCGCAAGTAAACTAAACTACTAATTGTGAAAACATCAAATAAATGCTAACTGGTGAATTTGCGTATATTCAATACATATCTGAACTTTCATATCGATACTTTAATCTTAACCCCTAAAATTTCACTTTTAATGTATAGCTCGACTTCTGATTTGCGGTCTCAATTTTCACAATCGGGGACAAAGAGACTGCAAGTGAACTACTAATCATATATTCAATATATATATAAAGTCTGGCATCAATATTTTAACGTTAACCCATAAAATTCCACTGTTAATGTGTAGCGCTCTATCTGACTTGCGGTCTCACTTTTCTGCAATGAGGGAAAGAGAGACCGCAAGTAACCTACTGGTCCTAAAAACACTAAATAAACGCTATCTGGTAAATTTGGTCGATACATATAAGAACTTTTATATCGACATTTTAATCTTGACCCCTAAAATTTCACTATTAATATATAGCGCGACTTCTGATTTGCGGTCTCAATTTTCAGAGGCAGGGACAAAGAGACCACAAGTAAGCTACTGAGCTCAGAAACTCAAACGAACGAGAAAGTGCACGCAATATCACATATAAAACATATTCCAAAGATGATTATAATATCTAGATTTTACCGTCTATTATTTTATGTTTTATATCTGACAGAAAGACACATTTGCGGACTCATTTTCTACCGGGCAACGACACAGATATTATGGGGAAACCCCCTGCTGCAGTGAGCCAATTAAGTGGATTTGCCTATTGTTATTAGGTGTGAATAACAATAAAAAAAACTCCACTTATCCTTTATGGGGGCTTCAAGATGGAAAGTGTGAGGATTTCGAGGTTGATTTGAAATAAATAGTTGATAATTTATCAACACTGTTTACCTTTCATTCATTCATTCATTCGCTTATCACATTTTATCAAGATCGAGTAGTATAATGCTTGGCAGATTTAAAGTTTTTTCTACAGTGAATTTTGCTACTGTTCTTTTCATAAATCTATCAACTCCCCTCATCTTTTACCTGGGCTTGGGAGTTGGGACCGGCAAGTATAAAACTTGACAGATTTGGAGTTTTTTTTTACAGTGCATCTTGATACCATTTTTAAATTTTATCCACTCCCCTCATCTTATACCCGGGCTTGGGACCGGCAAGTTTAAAACTTGGCAGATTTAAAGTTTTTTTCTACAGTGAGTCTTGACACTATTTTTAAACTTTATCAACTCCCCTCATCTTTAACCAGGGCTTGGGACAAGCAAGTATGAAACTTGGCAGATTTAGAGTTTTTTTCTCAGCCTCCATGGGCCTTTACAGCACATTTCGCTACTGTTTTTTTTTTCTCAGCCTCTTTGGGCCTTTACAGTGCATTTCACTACTGTTTTCTTATCTCAGCCTCTTTGGGCCTTTACAGCGCATTTCACTACTGCTTTTTTTTCTCAACCTCTTTGGGTCTTTACAGCGCATTTTGCTACTGTTTTTTATCTCAGCCTCTTTGGGCCTTGACTGTGCATTTCGCTACTGTTTTTTTTTATCTCAGCCATTTTGGGCCTTTACAGCACATTTCGCTACTGTTTTCTTATCTCAGCCTCTTTGGGCCTTTACAATGCATTTCGCCACTGCTTTTTTTCTCAGCCTCTTTAGGTCTTGCAGCGCATTCCACTACTGTATTTTTTCTCAGACTCTTTGGGTCTTACAGTGCATTTCGCTACTGTTTTTTATCTCAGCCTATTTGGGCCATTACAGTGCATTTCGCTGTTTTTTTCTCAGCCTCTTTGTGTCTTACAGCGCATTTCGCTACTGCATTTTTTCTCAGCCTCTTTGGGCTTTTACAATGCATTTCGCTCCTGTTTTTTTATCTCAGCCTCTTTGAGCCTTTACAGCACATTTCGCTACTGTTTTTTTATTCTCAGCCTCTTTGGGTCTTACAGTGCATTTTGCTACTGTTTTTTATCTCAGCCTCTTTGGACCTTTACAGTGCATTTCGCTACTGTTTTTTATCTCAGCCTCTTTAGGCCTTTACAGCACATTTCGCTACTGTTTTTTTTTTCTCAGCCTCTTTGGGTCTTACGGCATATTTCGCTACTGTATTTTTTGGGGTCTTACAGCGCATTTAGCTACTGTATTTTTTCTCAGCCTCTTTGGGCTTTTACAGTGCATTTTGCTACTGTTTTTTATCTCAGCCTCTTTGGGCCTTTACAGCGCATTTCGCTACTGTAAGACTTCCTCAGCCTCTTTGGGTCTTACAGCGCATTTCGCTACTCTATTTTTTCTCAGCCTCTTTAGGCTTTTACAGTGCATTTCGCTTGTTTTTTTTTGGCTGAGCCTCTTTGGCTGCTGCTTTTTTTTCTTTGATTTTTTTATGAACATTTACACAACTTCCTGTTTCTAAAGTCGTCAGCAGTCATTTTTTGGTCGCTTGGCAGAATGTCCAGCTGTTTTAGTTTTACAAGTCTTTATTCTTTTGGTCTGTCCTGGCTTTTGGCTGTCAGTCCTACCCTTGGAATTGTCCAGATTTTCAACAAGCTATTAATGCATCAGTATACGAAGGACTTAGTCTGACAGATATGATTTGTGTTTTGGAATGGCATGATTCATAAAATGCAAAATTAACGGTAGTTTTGATCACTGATCAAACAGGCTATCAGTATAGTTAATTATAACACCTGGTAAGATTGGACACATCCTTAGCAGCGTCTATTTGATGTATGAATTAGAGATGGATAGATGCAATAATGAGAATATCTATTGTGAACAGTAGTTAGAGACAATTTACCCAGTGAGACCGCAATTGTGATTTTCTATCAGGCATTAAAGATAAAATAATATAGGTTAAAATCAAGGTATTACAACCATCTTTGGAATATGCTTTATATATTGATACAGCATATACTTTCGCGTTTATTTGGTGTTTTAAGACCGGTAGTCCACATGCGGTCTCTTTTTTTTTTTGTCCCTTCTTCTGAAAATTTAGACAGCCAGTCGGAAATCACACTGTACATTATCAATGAAATTTCAAGACTTAAAATCAAAATATGTATTGAATATACCACAACTCACCAGATAGCCTTAATTTGGAGTTTTTAGGCTTAGTAGTTTCCTTGCGGTCTCTTTGTCCCTGGTTGTGAAAATTGAGACCGCAAATCAGAAGTTGTGCTATACATTTAAAGTGAAATTTTAGGGGTCAAGATTAAAGTATCCATATGAAAGTTCGGATATGTATTGACTATACCCAAATTCACCAGGTAGCGGTTATTTAGTGTTTTTAGGACCAGTTGGGTACTTGCAGTCTCTTTTTCACTAGCTGCGGAAACGTGAGAATGCAAGTCGGATAAAGCGCTATACATTAAAAATGGAATTTTATGGGTTAACGTTAAAATATTCCCCCAGACTTTATACATGTACTGAACATACCACAACTTACCAAATAGCGCTTATTTGGTGTTTTTGCGATTAGTAGTTTACTTGCGGTCTCTTTGTCCCTGATTGTGAAAACTGAGACTGTAAATCAGGAGTCGAGCTATACATAAAAAGTGAAATTTTAGGGGTTAAGATTAAAGTATCGATATGAAAGTTTGGATATGTATTGACTATACCCAAATTCACCAGATAGCATTTACTTTTTTTATGATTAGTAGTTTACTTGCGGTCTCTTTGTCCCCGATGGTGAAAATTGAGACCGCAAATCAGAAGTCACGCTTTACATTAAAAGTGGCATTTTATGGGTTAAGTTTCAAGTATCGATACGAATGTTCAGATATGTATTGAATATACACAAATTCACCAGATAGCATTTATTTGGTGTTTTTAGGACCAGTAGATTACTTGCAGTCTCTTTGTCCCAAGTTGCGGAAAAGTGAGACTGCAAGTCTGATAGAGTGTTATACATTAAAACAAAAGTGGAATTTTATGAGTTAATGTTAAAATATCGGTACCAAACTTCAAATATATATTGTGTACATCGTATATGATCAGATAGCATTCATTTTTAGGCTCTAACCCCTATACGTTGTCTGCGGTCTCTTGCGGTCTCATTTTCTACCTGCGATCTCATTTTACTTTTAGAACTCCCCTACTGAGCTGTGAATAATTTATCACAGCTGGTGATAAATTATTTAGGGTTAAAAAGAAGATGTAACTTGCAAACTTGATTAATTGAAAATTAAGGATCATACTACCTTTTCAGTTGATGAGGATGATGCTGGAGTTGATGTGAATGATGAAGTATAAGCATGTGTGATTTTTTTGTTGCCCATGAGTTGGTTGGTGGGTATCCTGAAATGGAATAAATAAATGTATTTAGAAATATTAAATATCAATTAAGTAAATTAATTTCTGGAGGCATGATATACCAACCTCTAACTCTTAAGTTATTGAATCACAAGGAGATTGATTGGCATAAGGCCCATTTATGTTTACATTTTTCAGGAGGCCCCCACTATCCCATCATTCATCGGTCATGGAGGATTGTTGATAAGGTCTATAAGCCAGTTTACACTTTGGATTGAGCAGATCCGAAAATAAAAGTAAATGGGTTAAACAAATCCATGTGTACGCACATAACGTGCTCAAGTGACATTGATCGTTCCTGTATACAATTAAATTATTACAGGGGTCTGGAACTTGTCACACAAGCCATATAATACCATACATATATATAGGTCTACTAGTACTAGTACAACCGAGCAAAAAAACAGTTTAC
The DNA here is from genome assembly GCA_031216915.1 of Pictodentalium vernedei. Taxonomy (NCBI): domain Eukaryota; kingdom Metazoa; phylum Mollusca; class Scaphopoda; order Dentaliida; family Dentaliidae; genus Pictodentalium; species Pictodentalium vernedei. The sequence continues at coordinate 217,698,857 of CM062293.1, forward strand.
ATTGCAATGGTTAGGTCAGTGATTGAACACGCATCAGCAATATGGGACCCTTATCTTCAAAAGGATATTGACAAACTGGCACGAGTGCAAAGAAAAGCGACCAGGTTCATCACAGGTGACTATCGCTCAAGGGACGAGGGCACCTCTACAAAAATGCTCACCAAACTAGAACTGGATGCCCTCCGTGTCAGGAGCAGACACAAAAGGCTCAATCAATTTTACAAGATTATTGAGGGGTCTGTGCCGACCATCCCCCCAAATAAATTCCTTCAAAAGCAAAACAAAAGGCAAATTGAAAGCAAAACATATACTGATTGTGTCACCCAAAACATCATTGACAGACACACATCAAAAAATACAAGAGCAAACATAGTTGGAACTGCTAAAACCATAGAATATCGGAACTCATTTTTTATCCTCACCGCTTGATTGGAACCACTTAGGCAACAATATAGTGCATGCGCAAACAGTAGAGGGCTTCCAATCTGCCCTCTCGAAAAGCCACTAACGGCTCCCCACCCGGTGTCTCTATGCCAAATGGTCCTATACCATAACCAATACAGAATACAGAGCGAAGCGAGGAAGAAGTGCAACAGGCCCTGGAATGGTCGTACCACATTCACGCCTCACATTACGATTCAAATCAACTTACCTCTTGTTTTTCCCTTAACACTTACTCACACATGATTTATCTATCTAACGGCTGGAAGGTTGGATTCACAATTCTCAATTACATACTTTATTGCATGATTTTCCTAAAAAATATGGCAGAATTTAAATCTGCCACGACACCATGTTACCCAACGCAAAAACGAAAGTAAACAAATTGACAGTTTTACTTCACAGGATCAACAAAGCGAAACGAAGCAAGTTTGCCGTATAATGAAATCCCCACGAAATTTTAATCGCTTTAACGTGTCTACATGTAATGCGAGTGCAGTTTTCAAATTATTATTGAACGCCCCCTATTAGCTATATTTGTCTGCGGGAGCTGATAAAGTGTTCAATAGCTTGTATGAATCACGGAGAACTGCGGCATGCCAAGTTTGCAAGACGTTAACATTCTGCTGACAGATTGTTAAGTAATAATAGAATATTGATACTTTTCGGAAAGCACTTGAAAATCTGTTTACCTTTCACGTTTTACAAGGAATATTCGCAGTTACCAAGACATGATTAAACGTTCTTTTAAAGTGTGTGGTATAAATGTACACCTTAACGGAGCTGAGGACAATTTAGTGGGGCAGGACCCATGGATACCTGTGGAGAGTCCATTTGAAACTTTAGGTGAATTGGATGATGCTTGTCACACATGTTATAATTTCGGTGAATTGATGTCAATGGAGGAAGCAGTGAACGATTTTTTTGATTCAGATGACGAGCTTCCTGATAGTAATTAATTGTATCAATGAAAATGTAAAGTACGGTACTGGTAATAATGTATGGAAATGATAATAAGTAGGTCTCTATCACCTGTTCACAAATATTATTTTCTTATCATAATTTGAAAATCACACCCAGTGATTTCCAACTCATGATAAAAAAATAATACTTGTAAACAGCCCCCATTAAATTTGTGTAGTACCCCAGGATTTCGTTCTTGGTGTATGCCTCTTCATTTTTGTTGAAATTTCACTGCCGGCAATTTTTAACAATCTAAGAAGCAGCCCCTCACCTCTGATGTACGGAAATAAAAGAAAGTAGCTCCCTATCACCTGTTCACAAATATTATTTTCTTATCATAATTTGAAAATCACACCCAGTGATGTCCAACTCATGATAAAAAATAATATCCGTAAACAGTCCCCGTTAAATTTGTGGAGTACCCCAGGATTTCGTTCTTGGTGTATGCCTATTCACTTTTGTTGAAATTTCACAACCGGCAATTTGTAACAATCTAAGATGCAGCCCCTCCCCTCTGATGTATGAAAATAATAGAAAGTAGCCCCCTGTCACCTGTTCAAAAATATTATTTTCCTATCGTGAATTGAAAATCATTGCTGGTGATTTCCAACTCATAAATAAATAATATTTGTATACAGCACCCCCCACCCCCTTCCGATGTGATGAATGGAAATACCACCATATACTTGCCAACGTTTGTTAAGGCCTAACTGAGGTTCACCCATGGTGCTCCTGAAAGTCAACGGATAAATTAACCAGTAACCAGGTGGCTCTATGTAATCGTACATCGTGTCTGAAATATTCACTTGTTTTGCTTTTATGAAATTATATTGTACTTTTATGGAAATATTGTTATTGTTGATTACACCGATGCAAATAATTGAAAGAATAAAAAAAATATTTTAAGCTGTGTCCTGTTTTCTTTGTCATTGTGTTGCTTTCACACAGAGACCCAAATGATTTATTAGATTTGCCATGAATGGCGAAACATATCTGTCTAAAATTACTGAAAGGTTCAAGACATAAAGGTGTTATTAACACCTTTTTGTATTGAACCGATAAGTAATTTGCGACAGACACATTGATTTCCCGGGTTAACCCACACACACTACCGGTACTACGTGAATGCATTCTGTTTACCCAAACATTGAACTTATGGAAAAGGGCCGAGTTGTCCTGCCCGTTTTGTACAAAGCCCCATCGATAAGTAATTTGCGACAGACATATTGATTTCCCGGCTTAACCCACACATACTACTACATGAAATCATTCGGTTTACCCAAACATTGAACTTACGGCAAAGGGCCGAGTTGTCCTGCCCGTTTTGTACAAAGTCCAATCTTTTCGTGCAGATATTCACATTCTCAGTAGTTCTCGCTGCATTTTCTAAACTGCGAGAGAGGAGGAACCGAAATCTAGCTACCGGTAACTTGACCTACTTGATTTGATTCGCACGTGCAGTTTGCTTGAATGACAAGGAAATAAAGCCCTTTTCTTTTCTGGATTTACAAGGATTTACCATTCGAATTCAGCTTACCTCGATCTTACCTTGAACACATGCTTTGGATCTTTCTTTCTTTTACCGGCGTGAGTAATAAAAAAAACATCTGACACATCTAAAATATCAACAAAGTACATACATGAACCTACCTGGCGATTATTAAAAACAAACACGGTTGACATATATATTTTAATAAATCTGGTACATCGAAAGTATCAACAAAGTACAACTGTGCTCAAAACGAAATCTGCAAACAAATGTTCAGCCTGTATCAATACTTAAGATAAATTCGGAAAAATAATTTTTACACTGTCTCAACTATTTGAGTAATTTTAAAAATTATTTTTCTTAAAAATTCAGGTGTATCAATACAAAGAGTGTTTCAATTCATCGAGTAAATACGGTATCAACAAATACACCTTCCATAGTTTGAGTCCTAACACAGGAATCTGGAGCTTGTCACGTGGGCCATATATAAAACCCTCTAGACGATATTATATGGTTCATAAGACAATTTCCTGACTCCTGTGGTCCTAATTGCAAAAAGACTGACTGGTCACCTTTTTCCAGTAGTGTATCATAAGCTATTGACAACATGTGTGTCGAACCTTTTACTATAAAGACACATAGACTATATATATTTTGGGGCAAAATTACTGAAAATGTTCAAATCTTGTAGCATTGTGTCGTCTGTTATTTCATAAACCATTTTTCGAGTTATCATGTGCAAATCAACTGTGGAATAACTTTTTTTTCAAGTTATGCCCCCACCCCGTCCCCAAAACTCACAAAATCAAGACCACGTGATTTCACTGAGATTTATTTATAGAAAATAACTTAAATAAGTACATACAACTGTAATACAACACAACACACCAGAGATTCCATAATTGGGGGTGTGGGGGGGGGGGCTAGCCATTTTTATTGGGGGGGGGGGGGGAGGGGTGATACCATGCATGCTATTGGCAAAGTTGTTGTGAGGTTTCGGGGGTCCTTGCCTTGTCCTAGCTAGGACCCCCCCTGCCGTTACCTCTCCTTCCACTTCTGAAAGTGTGAGGGGCAACGACCGGAGGGTCCAAGTTAGGACAAGGAAGTGGGAGGAGGGGTGACACCAGGGGATTCTAGTTTGGACAAGGCCTCTCCAGAGAAAATTTTGCAAAATTTATTGCTCAAAGATCGAATCTGTGGCAATTGTAGCATGTGTAGCCCTACATTGGAGAGCATTTTGGGGCTCTTAAGTTGTTTGAAACTTGCAATGGATCAATGGTTTGTTTGGTTTTCTTTTTCTTTTTTGTTTTTTTTTTTTTTTTTGGGGGGGGAGGCATGCAAACTTTTGGGGCACAGCAAAACACAGTACATTCCATATTTATGGACGTTTAATGTCATTGTCAGCATCTGGGCTAAATTATGACAACATAAGACATGTAAACGCAAGTTTTGCCAAACGTTTGTGCTTATGTTGCCCCCCTCAGTCCCCAGCGTGATTCCACAAGTCATGATCAAGGCATGTAATGCCGAGGTGGATGTAGGTATGGGAGAATGCCCCCCTCCCCCCCCCCCCCCCCCCCCCCCGACACACACACACACACACTGATGGGGTCCGAGGGCACCACCCTGAGAAATTTTGAAAAATTTGATGGCCTAAGACCGATTCTGAAGCCCAATCCACACAGGGATGGTGCAAAAGGGGAAAGGAGTGGGTACCCCCCTCCACACACACCCCCTTCAGGGAGGCCTTCCCCCATCCCATCGGGGACATCTGGAAGTGACATCATTTTGGAAAATTGTTGGACAGAAAATTTTAATGCCTTTATTTCGAGAGGTCATGGCAAACCGCGACCATAATTCCATTTCTTTGGGTGAGAAAATAACGCTTTTCAAAGGCTAATTTTTTAATTTCTCACACCGAGTCAAAGTTTTTCAAATAAGACTATGAAAAGCGACAGTTCCTCGCTCAGAGAAATTGAACCCTGTCAGGGAATTTAATACCTACCTCCCCACTCCTCCCCACCGAGGATTTTCTGGCGCCATGTGCCAGCTGCCTATCAGACATTGTAATTGGAGGAAATCTGTCACTTTGCAGGGGAGGGCCTGATGGAATTTGGTCGAAAACGTTTATGTGGTAAAAGTCTAAAATTGCATTGTGAAAATCAAACTCATCGGACAGTTTTCCTTACTTTTTGCAACCCAAACGTTCCCGAAAACATATGAAACTAACAGAAAAATACAATATTTTCCAAACTGGTTGGGTGGGGGTGGGTGAGACCGGAGTTAAAATGTTTGCGTTTGAAAAATATTTCCAGCAATTAGTACACCGAAATGGAGGTGACCATTCAGTCGCTAAATGTTCTCACACAACAACTGAATTCAGCCAGCGTTATTCACAGAAATATGGAGCTTAGAATCCATGCGAAAATAAGGAAAATGATGCTTCCCTTCCAGAGAGAGAGAAAGAACATTGTACCCAAGACTCTCGTAAAATTTTCTTTCGATTTTTATCATAACTTCTGAAAAAATGGCTGATCCTCGAATCAAACTTCAAGGCCTCGTATGAACAATGATATCTAGTAAAAACTTGAATGCCAAGACGGGCAGCAAAGTCGTCGCTTTAAATCATGGTCACTACCCATACCATATCATCTCCAAAATCACTGAAAGTCTTCAGTGTCTTTCAAGTGTTTTCAAGATAAGAGAGTCTGCCTGATTGGAACCGACCATCAAGATTCACAAAAAAACAGTCACAGTAAGAGTTCATAATGTCAGAATAATAGCTTCTCGAACTGTATATGCTCACCGAGTTCCTACGTTTTCTTCAAATTACGGGTAGATCATTTAATTCTGCTGTTGTTACATAAATGAATGGTACACCAAATATCGGAATAGTAATCTCTAGCCACCTTTGGGGGAAACAAATTTCACGTAAAAATGTATCACATAAAGCGAGAATTTGGCAATTGTCAGATTATCATTAAACGTCAAATACATTCTTAACTTTTAAGCAGAAATCACCTGCTGCGAGCTGATCAGTCAGTACGCGTTTCCCGAAGTAAACTTGTATTTGGAAAAGATGTATGGTTACAATTCTTAAGCTGCATTATGATAACCTACTCTTGATGGATAATGGTACTGGTATACTTGTCTAAAACAAACTAACATGGGCAGTAAAATACACATTGAGGACATGTTCTGTGAAAAATTAAGCAATCCAATGTCATTACTTCAGTGATGGTTGTATTGTTTTTGAAAATTGTTTAACTCAAAAAAGCGCTAGAGACTATAGCTTGGCAGTATACCGTGTATCCATACGGTATCAGTACATTCATTATGCGTTAAATCTGTAGGCCTTATCAGTGATCATGGAGTACTTCGTCGGAAAAATATAAGCCCTGCACCCCCGCTAAAAATATCCTAGCTATGCCACTAAGTCCAGTAGTGTGTTATTTATTTCGTCTTGGGTGTTTTTTTTTTATATCATGGGAATAATCACTTGAAGGTCACATTGAGCAAAAAATTATTGGAGGTCAGTTTGGGTGAAAATGTTGGCCGGTTTAGGTAAAATTGTGAGGGCCGGTTTGGGTCAGGTGGAGGCCGGTTGGGGCGAAAATGTTGTGTGTTTGGGCATCTTTCCCCCACATTTGACCCGGGCACAGAGAACAAATCCCATATTGATATGCTTACATTAATTATAGTGCCAATAATGATAAACCAATTTTTTAACACTGTAAATTGATGTCAAATCAAACGCAGTAATTTCAACAGATGCATAAATCAGTTTTTAAATTCCCTTTGGTCCGTTTCCAATTTCAACTTATTCGACAAGTTTACTTTCATTTTCGCATTGGGTGAAATGGTGACACATTAAATTCCATCATTTTTTAGAGGAAAATCGGGTAATGAAGTATGTAATCGAGAATGGTGGATTCACACGTTAGAAAGAGAAAAACAAGAGGTAAGTTGATTTGAATCGTAATGCCAGGCCTGAATGTGATATGACCAGTCCAGGGCCCATTGCACTCCTTCCTCGCTTGGCTCGGTAGTATATATATGTATGATATTTTATGGCCTGTATGACAAGTTTCAGACTCCTGTGCTGACACTATTTTACATTACCATGTTTATTTGTTTATCCAAAAGCATCCCATGACCACAATTCCACGCATATGGTCAAAAGCGTAAACTGACTTTTTAACAACAAAATGCATCAACACCACCCCCCACATCCACCGTCCACCTCCACAAAAATAAAAAGTAAAACTTATTCAATACTTGATCTATTCCCCTATGGATTAACACTCTGCCAAACACATTAAAACAAAAACAAACAAAACAAAAACAACCCTAAATTTCTATTAGGGCTATTTTTATCCCCAAACTCCGTTCGCTTGTTTGTTGCACCTATTTTCATATTATGATGAAGTCATAACGCTACAATATATTTGGTATCGTGCGTTGACCACAACATAGTTTAGTTTTGTGAGCCACCAAGAATGTGTATAAATGAATTAAATACAAAACAGATTTAGATAGGCTTAAATTACCTTCATCGTTTGTGGTACAAAAAATAGTCACGCAAACTACTTGTTTTTTACAAATGTACGCATGTGCTAACAGAGCTTGCTGGAATTTTGTTTCCGGAAAGTTACGGAATGTGCCGACCGTTGTCAATCCAGGAAAAGACTCGATCGATGTGGACGATTAGAACAAAAAAATTCAGGGCTGCAAAAATGTGTGTTTTGCAGGCTTAATTTGTTCTAAACTGATTATAAAAAAAAACTGGGTGCAACCCACACGTCAAATTTAGGCCACTTCTACATGGACGTGCAAATCACCCACAACTCCGTTCCACAAGAGCAGAAGGACGGACGAATGGATAGTGAACACCAAAACTCCCCTTGAGCTTCAACCAGGTGAGCTACAAAGTGCTATAGATAATGTAAGGGAGCAGAAATTCCCCAGCATTCTAGAAGTGCCACTCGTTATTATTTCTTATCGTTTATTACTCATAACCCTCTACTGGTAAAAAAAATATCCCGCAAATAATTAACTGTCCATCTTGTGACATTACTACTGCGATGTCTTACTGTTAATTTCTCACCTTGTGAAAGCATCACAGTCAACTGACAGTTCTAAAATAAAATCATACACTTGATTGGAACAAATATGAATTATGACATATACTGGGTATGAAAACCTTTGTAGGCCTACATCAAAATTTAAACAGTAAAAGTACAGGAAACCTGTCAATATGTCTGCAACGCCTTTTTGAACAAATACAACACACGAATGATATCACCTGAAGCACAAACGGGAATTTTGACAATCGGTTCATGAGATGATTTAGTCCTATTCAAATTACCAACGACATTCAAATATACTTACACCCGTAAATAAGAGCCCGGATGTGGTCAAAGTTAAAAACAAAAAGAAGAAGCTAAATACCTCTAAATTTACAAAAGTCAAAAGCCAGCAGAGACATGAAAAAATAGCTTCCATGTGTGTGGAAAAAGGAATGACATACCAATAAAAATGTTTCTTGCAGCTGTGATCACTGTAAACATCAACAATTCCCATCCGTAACTGTATAGACACCCCTATTCAAAGCTGAAACATAAAACATTGAAAATATTTTAAACTTAACCCTAACCTAACGTAATGCTTCAAACCGGAAGGCGATATCCACAAAACTAGGTAGTATCGTTTGCGAATGGATCATCGCGTGAGTGCAGCATCTGTCTGGCTATAGTTTTGTTACAAAATCCTTGGTGATGGAATGTTTGGATCCTACGACACTGGCCATGGGCGTAGAAAGTATTTCGAAGTTGGGGGCACGGCTCCACACACACATATATAAGTGGTGTGGGTCCAGCGAAGCTTCGAAATTCAATTCGATTTGATTCGAAAGTCCCCATAATTTGATTTGATTTAAATCACGCCGATTCGAACAATTTCGAATGGTCAAGATGTTCTCAAAATCCTACAAAGTCACTCCTCTTGAATTCTTCTTCTATCATCAGGTCTCCTGCATAGATGAAGAGTTCAAGTAAGTTCCGCATCTGAAATTACATAGATTCCATTTTGGAATATTCCGCTTTTTTGCTTGATTTACACGCGTCGCCGCTGCGCACAATACTTGAGTGGAGGCCGACAATATTTTGCTTGTAAGAGGGTGCAATATCCACAGCTTGAAAAGCGCTGAAATTCGATTAGAGTTTCAATTTGATTCGAAATCTGATGCCTAATTCGATTCAACTCGAAATTTGAGGGTCACGGAGCCCTAAAGTGGTGGTTGATGCACCTTTGTGACATTCTGGAAATACACAGTGTTAAGCGTACAGATGACTAATCCAGAAGTTCAGGAGAATCGAGGTGAGGAAAGATGAAATTTCGAGCATCAACAAGACACACATGGGTGCTTTCTTCATGAATGTGAAGCTGAAGAACTAATAACCAACACTTTTCGATGAAAAACGTACGTATATGATTCTTAACTATTGTTATACACATAAATGGGTGTTTTGGAGTGTTAAATAATTTGTGAAATGATGAACACTCCCTGGGGCATAATCACAAAATCGTAAATGTTTGGCATTACATCGAAAAAAAAGAACATATTTGTCTTTGGCCCACCTCTTGAGCTCTGTCGTTGCATATAAAATTCATTTTCTTAACCAGAACACGAAAGATTGTTTTTCGGGACACCTTTGTTTTCGTGTAAAGTAACCAAATTCAGAGACACCACTCTCCGAGTTACTATCTGCACAGTTCCTGAATATCTGCTCATTAGTTCCTATTTCTGATTGGAAAACTGTCCGATGAGTTGTGAGGACTGTTAATTTAAAATTTATTTCCGATGAATTATACATGACAAGTAAAAAAAAAATTTACCGGGTTTAAGTAGCCATTTATAAGCCTGTATCTTGTCATATTCATTCGTTCATTCATAAATTCGTTTGTTCATATCCATTCGTTCATTCATTCATTTATCCCTGCATTCGTTCGTATCCATTCATTCATTCATTTGTATTAATTCATTCATTCATTTGTTCGTTCGTTCATTTATACATTGTCTTTCATTCATTCATTGTTTTGTAGGTAAATTATTCATTCATTCATTCATTCACTGAAAAACTTATTTCTTCTTCAGCATGGCATAGAAGATTGAATTGTCGTGGCCATGGACTGTCATTTTACAAGCTAGTCCCCATACTTATGAAAGAATCCAAGACGGTAGAGATGAATGTCACAGCCAATGATTTAGAGACTGACCCCCTTGCTAAATACTCCAAACTTTTCACAGAAATTAGAAGATGCTTGGAAGTTATATGCGGAACATGAACTGACTTCAACTGGATTCTTGAGTAGATGTGCAAAGATATATTCTATATCTAACTGTTAATTTGGTTCTATTTATATAGTTGATTACATTTTTCCATGTGCTCAACCAGGGTTCCCACTCAAAAAGAAAAGTGCTTGAATTTCTATGTCTTCCTTTCTTCAGCTTTCCTAACTACTCCTGAGACAAGAAGTCATGATAACCTGTCATCAGGGATCAAAATACCCTTTTTTCTATGCGTAGCAAAATGCTACACATTTCCGAAAAATGAATAGCATTTTGTTTAAATTGCATAGCAGTTCTTGTGTACCAGAGTTATGCCGTAATGTTTTGTATTGAACTCTTCTGAGCAGATAGAATAATGTCCATCCATTTCTGTGCTTCTTCAAATGAGCTGCAACACAAGAAGCACTAGCTGTGTTTTTCAACTAAACTGCCTTAAACAACTGCATGGACTTGGATATTTCCAAATGCGTAACATCTCTTAATTTGATGGGCTTAAAGTTATTTTGACTGGGTATTTTATGCAAAATGCAGAAACAATTCAGGATGAATTTAAACCAATAAAATTCACTTTACATATGAAGTTGTAATGCGAGACGGAGAGTTAATGTTATATCAGGTGTAAAGCATCAGTGAACTACCTTGCAAAGTTTTGTTGTAAATTTTCATTTTTACATTTTGCAATAAAAGATATTCAACTGCAGCCTATTAGGCTGCAGTTGAAAATATTGTATCGGAAAATGCCATACATGCTTGAAAATTGTGTAGCTTTTAGCATGTTCTGCATAGCAAATAGCGATGCGAAACCACTTATTTTGAGCCCTGCCTGTCATATGAGATGGAACAAAAATTAGTCTGGAACAGCATCTCTTTGATTTTCCGAATTGTCCCATGAGTGCAATAAGGTGTCATCTGCAGTGATATAGCATTGCAGATGGCCCCTTACTGCACTCAAGGGACGAATTATTTATGTACCTTGTTTAGGTTTTTTCCAGGAATCAGGTCCCCGTGGCGGAAATTCTTTGGGGTTTTCCAGGAATCAGGTCCTCAGGGCTGAAATTCTTTTAGGGTTTTCCAGGAATCAGGGCCTCGTGGCAAGAATTCTTTGATGTTCATGGAGTGGTAACCTCAGATGAATGTCCCTGGAAGGTCATTAAATAGTCACTAGTGCTTGAATTTTGATTACCTGATATCAGTGGGAACCCTGTCAATGAATAATATATTTTTCAGGTGCTCAATGTTACGTTTGAAACTCATTATCTTACTGTTGATTACCATCGTTTGTTTCAATTTTTTCAAATATTGGACGAATAATTCATACTTTTGAGCACTGAGTACAAATAACTGGGCCCGCCAATAAGTTGTATCGATTGACCAATACTTACAGTGCTCAAAGTATAAAATATTCGTCCAATTATTGAAAAAATCTGATAAGGTGCTTAATGTATAAAAGTATTTTTTCATGTGCTAAATGTTATGTTTTGTTATATGTTTTGGATCATGAATAAACTCATGTTGTGTCAGAAACCTGCCTTGTATTATTTTTTTTTTTTTTTTTGGTGGAGAGTTGACCCGTGGTGACTTGCCCCGTGGCGACTTGACCTGGTGGCAAGTAGACCCAGTGGCGAGTTGACCCGTTCCCGATACAAGTACTTATCTGTATCTATTTATGAAACCAGTCTCATTATCACAGCATGGAAGCATTGCTACTCAAGCATTTCACTGATGCCGAACTGCTGTAAATTAACATTTATATTTTAAATTCTATGCATGTGCACTTTTGTCTTTCTTTATTGATAGCATTGGTCTCTGGCTTGCATAGATGAATTGTGTGCAGTAACTTTTTAAGAGTTGGTTTAAAGGACTGGGCCATTTGGTGGCTCGTACACATCTCCTTACCATCAAAATTGTGTGGACCGAGTTCTCCAGGGGTTGACTTTTCCGAAACGGTATGGGTCGAGTTCTCCAAGGGACAGCATTCCAAATCCACTTCTGCTACAACTGAAAACCAACAATCCTTACAGTGGTTCAGGTCGTTTCGGCCTCGGGACGTTTCGGCCTCGGTGTTTTTTGGGGAACACTTCGGCCTCACCCGGAGCCAAAATGTCCCACCTATCGAGACCGAAACGTCCTGATTTTTTTTTTTTGATTTTTTTTTTAATATTTTTTATTAGTTTTTCCATTAGTTTTTTTTGAGGGGGGAGTTGCGTTTTTTCTTGCTAAAAATTCTTTCTTGTGGTAAAAAATGCAGTGCCGAATAACTTTAAAGAAGGAAACTTAACTTAGTCTGAAAGTAATTAAATTAAATCCATCCAAGAAATCAGATGATTGAGAACAAAAACACTCAAACTCGCCTTCACAATTTCGCCCAAATCGGCCTTTTGCCAAAGCGCTGTCGACTTATATATTGGGTCAGGGCCCTTTCGGCCTCGTGAACATTCCGCCCAGGGTAATTTGGTGGAAACATTCGGACCCATTCGGGGCCAAATGTTCCCACTTTTTGGAAAAAAATTGACAGTAAAATTTTAACCTGAATTAACAAGGTTCATTCCGTCAGACAATTTGTGACAGAACGATGTGTGACATCATTCATGTGTCTTCTTCTTATTCATTTTATTACCTGTCGATTTTAATGGATTCTCTGCGTGTTTTTTTTATTTCTTATATTGATTAGAAAAACAGTAAGGACTTTCTCAAATGATGGAGGCCAAAACGTCCCCTTCCAAGGATCGTTTTCGGCCTCAATGTTTTCCCCAAGAACTTTTTGTCTTCTGTTTCAAAAAATATTGAGGCCGAAACGTCCCGGGGCGACACGTCCCGAGGCCAAAGGCCCAAAAACGTCCTGGGGCCGAACTGGTAAAGGGCCGAAACGTCCCACTCCCTTTACAATGGAAGCAGTGACAAATGTGTTTAAAATAATGGTTTGTTTTCAAAAGGCCGTAAAAGCTGATTCGGTCAAAAAGTACTTAAAAAAGCCACTGATGAAAATGAATGAAAGGCCCTTTCTATCCATGTGATAACGATATTCTCAAAGTTGCTTCATGATTGAGTCAAAGTATTTATTCTAGCGATAACAGAGGCCTGTTGTTGCATGAGTGCTACCATGTTTTATGGGAAAGAAGGAGGTTTAATCAATGAAGAACGTAGGTCTCAACATCGCAAGAAAATTGTCCGTTTTGCAGAACTAGTTGGACAGTCTTAGCGCAACTATTTGGACAGTTTATCGCAAAAGGGTGACTTTACATATTGAACTGGATTCATGAAAATAAATGTTTTTTGTTGATCCCTAAATGTGCATGATGCGTAGAATATGTATTTCTTTCAAAATTAAGTCAAGATATGTGTTGCAGGAGCCTATACGTTTTTGTGCATTGCATGTCAACAAAAAAAACAGAATTCACGATGAGTAAAACGTGATTTTTAAATTGTTTGACCGATATGTAAGTTGAAGGGGACAAATATGTGTAGAGAAACAGGTAACAAGTAAGTATACTTACAATGCTGTTGAAAATCTGATCTTTTGGGTGGCATAAAAGCGGATTTTGTGGCTCGGAAAACAGCAGCCTGTTGTCAACTTGAAAATCTCTCGCTTCGATACTCCTGAACATCTGGCTCAGTCATCTGTATGCTTATACACTGTGGAATATAATACTCAAAGTTACGTTTTAGCCTTCCGCATCTCAACACTAAGAAACGTGCACGTTTGGCTGTATATTTAACAAATTTTGAACTAAGCCATTTCGTCCTGGTGGTGAAGATTGTTATATATAGAGACAGAAATGTACACTTTTGTAGCAACCACTTTTGTTACAGCTTACCACTTCTGTTACAACGCTTGCCCACTTTTGTTACAGCTCACCACTTTTGATTAGGGCTGCAACGGTTCACTGCAGTCTCGGTGCACTGCGGTATTTTTCCACGGTACAATACTCGGTTCATTCAGACTAATTTTCGGTACGCTCACGGTACAGCTGTCTCAGCAGGAGAATTCCAACACCCCCAAAATAGGGCATATGAAGTCGGATGTGAATTTCAAGGAAACTCTCCGCAGGATCAAACTGTTCTGCCTTTCTCTCTCTCTGAAAAATAGAAGGGGCTTGCCCCCCCCCCCCCCCCCCATCCCGCACACACACACACTCAGTAACCTGTTTTGCCAAGTCAAGAGTGCATATTTCTACATCAGCTTAACGGGCTGCCTGGCTGCAACATTTCAGCTTTAATCTACCAAATATGCGGTGCATAGAAGCATGCTGTTAGTTTTAATGTACGGCTGTTGGGGATTGGGTCTGTATGAAAATTTGTAAGTGTCGACACAAGCAAACAGTTTGCAAACATAAATAGAACAGCATGTCGTGCATCTATAAATAACCGACTCGAGGTCACTTGAGCTTTGGGTAAATCCGAATGTGTGTCAGGAGAAGTAAGATGATTATTTATTGGCTGATTATTCAACAATTCGCCAATCAAGTTTTGCGTTGTTTATTTGCGTATTTCTGTTTTGCCTTGGTGCACACATGTCAGATCTGAAGTACATCCAATTATAACAACATGAGTGACAGAAATAAATGTACTGCCAATAACAACGAAGGTATCGTCAGCCCACCTGCAAAATTTAAATCCCCTGTCTGGAAACACTTTGGCTTTCCCTCATGCAAAGATGAGATTGATAGTGAATCATGGTAAATTCCTCAGCTTGGCTCAGAATGAATAAAACCACACATCCAGTCCACGGGGGAAGGGGGTTATAAATTATTCAGTTTCTTTTTTGTTGCAGTGCATTTTTGCACGGCACAGCTGCCACAGCAATCCAGCAGCATGCTAGGCTTCTAGTGTATTGAAAACATGATTCACCATCAGTTTTAAATTTGGGGCGAATAATGTTAGAAAAAATGTACCGCAATACGTATTGTACCGCCACCGAAAAACCGCAATACGTACCGAACCGTGAGATAAGTGTACCGTTGCAGCCCTACTTTTGATACAAAATCAACCACTTTTGTTACAAAATGAGCTCACCACTTTTGATACAACCATCGCCCATTTTTGTAACAAAAAAAACCTCGCTCACCACTTTTCTTACAAAAATCGCCCATTATTGTTACAATTTTTGTCAGTGTGAAAAATGAAGTAGTAATCCTGAGTAATCTGCAAGTAATGCGAGACGTAACGCTCAGTCATGATTATCGGAAGCGTGGTTGTTCAGAGCGTTGATGTTGAGGTTGGAAGGTTGGGAGTTTGATGTCTGGCCGGGGTAACTTGCGTTGTGTTCTTGGGCAAGACACTTAATCCCAATTGCCCGCTCGGGTGCATGGTTGCCCCATGTGCCGAGGCACGTTGATAGCACACATGCCTACAACCAATGGGATTATATTAACCGTGCAACTGTGGGATTAGGACGTTGGAGTGTTGACAGTTACTTGCCACTGCTCGGTGGTTCTCTCCGGGTACTCCGGCTTCCTCCACATGTAAAACTATATTTGGCACAATATGACCTCAGCTATTAAAATGTCATAAAACAACAGCAATCCAATAAATATTAAAATTTTTTAGTAAATTTTGTTTCTTAACATACCTACCACAATTGTTTACAATTGGCTGTAACATAAGTGCAAGCCCTACTTTGGAACTAACTCAAGCTTTTAGAATCTTTTCCAAACGAGTTGGAAAAGTACTAGAGTGCAAAAGCACGAAAAAGATCGAAAAAAGGGTCGAGCGAGACCAGCGCTCGAAATTACAGGTACTCTCTCTGCACACCTCTTGCGTTTACCGAGCGCATGCGCAACAACCGTGACGTCAATTCCGTATTTCCGCCAACGAGAAGTTTGTGATTTAGCGGGGAGGCATCGATATCAAGATATCCCCAAGGAGGGTGGGCCTCCGGTAAACAATTGTGGTAGGTATGTTAAGAAACAAAATTTACTAAAAAATTTTAATTTCTTTTCAACCTACTCACAATTGTTTACAATTGGCTGAATAAACAATAGGAGGAGGTGAATCACATAACCAATACCAACAAGAGTAGCAGAACGAAAGCAAGGATGGCAGAGAACAAAAACTAAAACCTGTAATGAAGAAAGAGAGAAGGCACCTGAAAAGAACAAGGCTGAGAGAAGCGCAACCTCGACAAAAACAATTTAACGAGGGTGCACAACAGCCTGAGCAGCAACGAGAGGGCCTGAAGAATAAAGGTCCTCAGATTGCTGCTGAAGGTGGCGGAGATAAAAGGAGGAGAAGGTAGAAGCATTCCTCCAGTAAGCCGCATTCATAACATCACAGAGCAAAACAGAATTGGAGAACGCCCAGGATGTAGAAATGGCACGAACCTCGTGAGCATTAAGCCGGTTCGAAACAAGATCCGATGCAGACAAGCGAGAATAAGCCAGCTTGATTGCAAGACAGATCCACCTGGAAATAGAATGGGAAGAGATAGACTGCCGCTTAGGAATGAGAGACAGAAAGAATCTCTTCCGATCCCTCCTAATGAACTGAGTGCGAGTAATGTAAGTCTTGACCGCACGAACAGGACAAAGAAGAGGCCTCCGTCCATCTACAGCAGGGAGAGCCCGAATGCAGATGGGAGGAGGTACCGAATCGGGGAGTTGATTCTTAGCCAGAAAAGAGCAATCAGTAGTGAATGTGACACTGTTAGCCTCATTTCGGAAGAAGGCAGAATCAACAGATAGCGCATGAAGCTCACTGACTCGACGAGCAGAAGCAAACGCTAGAAGAAAAGCCGTCTTATAGGTGAGAAAACGCATGTCGGTCTCAGATAAAGGCTCGAAAGGCGCCCCCTCCAAACAGTGCAACACCCATGCCAAGTTCCACTTGGGTGTAAGACGCAAAACTCGAGGCCTCTTCAAAGAAAAGTGCCGAATAAGTTTGGAGAGGAAAAGATTACGACCGATACACCGCTTTCCCACATAAGAGAAAGTATCAGACAGCATAGACCGATAGCCCTTAATCGTAATAGGCTGGAGGCCCTTGGAGTCAAAAAGAAAAACCAGAAAATCCGCAATTTGAGCGATAGACGGATCACGGTAATTCACATTGTGATCTGAACACCAGCGGCAGAAAACCTTCCACTTGGCGGCATAAGTCATTCCAGTGGAAGGTCGCCGCGATGCAGAAATGCACTCCACTGATCGTCTCGAAAAACCTCTACGTCGGAGACTGGACCTGATAAAAGACAGGCGTGAAGGGACAGGCTCGCCAGGTTGTTGTGATACTTCCTGGGACGACCTTGTGAAAGAAGATCGCGACGTAGAGGTAGACGAATCGGTCGATCGGCCAATAGAGGCCGCAGCAGATTGATCCACACCCTCTGTGGAGACAGGGGTGTGATCAGAATGATCCTGCAACTGCAAGCACGAATCTTCGCTAAAACTTGAGGAAGAATCGGTGCAGGAGGAAAGGCATAGCCGACCCAGCCTGTCCAGTCCAGAGACAGAGCGTCTACTGCAAATGCCAGAGGATCTGGACAAGGGGAGACAAAAGTCTCTACCTGATGATTCCAGCGAGTAGCGAAAAGGTCGACCTGAGGACGACCCCACTGCTCGCAAATCGCCTGAAACACCGACCGATGTAGCATCCATTCGGTTGGAAGGACACTGTCGCGTCGGGACAGGGAGTCTGCTAGGACGTTGAGACGCCCGGGAATGTGTCGAATGGACACCCGAGCGTTCACATCCCGCGCCAACAGAAGAAGATCCCGAGACAGCCGATACATAGGAATCGAATGAGTGCCTCCCTGATTCCGTATGTAGGCCACTACTGTCGAATTGTCCGAAAGAAGTAGGACAACATGGTCCGACAGATGAGGGATCCAAAGCCGAAAACTCAACAGAAGAGCAAGGAGCTCCTTCTGGTTGATATGAAGGCCCACCTGCTCGCTGTCCCACTCTCCGTGAGTAGACAGACCGAGAGGGTCCAACGTCGCACCCCAGCCCCGATCGCTGGCATCCGCAGTAAGGATGCGATCGGCCAAAGGAAGATCCAACGGAACACCCTGTGTCAGCCAGGGAATATCTGCCCAAGGGCGGAGGTGACAAAGCAGAGACCGAGGAATAGTGAGTTCCAGGTCCAGCGGATCTACATTCGGACGCCAATGATCCAACAGGAAGTGTTGGAGAGGTCGGACAAACAAGCGACCGAGCGGAATGAGATCGGTCACCGAACCGCAAAGGCCCAGCATCCGAAGGAAAGTCCTGGCCGAGACCGAGGAAGATTGAAGCAGGTCCCGAGTCAAGGCGGAAAGAATCGTCGCCCGAGCCTGGGGAACCGACACTACATTGTGAAGAGTGTCGAAATCCATCCCCAAATGACGGAATCGCTGAGAAGGAAGAAGATCCGACTTCTCGCGATTGACTCTGAAACCCAGCGATGCTAGCAGGCAAAGAAACTGCCGGACATCGAACTCCAGAACAGCAGCATCGTGGTGCCGTTGGAGGATGTCGTCTAGGTAGGCGGACGAAGTCACCGCCGACTGAGTGCGATGGAAAGCAAGCACATGTGACATCAGTCGGGTGAAGGCCCAAGGAGCCAGGTTCAAACCGAACGGGAGAGCTCTGAATTGAAAAACTCGATCCCGAAACGAGAACCGAAGGTATTTCCGTGACACCAGATGAATGGGTACATGGAAGTAGGCATCCTTCAGGTCGATACTGGCCGCAAAATCGCCCTGATGAACTGAACGTCGAACCGACCGGAAAGTCTCCATACTGAAACGAGGAGCAATTATGTACTCGTTCAGGGTACTCAGATCGATGACAGGACGAAATTGGCCGTTTTTCTTCGGCACCAAGAAAAGTCTCGAGTAAAACCCCGGTGAAAGGGTGTTCCTGACCACCTCGATCGCCCCTTTGGTGAGGAGATTGTCGATCTCCTGCACCAGAAGGTCCCGACGCAGAGAATCTGAAGGGACCTGAGTCGGAAGGGGCACCCGAGATAAACTGGGGTGCCGATGGAAGGACAGTCGCAGACCGGAATGAATGACGTCGAGGACCCAAGAGTCCGACGTTATCTCTGTCCAACGGTCGTAAAACAGCGACAGCCTTCCTCCGACTGGAGGCGAATCGAGGTGAGAACCTTCACTTGCGGCCTCGACAAGGCCCCCGAGAGGAGAAACCACCTCGGGAAGTGACAGAGTCCTGAGACTTTCCAGCCTGAGGCTGCCAGCGGGCCTGGCCACGTCGGCGCTTCTTATGAGCAGAAGGAGCAGACGGAGCCGAAGGCGTAGCCGACGTCGCCGACGAGGCAGACGCAGCAGCACGCTTGGCAGGCCTGGAACGACCCCCACCCGCAGCAGCAGGTGGGTCAAGCTGTCTCAGCAAAAGCTGGTCCTTCGAATGACGAAGAACTTCGCCACGAACAGCTTCCACGGAACCATGGAACAACTGAGGTCCTACCAAAGAGGCAGACCTCAGAACAGCACGTTGCTCAGAAGGAAGGGATGGTAAAGAATCCAAAACCGCATCCCGGCGTGCCAGCTCCAAATTGGCCGTGTTACAGGCGTGAGCGTGAGTCAAGTTCATAAGAGCCTGTGACAAAACGCGAAAAGGCGCCTGAGCGTCATCAAACTCCCCTGGTGGAAAATATTCAGCCAGAGCAGCGACGACATGGTCCGCGAGAGATAACATACCCAGCATCTCTCGGGACAGGCCCACCATAGACTCAACTACCGACATCGGGAGAACTGCCGACTTAGGCTTAGTCAACCCGAGGGAAGAAGAATCCTCATCCACAGTAGTCATCCCTTGGAAGACTGGTGGAGAGACGGAATCGTAAACACGAAACCGCGATGGAGGCAGAAAGGCATCAGCTCTAGAAAAGAAGGAACCCTTGAGGGCCTTAGAACGCATTTTGGCGTCTAAGCCCTGGAAGGACTCAACCACCTGAGCCGATTGCAGAGGACGCAAAGCCCCGGAGCTAGAAGGCTCAACAGGGTTACGGCGCTCCACAGTGGACCGCGGCCGGACGGTCACAGAAGGCTGGTCGGAAGGTAGACCGTCCGGCAATTAGCCAAAGACGAAATCCAAAGCCTGCCCCAAGACTGACGAGGGGGGACCATCACCTTCAAGATACTCGTCATCCTCCGTAGCAGAGGAGACGTAGCCCAACTCGGGCTGACCAGCAGAAACCTCCTGTGAATACTGTGCAGCAGGATACGGCCCCTTGCAGTATCCAAGGGGCCAGGCGAGACATCTCGGCGACCGACCAAAGGAGGTTGTGCCTCAGGAGGCACAGGGAGGCCAACTTGAGGGTTGTCAGAAAGCAACCGGGTGAGCGCCAAAACGGCCTGGCGCAGGTCACCCTGAGAATCCGTCGCAGCAGAATCGCCCGACGGAGTGTCCTCCCAATGGACCCTTCTGGTAGAAGAACCCAAATCCTCAGAAGAGACTGACGGCGAACGTCGATCGGCAGACAGAATAGGAGCACGGTGAGAAGACACCGGAGGATAGTCCCGATTGTGACGCCCAGGAGCCATCACTGGCCTCTGCGAAACAGAAGGCCCTGCCTGCAAATCCTCGAAAGGGACCGACGGCGCACGTCGATCGGTAGCTGGACCTAGGACACGGTGAGAAGACACCGGAGGATTGTCCCAAGAATGACAGGAACCTGTCATTGACCTCTGCCCCAACTGCCTATCCTCTGAGACCGACGACAAGCATCGATCGACACCCAGACTCGGAACACAGTGAGGAATCACCGGAGGAAGGTTCCGAGAGTGACAGCTAACCGGGGCTGTCACTGACCGCTGCCGAACAGCAGGCCCTGGATGCCAACGTCCCAACACCATCCCGCTAGCCGGCACACTAGCAGGCAAAGGTGGAACAATAAACGATTCACTCGAGGGGCGAGGAATCGCTGCCGAAGCGACCGGCCGGCTCAACCGACTAGGAGCAAACCTAGCCAGATGAGACGGAGCAGACAGCAAACCCGCACAGCCTCGCCGCGAGGCTGGGGGAGGCTGAGAACACACAGACACACCAGCAGATACAGCCTCGGTCCCCCGAGACTGTAGACCATCCCCAGAGGAGATGGAAGAGCCACCATCAGACAGAATAGGATCTGGAGTAGCAACCCCCTCAACAACGGTCGACGGTGTAGGAGGCAGATCGGAGAGGGTTACCGAGCTGACCTCGGAAAAGCTCTCAACGAAAACAGACGCCTCAATAGTGACATCCGAAGACAAAGAGACCGCGGTCTCCTCATCAGGTATCACAGAACAAACACCGTCAACAGTTGCAGAGGAGCTCGCCACAGAAGTCAGATCCGAATCCTGTGTGACAGAGTCACCACGTGCACCAGCAGAAATGTCTGCAACGGCACGGCTACCCTTACCCCGAGAACGAGGGGTTCTAGCTCTGGAAAGTACCACCTTGTTAACAGAAGCCCAAAATTTAGAGGACCAAACCCCACAGATACCACATGATTGGGCCTGAGTGCAATTGTTGCAAGTGACACATGTGGTATGGGAATCGTCCACATGTTTCACCTGCAAACAAGAGGTACAAGGAATAGTCTTAGGCATGATATAAATACAACAATCAAGCTTCCCGCCGACGGAAAACCGAACGAAGGTCGTGTTCACACGAGGGGGAAAGGCAAGATAAAGTATGAAAAGAACAGCAATAATAATACAAATTAACATTAAATGAGAGTAATAATTTGGTAGCTTGAAAAAGGATACAATCCAGTAGCACACTAAAGACGATTAATAAGTTGTTCACGAAGAATTAATATCATAAACAGCACAAGTCACAAAAATTTCCGACCATGAACAATGGCGGAAAATAAAGGAATTGACGTCACGGTTGTTGCACATGCGCTCGGTAAACGCAAGAGGTGTGCAGAGAGAGTACCTGTAATTTCGAGCGCTGGTCTCGCTCGACCCTTTTTTCGATCTTTTTCGTGCTTTTGCACTCTAGTACTTTTCCAACTCGTTTGGAAAAGATTCTAAAAGCTTGAGTTAGTTCCGAAGTAGGGCTTGCACTTATGTTACAGCCAATTGTAAACAATTGTGAGTAGGTTGAAAAGAAAATAATTATCAAACCAAACCATTGTTGCTCATGTTCAGTAGTACTGCCACATCCTTACTTATTATTGGGTGATATAGTAACCTGCCACCTTGCAACATGATTGCCGTGATGATATGTAGTGTATCACGCTCATGCGTACACGTATATCTGAAATGGCATGCGCATATCGGTATCAATTATAGGAGACTCCAACTCCCTGAGCCTTGGACCTTAATAGTATGTGATGTTGACTTCTCGCCTCTTTAGCAGGTTCTCATGTAGGTTCTCATCTGACGTCACCACTATGTGACCGGAAGGGGTGGTATGAGGTTGTCATGGTATAGGCTCCTTGTACTCGTGTGGGCGAAGGTTCGTTTCGGTAAGTTTCGGTTGGGAGTCGGTCCAATAAAAGATCTGTTGGGGTAGGTTTGGGTCGTTGTTGTGTTCTTTGTGGTGATTCGATGTAATCCCGCTGAATCGAACACACCCCCAGACCACGCCTCTGTCAAACAAGAGGGTATTCCACACCACAGAAACCACGTCCTGCCATACGGTATAAGAAAATGGGCTGGAAACCCCCCAAAAGCCTTCAAGTCGGGGTATTCTGTTCTACTGTCCAGAGGTTTCCAAGAATTCCCAGGTCATACTCCCACAGAATCAGAATCGAACACACTCTCAGAACACAGCCCTACCAATAAGGAGGCCATTGGACTCCATAGCAACCACGTGCTACCATAACAACCAAGATGGCGGTGCCCATAGTCAAAATGTGTCACCTTAGGAACACCCACTGTGCATGCGCAGTGGGACCACGTGTCACCATGGGAATGACGTCAAAAGAAGTCCGCTCATGCGGGCTACCATGGCAAACTCACCCCGCCCCTCCCAGTCATGTGACTGATGACATCAGATGAGAACCTGCATGAGAACCTGCTAAAAGGGCAATAAGTCAGCATCACATACTACTGACCATGGCCCCATCATTTTATTTCTGTTTCTTCACCACTTGTTCTTTAAAGAGGATCTTTTTTACCTAGTAGGATGATCTTCCTGAATTTCAAGCCATTTTGTCGCTTTTTCTATTCAGGAAATCGGCGAATTGGGCAATTTTTTACTATAATCCCTATTTAACACTATTCTTATTACTCTATTCTTATTACTTCGTTACACCACATCCATTAGAAACGTCCCCGCATCGACATTATACAAACGGCAATGTAGCTATATTCCGAAGACCCATTACTCCGAAAGTCTGTTTTTCCACAACCAATTACTCTGAAGTTCCATTTTTTCGACGCTCATAACTCCGAAAGCCCATTACACCAATGGCTTTTTACTCAGAAAGCATATTACTCAGAAGGCCCATAACTCTGAAGGCCTGTTACTACAAAGGCCCGTTACACTACAAGAGAATGCAGTCATATAGATGTATTACTGGTCGACGGGTGTCGTGAAAATGTACCAGAGTACGTACCCCTCCCCCCTCCTTTCGAGAGTTCCGTCTGTAGAGTAAACCCCGAAGATGACCTCCTCCCCTGAACGAGAGTATCACCGGGTATATTACCCAGCACTGAGATAACAACTATTATTAATAATAATAAATCCAGCATTACCTGGAATAGATTTTGACTTCTTATACAAAACCACACAAATATGATTGTTATTTTAACCTGCTCCTTGAAAGGGTTTCAATGACTTCCATACTGTTGTTATTATATTTGAAGGAAAGTGAGACTTACTCCAATATAGGATTTTTTTTAAACAAAAAAAAACATTATGTGTTGTATCTGTTGCAGGTCAAGATGGCTAAGATTACTCACAAATATATCAGGTTACAACAGACAACTTATCTAGTCACATTTATTTATTTATTCACCAAACATGGATTCTCCCGGTCACACTCAAGTGACCCATACAAATGCTCACCGCTACCGGTGACACTAAAAGACACAACTGACAGTTATATTACTGTTTGCTTAATACTACATCTCCCCCACCTGAAACAAAAGCGATCATATCTCTGTTATGAGTCGCTTCACTTGTTTAATGCTTCTCCCAGATCTAGAAAATTTCGAAGCTGAATTCTGATGCTGGTTTCGGACTGTCCTAGCCTGACCCGAGGATATGAAGATCCGATCCCTAGCACCCAAATTCTGTTTATCCAAATTATTTTTATTTGGGAAATCCAAATCATTATAACCATATACATCAGTTTCTGGGCTAACATATCTGGGCTCATCGCATGGAACAAGTGCTCTTTGATTCCCATAAGTTTTCCCATTAGGTGTTTGAATGATATATGAACGTGGAGTGTCAGTCTGACGCACCACCAAACCAATTTTGGATAAATCTTTGACATATACATTCTCTCCCTTGGAGAGTGTCCTACAGGCACGACTGGTGTGACGCCTATCAAAGTGTCTCTTAGCATTACTTTTGTACTTTGATTCACATTTCTGCAACTCGGAAAGGCTAGGCCACTTTGGACTTAACTGTGCCCGAGATACCGGCAATGTGGATCGCAGCTTCCAACCGTAAAGAAGTTCAGCCGGGCTGAAACCATTTTGTAATGAGGTTGACCTATATGCAAGTAATGTCTCATAGGGGTCAGTAGATTTGAACAGGAGGTCCTTCACAGTATGGACAGCCCGCTCTGCTGCACCATTACTTTGGGGAAATTTAGGACTACTTGCAATGTGCATAAAGTCATACAGTTTTGAAAATTTAACAAAGTCATAACTTGAATACTGTGGTCCGTTGTCTGACCTCAAGATATTGGAAATGCTATGTCTGGCAAATATTGACTTAAGATGTGTAATTACACACTGTGATGTGGTATTTTCCAATTTGGTGATCTCTATGAATCGAGAAAAATAGTCAATCACAAGGAGATAACTCGACCCCTTGAAGGTGAATAGGTCACTACCGACTACTTCCCATGGTCCATTAGGAAGTTTAGAAGGAATGAGAGGTTCTGCGTTAACCCTTTTCTTCTTAGCACAAACACTACACCTATTTACAATTTCTTCAATATCTTAACTTATACGTGGCTACCATACAGACACTTTTGCTCTTTCTCTACACTTTACGATACCTTGATGTGCAGTGTGAATTTTATCAAGCATAAGAGTCTGGAGTTTTTGAGGGATATACATACGCACCCCATTGAGCAAAAGTCCACTATGAATAGAAAGAGTTCCCCTGTGTGAATAAAATTTCTTCAAGTCCCCTTTTATCTTGGATGGGTGTGGCCAACCTTATTGACAGAATTCTCTTGCCTTCATGCAAGTCTGATCCTGTAACTGTGCCTCGCGAATTTCATGAATACGCGAGCTTGAAGAGGGTAACCCGTCAATGACCATATTGACATATAACGATGATTCATCGTCTAAGAGTCTATCTGCTTTACTACCAGTCATATGTAAGGGTGCTCGTGACAACGTGTCCGCAATGACGAGCTCCTTACCAGGTTTGTGTGATATGGTATACCTACAGCGCATTAGTCTAAGCCTGAATCTTTGAATCCTAGGTGGCAACTCTGTTAGTGCCTTGGTGCTTAGCAATGGGACTAACGGCTTATTATATGTGTAACTATGAAACCTCATACCAATTATATAATCCAAAAATTTTTCACAGGCCCATGTAACAGTAAGGGCCTCTTTTTGGATATGGGCATACCAAGTCTCGGCTTCAGACAAAGACCTAGAAGCAAAGGAGACTGGCCTCCTTTCGCCATTTGCTTGCTTTTGCTTAAGGACTGCGCCCACCCCAAAATTTGAAGCGTCAGTGCAAATAACTGTTTCATAGTTGGGGTTATACAAGGCCAAAACTGTAGATGTTTGAAACATAACTCTGCTTTGATGTTATTAAATGCAGTTTCTTGAGATTCAGACCCGGTCCATAGCTGTTTCTTATTTAATAACTCACGCAGGGGAATAGACAGCATTGCCAATTTGGGGGAAAATTTACCCAATTGGTTTACAACCCCCAAAAATCTCCTTACGTCAGACACGTTTCTCGGAGATTCCATGTCACGAATACACATGTAGCTGTAAGTTTCTCAGGGTCTGCTACTAATCCTTCCTTACCCAGGATATGTCCCAAAAATTTGATTTTGGACTTGGAAAACGTACACTTTTCTGAATTAAATGTAAAGCCTACTTCTGAAGATTTATCCATAACAACTTTTAACCTTTTGTCATGCTCAAGTTGGTTTGCCCTGTACACGAGAATATCGTCCATGCGGCACACAACACCGGGTAACCCCTCTAAAATTTGCGATATTCGTTTTTGAAAATGTTCAGGTGCTGACGAAATTCCAAATGGGACCCTATGGAAAAAATATCTCCCAAACGGGGTCATGAATGAAGTTAACATTTTTGATTCCGGCGACAGTGGAATTTGATAGAATCCACAGTTTGCATCCAATTTTGTAAACACACGTGCATTTTGGATTTGACCTATTGTGTGCTCAACTGAGGGTAGGGTATATTTCTCACTCAAAATATGTTTATTGAGTTCTGTATAGTCAACACACAGACGGACACGTTCCTGCGTCTTTGGAACTACAACCAAAGGTGCACACCATTCCGTTGGTGTGTCAACGAGAGAAATAACCCCCAACTTTTGTAACCAGTCCAATTCGGATTTAACTTTATCAAATAAAGGAAGAGGAATACATCTTGGTGTATGTACAACAAATGGGCTTGCATTGGGTTGTAATTTTATGTGATAAGGCGTTTCAACGCAACCCAACCCCTGGAATAATGAAGGGTAGTCCCCCTTATCAACCGAATTGACAAATTCAATGAGATTCAAGCTTTCAATAGCTGGTTTGTCTAATAAGGAATGATTCAGGCCCTTTACAACATATGTTTCCTGTGAACTGGTTTTCTCACCAATCGTAATTTTGACGATGAACTTTCCCAAGACTTTTAACTCACTCTGACCCGCCCCAAATAATTTTCGATTGGGTGGCAGTAGTTTAACGGGGTGTGAACTATCACGATTGGTAATGTTATGGAAGTTAGCTTCTGCTAACACTGAAACATCAGCACCGGTATCGATCTTCACATTGACAGGTTCATCATTTATTTTAACAGACTTCAAATATTTCTTCTCTGTGGATTTAACTGTCTCAACCACTCCAAGAAATGCATAATTAGAATCAGTTTCTTGAGACACAAGATTTAGAGATGCAGAACGACAAAACTTTTGGTAATGACCTCGGCGCGAACATCTACGGCACACTGCCGCTCGATCGGGGCAATCTTTTAATTCGTGAAAGTCATTTCCACAACGATAGCAAAGTTTTTTCTTTTGCTCATCAGTTTGTTTGCGGTGTTGCTGAATCGTGGAAGAGTTATTACTTTTCTTGGTGCGCGATTTTACACGATCAATGTTTCCAGCTTTTGCTCCGTCACTCGAAAAATTTGTGCGTAACAGACCTTGTTGCTGTTTTACTGCTTCAGATTGGCATGCCATGTCTACAGCTTTTTTGTAGGCGAGATCGGCATCCAATTGTAATCTTTCAGCAAGACGAACATCCCATAAGCCAATCACAATTCGATCTCGAATGAATTCCTCCCTGAGATCCCCCAAGTTGCAATGTTCCAACAATGTGTGGAGGGCAGTTATGAAAGAGTCACATGATTCCCCTTCTTCTTGAATGCGATGATTAAATTTTGCTCGTTCGAAAATTACATTTTTCCGGATGACAAAATACGACTGAAATTTCTAAATTATCGTGTCATAATTGTCTTTGCTTTCCTCTCCGGCAAATCTAAAGCTAGCGAAAATGTCTTCGGCTTCATCACCCATGCAATACACGAGTGTGTGTATTTTTTTTCCTTCACTCTCTCCAGCCATACCGGACGTGATCAGAAATCTATCCCAGCGGCGCCTCCATTTCGGCCATTCATCTGGGAGGGCGAAATTAAATTTCTCAGGAGGGCAAACTTTGAAATTACTGCTGGCACTACTTTCACTGGTGCTATCAGCCTATCAGCGGTGGTCGACAAAGACTCGACATTGTCAATAAACACATGAAAATTCAGACAAATGTTTCGAAAACTGGAATGTCATTCAATTTCAAAGCCAAAAACACGTTTAAATGTAGTTTTTTCTCAAAATATCGCTGGATTCATGTTGATCCATCCCACTTGACACCATGTTGTATCTGTTGCAGATTGAGATTATTTATTTATTTATTTATTGGTGTTTAAGGTCACATACTTATGCACAATGGCTAATCGTGACCGTGACAGTTTTATGGGTGGAGGAAGCCGGAGTACCCAGAGAGAACCACCGAGAAACGACGAGCAGCTGTCAGCTCTCCAACATCATAAATCTGAACTCTGCACCGCAGCATAGGCAGGGTTAGATTGGTTGAAGACATGCGCACCATCGACTTGCAGTACGCCTCAGTACACAGCGTTATCAGGCAATCGGGGTGAAGTGTCTTGCCCAAGGACACAACGCGGTTGCCGCAGGTGGGATTCGAACAGAGGACCTCTCGGCTTGCAGCCTGCACCTCTACCAACTGAGCCACCACGCCCCCTGCAGATTGAGATGGCTAAGATTGCTCACAAATATATCAGGTTACAACCAGTCCTTCCCATGAGACGGGCGCTATAGCACTCGTGCCCGTCCGTGCTCGTCATTCCCGTTTCCAGAGTGCAAAAAACCGCGCTCGTGTTTTGACCAGGCATATATTATTATCAAGTAAGGAGAAAGGTTTCAAGCGACGCGATTACTACAGTTAAAACTATAAGTCCTGTCACGAATTGAGCACTTATCTAGGCTTAATTGCCCGTTAGAATTGCGCGCAATTGCCATATCGAATGGCATCCAAAGCACGGCAGGTTCTCCTGGTTACTCATAGCAAACACAGGCAATGTTTCTGCCAATGGACCTCCGGGTTACCTGGAGGTCCATTGGCTGAAACATTGCTTGTGCACAGGCCATATGTACAGAATTTGATAGCCTTGCTATGATCATAACGCGTAGATTAACGCGAAGATCGACGTGCTATTTGTGCGCATTTCATGACAGGACTTCTACTTTTAACTGTATATTTTAATTATTTACTGTAAAATTACCAGAAATTTAGCGAAAGACCGGCATTTATGGCCCAGAATTATGATAATCAAACATACCATGTATTGCTGTCACTTAGTGTAATACGCATTTTGATTGGGCACCTATAAACTCATTGGGATACAAGACGATTCGGCGGAAATGCGAGTCAACAACAGTGCGCCTCGGCTCTGCTAAGAGAGCTATCAAAATCTGGTAATTCATTCCAGTTGAGAAATCATTTCTGTGTGAACAGTCAATTATTTTTTATTAAGTAACAAGGGACGAATATCTGGCAGTGGGCTTTAGTAACAGCATGAATGTATTCAGCACAAATCCTATTCACTTCTTCTGTTTGGAAAAACCTGATGTTCTCTGAGAGGTTCGTGCTTCCTGGTCCATTCAGTATTCACCAATGGAGCAAATTTATCAGCTCCGCATAAATTATAGCCACAATGTGCGCTTTTTTGTTACTTGGCGCCTAACACATCCTCATGACCCAAAAGTTGGGATTCGGATCATTCCTTTAATGAAAACCATGAAAGCACCAAATCATCCAGCTTTCATGTTACCGTTCGATACAGATATGCCCAAATACTAGTCTTTGTAAGACTGTGACCCGGGGCCCTCCTGGCCCCCACAGTCTTTGAGCAACCTGTTCAAATTTCATCTGACTAAAACTGAAAGAAACTGGGTGCATTTGGATCGACTCAGTTCACGCTTCATATCGAAGACAAAAATCATATAATCAACATTCTACTTGTCGTACTCAGCCCAAATATAATTTATTTACGTGTCTGCATCATTTTTTAACGCAAAGACAGCATCAAATTCAAGAAATGCTGAAAAGTTAAAAAATTTATAGTAATTTATATATTTTTTATACTTACCAATGACCCAGACTTAGCTGGTGCTAACTCTAAAAAATCCAGGGCCAAACACAAATTTTGCCCCCCAATCCCCAAAATTTGCATCTAAAACCAAAAGAAATCATGTCCTAAAGGACCTCCATACTTTGCCTTTATTGCGCATGCGCAGTGTCAAGGGCGTTCCGAAATTGGCGCCAATTATCATTCTTACTGGCAGTGCCTGGTCAGCGCTATGTACTCAGCGGGGAGGTAAGAGTTCCCAACTCCTGGGAGGGCCATCCCCGTCTGGGTCATTGGTAAGTATAAAAAATATATAAATTACTATAAATTTTTTAACATTTTTATACTGTACCAATGACCCAGACTTAGCTGAATAGTAAAAAGGCTGGAGGGCCTAGGACATAGAGGAAAATCCAATAAGCTCAACTATATAATATAGAGGCAACCCCTCAAGGAGAAAAGGAGTATTAGGCTTTACATGTATCTTTCTTATTTTATGTTAAATTAGAAAGATACAATACCCTTCATAATTGAGCACAATAACATTCATGTTCTCTATTAACATCCAGTATAACCCTTTATACTAATTATTTTTAAAGTAAGCCAATAAATAAAGTTAGTCCAGAGAATTGAGACTCTTTATATTCTTTAAAAGTGTCCGAGGATTGTATATTAACGCCCGTTTGACACTTGACATACACAAATGCTTCACACCGAGCTACACCTTAAAAATATGACATGAATGAATTTTTAACATTAATATTACACTTTAAAACCATCCCGGAAACGACTCAGAAATACTGACTTCAGAGGAGGCATTCCCTTGCTTTTCACTATAAAGCAGGTGACCTAAGGGAACACCCTCCCCCCCCCCCCCCCACTTCCCCTTGCCCTGGGTCAAATAGCCCAGAGCGAAGAGGGCAGCCGGACGGAGTCACTGCCGGAACAGAAAGCCTGCATAACTATAGTTGCAACTGTTTAGTGGACGACATTCTGAGCAACAGATAACGGACCTAAACAATGCAGGTCTCCAGAAATGGACTCAATATTTCTGAGATAAAAATTTCTGAATGTGGATGGCTGAGACCAATAAGCAGCCTTCATTAAATCTGTAATAGCAATACTATTAGCGTAAGCCCAAGAAGTAGCAAGAGCTCTTACTTCATGAGCCGAAATCTTAAGCACAGACTGCTGAGAAGAAGATAAATTTTCATAAGCAGTACGGATAGTTAATTGAATCCATCTAGCAATAGAATGGACCGAAATGTCCTTTCTATTAGGCATCAGAGACAGAAAGAAACATTTTCGTCCCTTTCTGATAAACTGAGATCTCTGTTTATAGATACGTAACGCTCTAAAAGGACAGAGTAAAGGCCTACTCCCGTCTGAAGACGGAAGAGCCTTAATAACAATAGGTTCCGGATATTTATTAGGAGCCTGATTCTTAGCTAAAAATCCCACATTAGTAGTGAAGGTGATAGTGTTCCCGACACTACGATAGTGAGAATCATCCACCGACAGTGCATGAAGCTCACTGACTCTTCTAGCAGAAGAGAAAGCTAAGAGAAAAGCTCTCTTATAAGACAAGAATTTGAAATCTACTGTCCCAAGAGGTTCAAATGGCTTTTCCTTCAGTTTAAGAAGAACCCAAGCTAAATTCCACTTAGGAATTAACCTAAGAGTTCTGGGTCTATTTATCGAGAAGTTTCTTACTAACTTAGATAAAGAGACATTAGATCCAATTTGTAAACTATCATGATGTGCATAGGTATCAGATAACATAGACCTATAACCCTTAATAGTAACAACAGGCTGCAGTTTGATTTCGTCAAACAAGTATACTAGAAAGTTTGCAATGTCTGGTATGGAGGGATCAAAAATATCAACAGAATGATCCCTACACCAACGACGAAAAACCTTCCACTTAGCCGCATAGTTTAGCGTAGAGGAGGTCCTCCTACAGTTAGAAATCGCGTCCACTGCTCGTCCTGTAAAGTGCTTGCCATGCAAGAAGGACCGCACAACGGAAAAACGTGAAGGTTGAGACCTTGCGGGTTGTGATGGAGTTGACGCGATTTCCCCTGCGAAAGAAGATCCTCCCGTGGAGGAAGCTTTCGCAGTAGGTCCCACAACAGACACCTGAGTAGATTTATCCACGGTCTCTGTGGAGACAGAGATGCTACCAACAGAATCTTGCATTGAGATTGTTTTATCTTTAGCAATACTTGCTGAATTAACGGCGCTGGAGGATACGCATATCCTATCATTCCGTCCCAAGGGATCGACAGAGCGTCTACTGCAAATGCTCTTGGATCCGGACACGGAGACACATACGTCTGCAACTGATTGTTGAGATGTGTCGCAAATAAGTCTATCATTGGCCGTTCATTGGTAGCAAATCTGACTGAACACTTGTTTGTTGAGAGTCCACTCCGACGGCAACAAGCGACCCTTTCGTGAAAGGGAGTCTGCTAGCACGTTCAGACGACCCGGTATATGACGGACCGAAAGAAGAACCTGATGTTCTAGCAAACAGAAGGATTCTTTCCATTAGATTGAACAACAGAATTGAATGAGTGCCTCCCTGATTCCGTATATATGCCACTACTGTCGTATTGTCGGATAGGATTTGGACATGAGCATTGTGAATAATGTCCATCCAATGACGTAACGCAAGCCAAATTGACATCATTTCCTTGATGTTTATGTGCTTGCCCAGGAATTGCGGATCCCAAAGACCCTGGCATCTCGAATCCGTTGGGATCAATGATGCACCCCAACCTGTTTGACTGGCATCCGTCATAATGGTAAAACTCGGATCCGGCAACTGCAGCGGAACTCCCTGAGTTAACCACTGAATGTTTGCCCAAGTCTGAATCTCTCGTTTCACTTGATCTGACAAGAGAACATCTATGTCGAGCGAATGAATTTTCACACTCCAATTCTGAGTCAAGAAAATTTAGAGAGGACGCGTGCGTAACCGCCCCATCGGAATGAGATCCGCAGCGGCTCCGCACAGACTTATCAGTCTCATGAACTCCCTCGCTGTGACTTTGTCTGCGTGCAGACAATAGCGAGCGTAACAACTGACTAATTTTGCTCTGGTTAACGGCAGATGAACGAGATTGTTGTGCGTCTCGAAGCTCATTCCCAGATGTGTGAATGACTTGGACGGCACCAGATCCGACTTCTCCTCGTTTATTATAAAACCGAGACGTCGGAGCAATAGAAGCAGATTCTGCACATCGTTCTGAAGCGTTAACTCGTTGCCATACCTCTGAAGAATGTCGTCCAGGTAGGCCGACGTTACCGCAGACGAATGAGCTCGGAAATACATCATTACCGAGTTCATTACCCGAGTGAAAGCCCAGGGTGCTAGATTCAATCCGTAGCACATCGCCCGGAATTGATACACCACCCCTAGGACTGCGAAGCGTAGATACTTTCTGAATGTCGGATGTACCATGACGTGAAAGTACGCATCTTTGAGATCTATGCTTGTTGCATAATCGTTCACCCGAATACTCGCTCTGAACGATCGAATCGTCTCCATATAAAACTTCGGAGCAACGATCAGCTTGTTTATCCAGCTCAAATCTATGACTGGACGGAACGAGCCGTCTGGTTTCGGAACCAGAAACAGATGGCTGTAGAACCCCGGTGACTCCTGGTTTTCTACGACCTCTACCGCGTTCTTCATTAAAAGAGACTGCACCTCTGATAACAGAGCGTCTCTTTTCTGTGGATTTGACGGAAGTTGAGTCCATTTTGGACTTCGAGTTAATGGAGGCTTTCGTTTGAAGGATATCTTTAGACCTTCCGAAATCACCCCTCTCACCCAAGGGTCGTCTGTAATCGACGCCCACTCTTGTGAAAAACTTGACAACCTTCCGCCAACCGGCACGCGATAGAGGTTGAAGCCATCACCTCCTGGACCTGCGAGGCCTGCGGTAGGAGAAACCACGTCCTCCACGACCCGCACCTCGTCCCGTCGACCTCGGGGCGTCTGACCGGTTGTCCCGGCCCGAAGGACGTCCCGAACGAGAGGCGCTGCCTTGACGGTCTCTTGAATAAGACCAAGAGGACGCACCGGAACCTCTCTTGGGCGCATTAGACCCAGAAGTGCCTGTCTTACTCTTACCTGCCGTGTCCGACTTGTTAGACGCAGATTTGAACAGCAGAGAATCCGAAGCTTTCTTAGTAATTTTATCGTAAATTGCAGAAAGCTTGCCGTCGAAAGAAGTTCTCCGGAGACCAAAGCGACTCTGAGAGAGTTCTTCACCTTACTATCCACGAGTGTGGATGTAGCTAGGGCTGCGTCACGTCTAACCAACTCCAGGTTTGCCACTGAAAGGGCGGAGTTACACGTGGAATAAGCTACTGCCCTTGAAAGAAGTCTTAAAGAGGATTGTATATCCTGGAATTCTTTCCCTTGAAGACGCAGTGATAACGCCTTAGTAAGGTGGTCTGCGTAAGATAAAGCATCTAAACTGGCTCTGTTAGACGAAATAGTTGTCTCCAACACCGCGGTTGGAATAGACGCCGACGACGGTAATGATAATTCTAAGTCTTCCGCCTCGTCGATCATACGCAGAGGAACTCTCGGGATACTCTGTCCTGCCGTATCGAATTTATTCCTTGTATTAATGAAAGGCAGGTTGAGAGTATTGGCGGACAAGAAACCTGCTTTACCTGTTTTGGAAGCAAGTTTGAATATAGCGTCGTTCAATAATTCAAATGTTCTTGCAACATTATTGGACTGCGACGGAAACTCGGGAGCGATGTCCCTGAACCACTCAAAGAAATCAGAGTCCAATGACGCTATAATTCTCTTGTCCGGAACCGCAGCAGTCTGGCCCGACGGAACAACTTGAGGAAGAAAGTGCCGGATGAAGTCCACGGCAGCTTTATGTTGTTCCGAAAGGGATAGCTCCAAGTCATCCGTATCCATTTCACCATCCGGTCGGACCTCATGATGCTCCCGGTCGTCCGCCTCCGATGCATCGGCGGAGCGTACCGACCCAGCGCCGTCGGATAATTCCCGATCCGACACCGTTTCTGTCGGTTGCTGGGATGCTGCGATAAGTTGTGCTATTTGCACAAGCACGTCCGACATCGAGGCCTGCGGAGGAGCGGTCTTTCGCTGCTTTGCCGAGGGCAGCTCCGCATCTGGTGACTCCCGCATACTCTTCCTATGCGAACGTCTGGAGTCCACCGGCCTCGTGTCCCTGGCTACCGGATGGCGTGACCTGGTCGCCGAAGAATCCTTGATCGGCGAAGCTGGTAAAATATCGGCGGTCACGTAGCCAAGGTGCGGTCGTGTGCACTGATGAGAGGAAGAAGCCTGAGCAGTCTCCGCGGACTGCCTATACAATGGAGCGTCCCGAGCGACGGACGTGTGCTCCGCTTGCGACACATTTTGTACCACAACATCTGGTCCCAGATGTTGTTGTACGAGAGAGGGGCCTCTCTCGCTCGCGGCCCGGCTGGACCTGGACGAGCTAGGAACCGGACTCGAAGGCTTCCTCCGATCTCTCCTACTATCCGCCGTCACTGGGTGTGCACGTTGAATGTTTATAGTGCTCGCATCACCCGACATTTACTCCTGGACCGCATCGGACGAACCCGGCTGCCGAACCATTCGGTGAATGGACGCTACACCGGGCGAGCTAGCGGACGACATTTGTCTAATCTCCATGAGCACTTTTGCCGCTAGCTCTGTATTCATTTGTGACGACGGAAGTGCACTTGCGGAAGATAACATGGAAACATCACCCTGTTCTTGTTCCTCTGAAATAGAAACTGATAGAGTAGAGTGACCCTGCGGAGAAAGAGCCAGCATAGCCCTTTCTCCACTAACAACATATCATGACACACGTTTCCAATGTTTGTCATCCCAATATTGACATATAGAACAGGGATTAGTGCGAGAACACTGACTACAATTAATACAATGATCATGAAAGTCAGAGGAAGATTTCTTCCTATTACAATTTGAACAATATCCTTTCATTGAGAAAAGTCAACAACAAGTCCTAGTTACTCGCACAAACCCCTAACACAAAGATACATAATAACATGATCCATTAATAATGAAAAAACAATTAAAAATCAAAATAATTTTTGAAAAATATTTTTTCAGCGAAGCCCAAGTTTCTGAAAAGTAACGTTGAGCCCCAATGGATCCCACGGCTAAGTGTGGTCAAAACTTTTAAAATTATATTAAATAATTAATGCAACACTTACGGATAATAATAATGTATCTTATAGTGAGATAAATTACTCCAAAGGCAAACAGCCCCCCTCAAAAGAGACTGTTGCCAATGTAAACAAACAGTGTAAAAACACCAGAAAACATGACTCCAGGCACTGACAAAACTGGCCTGAAATCAGTCATCAAAATTACACTCTATCTGATGCAAGACAGAGACTCCCAGGGGAGAATCTGCAGAACATCAGATGGAAGATGGAGAACACGTTGTTTATACACCCATGGGTGAAAACGTAACTATGGGGAAAATAACAGAATTCATTCTGTAACCAAGCTAACTCTCCCAAGAGAATTTAGAAATGATCTTTCTCAAAAATATGCCAAAAGCATGGGAGAATAGCAAGGGGGGACTTAGAAGACCAGGAGAGAGGAAACACTGAATAAGCAGTGCAACTTTATAGCAAGAATGACAACAAGAGGCCCATGCCTCGAAAATAGGCAACTTAACATAATTTCATAAAAAATTTTAAGTACAGCCCTGATTATTTTTTGTCACTCCTTTCCTCTCCTCCTTCTATATCCTCCTTAGAATCACCATTTCTCCAATAATTACGTGTCTGGCATCCTTTAAACTGAGATTTACAAGCACAAAGATCAGTGAGATGTTGACTAATGAAGGGCCAAACAGAGAATGATAATTGGAGCCAATTTCGGAACGTCCTTGACACTACGCATGCGCAGTAAGGGCAAAGTATGGAGGTCCTTTAGGACATGATTTCTTTTGGTTTTAGATGCAAATTTTGGGGATTGGGGGGCAAAATTTGTGTTTGGCCCTGGATTTTTTAGAGTTAGCACCAGCTAAGTCTGGGTCATTGGTACAGTATAAAAATATATCCGACTTCACCATGTTAAAAAACATCGATTTCAAAGATAAACAAATTGTACTACACATGTGCACAGTATCTGTGCGCATGCGTAGTACAATTTGTTTATCTTTGAAACATGATGTTTTTAACATTGTGAAGTTGGATATTTTTCAACATTTCTTGAATTTGATGCTGTGTTTGTGTTAAATAATGATGCAGACACGTAAATAAATTATATCTGGGCTGAGTACGACAAGTAGAATGTTGATTATATGATTTTTGTCTTCGATATGAAGCGTGAACTGAGTCGACCCAAATGCGCCCAGTTTCTTTCAGTTTTAGTCAGATGAAATTTGAACGGGTTGCTCAAAGACTGCGAAGGTCAGGAGGGCCCCGGGTCACAGTCTTACAAAGACTACCCAAATACCGTACTGAATGCACAGTGCTGTCAATTGGTGGCTGCATTCTTCATTGCATGTTAATTGTTTTTGCCAACAACACGACAATCAGGCATCACTCCCAAGCATTCTCGCCAAAGAATTGCCGCCGACAAATCTTTTTTTCTAATCGACGGGGCTGGATGTACGATACGGTAGTGCGCATCACTTCAAATAGTAGTTCAGCGATCTGAACGTAGTGGCTACCCCTCTAGAGGGGTAGCCACTACGTTCAGATCGCTGAACTATTCAAATAGCAGCAGGCGATGTAGGCTATAACGTACCTACGGTTTTCAAAATCGAAAGACTGTACCACGCAGCTCCGAATCCGACGAATCGCCTTGCATTTTCCATGAAAATCACTTTGTTCTGGTGGCTTGTAGGGTGTCAATCTACTTTTAATTTGGGTGGGAACAATTTTTTTTTTCTACCTGCATGTTAAAATTTTCACTGGGAAATTGTAACATGCTGTTATTGATTCACGAGTGCATAATGCCCCCGTCTCCATTTTTACGAGGGCATTTTATTGCTCTCGTGTGATTTTCTTCCTGGGAAGGACTGGGTTACAACAGACAACTTACCTAGTCACATTTATTTATTTATTCACCAAATATGGATTCTCCCGGTCACACTCAAGTGACTCAGACAAATGCTCACCGCTACCGGTGATACTAAAAGACACAACTGACAGTGACAGTTATATTACTGTTTGCTTAATACTACCACAGGCGCCCGGAAACTCATTATAAATAGCCAAATGCTTCAAAATAGCCCTCATATATGCCATCCCCCTAATATATATTGTTAGGGGGATGGCATATATGAGGGCTATTTTGAAGCATTTGGCTATATATAATGAGTTTCCAGGCGCCTGTGATACTACATTATGTACGAGGGGGTTAAATAAAATCTTTATATTGAGTCGGAGTATAATCGGAGTTTAATCACTATACGTTTTCTCACTCGATATTGGCCGACTAGATCTTTATCCGTAAACGTGTATTAGTCAGATGAAATTTGAACGGGTTGCTCAAAGACTGTGAGGGCCAGGACGGCCCCGGGTCACAGTCTTACAAAGACTACCCATATACCGTACTGAAAGCACAGTGCTGTCAATTGGTGGCTGCATTCTTCTTTGCATGTTAATTGTTCTTGCCAACAACACGACAATCAGGCATCACTCCCAAGCATTCTCGCCAAAGAATTGCCGCCGACAAATCTTTTTTCTAATCGACAGGGCTGGATGCACGATAGTGCGCATCACTTCAAATAGTAGCAAGCGATGTAGGCTATAACGTACCTACGGTTTTCAAAATCGAAAGACTGTACCACGCAGCTCCGAATCCGACGAATCGCCTTGCATTGTCCATGAAAATCACTTTGTTCTGGTGGCTTGTAGGGTCAATCTACTTTTAATTTGGGAGGGAACAAATTTTTTTTTCTACCTGCATGTTAAAATTTTCACTGGAATATTGTAACATGCTATTATTGATTCACGAGTGCATAATGCCCCCGTCTCCATTTTTAAAAACTGTTATTTATTTATTTATTTATTTATTTATTTATTTATTTATTTATTTATTTATTTATTTATTTATTGGGGTTTAACGATACTTTAGACAGCTAGGGTCATCTAGTGTCAGACAGTTTTACTGTGGAGAAAGCCGGAATCCACGGAAAGAACCACCGATCAGCGGCGAGTAACTGCCAGACTCTCCAACTTACTAACCCGGCACAAGCAGGGTTGGCAGTTGTTGAAAGTGTACCTTCGAAATGCTATACGCCTTTGCAGACTGTGCCACTTTGACCCCGCTCGAGCAAGTGTCAAGGACACAACGCGCGTAACTCCAGCGAGATTCGAACTCATGACCTCTCGATCCCAAGGCCGACACGCTCTCCAATGGGCCTCCTTGCCATTCTAAAATACTGTGGTGACGGGTTATTTATTTATTTATTGGTGTTTAAGGTCACATATTTCTGCACAATGGCTAACCATGACCGTGACAGTTTTACGGGTGGAAGAAGCCGGAATACCGGGGAGAACCACCGAGCAACGGCGAGCAACTGTCAGTTCCCTAACTCCACACAAGCAGTGTTAGCATTGTTTGAAGACAGGTGCACCATCGACGTGCAGTACGCCTTAGTACACAACATCACCATGCCACCACGTGGGCAATGGGGGTGAAGTATCTTGCCCAAGGACACAACGCGGTTGCCGCAGGTGGGATTCGAACCGAGGACCTCTCGGCTTGCAGCCTGCACCTCTACCAACTGAGCCACCGCCCCCTCACCCCCCCCCCCCCCCCCCCCGTGGTGAAGGGTTAAGGAGGGCACTTCTCGGCAAAGTCAATTCTTTCGATAGAAAAGAAGAGAAATGGCGAGACATTCGGGGGATTTCTTTATAAAGTAAAAAGACGCCTCATCCAAGAAGACTGTCCAAAAAGCTCGGGAAAGAAACAGCAGCCCCATTGCCTTAAAAGTTAGAATTTTCCGAAAATAGTCAACTTTAGAACTTCTGCACACATGTGTATATGATGTTGGTACCGGACATACGCAACATGTTTAGGTTTTGATAATCATTGCTGAACGTCACGTCCAAATACTCGCAGATTACTTCATTTTTGACACTGACAAAAATTGTAACAAAAATGGGCGATTGTTGTTAACAAAAGTGGTGAGCGAATATTTTTTGTTAAAAAAAATCGTTGATTGTTGTAACAAAAATGGTGAGCTCATTTTGTGACAAAAGTGTTTGATTTTGTAACAAAAGTGGTTGTTGAAACAAAAGTGGTTGCCACACACTTTTCTCTAATTCAAAGGCCATAAAAGAGATAAATCAAACGAACGAGGGAAAAATAAAATTTTTCCGGTGACTGAAGATGAGTCGTTGGGGACCCCCCCCCCCCCCCCTCCCTCCTCCAGTTCCACACGTACAGGTACTGATTTCTGGTATTTATTATGGTATTAAAATATTATATTGGCAAAGAAGTTACCGCCCTTTCTCTCCATCTCCCCTCCCCTCTCTACCTCTCCCTTTATGTCAACTATTTTCTGGAACAAGTTGGGCGCCACGTGCCCAGGGTACCTCACCCTACCCGGTTTTTAGTAACTTATGTCCCCAATACTAGCAGCATTCATCTTGCGTTTATTTTACATGAAGCGTGGCAAACGTGTGAATGCTTCAATTACTATTTTCGGAATTAAATAACACCGAGAAAATTTGGCGGATACTAACGTCGTTGAAAACAATGCGGTAGTATGTACTTTATGGAATTCTTTTAACAGGTCCATTTGTGGGTTAACGACACTTCTGACAGCCAGGGTCACTTCGTGTAGGACAGTTTTTACGGAGGGATGGAGCCGGAGTACCCGGAGAGAATCACCGAGCAACGGTCAGACTCCCCAATTTAACCGGTCCACAAAACTGTTAGAAAATTTAGGAGCAGTATAGTAGATAACCTTGTGATACAGAACCCAAAGTCATAACTTGACAAAATCTCCGGACCCCAAATTCCATTGGAAGATACACATCTGCTTTTCATCTTCACCGAACTTTAATTAACATTCTTCAAAAGACATGTGCAGTAGGAAATCAGGAGAGGGCTATATCGAGGGCTATACTGAAAACGGCTGAACCGGAAATTCCACGAAATGTACGTTTCATACTTTCTCAACATTCATAAAAATCCACGTGGAACTGAATGAGTGGAGCTGGATAACTGATGGGGAAGTGTATCCCTCCCATTGGTGGGTCTTCGGGTCGCCTTCCCAAGAAAAATACAGAAATCATGTACAAATGGAGCCTTTCTGTGTGAAATATGGACACTCAGACTCTTCACGTATTCTGCAATATACATCTTATTCGACGAATGCAAAGCTTCATTTTAACTTTTTCGAAAAATTCATCAGATAGTTTTGGCTTTTTTTCCAATGATCCCCAGACAAGACTGGTGAGAGTCTACTCCACTTCCTCCCTTGCACCATCCTTTATTCTTAAAAATATTGTTGTGCCCTAAACAATTCATTAAAAGAGAAATGCAAATTCACTCCCTATTTTCAATCCGAGTTCTATCAAACTAAACTGTATATGTTGCATTGCTGTGGTGAAGCACTCTGGATGTCCATAGCGCTCTGAGGTGGAATCTGAGGCGATATTCGCAATAGGTGAATCTCAAAGAACGTGAGAGCAGTGTCGGGATTGAGGAAAAGGGGCCTTGTACCAACCGGCTGGTTGGTCACAATCTCTTCAGCTCGGTGGTAAATCTCGCATTTCGTGTGCTAGATGGTCGACGGTTGGAGATTCTTCACCCGCATCTCTCTCGATCTGTTACACTCAAGTTGTCAGTATGTGCACCACTTACCGAATCCAAATGGGTGAAATCCCACCATGACGCCACTTCAAGGGTCCATACGCTGGATCGATAAATCGGGCGTTAAGTGAGCGTGTATAAACTGCAAAATGGGATTAACAAGAAGAATGTTACTAAGGTAACACATGCCCCCGCCCCTTGTGACCTTCACCTTGCAGATGCGGCGGAAACTATTATACACGACACACCTTCTGACTGTCCTTAACATTTGTAAAAGGGTTAACAATTGTACTATGATTCGTTTCTGAGTTATGGCTGAGACACGAATATTGGCCGATTTTTAGTGTGACCTTGAAATGTGACCTTGACCTTGAAGGTACGAACCCGGCTATGATGTGTGACACACCCTCCCATGGCCCTTTATAATTGTGTGAAGTTTGATGACTGTGGCCCTAATAGTTTTGGAGTTATGCCCGAGACTCGATTTGTGACCCTGAACATATGAAGGCCAATTGTGACCTTCACATCGCAGATGCGGCGGAAAGTATTGTACGCTACACACCTTCTGACTGTCCAGAACATTTGTAAAAAGTTTAACAATTGTACTATGTTTCGTTTGAGTTATGGCTGAGACACGAATATTGACCGATTCTTAGTGTGACCTTGAAATGTGACCTTGACCTTGGAGGTACGAACCCGGCTATGGTGTGTGACACATCCTCCCATGGTCCTTTATAATTGTGTGAAGTTTGATGACTGTGGCCCTAACAGTTTTCGAGTTATTGGCTCGGACACAC
The DNA here is from genome assembly GCA_031216915.1 of Pictodentalium vernedei. NCBI lineage: Eukaryota > Metazoa > Mollusca > Scaphopoda > Dentaliida > Dentaliidae > Pictodentalium > Pictodentalium vernedei. The sequence goes on from CM062293.1 coordinate 217,741,682, forward strand.
ACACACATACACGGACGGACACACACACGCATACTTCAATCACTATATGCCACCCGACTTAAGTTGGGGGGGGGGGCATAAAAATTGATACCTGTTACTTTATCGCAACGCCAGGAAAGCCCGCATCACATCTATTGTGTAAATGTCCCAACTCTTTATACCCGACTCTTCTAGCTGACCACACTTTCTTAAATAATTAAAGTTTCATTTTGCCGCTGCGACCTATCTTACCGCTGGAAGAGAGTCGTCAACCAATAATGTCTTGAAAACCAACATTTTTAAAGTGTCATATACAACTAAGTAAAAACAATTTACTATGAAATTCCGAAATCTGAAATACCATAAATTTCAAATACATACACAATTATACATCAAACTGAATGTTTTTGTGCTTAGACCACGAAAATATATAGGTTTAACTCCCATAGCTGATAGCAGGCATTGGCGGCTCCTGAAAGTCTGCAACTGAATTCGTACCAGAACTGATGATAAAATAATATTTCACGAGAACTCCTGACCAAAAATATGTTTCAGATATCCAAGAACAAAGCTTGGAATCCAAACACTTGAAAATGCAGCGACTGTGAAATATATAGACAAAAATGCCAACATTGTCTGCTATTTTGTTTTCTGTTTGTTTAGGTCAAGGCCAAACCCATCAACGACCAGAAAGCACCGATACACAATGCCGTCGAAAATGAAATCATGAAAATGATCGCCTTCATACTGCAGACTCATTATATGGAAACTGCACAACTGGCATATTACTTACTAGGTATCATGACGCCTGTTTGAATTTCCTATTATTCTGCAGTCATTCTGAGATTAAATTTCTGTGTATCACGTGAAATATACATATACTTCGGCCATGGCGTCCTTCGAGAAAAAATGCGGACAGTGTTGGCATTTCCTCCAACGCCATCCTGTCGCTGCATCTTGAAGTGTCTTGAATTCCTAGCTTTATTTTTGGATATCTGAAGCATATTTGGCCACGAGTTGTTCTCGTGAAATGTTTTATGTTAAGCTCTGGTACGAATGAGGTAGCTAACTTTCAGGAAGCACTTATGCCTGCTATCAGCTATGCGAGTTAAACATAATTTTCGAGTTCTATACTCCTTAACCTTCATTTTTATGTATCAGTTGTGTATATTTATTTGAAATTGATGGAATATCAGACTTGGTAATTTCTTAGTAAATTATTTTGTTCTCGCTTATATAGCACCTTGATGTGCTATATAAGTAAGGGACATTTGTTTTTTCTTTGAAATTCTCACCTCTGATATTCCCAAAATTCAAACTAAATAGAAACGTTATACATTAAAGTGAAGATTGTGATGTATAGAACACGAAACATATATGGAATCACTCACAGAGGTGTCAGCAGCAATGGTTCCTGGAAGTCTGCTAGCACATTTGTATCAGAACTGATAAAAAATATTCCAGGATAACTCGTGGCCAAATGTGCTTCAGGTATCAAAGATCAAAGCTTGCAAATAAAAATGCTTCAAAACACAGCGACAGAGCTGAGTGGGAGTAAATTCCAAAATTCTCGGCTTTTAATTGTCTGTTTGTTGACAAAGGTCAGTCATGCAAGTGATCTATGCATGTCCGTCGAACATGGAATCTAAGTTCAATAAAATAAAATGCAGACAGTGATGTCTTTTTCCCAAATGCAGTCCTATCGCTGCATCCAAAAGTGTTTTGAATGCCTAGCTTTGTTCTTCAATATCTGAAGCATATGTGGCCACGAGTATTTCGACTGAAATATCATTTTATTATCAGTTCTGGTACGAATACGGTAGCAGACTTCCAGAAACCATTGGTGCCTGCTGTCAACACCGTGGGTTAATTGCATATATGTTTGTGTTCTGTACGTCACAACCTTCATTTAGATGTATAATTTGTGTATCTTTAGTTTGAATTTATGGAATATCAGAGGTGGGAAATTCAATAAACCTTATGGTGCTGTATAAGTAAGAGAAATTTGTTTACATTCAAAACACTTTAGGACTGCATTTGGGAAAAGGACAACACTGTCTGCATTTTTTCTTGACGGACATGCGCAAACCACTCGATACCACGAATTTCCATCGAAAAACAAAATCGTAATTCTATGAAATTCCACCAAGTTTCACCTTGCATAGAAGAGGACAACTGTGCAGTCTCTGTATAATAAATGTATGCTGTATTAAGGTGCTATATAAGTAATGGATTTTTTTTAAATTCCCAACCCTGATATTCCTAAAATTCAAATTAAATTTACACAAATTATACATCAAAATGAAGGTTGAGATCTATAGTACACGAAACACGTATGTAATCAACTCATAGCCTAGGATTGACAGCAGGCACCACTGGTTCCTGGAAGTCTGCTACCGTATTCGTACCAGAACTAATAATACAGTAATATTTCCTGAGAACAACTTGTGGCCAAACTTCTTTCACATATCCAAAAACAAAGCCAGGACATCAAAATCCTTCAAAACACAGCGACAGAGCTGCATTGGGGTAAATTCCAAAATTGACGGCGTTGTTTACTTTCGATTTCCAGTCATCGTCATCGAACGGAAAAGCATCGAAAAACAACGCCGTCTAAAATCATCTAATGAGAAAGCTCGCCTGAATACTGCATACTATTATTATATAGAGACTGCACCGTTGCCATATTCCATGCACGTTATCATGACACCTGGTGAAACTTCTTACAATTACAATTTTTTTTTGGTTGAAATTCGTGGTATCGAGTGATTTGCGCATGTCTCTCGAACATGGATTCCATCTTCAATAAAAAAATTCAGACAGTGTTGTCTTTGTCCCAAATGCAGTGCCATCGCTGCACCCTAAAGTGTTCTGAATGCCTAGCTTTGTTCTTGGATATGTCAACGAAATTTGGCCACAAGTTGTTCTCGGGAAATATTATTGTATTGTCAGTTCTGGTACGAATACGGCAGTAGACTTCCGGGAACCAGTGGTGCCTGCAGTCAACCCTATGAATTGATTACATACGTGTTTCGTGTTCTATACCTCCCAACCTTCATTTTGATGCATAATTTGTGTAAATTTGATTTGAATTTAAGGAATATCAGGGGTAGGAATTTCAAAATAAAAAACAATCCATTACTTATCTAGTACCTTAAGGCACTTGGATATGTAAAGTATATTATATCACGAGTAATTTGCCTGAAATATTATTTTATTATCAGTTCTGGTACGAATACGGTAGCAGACTTCCAAGAGCCACTGGTGCCCACTGCCAAATCTGCGAGGTGAATGCATATATTGTTCACGTTCTATACACCACAACCTTCGTTTTTCTGTATAATTTGTGTATATTTAATTTGAATTGATGGAATATCAGAGGTGAGAATTTCAAAGTAAACAAAATTCTCCTACTTATATTATAAAGTGCTGCTATATAAGTAATAATAATTTACCTTGATATTAGGTGACAGGTTATTTTCTATGTCGTAAAAAATCTATAAAAAATTTAATTATTTGTGATTTGTTTGTTGTAAATCCGTATTTATGAACAAGTCTTCGCAATTTTAAACTTAACAAAATGAAAACTTTTAACATTTTTGAGAATTTTGACGGCATCGAAAATAACATATCACCTATTTTCAAGCTAAATTTCCCACTACTTACATAGCACCTTGAGGAAAAATATGTTTTATTATATCATTAGTTTGATTGGACATTTTCTTCTGTTCAAAGTGCATTTGGAGCCGATTATCCAAGACAATAGGCTCGTAGTTAAGGTGCTATATATGTTACAGAATATTGTTTATTTTGAAATTCCCACCTCTGATATTCCTTAAATTCAAATTAAATGCATACAGTGAAGGTGGAGATGTATAGAACACGAAACACATGTAATCAATTCATACAGTCGACAGCAGGCACCGCTGGTTCCTGGACGTCTTCTACCGTATTCGTACCAGAACTGATAATACAATAATATTTCCAGAGAACAACCGATGGCCAAATGTGCTTCACATATCCAAAAACAAAGCTAGGCATTCAAAACACATTAGGATGCAGCGATAGGACTGCATTTGGGAAAAGTTCAACACTGTTCGCATTTTTTATTGAAGATGGATTCCATGTTTGATGGGCATGCGCAAATCACTCGATACCACGGATTTCCATCAAAAAACAAAATCGTAATTCTAAGAAATTTCCCCAGTTGTCATGATACTCTGCTTATAAAATGGCAATTGTGCAGTCTCTATATAATAATAGTATGCTGTATTGAGGCGATCATCCTGATTATTTGATTTTAGACGGCGTTGTTTTTCAGATGCTTTTTTTTCTGTCCGATGACGTTGACCGGAAATCGAAAGTAAGATTTTATGGAAACAAAGCCGTCAATTTTGGAATTTACCCTCGTGCAGCTCTGTTGCTGTGTTTTGAAGGATTTTGATGCCCTAGCTTTGTCCTTTGATATATGAAGCACATTTGGCCACAAGTTGTTCTCAGGAAATATGATTGTATTTCAGTTTTGGTACGAATATGGTTCAGACTTTCAGGAACTAGGGGTGCCTGCTGTCAACTCGATGAGTTGATTTCATATATTTTGCGTGTTCTGTATCTCCAACCTTCATTTTGCTGTGTAATTTGTGTATATTTTATTTGAATTTAAGGTGCTATAGAAGTAATGGAATTTTGTTTAATTTTGAAATTCCCACCTCTGATATTCCTTAAATATACACAAATTATACATCAAAATGAAGGTTGAGATGTATAGAACACGAAACACACATGTAATCAACCCATGGAGTTGACAGTAAGCACCACTGATTCCTCGAAGCCTGCTATCGTATTCGTACCAGAACTGACAATAAAATAATATTTCGCGAGAACAACTCGTGGCCAAATGCGCTTCAGATATTCAGTAACAAAGCTAGGCATTCAAAACACTTCCGAATGCAGCAATAGGACTGCGTTTTGGAAAAGATCAACAACGGCTGTCTGTATTTTTTATTGAATATGGTTTCCATGTTCGACGGATATGCGCAAATCACTCGATACCACGAATTTTCATTGAAAAACAAAATCGTAATTCTAAGAAATTTCAACAGGCTTCATGATACCTTGCATTGAATATGGCAACTGTGCAGTCTCTATGTAATAACAGTATACTGTATTATGGCGAGCTTTCTCATTATTTGATTTTAGACGGCGTTGTTTTCAAATGTTTTTTCATCCGATGACGTCGACCGGGAATCGAAAGTAAATTCATATGTAAACAAAAGCAAAGATTTTAGAATTTACATCATGCGGCTCTGTCGCTGTGTTTTGAAGAATTTTGATACCCTAGCTTTCTTAGGTATGTAAAGCACAATTGGCCACAAGTTGTTCTCGTGAAATATTATTAAATTATCAGTTCTGGTACGAATACGGTAGCAGACCTACAGGAGCCAGTGGTGCCTATGGTCGTCTCTATGAGTTGATTACACATGTGTTTCATGTTCTACATCTCAATCTTCATTTTGATGTACATTTTCGTGTATATTTAAGGGCCTATATGAGTAATCAATTTTGTTTATTTTGAAAATTCTCACCTCTGATATTCCTTAAATTCAAATTAAATGTACACAAATTGTACATCAAGATGAAGACAGAATTGTAAAGAACACGAAACACATGTGTAATCAACTCATAGTGTCGACCGTAGGCACCACTGGTTCCTGAAAGTCTGCTTCCGTATTCGTACTAGAACTGATAATTTAATATTATTTCACGATAACAACTGGTGGCCAAATGTGCTTCACATATTCAACAACAAAGCTAGGCATTCGAAACACTTTCGGGTGCAGCGATAGAACAGCATTTTGGAAAAGGACAACACTGTCTACGTTTTTTTATTGAAGATGGTTTCCATGTTCGACAGACATGCGCAAATCACTCGATACCACGAATTTCCATCGAAAAACAAAATCGTAATTCTAAGAAATTTCAACAAATATCATGGTACCTTTCATTGAATATGACAATTGTGCAGTCTCTATATAATAATAATATACTGTATTAAGACGATCTTTCTCATTATTTGATTTTAGACGGCGTTGTATATCGATGCCTTTTCTCTCCGATGACGTCGACCGGAAATCGAAACTACATTCATATGTAAACATAAGCAAACGGTCATGGTTAGCCATTGTGCAGAAATATGTGACCTTAAACACCAATAAATAAATAAATAAATAAACATAAGCAAAGGTTTTGGAATTTACCTCCATGCGGCCCTGTCGTTGTGTTTTGAAGAATGCTGATACCCTAGCTTTGTTCTTAGATATGTAAAGCACATTTGGCCACAAGCTAATCTCGTGAAATATTATTAAATTCTCAGTTCTGGTACGAATACGGTAATTTGAATTGAAACAACATCAGAGGTGAGAATTGGCAAAACAAACAAAATGCTATTACTTATATGGCCCGTTAATTTGAATTTAAGGAATATCAGAGGTGAGAATTTCAAAATAATTACCTTAGTAAGGGGCTATATAAGTAATGGAATTTTGTTTATTTTGAAATTCTCACCTCTCATATTCCTTAAATTCAGATTAAATATACACGAATTATACACCAAAATAAAGGTTGGGATGTATAGAACACGAAACACATATGCAATCAACTCATAGAGTTGACAGCAGGCACCACTGGTTCCTGGAAGTCTGCTATCGTATTCGCACCAGAACTGATAACAAAATAATATTTCACACGAACAACTGGTGGTCAAATGTGCTTCAGATATTCAATAACAAAACTAGGCATTCAAAACACTTTCAAGCGAAAGGACTGCATTTTGGAAAAGGACAACACTGTCTGCATTTTTTATTGGAGATGGTTTCCATGCTCGACAGACATGCGCAAATCACTCGATACCACGAATTTCCATCGAAAAACAAAATCGTAATTCTAAGAAATTTCAACTGGTATCATGATATCTTTAATTGAATATGGCAACTGTGCAATCTCAATCTAAAAACGGTATACTGTATGAAGGCGATCTTTTTCATTATTTGATTTTAGACGGCGTTGTTTTTACATGCTTTTTCTGACCGATGACGTCGACCGGAAATCGAAAGTATACTCATACGTAAACAAAAGCAAAGGCTTTGGAATTTTCCACAATGCAGCTCCGTCGCCGTGTTTTGAAGAATTTTTATCCCCTAGCTTTGTTCTTGGATATGTAATGCACATTTGGCCACAAGTTGTTTTCATGAAATATTATTAAATTATCAGCTCTGGTGCGAATACGGCAGCAGACTTCCAGGAACCAGTGGTGCCTACAGTCTACTCTATGAGTTGATTACACACGTGTTTCGTGTTCTATACATCCAAACCTTCATTTTGATGTACATTTTGTGTATATTAAATTTGAATTGAAGGAATATCAGAGGTGAGAATTTTCAAAATAAACAAAATTTCATTACTTATATAGGCCCTTAAGAGACAAATGGCACATGCAAGATGTACATAACACCTTGGCTGATGTATTTGGGACAGATATGCATGGATGTTTGTTGACATTGATTGCTGAATCCAAACATCCAACACTGACAGAGTTGTACAATGTTGAACCTTATGAAATAGCAATACATGATACAGCTGACTGGTCAAGGATAAATACACTAATTATTTTGTCTAAGACACTAGATGGGCAATCATTGTTCAGTTGATGGTAAACATAACTAATGAAAAGTGTGAAGCTCCAGTGAATCCTGAGCATGCATTCTTCAGGTTACACATCTTAATATTGATACAAAAAAATATCTTTCAGGTTGGAGATTAAAAATCTGTTTTAAATAATTCAAAAAGCACATCAAAGTTCATTTGACGGTAATGTGCTGTAGATACATGGTTCAGATAAATTTTGGTTTCAGTAATTTAAGTGTTCCAAATGTGAATTTTTAGTTCTGTTGTTAAGGGCCTATATAAGTAATGAAATTTTATTTATTTTGAAAATTGTCACCTCGGATATTCCTTCAATTCAAATTAAATATACACAAACTGTACATCAAAATGAAGGTTGGGATGCATAGAACACGAAACACATGTGTAATCAACTCATAGAGTCGACTGTAGGCACCACTGGTTCCTGGAAGTCTGTTGCCGTATTCGCACCAGAACTGATAATTTAATAATATTTCACGAAAACAACTTGTGGCCAAATGTGCTTTACGTATCCAAGAACAAAGCTAGGGGGTAAAAATTCTTCAAAACAAGGCGACAGAGCTGCATTGGGGAAAATTCCAAAGCCTTTGCTTTTGTTTACGTATGAGTATACTTTCGATTTCCGGTCGACGTCATCGGACAGAAAAAGCATGTAAAAACAACGCCGTCTAAAATCAAATAATGAAAAAGATCGCCTTCATACAGTATACTGTTACCAGATAGAGATTGCACAGTTGTCTTATTCAATGCAAGGTATCGTGATACCTGTTGAAATTTCTTAGAATTACGATTTTGTTTTTCGATGGAAATTCGTGGTAACGAGTGATTTGCGCATGTCTGTCGGGCATGGAAACCATCCTCAATAAAAAATGCAGACAGTGTTGTCCTTTTCCAAAATGCAGTCCTATCGCTGTATTCGAAAGTGTTTTGAATGCCTAGCTTTGTTCTTGGATATATGAAGCACATTTGGCCACAAGTTGTTCTGATGAAATATTATTTTATTATCAGTTCTGGTGCGAATACGGTAGCAGACTTCCAGGAACCAGTGGTGCCTACAGTCAACTCTGTGAGTTGATAACATATGTGTTTCGTGTTCTATACATCCCAACCTTCATTTCGATGTATAATTTGTGTATATTTAATCTGAATTTAAGGAATATGAGAGGTGAGAATTTCAATATAAACAAAATTCCATTACTGATATAGGCCCTTAATGCAATTTGCTATTCAAAAGTTGATTTTCAACAATAAAATCACTTTTTAGTTTGAAACTTCAGCACTCCAAATATTCTTTAGATCAAAACAGTACCATTGCCTGTCATTGCTTGTATGAAACTTGTTTAATTATTGTGTTTTGGAACCATTTGTTTTTGTCAATTTGGGAAAATTCGCCAGTTCCTGTCGACCTTAATTTGAATTGAAGGAATATCAGAGGTGAGAATTTTCGATCACGCCACGCTGATAAAAAAAAACAAAAAAAAAACTTTCATGTACTTACAAGAAATACAAAATACTGTCTTCCATTTGCAATCGCCGAAGAATGAGGCAGTGCCTCGTAGGTCATAATTAGTAGCTCCCGCTGCGGTTGTTTCGTTAAAATTCGTTCCGGCACATCCAAACACAATCACGTCAGACAAACTTATGAATAAGAGGGTCTCTGCTTTTTGTCGGAAATAATGCTAATGCGCATGTCCACCGAAAAAAAGCGTGCCGAGCGTTTATTCGAAATCTTTAATCATCCCATTCATTCCCTTTCTTTGAGACCCCGTTTATCGCTACGTACGCTGGCGGTGTGAATCCAGTTACTAATTCCTAGTTACTAGTTCAGTGTGAACCCAGTTACTAGTTCCTACCTCAATGTGAACCCAGTTACTGGTTGATAGTTCCTAGTTCAATGTGAACCCAGGTACTAGTTACTAGTTCCTAGTTCAATGTGAACCCAGGTACTAGTCACTAGTTCAATGTGAACCCAGTTACTAGTTCGGACATATTCCTTTTATATAAGAACCACGTCGTTCCTAGTTACTAGTTCGATGTGAATCCAATTACTAGTTCCTGGTTACTAGTTCAGTTACTAGGTCAGACTAATCTAAGAAGCACGTCGACCAGGACGAGTTTTCTACCTAAGGTCGAACACCAACAACTTGTAGTATTTTCGACCGGGACGAGATTTTTGCCACTAGACGTATGGACAAGGTGTTACGAACACCTTTGAAGTAACTGGCCATCTTTGTAGTAGCTCACCACTTTTGAAGTAAAAATCGACCACTTCTGAAGTAGCTCACCACTTTTGTAGTAACCGTCGCCCACTTTTGAAGTAAACTGAGGTCTCCACTTTTGCAGTAACCATCGCCCACTTTTGAAGTAAAAAAACAAGGTCACCACTTTTGAAGTAATATTTGACCACTTTTGAAGTAAAAACAGATTCCCCCCTGTCCATGGCCGTTGAAATTAGAAAATGTTGACCCAATTTATTTTTTTTATTTGGACGGAACGGTCTGTTTGAACTTAAATCGTAAGTTTGTGCAGAACTGACCTAAGCTTCTACCAAACTCGGCGCTAAGTTGGCTGTTGCACCTTTCCAATGCAATTTTAGCTCACCTGGGTGAAGCAAAGGAGAGATGATTAACAAAGCTTTACATTTTTCTTCAGAGCCACCGTATAGACAATGTTGAAACTGAAACTTTCAACAGTTGTTGAGGATGGTATGATGAACGTCGTACACCATTTGTTATCCCTTACTTTTCCATTATACCCATGCATATATGATGTCACAGGAATGGAATAACCTATCTATGTATCAGTTATAACTTTTCATTTTATTAGATATTTTCTTTTATTAGACATAAGTTTTTACAGTTGTTGGGGATGTCGTACTGAAGGATCCTGCACCTCGTTTCGACCTCTTACCCATCAATATAGGCATACAAATATGAATGTAATAAAAATATTCAAAGTCTGTTTATCTTAAGGTTGAAAGTTTCAACAGTGGATGGTTCTGTACCACTTTAGAATCGTTTGCTTTTCAAAAGAGCCATACAAATGATATGGATGTCACAGGTATTTATCTTTTGCCTCTTCTTCGAGCTGGTTCATCTGGCAATCATGCTGACATTTTCACAAGCTGTTGCGGCTGTTATTCGATGATCCCTTGTAAACAGTCATACATATATAGATTACTAGAAAATACTGCTGCCTTGTTCGTCTATGTGACAAATTCTCAAGTAGGTTGATAAGCCCCCCACCCCACCCTAGGTAGGGGGGGGGGGGGTAAACTTTTATACTTTTTCAATTTTCAATCATTCGCTCTGGCCTTAATCTGTTATCATCAGCAATTCTCCCCAATCAGGTTTACTCTTTTTCTAGACCCAGATTTTACGATTTAGAGTATATATTTAAACAAAAGTAGAACCCCCCAAAGGCTAGTCTCAGGAAGACTACTTACCATCTTAGACCTACCTGGGCAGTGTGCCCAGGTACGCCTATGCTTGTAAGTAGTCTTACTGAGACTTGGGTTTAATGGTCAACCCCGAAAGACGTAATGGTAGAAAGAAATCTTGCAGGTGCTATACTGTATATGGCAAGCAAGTTCCTCTCGGATCCTTCATTCCCTTCCGCGTTTCCGTCTTTGTCCTTTCAGTCATCTTCTGGACCCCTCCCCAAGAAGGTACCTATACCTCTTACTTTTGAATTCCCTCCTCCGCCACTGGTGGAATGGGGCGTTGGTCAACTAAGTAGCGGAGGATGATTGGAACGGGGAAGGGGGGGGGCGTACTTGAGTAGGGTCGCGACCGAAATATGTGGGTAGTGGCTCACCAAACCGCGACATGTCGGGTCGAGTTGTATTGTCGGGTCGCTGGTCAAGTACTGGGTCGAATGCGCAATTTGGGTTGGGTAAGACGTGAAATATGGGAGTTTGAGTCTGGTCGAATAGGTTGTGGGAAGGGGGAGGTCCGGCCACCAGGTTGTCAGAGTTGTGTGTTGACGTCACTTGATCGTTGTGGGGTATACGTTTTGGGTTGGGTCACACAGATGCGGCAGGGGGGGGGGGCTCAAGATCAATGAGGGTGTATGCAGAGATAGTGGGCCACTTGGTCGTGGTTGGCTTCCATAACCAGAGACGTTTTCCAAAAACGGATTCCATGGGATGTGGCCATTGGATGCAGAGGTGATGAGAATCGCATAGGACTTCGTTGTAATAAGGGGAGATAACTCCGCGAAAAGATTATGGGGTGTGAAGCAATCTGTTTGGTTAGTTAGCGCCAGTAAAGTGAACTGTTTGGATTATCTAGATACATGAAACAAGAAGAGTACTTGGAATAGGGTCAGAACTAACAAGAACAGACCAGGAATGTTAAATATAGTAACAATAAGCAAAGCTGTTCCACGTGATAGGCTCTTCTACGCTACTGGAGTATACTCCAGGACAAACTAACATGGTCGGATAGACGGAAAACTATTGCATAGAAAGACAGAAGCAGAGGATTCTGAAAGAATTCGAAATAGTACAACTTGACGGGTCTATTTGGGTAATTCTACGAATTGGGAAATTACTCTTGTACAAAGGAGCATACCCTCCGAACATGCTCCTGTCTCGTTGTAAGCCTTTGGGTAACATAGCAACCACGTGCTACCATAGAAACCAAGATGGCGCCCTCCAGTATACAAAATGGACGACGGAAACACGTATCACCCTAACACGAGCTGCAGATACGCACTCACATCACCCATCACTATGGTAATGACGTCACAAGATGGACGCTCACGAGGGTTACCATGACAACAAAACATGGTGCCACCAGGTCACTTGACACGACGTCACATATGAGATCCCCCCCCCCCCAAGTGGGTCGATCCATCGCTCTCCTACTACTCACGTGCAAGACAAAAAATAAATTTAATTTTCTTGGTTTATATCACAACGTTCGATCATTTACTTTTTTCTTTTTAAATAACGATCAAGCATGTTATATATTCAACACTGAAAATATCGGCAACTGTTCTATAATTGTTCTATTACTGCAGGGAGGACAAAGCCTTGGAACTTTTATCAGCTAAAACTTATTAAGCATTTTCAAGTTTAGCTCATACGGCCTGGTCGGCCCGTAAAGCAAGACGGTTTAAAGCAAGCATTCATGATTATATTCTACTCAAAGTTTGCTAAGCACCAAGTATATCCAACTATCTGTTTTACGTTTTAGTTGAAATATTGTAATGACAAGTGTATATATTTTTTATTTAATTATACTTTTAATGATTCAAGTACAGACATTAAGATTTTATTTGTGTTTGACATTATTTTTTAGCTTTTGAATACGATAACCATGTTAAATGGATATTATTGGTAAAAGAGGAAATTTTTCAATTTGCCAAAAAGTTGACGGAGCGAACTGGTATGGGTTCAGTATCGAGTATGAGACCCATCACTGTTAATTTCAGCCTGACAACGCCTCCTCGTGCTCCCAGTCAGATTCCCGATGGTCCTTTGTGGGTTGTTCCATTCTTGAACCAGCATGGCACCAAGCTCATGGACACTCCTTGGTTGGACTGGACGGACTGACATTGCAAGCTGCAACTCATTCCAGACATGTTCGATTGGATTGAAGTCAGGGGATCTTGCTGGCCAGTCCATACGCCCAATCTCCTCCCTCTGTCGGTACTCACGGACAGCATGGGCAACATGAGGACGGGCATTGTCGTCCATCAGAATGAATCTATCATCCACTGCACCTGCATACAATCTGACGTGGGCATCCAGGATCTCATCAATATACCGCTGTGCAGTCAATGTACCACGGTCAAGGACACAGAGCTCTGTACGTCCATCCCAACTGATGCCACCACATACCATTATTGACCCTCCACCATAACGGTCATGCTCAGCAATGTTGGCTGCATGGAATCGTTCTCCTGGTCTTCTCCATACCATGGAACGCCTATCTGTGTTGTTTAGGCAGTACCTGGACTCATCTGTAAAAAGGACAGGTCGTCAATCTTCTGTGGTCCATTCAACGTGATCCATTCATATCGTGCCTGATGGTGGTTCTGGGACAGCTGAATGCGAATACATAGTCTTCTCGATCGGAGACCACTTTCGTGCAACCTTGCCCGGATAGTCTGCGTCGAAACATTTACCCCGGATGCATTGTGAGGGTCACTGCGAAGCTGGATTGCTTTGTCAAAGCGTTACCTACGGGCCTGAATGACGAAAAACTGGTATTCAACTGCAGATGTTGCTCTGTCTCTGCCACCACCACCATTTCGTCTGACTGGTGTGCCATACTGCAGAAATCTTGCCCAGGCTCTGGTGCTCACCGTATGGTGCACACCAAGGGCTTCACCAACCCGACGATGGTTAGCCCCTTCTTCCACTATAGCTACTGCACACAACATTTCTGCTTCAGACAAGTGTCTTCTTACATTTGCATTCGCCATATTCAATCATTAAATCACAAGGGTTTGCGTTGAAATGAAGAATGAATACCCTACGCATCCCATGTACATGTAGACAGTACACGAAAACATCATAGAAATCAAGGGGTACATGCTTTCCATGACTGTCACGAAAAGTCTTCCCATCAAGAGAGCTAATGTAAACACTGGGGACCATCTTAATACATTCTTCAATCACTTCCACCAAAAATAGCGAAAATGTGTCACAAGAAAATTTCACAATGATGTGTCAAATATATGATGCTTAGCAAACTTTGAGTGGTATATTTTTTCATGACACACGATATCGAAATTGCAGGCCTCAGCCCATATACACAAGAAACAAAACAGAACTGTCAGTATAGTTTTATAAAGTCTGGATTGCTAAAAAATGACAATAAGTCCCCCGAAAAATGTTCTTTGAAAGTGAGATTATGAAAATATTTAAATGATAAAATAATGTTTTGAAGGTATCAGCATACCTTATTTAAGGTGCAAAAAATAAGAGAAATTTGTTTACTTTGATATTCCTACCTCTGATTTTCCATAAATTCAAATTTAAATATACACATATTATACATCAACATGACGGTTGGGTGGTGTAGAACAGGGAAAATATATGTAATCAACTCATAGAGTTAACAGCAGGCACCACTGGTCCCTGGAAGTCTGCTTCCGTATTCGTTCCAGAGCTGATAATAATATTTCCGAAGAACAACATGTGATCAAATGTGCTTCAGATACCCAATAACAAAGCTAGGCACTTTAGGATGCAGCGATAGGACTGCATTGGGGAAAAGGGTAACACGTTCGACATTTTTTATTGAAGATGGATTCCATATTCGGCTGTCATGCGCAATTCACTCTATACCACGAATTTCCACCGAAAAACAAAATCGTAATTCTAGGATATTTCACCCAGTGTCATTATACCTTGCACAGAATATGACAACTGTACAGTCTCTATATAATAATTGTATGCTGTATTAAGGCCACCTTTCTCATTATTTGATATTAGTCGGCATTGCATATCGATGCTTTTTCCGTCCGATGACCTTGACCGCAAATTGAAATGAACCTACAATGTAAACAAAACCGACAGTTTTGGAATTTACCCCCACGCAGCTCTGTCGCTGCGTTTTGAAGAAATTTTGATGTCCTGTCTTTGTTCTTGGATATCTACAGCACATTTGGGACTAGTTTGCCTGAAATATTATTTTATTACCAGTTCTGGTACGAATACGGTTGCACACTCCCAGGAACCACTGGTGTCTGCTGTCAACTCTGTGAGTTGAATACATATATTTTTCGTGTTCTACACCACAGCCTTCATTTTGGTGTATAATGTGTGTGTGTTTAATTTGAATTTAAGCAATATCAGAGGTGGGAATTTCAAAGGAGACAAATTTCTCTTACTCATATAGATAGCACCTTAGCATATAGAATACAAGTACACTATTACCAGGAATAACAAGAAAATCCACACGAGTATTTACTTCAAATTGTCTGTCTTTGCATTCATATTAAGTTTGCACATCGGCAGTCTTTTGTTAAAGATCAATGTTCGTTGAATGAGAAATATAGGAGCAATATTTGTTTGAGTGCTAGTGTAACCAAAAACAAAAACTATAAAAAGATATTTTATTTAATATTTAATGCAGACAAATGCAATATTAAGATACAAATAATATAACATCATTGATTCCGATCACTTATTTGAATAAACCAGGCGTTTGATAACAGAAATGCTAAATGTATTCAGGTGAACCACAATATTATTGAATCTCTTTGAAACTGGAAAGGATGGGACTCTGGAAACAAAACTGTTTGTATTAACCTTATGTCGCCATGTCAAATTACTATAGCCCTATTTTCCAAAAAAAAAGAGAATCGCTCTCCAGTGGTTTTACTTAATAGTCTCTTACCCTTGATAATATTTAATAACTCTTTGCCGGCCGCCGATTTGTCTCGGTTCTCGGGTGAGAAGACCGTAACCCTTTCAACCCTAGCGGCCCTTTTTCCGGCCAGCAACATGGTACGTCATAATGTCATTAAATAGGATGGATGTTCAGTAAAGGTGTGGAGTAGACCAATCAATATTTTTGAAAATATTGATTGGTCTACCCCAAATAATGAATATGGACTCTTCTAATTTCTGCCATTGAACTGGCATGGAAGATACCGCTAGAATTCAAAAAGTTAATTAACCCTGTGCCCCCAAATGCCTCCCTATCACCGCGCCTCTTCTCTCCTCCCAACACCTGGAAGCGAACTGTTTGATGACACTCAATTCTTCCCAGTCTCTCCGATAAGCATATTAACCTCTCCTTTGTGTCCCACACATTGACAGCCCGCTTCCAAACAAAAACTGTGAAATCATGCCTTATCACCCCAGTTCTTTTTAGATTGCATTGGCTCCCTATCAAACAAATAAATGATTTTAAAGTGTTTTTGTTGGTTTATAGGTTATCTGTGAGACCTGCCAGAATACCATCAAACCTCTAGAGCACTTCCGTCATCCGGCACGCTATGCATGAAACACCCTAATGGCAAACTGCGTACTACTGGTGATAGGACATTTCCATATGCAGTCCTAAACTATGGAATCAATTTCCCCATGATATTAAACAGGCTAATTCATTTTCTACTTTCAAATCAAAGATTAAAACTTTTTCATTCCACCAGACTTTTATTGATCTTTTATAACTCTCTATGTTTCTCTTAGATTTGTTTTCCCCACGGGAACCCCGGGAAGTGAGGCAGTGCTTGTTTACTGTGGTAAACAAGCTCTTTTTCCCCTGGTATAATAGGACCCAGTCACTAATGCTTGGGGTGCGAGTCCTCTAAAATAGGCAGCATGGGGTATAAACGATTGACTGACCTTGACTTTATCTCCATGTTGTGGTCATGATTAGCCATTGTGCAAAAGTATGTGGCCTTGAACACCAATAAATAAATAAATAAATAAATAAATAAATAAATAAATAAATAAATAGATTTGTTTTCTTTTAGTGTGATTTATGTATATGCCTGCGTTATGTACAGCCAAAGAGCATTTTTAATGGAATTTTAGGCTAAATAAATTATTATTGTTATTATTAATTAACGACATAATCTTCATTCTCCGATTCCACTTCCCCATTATACTCTCAGTGAATCCTATCCTGTTAGCGTGGTATTTGGACATTTTAATAGAAAGTGTTCCAGGGCCTTCACAACTCCTAAATTACATATTTGGCACTCCCTTCCATTATCCACTCCAATTTTTCCTCTAAGCTCCAGCGTCCGCGACTTCAGCTTAAACAGCAGTGAACACCCAAAACTGCCATCAAGGTTGTCTTCAAAATCTGGCCTCTCTTTATCATGCAGGCCACTCAAAGACCTCTTGGCTTTTATCCCTTCACAAAGACCTCGTTGGTTTGCCCCCCCCCCCCACCCCACCCCCTCGCCAATTCCGGTTACAATCACCCATGACTTCTTCTCTGACATTTTTTTTACTCTGAGTTGTTCCCAGAGATCTACATTGAATAGTTCTGTATTAACCCTTTACCCAACGTACGGTCAAAACCGGCCAGGGCTATTCTCAAAATTCGCCAATTAACTTTCATTATTTTTTTTTCACTTTTTTGTCTAAAAAAATAGGTTATGACCCCTCACTGGAACGAGCTCTATGTTTTGGAGACAAAAATGAAAAAAATAGTTATTCAAGAATTTTCTTTTTGCAAGTGTTGTCTGCTTTGTATTTGAATTCAAAATATTCTGGAACATTAGTTTACTCCATCGGCAATCTGGGAGATTTGACCAAAAAGAGATGTTTGTTTGTTTATTGGGATTTAACAGCACTTTCAATAGCCAGGGTCACATTGTGTCGGGCAGTTTTACGGTGGGGGAAGCCGAAGTGGTCGTAGAGAACTACCGAGCAGCTGCTAACAACTATCAAACTCTCCAACGAACTAATTCTCAACAATCAGAGTTAGCAACGGTTGAAGAAAAATGCACAATCGACGTGCATTTTGCCTTGGTACAAAGCATCACCGTGCCCTCTCGTGGGATATCGGGATTAAGTGTCTTACCCAAGGACACAGCAGAGTTACCACTAGTCATGATCGCAACTGTTATCAAGTATATATTATCTATCTCGAATGTCGGGGAGCCAATGTGCTCCCCGACATTCAAGATAGATAATATATACATGATAACAGTTTCTGGTTTTGAATAACTATGAACGGGGAACTGATAACAAAAACAAAAAAATTCCAGGGCCCCACTTGAGAACATAGTGACACTAAACGTCTTTTCACTCTATATATGTAACCAATTGTTTGGGGGCTACATGTACCTGCGTAATTTACAAACTCAGCAGTTGAAAAAAGAATTCAAAATCATATCATGTGATCTCCTTATTGGAACGAGATAGTCGAGCTCGTTCCTGTGCTCGTCACATGATATGGATTTGTTGGAATGTTTTTGAAAATTTGAAAAACAACGATTAAAATAATAAACTTTGATATCGTCTGCAAAGTGCCTAGGCTTAATAAAAATTTACTGGACACAGTATCTGAATCAAAATGTTGAGAGACTACAATCAACCACTGCGTCAGATGTTTCTCAACAATTGGTAATACAAACTAATTTTCACATACAATTAATTAAGTTTGAAACATGTAGTGCCTTAACAACACGATTGAATGAAACAATAATCAGCGGTAGTTGTGACAACAGATATTGTTGTTTATTTATTGGAGTTTAACCCTTTACCCAACGCAGACTATATCAAAATTTATTAATTTAAATATCATTTGTTCCAAAAACATCAAATTTTTAAAGAAAATTCAACAAAACCATATCATGTGACCCCTCGTTGGAACGAGCTCCCGACGAGCTTATTCCAACGAGGGGTCACATGATATGGTTTTGTTGAAATTTTTTGAAAAATAATATTTTTTCAACTGCTGAATTTGCATATTACGCGGGCGGATGCGGCCGATTCGTTGGGTAAAGGGTTAACGATACGTTCGATAGTCAGGATTACCTCGTGTTGGAGAGTGACAATAGATAATGGAAACTTGCTTAATCAATAGTTTGGACTGCTCGAGCAGAATTTATTTATTTATTTATTTATTTATTTATTTATTTATTTATTTATTTATTTATTTATTTATTTATTTATTTAGGTTTAACGACACCTTCGAGTCGGATAGTTATTTTCGGGTGGAGGATGCTGGAGTTCCCGGAGAGAACCACCGAGCAACAGCGATCAACTGTCAGATTCCCCAACGTACTTATTACGCACATGCAGGGTTAGTATCGGTTGAAAACAGGTGCACCACCGACGTGCAACAGGCCTTAGTAGACAGCGTCACTGTGCCCCCACGTGGGTAATCGGGATGAAGTGCCTTGCTCAAGGACACAACGCGGTTACACCTGGCGGGGGATCGAACCGTGGTCCTTCGGTATTAATAGTATTTTATTACCTAATTTCATGACGCCGGAGAGCTAGGTACCATAATTGGTTGGAGCATTGGACTTACGGTCGAAAGGTTGACGTTCGATCCTGATCCGCGTCATTTGTATTGTGTCCTTGGCAAAGACACTTCATTCCGATTGCCTCTGTGGGGGCATGATGCTGCTGTCGCTGGGGTGTAAGTCACGACGATAGTGCAGTTGCGTTCTGTCGATGCTAACACAGCTCATACTTCGTTAGTAGGTTGGAGAGTTCGTCAGTTACTTACCGATGTTCGGTGCTTTACTCTGGGTTCTCTGGGTACTCCGGCTTCCACCTCTCGTAAAACAGTTCGACACGATATGGCACTGCTGTTGAAATTGTTGTTAACTCTTTGCCTGCTGCTGGTGGATATTCCTGAACTGGACAGAAAAGCTCTTACCACTAAAATAGCTAAAACTTGAGCACATTTTATCCAACCTCCGCTGCAAATTGTATTGACTTTTCGATCGGTGATTTCTTATGTCACATTTTCATAAATGTTTCAATAAACCTAGTCATGGCTGCTCTGAAGCAGCCATGACTAAAATTGATGAAAATGTTTTTTAAAATACACAGCAGGTTATTTAAACTCCAATACACAGACAAATAGATGACACAATTTACTATCGGGGATAGAACTAAAGGCACAACTCTTGGATTTCATGCGCATAGCGTGTCTCCGCCCTGGCTTTAAGAAGGTATGTTGGAATTTGCTTTCGTATGTAAACAGTATTTCTGTATGTCATTTGTATTGCCATGACAAATGTACACAACATATTTATTATGCACAGACATCAAAATGTGACCCAAAATCCCGATAATTTCTGTCTTTTGATTGGTCAGATTGCCTTGGACAAAGAGCCATGGCAAATTGTGCACCATCCAAGGTATAAGAGAACGTGCCACATCCAGGGTATAAGCGCACGCGAAACATCTGGGGTATATGGTTTAAATGAGAGCTTTTCGCTTCCGCTCGCCTCGTTATAAAAATCGACCACCCAAACCTGAAAATAGTCACAAATATATCAGACTGTTCTATCATATTTTGCAGTTATAAATTAAATAGTTGAACAATTAAATGAAATAACTCGAGAAAAATAAAATAAGAGCAAATATCGTCCCCCGAGTACCAATGTGTTCTATGTGCCAGTAGGCACATAGAACACATTGGACCTCGGGGGACGATATGCAAACAATATACTGTTTACTCGTTTCCTTAACGACCCAAGGGATGTATCTGTTGTCTTCTGCGTTCGTAAAAACAAAACATTTATTCACGACTTCCGTCAAACATTTTACGGAGCGTGAGAAACGCGCCCAGAAATTTTTCTCCACTATGTTTCTATTGTGTTTCAAATGGGACAAAAACGTTATCTCCGTCAACGTGTATGGTATATGGAGATTTAATACATGAATGTCTCATTTAAACACCTCGCCTGCGGCTCGGTATTTAAAAACTGACCAAAAATGCTGCCAGAGATAACTTATATTATTCTTTAAAAAGCGATCGGCGATTGCGAGGCGCCGGAAACTGAAAATCTTCGAGATTTTATTGTTGAGTATTGTCTATTTGTAGAACCCATTCCCCAGTGATTGAGACATTCTTCCAAATGTGAGAGTTCCAGATATCCAGTTGCATAGAGAGCAGTGACCACAAATAGTCGAGGGTACTAAGGCAGAACATACCGAGAGCGGGGTAATGGGGACAGAATCTACGGACCGAGTTGGGGGTTTTCAAGTGCTCCGGAAGCGTCGTAGGAGCGAGTGAAATATTGGAAAACCCTAACAAGGGTTGTTGATTTCATCCCCGTACTCTACCTGGGTAATGATATATATTTATACGACGATTAAACTTGAATTGAGTTAATAAAGAATCGTTTTGTAAATATCACCTTTGGCGATCTTTTCACTTTTTTGCGAGACAATCTTTTTACCAAAGCATTTGATAGGCACAGATTCGCTCTTATACATAACTTTCTTACACGTAGACCGGATTCCACGTATATCTTTATTTGTTTGGCACTTTTCATAATGTCCTTATTGTATTGTATTTAATTATTTATTGGTGTTTAAGGTCACATATTTCTGCACAGCCCGCACATCAACCTACTGAGTCATCTGTGTTGTATTGGTTAACGTTGAATACTCGCAAAACCGCGGTACAAGAAGCAGCTAGTGTCGCAACCTCGGAGGTTGCGTGAGCTCCTCGCGGAAATCTATCGTGGTTCACAAATAGTATTGTTCCAAAATACCGTGGCACACCAAGGCTCTACCCCTCGGTAGTTTGCAACAACAAATGATGCCTCTCATACAAGGGCTTTGGGGTGCATACACGGCCATTTCGCCGTACACAAGCATAGAAGCTGTTAAGAATTTTTTTTAAATCTCAAGATTGACAATTATGATGACGTAGTTTACTGAAAAAATGGCAAAATACCCGACTGTGTTCATGTATAAATTCGGGACATTTTAAAGTAGAGAGTGTACTCCGAATTATTCCATCCCTGAATCCCCCACCCCATGTTGTGTTTGTTAAGTAGCAATGCTCATCTTAGAAGAATAAGAGTGTGACTAAATTTCAAAGTAAGGCGTAAAATCGTTCAGTGTATACGTTACACTGGAAATAAACTGCCGTTAAAATTATGGTGGAAGTACCGGTAACCAATTGCTGTGATTTCTGTCGTTACGTCTGTTGTAAATATTACGGTAGTGACTATTCTGCCATATCAAAACAAAGAGAGCAACGTTTTTTAGAAGAGATAAATTTCAAGGTGCTCTGACTGATATCTGTAACCTGCAGTCATTCTGCCAAATATTAGTTCCCCAGTTTTGCCCAAAGATCGAACAACATTTTGTCCGGCATTGCCAAAAGTAGTTTAACTGTTCACATGCTGCTGGCGGATGTAGTGTAAGTTAGACTTAGTTGCATATGTCTTCAATCCATGAGTCTGAGATTTTATAACTGAAAATAAATATATTAGACAGTCAGCATTTCCTCTGTACATAGTTTGAGTCAGATAGTCGTAATAAACACACATGGACTGGAGTTCTGTCTTTCTTAACCCGTTGCCCAACACAGTTATTGTTACAAGATAATAACACATGGTGTCAGAAGTGGACCACAGATTAGAGCTTGGACAGCTCAGTCGTGGGACTGTATTATTAACCCTATCATTAGTGTTGCATACAAAGACGACGGTATGAGCCATGCTTACCAAATTGCACCTCCAAAACTGTCCAGTTTCCACTAGCCAAAGGAGTGGCCCTAGTGGATACGTCGGTTTGAGAGATTCAGGGAAGCCTCGGGCTTCGCTAAGGACTATACGTAACGTCCAATTAGTAATTTAGTGTACACGACGGCGTGTTCTGTGAGGATGAGGATAAAACTCGGTATGAGACTGTCAAAGCTAAATTTGAAAATCACTTCATAATTCGAAGGAATGTCATTTTTGAGCGAGCAAAATTTAATACTCATAAACATGAGGAGGGCGAATCTGTTGACTCATTTATAGCAGCACTGTACACATTGATTGAACACTCTGAATACGCAGCATTAAAAGACGAAATGTTGCGGGATAGAATAGTAGTTGGACTGCGAGATAGCAGAATATCAGAAATGTTACAGCTTAATTCAAATGTAACCCTTTCCAAAACTATGGAACTGTTCGCCATCAGAAAGCTGTTAAAAAGGAAGCAGCTCAAATGCAATAGAATTTTGAGACTGTTGGTTCAAAAGTAGAGGCAATGAGGAATAAAATGACAAAAGGTCAAATAATTCTTATAATTCAGGAAATCAATTTTATAAGGCAAATGGTGTGGAAAGTTTACACAACATACGAAAGCAAAATGTCCTGCTAAGTATGCAGATTGTTATAATTGTGGATTACGTGGTCATTTTTCGTCCATGTGTCATAAGTCGCGAAAACATGCTAGGGAGAATAACACAATTAGTTTCAATAGAAAGAATCAACATGGACATAGAGATACAAGAAATGTGCGAGAAGTCACACAAGAGGTGTATAAACAATGGGATGACGAGTCTAAAAATTTGGATTTCCTGTTGGGTGAAGTTACAAAAGACAGGTTTGGTAATGGTTGGATAACTGATGTGCAGATAAATACCACAAATGTTATGTTCAAGTTGGAAACCGGAGCAGATATCACCTGTATTCCCAAGAGTGTTGCGGATGAATGTAACATTGCAATTAGTAACGGTGGGCACAATTTGTTTGGTCCATGTAAAAGCAGTTTAATTGTTGTGAGTAAATACACTGGGAAAATAAGTGTTAACAATGCTGAAATTGCAGACGATCTGTTTGTTATTGAAGGTTTACATACACCACTTTCGGGGAGACTGGCTATTGAAAAATCTAAAATACTTGGTTGTAGTTTCACTGATACAGCAAATGTGGCAAACACTGGAGATAATCTGATACCTTCGGAGGATTATCCCCTTTTGTCTGAAGGTTTGGGGTTAATGAAAATTCAACCATATTGTGTAACTTTGAAGCAAAATGCACATTCGTTTTCTGCAAGTTCTCCAAGAAGAATTCCACTACTGCTAATGAATGCAGTGGAAGGGGAACTCGAGAGAATGGAAAAGTTTGACGTGATATCAAAAGTTGATACCCAAACAGAGTGGTACCAAAAAGTACCGATAGCAGTGACAAAACTAACAAAGTGCGCATTTGCGTAGATTATACCAAAGTTAATGAAAATATTTGTAGAGAAAGGTTTGTTTTACCGTAAGTAGACGAAAGCCTCGGTAAGCTCGCAGAAGCAAAATATTTTACGAAATTAGATGCAAATTCAGGTTTCTATCAAATACCACTTGCTGAGCAATCTAAGTATTTGACAACATTTATGACACCGTTTAGGCGGAAGTGTTTTAACAGAGTCCCGTTCGGAATTCCATCTGATCTGGAATTGTTTCAGAAGCATATTTCTGATATTTTAAAAGGTGAAAAAGGGAGTCATATCTCATTTAGATGATATTTTGGTATTTGGGTTTACATTTGAGCAACACTATAACCATTTAAATGTCGTGTTATCAAAATTGTGTTGGAAAGGCATTAAGCTTAATAAAGGGAAATGTGAATTTCTCCAGAGAAAAATCAAATTTTTAGGACACATCCTGTATCAAGAGGGTTTACACCCTGATCCAGAAAGTGTTCAAGCTGTTCGACAAGATATTAGATATTTCCTTGGAATGGTTAATCAAGTTTGGAAATTTATTCCAAATCTGTCCGAAAAAGATCGACACCATTAAGAGACTTATTAAGTCATAAAAATGAATGGGTGTGGTCGAGTTCTCAAATTGAAGCATTTGAACATATTAGGCACAAGCGTTGTTCAAAACCATCTCTTGGAATTTATAACCCAGAGGCTGAAACAATGGTCTCTGCAGAGGCCTCAAAATATGGAATTGGTGTCTCGCTTAAGCAAAAGTAGAAAAATGGCATATGGCTATCAATTGCTTATTGCTCACGGTCTCTGTCCGCAACTGAACAACGATATGCTCATTTGGAGAAAGAGGCACTGGCAGTAACATGGACTTGTGAAAGATTTGGAGATTATCTTTTGGGCAGGAAATTTCATATTGAAATAGATCATAAGCCAAATGTTTATCTCCTGAAAGCTAAAAATCTGTATGAACTGCCACCACGAATACAACGGTTCAGAATGAGGTTCATGAGGTTTAATTTCACGATAGCACATGGATCAGGTAAAGAATTACTTGCAGCTGATGCACTGTCGAGAAGCCTTTTGTCTGGAACTGGGTATCATGGAGATCCAGAGTTTGAAAAAGAGGTGCAAGTCTATGTAGATATTGTATTTAGTACTCTGACAGCTTCAAAGCAGAACCTAATTGAAATTAGAGACAAGCAAAATACTGATGAGGTAATTACCAAGGTAGAACAGTATGTTATCCAGGGATGGTCGGAGAAGCATGCTATAAAAGGTGATTTGAAATTCTGTTGGTCAGTCAGAACTGAATTGTCAATATCGCATGGTATATTGTTGAAAGGGAGCAGAATTGTCATATCTGCATGCACGAAAAATGAAATGTTACAAACAATTCACGAAAGTCACCAGGGCGTAGTTAAATGCCAAGAAAGAGCTACATTATCGGTATATTGGCCGAGGTTGAACAGAGATTTGGAAAAATTGATCCAAAATTGTGTACGGTGTGCCCCTTAAAAAGTTAACAGACCAGAACCAGTGATATCACAGGGTTGCCTCATTTTCCGTGGAAGAAGTTAGGTACAGATTTATTCTATTTGAATGGGCAGACATCTCTGATAGTAAATGACTATTTTTCAAGGTTTATAGAAGTTTTTAATTTACACACTTCAACTTCACAAGCAGTAATTGGTAAATTAAAAAATGTATTTGTCTCTCATGACATACCAAGTATAGTTGTATCTGACAATGGACCTCAGTATAGTGGTTTTGAATTCAAAAAGTTTGCCAACGAATATGGATGCAGCCATATTACCTCCAGTCCCTTATTTCCCCATTCGAATGGTTGAAAGGGCAGTAGGTACAATAAAGATAATGCTAAGAAAATGCCATGACCCTTCTCTAGGTCTTTCGGACTGTAACAACACCCCTTTGCACCATGGTTATAGCCCGGCTGAAAGGCTGTTCAATAGAAAAAAATTAAGAACCATATTGCTTAATATACCTCATATACAGGTCCCCAAATGGGAAAGTATAAATAATTTCAGAAAGAGGGATAGTACACTTAAAACTAAACAAAAACGGAATTTTGATAGAAGGCATGTTGCTAGGGGCTAAAGGGAGTTAAACATTGGAAACAGAGTCTATGTTAAGCATTTGAACCCCAGCGGCCGCTTTTCCGGCCACGAACATGATACGTCAAAATGTCATTATATAGGATGGCTGTTCAGTAAATATTGTGGGGTAGACCAATCAGTATTTTCAACGTGCAGCCCGAGGCTGCACGTTGACAATACTGATTGGTCTACCCCAAATAATGAATATGGACTCTTCTGATTGCTGCCATTGGACTGGCATGGAAGATACCACCAGAGTTCAAAGGGTTAAAGACCAGAAGAAATTTGGCAAAATTGTAAGATCACATGTCGCACCACGCTCATATCAGGTGCAGACTGGTGATAATGATACCCTTCGAAGGAACAGAAAAAGAATGTTGGTTCTCTCCAGTGGTATCATTATACAAGAGGAAGGAGATATTCCAGAGGAATTAGTAGACACTTGTCATCAAACTGGAAGTAATAACAGAACACCTACATCCAACAGCTCAGAAATCTTATCAGAACAGGAGACTGGGGTTAGAACCAGATGTGGGACACTAGGTAAACCACCTGATCGTTTTGGATATCAAAATATTTGTTTAACTGGAAGGGGAGATGTAGTGTATGTTACACTTAGTTACACCTGTCTTCAATCCTTGAGTCTGGGATGTTATAATTGATAAGAAATATATTAGACAGCCTGCATTTCCTCTATACACAGTCTGGGGTTAAGAAAGCCTAAAAAATTCCCATTGACCACAGTGCTAACCTTTCACTCTCTGTACAAAACGCCAAGTTGTTTTGAAACAAAATCCTATACATCCCCAAAGAACATTATCTCTTGAAAAAATTAAACCGGAAAAAAATATATGTTACCATATCTCTTTCAATTTAAATTTCGAATTTTTACTGCTATCGCATTGTCTTGCACTGAATGGCAGTGACACTTTTTTTCCATACCTCATGTTTTTGAGAGATTCTCACACACTCCGGCACACAATTACAAACAAATGTTTTAATCTTTCTTAAAGTAGACAAAACAAATTTTTAATTAATGATTTCAAAGCCAACTGATATTGAACCACTCAGCCCCATTTTATTCTGCTCACAACTTTGCACTGAATCACGTGGTCACTTATTTAGGCTCTCATAACCTTGAATCACACAGTCGTAATAAACACACATGGACTGGGGTTCTGTCTTTCTTAACCTGTTGCCCAACACAGTTATTGTCACAAGATGATAACACGACAGCGGATATTCCTGCACAGGATAGGATTTCTCTTGTCAGTTTGAACACAATAATCAAATTCCCTCTTGTAAGTAAATCAACTATTTATTCGTGAGTAAAATACGGATAAATTTTTCATCAAATCTAGTCATGGCTGCTTTATAGCAGCCATGACTAGATTTGATGAAAAATATTTTGGAAAATACTCCAGGTTTAAGAGTTAAAACGGTATTTTCGTTGTAATGTTTTACGATAGACTGACAGCTGGTTGTCAGTAGTTTTACTGTATTTGTAAGAGTAATTTTCGCAGTGTATTGTCTTGTACGCAACGCATAGTCGTGATATACAATATTCGACGGTCCTCCGAGTACGATTTTTCAGTTGATTTGTGTGAGAAATTACCGACTTCCTGTACATCCTGATAAATATTTCGCAAAATATTGATGTTTTTTCGAGCATTTTATTAAAAATCTCAAAGACGACTGGAGCTATTGTCCTGAAAATGGTATCGTGTGATAACATTGTGTGATTTACTCCATGTGTACCGGTTCCACGTAGACCAATTAAATTCAGAACAATTCTAGTTAGATCAACACCTTTGTTTACTATTTTATTTTATTATTTAATATTTTTTATTGTTAGTTTCATTTTTAAAAAGATTTAAAGAATTTTCATAGAATACTTATTTCTTTTTTTCTCACCTCTGTTTTATCTATGTTTGTATCTGTTTACTGTGAAAATCCATGATACGAACAGCTTGCAGGTCTGATTTAATTTACTAGTAATTTTACTGAGAATAATTTTGGTGCAGAAGCTTTGTCAATAAAATCATATAAATATGGTGTGCTTGAATTGTTCCAATAATAGCCATATTTCTTTGATTTCACTGATATGTAAATAGATATGTAAACAATTAATTTTGCAGGGAATAATTTTAGGTTTAATATCTCTGCGTTTTGTCAATAAAATCATACAAGTATGGGTGTGATTGGAATAAGCTCATTGATATTGTTCTGATAACAGAAATAATTCTATGATTTAATCGACACAGAGTTCCATCTATTACTTTTGCTGGGAATAATTTTAATGCTGAAGATCTTTGAGTTTTTCGAAAATAAAGTCATCCAAATATGGGTGTGATTGGAACAAGTTCAAAGGTGATTTCGTCGATGTGTAATTATTCTATATTTGAAACTATTAAGTTTGGTGTAAATAAGTTTTGCTTTTTCTGAATAAAATCCCACAAATATGAAGGGGTTTGGAAACGACACGCAAATTAATAGACGGTAATTATGGGCGGCCAACCGATGCTATAATAGGACATTCCCTTCCATTATACTACGTCACCCTGACAATTGTTTTTAATTAAAATACATGGCTTGAGTTGAAGAAATCCATATATGGCTGCTGTTGGAGGCCATTGCGGGCGGATAACCGTGACCATAATGAGACGTTCTCATCCAGGTCTAAACCTGAATATGCATTGTAAACAGAATCACAGGCTAACAAACTCACAGACGTTCGCGTGCATTAATTATAGTCGACCAATTGTTACCAAAAACTGGACGTTCTCATCAACTCGTTTTTCTAAGCACAGTGGCACATTATAATATATGATATATTATGATATGATGCATAAATGCGACATGTAGCCTCTGTTGAAGAAATCCAAGATGGCCGCATTAAAGCATTACTTTAACCCTTTCACCTCTGAGTAGATGAATGGGATTTCAGGACACAATGGGGGAAGGTTCAGTAATAATTTAATCCAACAGCCCCGAGGGGCTGTTGGATTAAATTAAGTACTCTCATGTTTTTACACCATTCGAATGGAATAAAATAAGTTAACATCAAATATTTATTATTTATCGATATTTGAATTTGAAAAAAACGCTCCGAGAGTTTTTCAATCCGAACAGGTTAACCGATCACTCGCGGAAAATTTCGACACAGTACACACTGCAATATCATTTTCCGTATTCGGCGTTCTTTGCTTTTCTGTTCTATATATAGCGTATGCATTCATTCAAGTTGATCGGGATTGTCGTTCCTGATAAATGTGGTGCGAGTTTTATTGGAAGCACAAGTGTACTATATTAAAAAATACTGAATTATTGATCTAATAATTCCAATAATTGCTAAAATAATGCTCAGTTGCTGTTCGTGGAAGACATCCATTGGAACAACCTCGATGATAAATTTAGAAACCACGTGTATTCAGAAATTATCACGTTGCTTGTTATTTCTGACGATTTTGGAAACATTCGTTTATATATTCACAATATCGTATCTTTGGAATGTTCGTCTGCATTAATTTTTTTAATTACTGATTTAAGTAATTTCGCGTTGCTTCTGATGTCTTACACTTTTCACATAGTGTTTTTTTTATATATGCCCCTTCACATACAAGCAACATCTGAGAGTCATTTTCTTTTCAAATCAGTGGCTTATTATCCCTTTAAGAGTTAAACTTGCCTCTAATTCTAACCGCACCTTAAACCTCATCCCAGTCCCCGAAAGAGTCTAAACAGTTGTTTGCTCAACATAAATAGAGTTGCAGGAAACTTTTTGTTCCTGCCTTATTATTCAGGCGATTCAGCTTTGCAGCGTCTATTTTGAATGGTCATTCAACGTGCATTCATTCACTTCGAAATCTAACGGTGCCTCTTGTGTTTTTACAAAAAAATATAATGACAAACAACAAAAAACATTTTATATATATAATGACCCCCGAAGTCTTATAGTACGGTCTTGGTGCTAAATTATTTCAACAGCGAAAACTACGATTTGAAACTGCACAGCTTTGAACAAGTAAGATCTTCCAATAAAGGGAGATTAATTCTAAAGACAAACTAATTATCCAACCTTTGAAGTTATTCCCCTTGCACTGTTGATGAAATCAATTGAAGAGCATGCCAAACCAAAATTACTCGTTGTTTTAGTTTTGCCAAAGACGTAAACTTAGGTATCTGAGACAGCTCAAGAATACCTTATCAGCAGCCAACGATTTGTCTCCACATAAGCCACACAAAGCACTCAAGGCAAAAACGGACGCAGTAAATTCAGAACTAGTCATTCCGTAATTTGGATTAATGACTGCTTTGTGGAACTAAAAACACACTGCTTGATCTTATTTTATTCGTAACGGAACCACAAATGACCCTATCACCACTACGGACGGCTGCTACTAACCCCATCGACACGGCAAAGGTGATTTCTTTGTGCACTAGGGTACGGTGAGTATACATGTACAACGCATGAAAAACGTGGGCACTACGCATACATGACGAATCATGAATCTGCAGCCCCGACTTTCAGCACCCCTTCTGATAAGTTGCCCGGATTTGGCTCTCTGCTTCTTTCGTAATGGAACCTGTTTGCTTTGAAAAAGTGGATAATCCTTTATCTAACGTAACACCCATAACCTGCTAGCGTTATTAGGCTCAAAAACTGCTATTCAAATTTTATTATTTTTTGCACTGAAACAAAGCGTATGACGTCTCGTTGGAGGAGCTCAGTGAGCGCGTTCCAATGAGGCCTTATAAGCTTTGTTTTTGAGGCAAAGAATGAAACCTTTTAGTTATTCAAGAAATGTTTTGCGAATGTCGTCTGCTATTCGTTTTAGGTATAAGGTTAGCTAGGAAATTACTTTGGCGTCCTCATGTCCTAATCCGAGAACGTAGTGTTACCACAGATGGTAGTCGAACGGAAATTAGAAGTTCCAAAAAACATCGAACATGTGCTGCGTATGTTGTGCCTCCATTGCCTCACAATCCGACACTATATGAGCATGGCTGTTTAACACTTTACCTAACGTAACGGCCAAAACGGGAGAGCACTATTCATACAAAATCGGCAATTAATTTTTCATTATTTTTCTCCTTTTTTTCTAAAAAAACATAGGTTATGACCCCTCTTTGGAACGAGCTCGAAGAGCTCGTTCCAAAAGAGGGTCATAACCTATGTTTTTTGAGTCAAACAATGAAAAAAAATAGTTATTCAAGAATTTTGTTTTGCAAGTGTCGTCTGCTTTTCATGTTAGGTAAAGGGTTAACTTGTCGTTAAATCACAATAAACAAACATGTGTTCTAACATAATGGCACATCTGGACAAATACCGGTAATATTGCCGATAACGATATTGGAAGCAAAAGGAAGATACTGGCAAATGACAATGTAAAAAGACCTCGGAAGACGGTAGTAGTGGTGACATCAGAGACATTGATGGAAGATAACAGTGTGAGATAGGTGCAGTAGCTGTAAACAATACAAGTGGCAGCTAGAAACGGCGATAGGTTGCAAAGGTAGTGTGGCACCAATACAACTAACAGTAGAACCTAGTAGTGGGTGTGGGTGCAGTGGCGTTGCCAAGGTGGGCCTAGGGGTGGGGCATGCCCCCCCCCCCTTAAAAAAATAGGTGCCACCCACCCCCACCCCCAACCTCAAAATGGGAAAAATAAAGCGCCGATGTTAT
The DNA here is from genome assembly GCA_031216915.1 of Pictodentalium vernedei. NCBI lineage: Eukaryota > Metazoa > Mollusca > Scaphopoda > Dentaliida > Dentaliidae > Pictodentalium > Pictodentalium vernedei. Next base: position 217,773,765 of record CM062293.1, read on the forward strand.
ATCAGTGACAAATCGCCCCCTGAGTTGGAACTCAGTGGACAAAATGCCTGGGGCAGAGTCGTGTTAGCGACAGTGTGGGAACGGCAAGCGGTAGCGGTGGTAGAAGATAGTAGATTAGTCGCAGCCTAAGAAGACATTCGAATATATTCCCAGACTTTAATTGTGCTATATAAAAGCCGTGTGACCTTGTGTCTTAATGTATCTGTCACGCTTTGAACCGAAATAAGATTATATGGATAGTTCGACAATAATTGTGTCCGAAAACGAACAGATTGTGTCTATACGGGTAGACTTGACCATAAAAGTATTCGTACCTTTATATGGTTGATATGTGCAAACTAACGTGAATTATGAATATACTTCTAGAAGAATTCTCTTTGTATATGGGTTTGATGGGTAGTTTGGCTCTTTAATAATTTGGAGTCGAAAGAATCATTATCTGACACAGAGAAACGACATTTTATTCTTCGCCCCCCACCCCATTGGAAACCAACTTAACAACTTCGTTCCTATGTGGGTTCATGAGATATACTTTTAGGCAAAACTTGAAAAAATAATAAATTTGAATGGTGATTTTTGTAAATAACCCATTGCTTCTCGTAGGAACGAGCTTTACAAGCTCGTTCCAATAAGACGCCATGAGCTATGTTTTTTAGACAAAAATTGACAAAAATAATGAAATTTCATAGGAGATTTTTGTGAATACCGCTGGTCTATTATGGCCGTTATGTTAGGTAATGGGTCAAATATATGTTGTCGGAACCACACCCTCACCCCGTCCCCTGAAAAGCTTACATCATCACGTATCGAAATTATCTTCATTAACATGAGCTTATTTTCGTGTAACAAATTAAAACACAGATTGAAGGAGAGACGGACTAGTTTCCTTTAGGTGAGGACCTTCAGCTTCCCCTCTCAAACACACAGACACCCATCTTCGCGTCCTGGGCATCCACAACTCGCTATTAGTGTGTCTCGCCCTCCCAATTTTAGAAGAAAAATATCTGCGCTCATACATAATTCGGGTTATTATTACACTCTAAACTCAGTTGGGTTAAAAAATATCCCAAATCAACTGGATTGAGTGAATTGGTTTCATATTCACTCCACCCAGTTGACTTGGGTTAATTTTTAACCCAACTGAATTTAGAGCGTATCAAGGTGTTATTTATTTATTTATTTATTTATTTATTTATTTATTTATTTATTTATTTATTTATTTATTTATTGGTGTTTAGGGTCACATATTTCTGCACAATGGCCAATCATGACCACGACAGTTTTACGGGTGGAGGAAGCCGGAGTACCTGGAGGGAATCAACGGCGAGCAACTGTCAGCTTCCCAACATACTAACTCCGTACAAGAAGGATTAGCATTGGTTAAAGACAGGTGCACCATCGACGTGCAGTACGCCACGTGGGCAGTGGGGGTGAAGTGTCTTGCCCAACGACACAACGCGGTTGCCGCAGGTGGGATTCGAACCGAGGACATCTTGGCTTGCAGCCTGCACCTCAACCTACTGAGCCACCGCGCCCCCCTTGTTGGGATTTAAGAATACGTTCAGCAGCTTTGATCACATTGTGTCTGACAGTTTTACGGGTGGAGGAGTGGAGTACCATGAGAGAGCCGCCGAGCAGTGACGATTAAAATTGCTATTCAGTAATATTTTCAACAATGACCCCTCATTGGAACGAGAATCTGTTTTGTTAAAGTTCTGAGTGTTGGAAGCCCTTATTTCGGCTCAATTCTGAGATGCAGACCATCAACGCCGGAAGGGGGCACCTCCTCTCAAACTTCCCCTCTCGGGCCTTCGGCATTGTAGACATACATGCTTCGGCGTGTCATGGCGGGGCTGCTAGTGCGAGTAAATTCCCCTTTTCCGGGGTCTGACCCCCCCCCCCCCCTCCCTCTGTCCCGAACTGCTTACGGCGCCCCTGATGCAGATACCACAATTAAACTGAGGCATCATTTTTTTTATTTTCTGTGGATGTGCTTCGTCTTCTCTAAGTAGACAAATTAATTAGTCTGTATCAATTTTCCTTGTTACGAGTTATGGGGAAAGTGCCTCTAAGTACTCTCCAGTAAATTACAAGGAAAAAAAGACAATAATGTCATGTCACAAATTTTGATGACCAAAAATAATTTAACACTCTACCAATTGAAACGATATACTAGGAAATGAAAAAATAATTTCTTGGAACACTTTTGTTGTGGCGGCATTCCACCGCCTACTCTTCTTTATTCCTCCACCCCCCTCCTCTCACCCAGCTAATTTTGGATACGAAATTTTAGGTCTGCTGTTCAACGCATTGAATAAACAATGCAATTTTGAGCAAAATTCAACAAACAAAGAACAATAATCCCCTTAATATTCATGGAACAATGATGGTCATCGAATTTGTCCGAGGCATTGTTATTATAAAGCAGCACAACAAAATTAATTGAAATTCGATAACTCTTGTTCAAGTTATCGCATAAACAAATTTCAAACGACCTGGCGGTCGGTCGGTCGGACGGACGGACGGACGGACACCCTTAAAATAGGCCTTTAAGTAGTTTGTCTTTTCTTGCAAAACCAACCCCCTACCACTTAAGGACAAAGGGATTACAACTTAAGGAAACTATACCCGGTACTCAGACAATGGAAATCTTTTGTGTAAGACCACACCTACCGCTAAAGGTACTGAATGTGTGCCCAGGCTGCAACATCCCTCAATTGCGCCGGATAATAAATACTGATTTCTGTTAAAAGCGTTAGATTCACAACCAATTTTCAGCCAGTAGCCTTGCGCTTTAAACACGGCGGACTTTTGGAAAAAAATTTCTTCGCTAGTATTTGTTTTTTAAAAGAATAAACTTTATCGACTGAGTGGAATCACCGCTTTATGGGTGATAACACACTTTCAGCTCACTGTCGACGAAACAATGCGTACCTCGCATGTACGCACTACCAAATAATGCAAATGTTATTAGTGCATTTAACTCTTTACCCAACGAATCGCCCGCATCCGCCCACGTAATATGCAAATTCAGCAGCTGAAAAAATATTATTTTTCGAAACATTTCAACAAAACCATATCATGTGACCCCTCTTTGGAACGAGCTCGTCGAGCTCGTTCCAAAGAGGGGTCACGTGATATGGGTTTGTTGAAATTTTTTGAAAAAATTTAAAAAATGATATTTAAAATAATAAATTTTGAAATAGTCTGCGTTGGGTAAAGGGTTAAGTATCTTGATCACAGTCACTACCTCACAATATCAAGAGCGTATGTCCAGTAAATTCAGTAATGAGTGCTTTGCACATCTTTTGACATTTATATAAAATAATTATGTTTAAATTGTTTCGTAGTTGCAATCATTTTGAATGATAAAATATGACTGACACATCACACAATGCACCACGGTGGCAGCGTTGTGTAAGTAGGCGTACGATTATGGAAAGGAACCTTCCACTAACAACCTCTAATTTACTTTTAAAGAATGACATCCCATGGTCAATTATTTTTCAAGTTATTGGGCGGACAGCAAATTCCAGATGAATGTCACCATAATTAAATAAAATTAATGTCATTCGTCTCTCACTGATTATTGTAAATACCTAATTTCTAAAGTCAACCCTAACAAGTAACCACCGAAATCAGTTGATCAAGTCGCCAAGAAAACCGACTGGAAGGGTGTAAACCTGATTTGCCCCGACTGTGATGGCTCCAAGTCGAAACTGACTAATATTAACTGGTTGAGAGCTAGATTATTTTTGTGGTCTGAATTTATTCAAAATTTGTTTTATTACAAATTATTGGAGAGTGCCCAAGGCACTCTCCAATAATTTGTCATAAAACAAATGTATATAAACAAAATATTATTTGCGTTTGGCTGAATATAAAACACGAGCAAGGTAAATGTCGGCTTTTTCTCTGGTACCCTCATTTTTCTGAAATTCCTGATAGTGTATTCTAGCATTCAGCCAGTTAAAACTACATTAAGATATTTTAAGATATCGGGTGCAGGGCTTATCCCGAATTCTGGTTGGAAGGTGTCACATTTCGATCGTGGGTCATGAGCGCGAGACGGCGTATGAGGGGCTGAGGGTGTATCCCACTCTCGTTAGTTGGGCCTCTCGGGGCGGTGGAAAATTGAAGTTTAATGCGGCCTCGTGGTGGTTTCTTCTCACTTGACCACAATGTTTTCCAGCCAAAATATTCGCGCTTTTATTTATATGACTTCCCTCAAATTTTGAAAAAGGAAGGCAAATTCATAACGGCTTACAGAAGACTTGTCTGCGAGCTGTAGCTTTGTGCATTGGGTATGGTATTGTGCGCAATAACACAGAAGTTTAGATTTTTATCGCTTTTGTTCGATAGCTGGCCTGGTATTCGAAACTTCAGCCTGGGCCTAAATTTTAAACTGAGAGGAAATAAATTGTTTCTTCACGTGACGTACGCAGTCCTCGCATCAGGTCCAACATGTGAGGAGCTTAACACCCTTGACGGTAGAATATGTAGCGGGACTAGTATATTTATTATTTATTTATCGGTATTTAAGGTCACGTTCAGGATCTATGGCTATATCATGACCGCAACATAGGCATGGCGTCCAGATCAGCCAGTTGTTTAACATCTACGCTGCCGAAAGCGACCATTTTAGCCGTCTTTAAGATGATTATCTGTACGTTTTGGTATGCGCAGATCACGCCTTCCATCTGATTAATTGTTGGAAAGGGATCGGAAAGCTATACTATTCACTCTTTATACAGTCGGAACGCAAAGTTTAAACATATTAATTCTTATTTAACGAGTGCTTTGTAATTCGATATGGATAGAGATATAAAAGCGAATTTTGTTTGAGGTAAACTATTTTGACACTTCGGAGACAGAATAGATGCGTAATATGGGTGTGTGTGTCCAAAACATGTGTGATGCACTGGTTTCCAAAAATTCGATTCTGACTGGCTTTAATTACCCAGATAATGATAACCGGAGAGAATATTGTCTCTCTTAGTACTGATCTGTTATCAGATAGCCCATGTGGCGTTCAACAAGTGAGCCATAATGGACATTAAACTTTCATGCCTAATAAGCAGAATTTGAATTATTGCCGATCTATTTTCGGGGTCCGCCATATACCTATCTTTACGTTTTATGTTTAACCCTTTCAGAAAGATTATCGAAAATATTTACACTTTTAACCCTTTACCTAACATGAAAAGCAGACGACACTTGCAAAAAAAATTCTTGGATAACTTATTTTTTTCATTTTTTGTCTCAAAAACATAGGTTATGACCCCTCATTGGAACGAGCTCGACGAGCTCGTTCCAATGAGGGGTGATAACCTATGTTTTTGAGACAAAAAATGAAAAAAATAATGAAAATTAATTGGCGATTTTTGAGAATAGCGCTGGCCGGTTTTGGCCGTTACGTTGGGTAAAGGGTTAAACAAGAAAACCGAGACGACACGCGTTGTGTCCTTGGGCAGGGCACTTTATTCCGGTTGCCTACATGGAGGCACGATGGCGCCCTGTACAAAATAGTATTGCACGTCGATGGTGAACATGTCTTCAACCGCTGTAACCCTGCTTGAGCGGAGCTTGAACAGATGTAGAATGTTGAGGAGCTGACAGTTGCTTGCCGATGTTCGGTGGTTCTCTCCGGGTACATTGTGGGGGTGAAGTCAGCAAGGGTGGATCCAGGGGGACTGCCCCCCCCCCCCCCCCCCGTTCCCCGAGCCCACTAAAAAAAGTCATGCTCTTATTCCACACAATCTTGTCCTATAACGCCCCTCCTTAACTAATGACACCACCTTGCCAAATAAGGGACATGATCCTCTTTTAGACTTCGCAGAATAATAATCGGTTATTTATAGAACTGACGACAGTCACGTCTGCTAATATCAACTGTCTGCAAAACCGATAGTCGAAAGCGGGACGCAATGAAGCGAAGTATAAAGGAATATTTTGTCGCCTCAAGGCCGAAGAAATGGTATGTTCCTGGTATCTTTATTTTTACATCGCATACCCCGAACTTGAAGTTAATGTTAATGGGAAGCCAACATATCCAGTCGCGTATGTTTCCCAGTTCTAATTTTATTGAGGGCTTCTGGCATTCGCCGGGACAACTCAACTGGCCATTCGCCCGAATCTGCGAATGGCCAGTTGAGTTGACCGGTCGAGTTCTCATTGTGGCACACCGCAGTGCCTACAGCAATCTTTAAACTTATTATACCCCCACTTTCTGAAAAAAGTGGGGTATACTGTATGGCATCTGTCCGTCGATGGGTCGGTCGTTCGGTGGGTCGGTCGGTGCGTCGGTCAGATGTCCATCGTGAATGATTCGAGCCATAACTCCTATAATAGCAGAGGCAAATTGATGAAATTTTGTTTTGGTGTGTGGTGTGACTTGGCCTTTGAATTTTACGTCCCATCGTTATCTGACCCACCTATAAAATAATTTAGCTATATAAACATCTCTCTCTATCTCTCTCTCTCTCTCTCTCTCTATGTGTCTGTCTTTCTTTCTCCCCCTCTCTTTCTCGTTCTCTCTTTCTCTCTCAGACGCACACACAATTACTTGAAGTATACCAAAAATCCGATTTTAATCATCCCTTGGGTTCCTTTTCAAATTATGTCATGGCTGCTTCTCAGCAGTCGTGACATAATTTGTCAAAGAATTTAAAATGATTTAACCGATCTGAAAAATCAGCACCAAAAGAGTCAGTGGCAAACTTGGCCTAATAGTCCAAGAATGCCAACAGTTTCCCAAATTTGTTGCCGCTATACAGCCAGAAAATGTAAGGTAAAAGAGGTTTCTTGTTTCTGCGTTTCCGACGATTGATGTTCCCATGATGTCGAAGATCACTAATCTGTCGTGGACAAAATATGACAGTCACCTATTCGCGAAAGTCACTTTCACAATTAGATGACTGCCATATTTTGTCCACGACAGACCAGCTCTATGACCAGAAGCAGTATGTGACAGTGTATGTGATGTATGGTTTGATAATTTTAACTTTTACCACGAAAAATGTGCGTTTTCCTTTCATCAATTCATATTCAATTGGAGGCCAGAATGCATTTAGAAGCCACCTCAGAGCAAACTGAAAATAAAAAATCCAGACCCCCTACACAAACGCACGTCCCTTCGGCACGTGCGGCAGTCTGATGCTAGGACTCTGTCGGATCACACCAGTTTCTTCCCCCCCCCCCCCCCCCCCCCCCCCGTATTTTAATTCCACGAAGTGTCTTGCCTAAGGACACAATGCGGTTGCCGCAGGTGGATTGGTCAGTTATTTTAATGGTGTTTAATGTCACAGTCAGCAGTATTGGCTATATCATGACCACAGCACAGGTACAGGACGTGAAGAGTGGATTACAACTAAATCACTCATGGATTAAAGTTATCACCCAAAATATCACTTTGAAATTCTGGACATATGGACAAAAAAAAATGAAACTTTGCTTGTGCTTGTTATACTTTGCAACAAATTTTCAATCATTGCTCGGGTGGAACCTCCACTCCGAGTGATTTAGTGATAATACGCTCTCCACGAACTGTATGATGTCAAGTTCAGCCAATCGTTTATACCTTTGCCACCAACTTTTGAGGAATTCAACCCAAGGTGTTGGTTAGCGAGTCCTATTTCACCAATGAATCTAAAATTGTTTACCAAAGTAAACAAGAACTGCTCCACTTCCCAAGGCTTCCACAGCGATTCGGATCCTGTGTTTATTATTTATTGGTGTCGAGGTCATTTTCAGTATCTATGGCTATATCATGTCTGCAAAATACATGTAGGTACATATAGATAGGAAATCAAGTTAACCCTTTACCTAACATGAAAAGCAGACGACACTTCCAAAAAAAAATTCTTGAATAACTGATTATTTTCATTTTTTGTCTCAAAAACATAGGTTATGACCTCTCGTTGGAACGAGCTCGACGAGCTCGTTCCAACGAGGGGTCATAACCTATGTTTTTGAGACAAAAAATGAAAAAAATAATGAAAATTAATTGGCGATTTTTGAGAATAGCGCTGGCCGGTTTTGGCCGTTACGTTGGGTAAAGGGTTTAGACAATCGTTTATACCAATGCTGCCCACTTTAGAGGCCATTCATCACAGGCGTTGGTTCAGGGTCCTAGTACACCAGTAAAATAAGCAATGTTGAATTTTCACAGACTAACTCCCCGAGCACCCAATTTTTGTGAGGTTTAGTGATCATTATAATATTATACTTTCCATGCACAGCAAATTACAACAAAGAGGGATTGTTGGCAGTTTTCGAACCATGGAACGCGCGCAGGTGGAACCGCCGGTCTGCGAACTTGATCCCGCGACTCTCAAGTGATAAACACCGCACCTTTCTTACAACAATTATTCAATTAATTATTTCCATGGACAGAAAAAAACATGCAAACGTTCAAAGGGACAATTTAAGTCCAACTAGAAGAATAACTGTAAGTGTGAATGGGTGAAACCTCGCAGTATATGGATATCACCTCCCCCCCCCCCTCCCCCATATTATTTTATCACCATACCGAAGGTCATCAGAACTCGGTATCCATTCCCCTAGTATTATGCACAATGTTCGTACGGAAAGTTTTTTTTAAGTGTAACAAGGGTCATAAATCTGGTAAGTATACATGAACAAAACCCACAATGTTGATATCCTTTGTACCGTGCTGATATGTGACAATTCCAATGGACATCTAAATCTAATAACCGTTACTTTAGTTATAATACAAAAAGTTCTTCAGTTTTCCAAGTGTTAGTGTAACACGGGTCATAACTCTTGATAAGTACGTGTGGACGAAATCTGCATAATGTAGATGTCCTTTCTCCCATACTGGTCCATCACCTTACCGTTGGGCATCAAATTCCGACAACCGACACAGAGATATAATACAAAATACTCGTATGGACGAAGACCTCAACTATATACCCACAGAAACATCCCTCAGAGATCGGTGGCATGATAATGTCAGTCCTCATTCAAGTATTATTGTCAAAACGGAGAGTAGTCGGTTTGGGAAAGTCAGTGAAAAAACGAATATTCAAGAAACGGGATTGTTTTTAATATAAACAAGAGGCCCCACGGGTCCCGAAGCGCTCTCAGAACTCGATATAAACAGAGTCCAAGAATGAATCTACATTAAGCAAACAATATACATGGTATCCACTGTCAATCCTTAAGCCCATCAGGAGTGCAGTTGCATACCTCCAGAGGGTACTTAATAAAAAAAAATTCTAATTCTTCAGCTACATGATTAATTCCGGCCCACAAAGGTAGCTCAAAAATTAGCACGGGCACTCGATTTGAACACAGTTGAATCTGCGCACCCCCCCCCCCCCCCCCCCCGGAGATGTTGTATACCAATACCAAATATGAAACCAATCTGATTGGTGGATCTGAAGAAAACTATTTTAAAGAAATTTCCACATATTGTACCAAGTTAAAATTTGGACGACCACAGTGACCCCAAATATTAACCTCGGGTCCCTATTTGAACAAACTTGAATCTGATACCCCTAGAGATGTCGTATACCAAATATGAAAGCCGACCGACTGGTGGATCTGAAGATTTTTGAAAAAATCCCTCACATTTCACCAAGTTAAAATTCGGGTTCCCATACGGAGCCCACTCGACTGGAACAAACTTGAATCTGACCACCCCCCCCCCCCCCCGAGATGTTGTATACCAAATATGAAAGCATTCCAACTGGTGGGTATGAAAAAGATTTTTAAAGAAATTTCCTCTTATTGCACTAAGTTAAAATTTAGGCTTCCTGGGGAGCCCAAATATTAACCCAGGCACCCGATTTGAACAAACTTGATTCTACCCCCCCCCCCCCCCCCCGAGATGTTGTATACCAAATATGAAGGCATTCTGACAGGTGGATCTGAAGATTTTTTAAATTTATTCCCCATATTTCAATGAGTTAAAATTTTATATGGAGCTCAAATATTAACCTGGGGACTTGGTTTGAACAATCTTAAATCTGACCCTCGTAACAATGATGTATGCCAAACATTAAAAGATTCTGACTGGTGGTTCTGAAGAAGATTTTTAAAAATTCGGGCTCTTGTAATGAGCCCAAATATGAACCAAGGAGATTCATTTTAACACACTTGTATCTGACACCCCACCTCCCCCTATGGATGCAATATACCAAACATCAAGATTCTGACCACTGGTTCTGGAGAAATTTTTTTTTTAACTTTTGAAAATATGCCGACGCAACATTTCTTCGATGGCCCCAACAGAACATCCTGACAATGGCATTTTTTACCATTCAATTCTACTGGTCCTAAGGATACCAAATAACAGTTCTCTGTTCCGTGTGGAAAACAGAAAATTGGGCGAGGCCAAAAATCTTGCCCCTCCCCTTACAAAGACAAATATTGCTTCACGAACTTCATTTGAACAAACTTGATTCTACACCTCAAAAGAAAGCTCCATTCCGATATCAAGTCATTGTACCCACTGGTTCATGATATTTTAAAAATATTTTGAAACATTTTTCCCACCCCCTAACTATGGGGCTGGGCATGTTTAGTTGAACAAAAATGCAATGCCTTTCGGGACCATCACTCACACAAACTTTCACTTGAATTGCCCAGTAGTTTTGGGGAAGTCTAAAACAGTGTTGACGGACGACGGACGGACAGCTGTTAGATAAGCTCAGCTTGACTTCGTCAAGGTGAGCCAACAAGTCCCCTGTTCAGGGGACCTGTTGCCAATACTTTTAAACTTTTACAATTGTATTTTCTGCAACTGTATTTTCTATCTATTAATATAACAGACTAAAATGAATCATTAACATTTTGAAGGATGTGGTAATTTGCAAACTGGCAAATTACCAGATCTTTGAAAAGGTTAATGGTTCATTTTAATCCAATTTAAGTCATAACTGGAAAAATATTTATTTACTGGTGTTTAAGGTCACATATTTCTGCACAATGGCTAATCATGACCACGACAGTTTTACGGGTGGAGGAAGCCGGAGTACCCGGAGAAAACCGCCGAGCAACTGTCAGCTCTCCAAAATACGAACTCCACACAAGTAAGGTTAGCATTCAATTTGGTTGAAGACAAGTGCACCGTCGACGTGCAGTATGCCTTCGTACACAAAGCCACCGTGCCCCCACGTGGGCAATGGGGGCGAGGTGTCTTGCCCATGGACACAACGCGGTGGCTATAGGTGAGATTCGAACCGAGGACCTCTCGGTTTCCAGCCTGCACCTCTACATACTGAGCCACCGCGCCACCCATAACTTGAAAAAAAAACTATTCTAGAAAATACAATTGTAAACGTTTTATCGTACTGTCCCCAGATGGTGATGGAAGAAGGGATCAGGAAAAGACAGTTTTTGAGAACATCTCGAATCAGCCCCACACTTGAAATCATCGGGTGATTTGGAATCGTAACGAATTCCGTATTTTTACAGGGCCCAACAGCGGATCAGAAAAATTTTCTTCATTTTATCCACCCGACATAAAAATGACATTTCAGATTAAACTTTAACCAAGGACTTGTGGAGGGGCAGAGTCTAACAAAGGTTCCATTTTTTTTAAATGCGTGTGTTTCCGGAGGTACCACCCTAGAAACGTTTTTTCCTTAAGGGCAGAGCGGTATCGCCCGATAGTAATCGCCTGACCAGCAAGGTTATTGTAATTGGCACAATCGGAGGTTTATAATTTGCTCGAGGAATTCACAACTTGACCGATTATTAGCCGCAAAACGGAATTGTAGTTTGCTGAATGGCTCTCTCTCTCGAACGAAGGCTGTGAACCTCAGTGACAGTACTTTGCATTATTTATATTTATTTATGTTTAAAGCCATATATTTCTGCTCAATAATTGATCACAACATGGATAAAGTCAAGTTTTGTCAATCGTTTATACCCATGTTGCCCATTTTAGAGGACTTCGGTCCCAAGCAATGGGGTGTGTGTGGGGGGGGGGGGGGGGGGGGGCTGGGTTCTATTTTACAAGTAAAACAGAGCTTGTAAACAAGCAGTGCTTCACTTCACGGGGTTCCCACGGGGCAGTACTTTGCATTAATAGACCCATTGTTAGAATACTTGACCCAGATAGACCCATGGAAAGCCAACTTTTTACTAATAGGAGTAAATTCCTCGCCCTCTGATTGAATGAGAACTGGCGTTTTTTCTTTTATTGCGACTGCAGTAGCAAATGTTACTGTCTGACGTCACCATGCGAAATGTTTGAAATGACCGTTTCGTAATTCTTCATCAAAGAAGTGACTCGCAAGCCGCTTCATTTTTCGGGATTTTTCACACGTTCAGCAGACGGTGTTCCTGATAAAGTGTTTAAATTACAAACCGATTTACGATTTGAAATGAGATGGAATGAGTTCAGCTGATTTATTGTTCATTTATCCGGTGTCGTCTTGGGTTCACGAGAGGTTTATTTGCTGAACTTCTGATCATTAAAAGTTGCCTTGCAGAAGGCAACTTTTAGCGATCACAGGTTTAGTAAATAAGCCTCTCGTGATTCACAATGTACGTTTTGGGCTATGGGTAGTGTCTTATTGGAACGTTAGCGTGATGAGTTGAAGGTAACATGGTCTGAGGTTTGCGGCTCGGAGCTTATGTTAAAGTGTCTCGGTTGAACATAAGCTCCGAGCCGCAAACCTCAGACCATGTTACCGTCAACTCAGTTTATAATGTTTAAGGTTACTTTCAGCATGTATGGCTACATCATGGTTTATTTCTTTATTGGTGTTTACTACGATCACATTTTTGTAGAATGGCTTATCGTGACAGTAACGTGGTTACAACGTCAATTCCAGCCAACCGTTTATACCCATGTTGTCCATTTTAGAAGACTTGCACCCCAGGCATTTAATATCGGGTTCTATTTCACCAGTAAAACAGCAATATTGGTATGAAATTAAATTTAGCAAATCGATTGTATCTACGCTGCCCACTTCAGAAGGCTTCCACCCCATGCGCTGCTTACCCGGTCCTATTTTACAAGTAAACCAGAACTTGTTTACCACTGTACACCAGCACTGTCCACCTTCCCGTGGATCCCAGGGGAAAAAGCCTATCTGTTCAGGAGATCCAGCATCATTAAAAACAGCATGTACTTTTGATTTGTTCAAATCCCTCTCCATATATTAGTTGCAGTTTGTTCGGAGCTTAAAAGTGAACAGAATCGATTCTCACAAATGCTTTTAGCAAGGAAATCAACGAGAATCTGTTTTGATTCTCGAAAAATGTTCATTTCATTCTTATCAGATTTCGAAACTGTACTTGAAGGCCAGGGGAATTCCACTTTTTTATTCCCTCCCAAGGTAACGGATTTAGCAGTGGGGTCCGGTGAAGCCTTGGCTGCCTTTACACGCTGCCATGACTTCACTAAAAACCACGTCCATCAGTAAGACCACCCAAAGCCAGTAAGCCAGTGGGAATATCTGCTTTACAATACATGCACATGTAAGACAAAAAATTCGTCAAAATTGGCACCAGACCTCTTGAGGGCAAACCCTGGTTTCTATAATTATAGACATTTTTTCACTTTGGATTATGTACTGGCTTTATCTGAGAACTAAAGAGCAGGGGATTGTGTCAATTGAAGCAGATTCTCGCGAATCGGGGTGAATTTCAAGACATGTTACTGGGCTATGATATATAAGGAGTTTGTTAACTCCTTTACCTGACGAATCGCCCGCATCTGCCCGCGTAATATGCGAATTGAGCAGTTGAAAAATTTAATTTTTCAAAATATTTCAAGTAAACCATATGTGACCCCTCATTGGAACGAGCTCCTGAAGCTCGTTCCAACGAGGGGTCACATATGGCTTTATTGAAATTTTTTGAAAAATTTTAAAAAATTATATTTAAAATAATAAATTTTGATATCTCGTGCATTGGGTAAAGGGTTTATTCCATATATGGTGAGAACAAAGCTCTACCCAAACAGTGAGCTGACGAAGTGTGTACATGGAGAATATCTAGTGTTTTTGAGTGGATACCTTAAATCATCTCACGAGTGACAGAGATAAATGTTTATTTTTCGCGTGCAAGCGTATTTTTCGATATCCACTCAAAAACACTAGATTTTCTTTTTATTTTTCGCTTTATAAGAATCTGATCATTCCTATCGATAATTCCACTCGTTTCAACCTGGAATTGATGCATAAAAGTAAACAGCCGAGGCGCATTGATACGCGGGAGTGATTTGATCGATACTCGGAACAGGTAACATCTTGCGATCTGATTCAGCTGGAGGGTTTCATTCATCAATTCAAAGTGAACATGTGTTGACTTATTGTATTGCTGGAAATGATCAGTATCCACTCAAAAACACTAGATTTTCTTTTCATTACACGTTTCTAGAACAAATTGATTATTTCCAGTGATAATTTGACACGTATTCACCTTGAAGTGATGCTTTGAAAGCCGCCATTTTGATAGATACCGTGAAAGTGAAAATTTCTACAATTTTTTCGATAATCTATCGTTTATCGTATAATAAATATTAAGCCACTACCAAATTAATGAATATATCTCATTGACTGCATTTCTATATACTTAGGTGGCAACGGCGATGAATAATAAATGATTGAACTCTTACCTGTTATGCGTGAAACGAATTTTGTTCGACATCTTGAGCAATGGGTGCAAAAATAGGAGATTACTTTGAGTGTCCGTCGTACATAAAATTCTACCGACTGTGTATAGAATATAAATTGAACTCAGTTTGCATGTGGCGTTTCAAACCAATGAAATTCTGGGACACCTTCAGGACGTAAGATACAGTTCGGCCGCCGTGGACTGTCAATTTTTACGGGGGTGGGGGTATTTCCACGAACGCAATAATATTGGATTCTAAACACCAATTATAGGAATAATCATCAAAAATTTAATTGATGAACCACCGGGTACAACCCAGTGCTTCATTAATTAAAATGTTGCTGATGTTTTTTATTACATGGTAAACGCATGCCTGGAGCCAATAGTATAAAACTTTTACAATTGTATTTTCTAGAACTGTATTTTCTACCTATTAACCCTTTACCCAACGAATCGGCCGCATCCGCCCGCGTAATATGCAAATTCAGTAGTTTGAAAAAAAATTTTCAAAAAAATTCAACAAAACCATATGTGACCCTCGTTGGAACGAGCTCGCCGCGCTCGTTCCAACGAGGGGTCACATATGGTTTTGTTGAATTTTTTTTGAAAAATTTGAAAAAATGATATTTAACCCTTTACCTAACGTAACGGTCAAAACCGGCCAGCGCTATTCTCAAAAATCGCCAATTAATTTTCATTATTTTTTTTCATTTTTTGTCTCAAAAACATAGGTTATGACCCCTCGTTGGAACGAGCTCGTCGAGCTCGTTCCAACGAGGAGTCATAACCTATGTTTTTGAGACAAAAAATGAAAAAAATTAGTTATTCAAGAATTTTTTTTGCAAGTGTCGTCTGCTTTTCAGGTTAGGTAAAGGGTTAAAATAATATATTTTGATATCGTCTGCGTTGGGTAAAGGGTTAATATAACTGACTAAAATGAATCATTAGCATTTTGAAAGATATGGCAATTTGCCAACTGGCAAATAGCCAGATCTTTGAAAAGGCTAATGGTGCATTTTAACCCATTAAAAGTCATAACTTGAAAAAACAATTCTAGAAAATACAATTCTAAAAGTTTTGTAGTATTGGCCCCTGGACATCAATGGCCACTTGTGCATTACGACCAGTCCACGGTGACTGTACTGTATATAAAGATACGCTTGTTACAGACTTGTCGGCGACCGTCTCCCAACTCAATTTGTGAAGGACTCACTGAGAAGCGTTTGTATGCGAATGTTAGAAGACAGCCAGATGACATCGCCAGGCAAAGATGAATCACACCATGTCCCCAAATAACTGAAAAAGTTACGTTACGAGCATAAAGGTAATGGGTTGTATGGGATAAAATATGGGTCGCAGCTGAAAATACAACAAACACCGTACTTCAGTTAAAGCAAAAACTTTTAATGACTTCAAAAATAATACTTCAACAATCACATTCTCATAACATTTCTTCATTCTTCTTCGTAGAAAAAATAAAACAACTATAGGAAGAATGCTTGGATATTTATTCAGACAAACAATATATCGCAGACACCAATGGTTGCGTGAGAAACGGAATGAATTTTTGTAACAATAGATACTCGGAAAAAAGATTTTTAAAAAGTTAAACTTTCTAAAACAGATTCCTGATACCATCAAATCAAACACTTCAAGAAACCCAAAGACAAAATGGTGAAGTTGGTGTAAAGCACCATCACAATTTTCACAAAGGTTTTACACATAGGTCGCTGTTGTTACGTGAATGTAACAAACTTAAATAACGAATTCGGTGGAAATTATGCAGTAGTGTAAAGAGTTTGAAGGGAAATTTGTAAATATTATATTTCTTGAAACAGTTTGAGAACATAATACAAATTACAAAAATGCGCTGAAGGCGACTAGTGTTCCTGGTGCAGATTATTTCTATTATTTTGGAAGCGGCCGTTATATTTTTTCAACGGCCAGAAAAATACACGAAGAACAGCTTTTGCTTTTAGCCATTTCTTTATCAGACTTGGGAAAAGCGTCTAAATTCTGTTTCTTTTGGGAATGGATGTCCTGAAACCTTTCAAGTCGACATACACATGTGTAACGGAAAATCTGCTTTTAAAATTTTCCGTTAGTTTTTTCATTTAGAAAATAGTTTTATTGCTGCCCACAATGAGTTCCCACTCGCATGTAAATATATTACGACATTTCGAAATCAGGAGTCTTCGGGGTCAGACTCATATCCTGCTGATAAGTTTATAGAATTTCTAATAAAATCAAGCCATGGCTTGATTTCATGAAAAATCCAATGGATTTCGACGTCAATAAATTTTTTGAAAAAAGGACTGCTCCTGTTTGTATGGACGGGAACGTCAAAAACATGCAAAGATTGTACCTTTAATAGATAAAAAGGCATTGTTGTACTGGACAGGACAATACCTCCACAGTAGCCAACATTTCGATGGCAGATGAATAACCTCTTTGGTGCAAGATGCCAACAAAACTGTAGAAGTTGGATGAGCCACCAAGCGCAAAATTCGAAAACAAATGCATATTTCAACAGAATCATACAAAATAAAAGGTGCTCCAAAGCATTGATATTTTTTTACTACAAAAGAAATAATACCCCATAACTTAGTGCATTGATAAAATGTTTTCCAGGTTTTTGGCTTTCTCATTGAGATTTGGGTTCAATTTAATTTTAAAAGGTTCAGACGTATTTAGAGGTGCCAACGGAGTCAAACATTCTGCTCCTCCTCATCTTCAATCTTATGGCCTCAACTGAATGCAATAAAGTTTGCCGCTGTTCGTGTTTTGTTGTGCCAACAGAAGAACCTGGAATAAAGTTCGTGACTACAAATCTTGACTGAACAATTAAAGCTGCCTTCACGCTGTGATTAACAAGTCTTAAATTAGAAAACTCCGCCTCTCGCTACTTGCAGCTACAGGAAGAACCACAGGAACATGTATCACCACCAGTGCACCCTTGTCCACATTTGCATCCATCGGCTGAAAGTACAAACAATACATTTATTATTTTTATGTCTGAATATAGCAGAGGTGTGTGGTAAGATACTGCAACAGTCGAAGTAAATTGCAGAAGGAAGGACTGTTATTTGGTTGTTATTAATTAACCATTTGGGGGCGCGGTGGCTCAGTTGATAGAGGTGCAAGTTGAAAGCCGAGTGGTCCTCGGTTCGAATCCCACATGCGGAAGCCGCGTTGTGTCCTTGGGCAAGACACTTCACCCCGATTGCCTACATGGGGGAGGGTGACGCTGCGTACTGCACGTCGATGGTGCGCATGTCTTCAACCAATCTAACCCTGCCTGTGCTGCGGTGCAGAGTTCAGATTTACGATGTTGGAGAGCCGACAGCTTCTCGTTGCTCGGTGGTTCTCTCCGGGTACTCCGGCTTCCTCCACCCGTAAAACTGTCACGGTCACGATTAGCCATTGTGCATAAGTATGTGACCTTAAACACCAATAAATAATTAACCATTTAACCAAAGAACCGCACATGATATTCAAATTTGAAGTTTGTATTTTTTCTTCAAATTTTTAAAACAAAGTGTCAACAAAACCATATTATGTGACCCCCACCTCCACATTGGGACGAGCTCGTCCCCAACGAGGGGTCACATGCTATGGTTTATTAAAATTGTTTGATTTTTTTTTCAACCGCTCAATTTGATTGTTAAGCAGAAGGGACTGTCAAGTTGTTAGGAAATGAGTTAATTGTATTTAAGGTCATTTTCAGCATGTATAGTGTTGCCTTAACCCTTTACCCAACGCAGACGATATCAAAATTTATTTTAAATATCATTTTTACAATTTTCTCAAAAAATTGCAACAAAACCATATGTAACCCCTCGTTGGAACGAACTCGTTCCAACGAGGGGTCACATGATATGGTTTTGTTGAAATTGTTTGTAAAATAATATTTTTTGAACTGCTGAATTTTCATATTGCGCGGGCGGATGCGGTCGATTCGTTAGGAAAATGGTTAACCGAAACATTTATACTGATGCTGTGCACATTATATGACAAGTACCCAAGGCGTTGGTTACCTTTTATTATACAGTAAAACAGTGTTCGCCACATCAGACAAACACTACTCCACTTCCAGGTATCCGATTGAGAAGCAAATCAATTATAAATTGTTTTTCGTGATGCGCGCATGTCTTTTCCCGTCTCCGTAATTATATAAAATTACTCCAGACAAACAATACAACCACCAGAAATTCAGTATTGTGATAACAAAAGCGGTTTTTCGTGATCTAGTCGCGACACATCAACTGTCAGGGCCACCAAAACATACGAGAAACATGATTGATTCTCACAGTGATTCTCACAAGGAAAGTAATGAAAATCAACTTTGATTGTCACAAAATGTCCACTGGATTTTTGTTATAGATACTGAAAGTGTCTTTAATCCTTTATCCAACCTAACGGCGTAAACCGACCAGCTCTATTCTCAAAAATCGCCAATTAATTTTCATTGTTTGTCTGAAAAACATAGGTTTTTACCCACCGTTGGAACGAGCTCGTCGAGCTCGTTCCAACGAGGGGTCATAACCTATGTTTTTGAGACAAAAAAATTAAAAAATTAGTTATTCAAGAATTTTTTTTTTTTTGCAAGTGTCGTCTGCTTTTCATGTTAGGTACAGTGGCGTAGATAGCTTTTCGCTGGCGGAGGGGCAAGCCCAAAATTTTCCGACAGACCGAAAATTTTCCGACAGTGTAACAACAAAAACCCAAACAAACAGAAAGAATCTGTTGTTTACTGCAAATGTATTGAAAATTGGTCTTTTTTACCCAAAATTTACCCCAAATGGCATGTTTTTTATCCCCAAAGCCAGCATTTTAATGTTATTAGGCATAAATTCGCCTAAAAATGGTCCCCAAAATATTTCCAACAAAAAATTTCCGACAAAACTTCTGGTGGGGGGGGGGGGGGGGCGCCGCCCCCCCCCCCCCCCTTTATCTACGCCACTGGTTGGGTAAAGGGTTAAAGGGCTGAATTTTACTTAGCTTTCGCTTCCTCGTAATAAAATAATACTTTTACTTAGCAGTGGTGTCTGCCGACGTCGTTGGCTGACAATATCGGTGGCGTCCCCTGCCCGTGCATGGGCAGCTTGACCAAACTTGACGAATGGAAAGTCAAAGTCACTAAAGCTCCTATTTGGCTTCGCTCAGGTGAGCTAAAATATTAGTAATCCACCTTTTTCGTATTATTTGGACGCCAAAGCAAACGTCTTCAGAAATCTGCATCACAATACACGGTATATGGGGATACCTCTTTTTACAATAAAAAATGGATGTTGTTTTTTTGACTCGTTGCTAGTTATTTTAGATATTTTTCATCATATACAGACATGGCTGCTGTGAAGCAGCCATCACTAGATTTGATGAAACATTCAACATGTTAGTCAAAAAGATGATTAACTTTCACAAAATAATTTTTTTGAAAATGACCAAACAATGCCTTTTCGAAAGTTGAGGGTTAACTCTCAAAGCACCAGGTCCAATTCTGATAAATGTGGCCTAAGAACATGTGCTTCACTGTCCCATCACAAAAGAGTTTTGTCAGTTAATCTGGCTGTGGTTTCTAGTAAGTCTTGGAAATTTACACAGGCAACCAAGACTTGACTAAATATCACTCTAAGGCAACTAGACTTGGAGATTATGGCATACTGAACTTCTGTGACCTTCAGTGTTGAAGTGATTTAAACCATCGCTGTTCACAGCATGCGACGCGAGACATAAATACAAAGATAAAATTGACCGATCGTTTCAGCTTACAATGTGATATTTGATTCAAGACACACTGTAAAACAAAGCCACATCAAGTGTAAAATCAAAATCAAAGATAACTATCGTACTTATGAAATTTGGAAACATACACATGTCAACCCTAATCACAAAAATTGCCAATTTTCATTATTTTTCCATAGCTTATGACCCCTCATTGGAACGAGCTCGTGGCGCTTGCTCCAATGAGGGGTCATAAGCCATGTTTCTGAAGCAAAAAAATGAAAAACAGTTATTCAATAATTTTATTTGCACGTGTCTGCTTTTCATGTAAGGTAAAACAGTTAAATCAAAGGTCAAATTCAAATACGTGTAATCACAAGTTTGAAATTTTGGCATACGGCACTATTCAAACATAACGTGCAAGTGGACAGTTGCTTACTTTCTTGTGGTCATACTTCCATCAAATCAGCTCATAAAAAGTAAAGGAGGTTCGTTCAGACTAAGGGTGCGGTGCCAGGGACCATGCAGTTGCTGGACCAATATTCTTCAAATCATAAGATGTGTAGTTTTCAGCTGATGGTTTACTCGTGTTCAAAGCCTGATTTTGAGCATATGTTTGATACACAGTATAGGTAGATTGATGTGGTCAAAAAGCACACACACTATGTAGTATAGATGAATTCTGAGAAAAAAATCCTAAGCATTTGACCCTTTAACCAACGCAGAGGATATCAATTTATTATTTTAAATATGATTTTTTTTAATTTTTCAAAAAATTTCAACCAAACCATATGTGACAGAAGAGCTCGTTCCAACAAGGGGTCACATGATATGGTTTTGTTGAATTTTTTTGAAAAATAATATTTTTTCAACTGATGAGTTTGCACATTACGCGGGCGGATGTGGCCGATTCGTTGGGTAAAGGGTTAAGGCACAATTTCAGGTAATGCAATCCGACTTCAATCCAGCGATCCGCAATCGGAAATCATTTGTTCTTTCTAATATCAGCTCATATAGTTTTCCGTTTTCTGGATTGTGTATGAGATTAGAATTAACTAGATTCACTTTCCAGTACTGTGAGTCTGATCACTGTAGTAATTTTCTCAATCAGATTGCGATCGGATCGTGACACTTATACAGTACAGTCGCCGTGAACTACCACTGTACACGTGTGGGCAATATTTCCTCGAACGCAGTAATATTAGATTCCAAACAATAATTATAAGAATAAAAAAAATTTAATTAAACCAGGCGCTTCTTTAAAATTTTGCTAATGACTTTTTATTACCTGGTAAACGCATGCGTGGACAACACTGCCCACGTGTGGATTACGACCAATCCATGGCGACTGTACCGAGTACTTTACACCATGGGTCGAGCTTTCATAAATTATTTCGAAATCAAGACCGAATTATGAAGAACACACAAAAATAGCATTTCAAACTTCATGTTCTTTCATTTCTTTCCAGGCAGGTGGGATTTTATAGTGTGCCGAGAAAAGCGGAAAATACTTTTCCACTCAGTCGTGATCCGGTCGAAATTCTCTGTCCGCTTTTGTGGTCACAGTACTATAAGAGAACACCCAAAGTGTCACCAGAAAATTCTATTTCGAAAACCTGCCCTTTTCTCGATGAAGGGAACTTGTCCCCAGCCCTAAACCAGCTCATTTCATTTCGAAAGACCAGTCGCATTTTTCTTCCGACCGCTTTGCAGTCATCGTGCCTGCAAGGTGCAGAGAAAAGTTAGAAATCTTTACGATATATCTTCCTTCACTTTAAAAACTAAAGTGTTAAAAACTACACTTGACGTGTTATATTTAACACTTACTAAGTGCTGAACTAGCACTTTGTTCAAGTGTAGATATCCCAGAACTTGACATGTGTTGACAATAATACCACTTGACAAGTGTTATGTCGCGACACTTAAAAGGAAACAACGCAGATGACGCGGATCAGGATCGAACTATCGAGCTTGATCCGCGTCATCTGCGTTGTGTCCTTTATGTACCCACCAATCGCAAATCAAATTATGGACGATTCTGGAAGAACCACCAATGCTGGACACATGGGAAGTGCCACCCATTCAAGTTTCAGATGTCTGACTATTGTAATGTCTAAGTGCTTAAAGCATTGCACTTGAGTGTTAAAATCAAACCCTAAGAGTTAGAATGGGTTTAACACTTTAGTTTTTAGTGTGCAGTTTCCAGAATAACGCGCATTTGAGTTGGACGTATTACAGACTCTTACCTGTGCATGTGCAGTTCTTGCTACTGCATTTAGCCTTGCATTTGCTTGGATCACATTTGCAGCCAGAACAGTCGCACGACTCTCCGCATGTGCAGTTTCCAGCTGGAAAAAAAAGATCGACGTGTTCAGAGGAATACAGAAAAGCGTTAAAGTCAAATGTTTGTTTGTTGGTGCTTTAGGTAACTTTCGGCATTTTTGGCCATTGTGATCGCAACATTGCTGTGAAGTTATTTATTTATTTGTGTTTAACGACAATTTCGACAACCAGGATCACCTCGTGTCACGCAGTTTTACGGGTAGAGCAAGCCAGAGTACCCGGGGAGAACCACCGAGCAACAGAGCAACTGTCAGACTCCCCAACGTACTAACTCCACATAAGCAGGGTTAGCATTGGTTGAAGACAAGTGCACCATCGACGTGCAGTACGCCTTAGTACACAGCGCCGCCGCCCCCTTCACCCTCACGTCAGCAATCGGGATTAAGTTTTTTACCCAAGGACTCAACGCAGTTGCCCCTGGTGAGGATCGAACCGTGGACCTTTCAGTTTGAAGTCCAATGAAGCATCGGGTTGTACCCGGTGCTTCTTTAAATTTCTGAGCCACCGCGCTCCCTGATATGCTGTTAAGTTTAGCCAGCCGTTTGAACCCATGTTGCCCACTTTAAAAGACTTCCCCCCTAGGCTACGTGGTCCTATTTGCTATAAAGCAGTTTACCACTGTAAACAAGCACTGCTCAACTTCACGGGGTTCGTGGGCGGGGGGGGGGGGGGGGGGGGCAGGTAAATTACCTCTTTACATGCTGCTGGATGATATTTCTGCCCAAGACATGATTTCTGTTGCCACTGATGGCAATGATTTCTTCAGGTAAAATTCGATGAATTTTTCATCAAATCTAGTCATGGCTGCTTCACAGCAGCCATGACTAGATTTAATGAAAAATAAAACAAGCAAGGGCATCGGACGCGCGAGACAAGGGGTAACTTCTTTCCTCCGAGGCTACAGGGCAAGGGGCTACGCGTGCTGCTTTTCCTCAGTAGTGAACTGGTAGAAAATACTTTACTTTCAGAGAACCGTAACTGAGAAACTCACGTGTATTCGTGTCATGCGTGCTTTACGCATGCCAATGCCAATAGGTGAGGATCAGGTATAGTGACGAAGGCTGGTCGATATTCACCAAACTAAGCTATACAATCGGCGGGTTCTATAGCTTTATATGTATACATTAGTATTGCAGATGGCACCTTGTTCCACTCAAGAGGAGATACCATTGAGTGCGACATTACGATTTATCATACTTTGTAAACTCCCGTTCTTAACTCATACCCAGAGTGGATTGCCCATTTTTCCAACAGAAATTATCAATATAAAAGGCACGCAATATTTTGTGTCGCAAATTTGTTAGAAAAATGATGAAGACTGGACCAAACCAAAGTCGAGGGAAATGAGGGGTCACATGATACAGTTTTGTTAATTGTTTGAAAAATATTTTTTCAACTGCTGAATTTGCATATAACGCAGACGCAGGCGCATGCGGTCGATTCGTGAAGCTGAAGGGTTAGTGATAAATTATAAAAAGAATCGGATAAGTTTCATTCTGTGGACGTTAAAATTAATCGCGTTTGGCATGGGAAGATCGAGAAAAAAATGCATTTTTTAGTCCATTTAACGATTTTGCAGTTTCTTGTCACTTGAATAAGAAAACCTGTTTTTACTGAAATACTGTGATCGGGTTCCTTATTGGGTTTATTCCACTGTATCTAATATATAAACTGCACGCTATAAAAATCAGCCAATTACTTTCGTTTTAAGTTCATCAATATCAACAGCATAGTATCGAAGCAAAACAGGCGGAAAGCGTAATTATTTGCTTTCGTACATTTTACGCTCTCGTACATATGACATTCGCGCCATTTGACCACTCGAGAAACGCCTTAATGTGAGTGCCGTGTGAAATGCAAATTGAATGAAATATTTGACGTGTGTAACCTATTTTAAAGTCGCGTAGTACGAGATACGCATGACATCACCCCAGTCATTTTTCTTCACTCCGTGTATTGTATACTCCACTTCAACACGTGGAAAGGTTCTTGAAGAGACAAGGAGAGACTCTCATAAATTAATGACATGGGGCTAATACATGTGTAATTCTAGTACAACTGACGAACGATCATGTTTTTCCCAAGTCCAATGACCTCTAACAAAATGCGCCTTCAATTCGGTAACCCTCAGCACCCAATTAGCCTGATTTCAAAAACTGACTTCCACGATCCGATCACGAAATACTGCAATATTACGACTGGACCAAGAAAAAAAAAGATTGAATTTCACCTGATATACATTATGTTCCCTTTCTTTTCGACAGGAAACATTTTGCATAATAGTGGTCTGACAAACGGACATAATTTCTACCCAATCACGACCCGTCGCGATTGGGTCGAAATTCTATCCATTTTTTAAAGACAATATCGTATTTTTATTGGTGCTTAAGGTCAGTCAGCAGCTATGGCTATATCATGACAGCAATATATCTATGAAATTAAGTTTAACAAATCGAGTATATCTATGCTGTTCACTGTGGATGACTTCCACTCCAGGCGTTGGTCACCTGATCCTATTTTACCAGTCAGGCAGAACATGTAGTATATTTTACCATAGTAAACAAGCACTGCTTTAGTTCTCGGGGTTACCAGAGAGGAGTATTGTATAATAAAGCTCTTCACGGGGCAACATTTTGTTAACGTAGGTTGAGGAATTTAACCAATAGCTTATTTGTTTAGAGTTCTCTGAAACATATGCATTAATTCCAGGCAGCATCATGGGAATTTTTCTTCCAAAAAAAGTTTTCATTTTGACACTTTTGACAGAGCATCGAGCACGATAAAAACACTCTTCAGCTCATGCCGAACAGTGATGTAGCACAAGAACAGATAGAAGAATTCGATCGGATCATGATCCGGTCGAAATTATCTTTCCATTTTACTCCCCACAGCACCATAGAATTCCACCTGTTGGGAAAAATGCAGGTTTGATTTTCAGATGCAATTTTATTTGTTTATCTTGATTCGGCCTTGATGTGGCAATATTTATGACACCGCGGCCCACCGCGGCCCATTTATTTATTTATTGGTGTTTAAGGTCACATAGTTATGCACAATGGCTAATCATGACCGTGAAAGTTTCACGGGTGGAGGGAGCCGGAGTACCCGGAGAGAACCACCGAGCAACGACGAGCAGCTGCCAGCTTCCCAACATCGTAACTCCGTACTGCAGCACAGGCAGGGTTAGATTGGTTGAAGACATGCGCACCATCGACGTGCAGGACAACGCTGGAGGCCGAATCGATCGCCCAGGCGGTCATCCATCCGAGGATTAACCGGGCTCGACGTTGCTTAACTTCGGTGATCTGACGAGGACCGGTTACCGCAACGTCACCGCCCCCACCGCGGCCCGTAGTGTGTATCACGACACGATCGCGACCCGATCGAGAACAATATCACTCTTGCAGTAAGTACAGTGTAGTGATTCTCTCAGGCACGACTAGATCAAAACGTATCCAAGGTCTCAGCTGATAAGTGTATGTCAAACAATTGGATGGGGCGTTTTTGGAAACAAGGATTACCAAATTTCGAAACGTTTTGGTCCCTCAGATTCCCTCTCCATATCAACGCATCGGGGTTGCCTCAATCGGGTGAATAAATCTTCTGCATATCCCAATTAACCCTTTACCTAACAAAATGATCATATCCATCCTAAAGCCATTTTTAAAAACCGCCATACATACATGTATTTCATTATTTTTTTTCAATTCCCGCCTCCAAAGCAAGCCATGAGAGACGACAAGTCATTAGAACGAGCTCGCTTAGGCAAAAAGAGTGAAAAACTTTGTTACTCAAAATTGTTACCCTGTCTTCCTACAGTACGTGGAGAGTGGATTGCAACTAAATCACCCGTGGGGTGGCGTTATCAACTCAAAGTATCACTTTCACATTTTGTACATATGGACAAAAAATACAAGCAATGTTTTAGCTAATGGACCTGGAGGTCCATTGACTAGAACTTTGCTTGTAATTGTTATGCTTTCAACGAATTTACAATTACTGATTGGGTGAAATATCCACTGTACGGGTGATTTAGTGATAATACACTCTTCTCGTACAGTATATAGTAAAACTCCCGGACACGATTCGACCCTGGTTTTTAGAGTTCAACCAAAAAAATGGACATATTTTGCAATGGTTAATAATCACATGATCAGTGGCGGCGCTACGGGGGGGGGGGGGCATGGGGGCATCCCCCCCAAACGAAGGCTTTGCCCCCCCCCCCCCCCAGTTGCCCCCCCCCCCCCCAACCATCTCGCATGCACTTCCATCCACCCTCACACACAAACACATTCAGTCACTCTCTCTCACACACACACACACACACACACTGCTCTCTTTTTTATCCCCATACACACTTAGCCCAAAGCCTCAGGCTAGCTGATGAACACATCCAGGTAGTTGAGATTCTCTCTCTCTCTCTCTCTCACGCACAGACCCGCCAGACGCGGATCCAGGATTTTTTGAAAGGAGAACCGCTAATTACCATTAGATTTAGTCGAAACTTGGACCCAAAGTCCGTAATATAATTTTTTGGTTTGGTATGTCCACAGGACGTACCAAACCAAAAAAGTATATTACGGACTTTGGGTCCAAGTTTCGACTACCTCATAACAAAGTAATGATATGATCCTTTACGTAGTTGCCCCCCTTCATGGGAGTCTACCCCCCTAGTTGCCCCCCCCCCCCCCCCCCCCCACAAAAAATTTCTGGCGCCGCCACTGCACATGATCAAGCAAAATACTCCACTATAAGGTAGATCTACAATACTAGCTGAAAAAGGTGGAGGAATAACTCCAACACATTTTCATTGCATTTTCCTCTGTTGATAAATCTAGTACTTGACCTCATTTCTTGGAAAGCTCTGAGAGCTTCCCAACAAATAATGTCAAGTACTGGAATTAACAAGATATGAATGAAATCCAAATGTCCTTGTGGGTCATCCTAAAATTTTATTCAACGGTTACTGCAGTTTAGGTATCGTTTTCGCCAATTTTCGTAAGCGAGGGGCATGTTGTACACAATTGCTAATACAGTACGTGGAGAGTGTATTATCATTAAATCACCCACAGAGTGGAGATTCCACCCAAGCAATAATTGCGAATTTGTTGCAAAGCATAACCAGCACAAGCAAAGTTTCAGCCAATGGACCTCCGGGTTTAACCCGGAGGTCCATTGGCTGAAACATTGCTTGTGTTTTTGTCGATATGTACAAAATTTGAAAGTTATAGCTTGTGTGATATCTCCACTCCGTGGGTGATTTAGTTGCAATCCACTCTCTACGTACTGTATATAACAATACTGATTTACAGAATTTAAATTTCCCGAATCACTGAATTATTTGGATGGGTTTCTTTCACTTTACAATCAGTTGAAAGAACATTAAAGTAGGTTGCAATTTACTATTAAAGGTGCCAGAGTTGATTTCTAATGCAGATAACTCGGAAAAACTAAAACGAAAAGCATAACTAAGACAAAAGTACCAGTTTTTGGTTCACAAAGATCAAATCACAAGTCTACCAAACGAAGTTTTTTTTCGTATTAGATTTTGAGGTCTGAATGGGGGATGGACCACTTTCAAAGGGTTTCACAAGATATCACCTCCATTTAGTATAGTTCATTACCACCAGAACATCCCAGGAGGGATTTTTACACCCCGACAATATAAAGTTCTGTTAAAAATCATTATAACAAGCATTGTTTCAGATTTTGGATCTCTAGGTTGAAACGAGAGGTCCATTGACTGAAACACTGCTTATGTCACGCGGTTTTTCATAGAAAATGATTATCGGTTTGCAGGAATGTCCACTCCGCAGGTGTTCAACAGAGATGAATACCGATAATCCACTCTCAGCTGTACTCTGTTGGAAGCTTCGATCTGCAAATTCTTACCTGTGCTGACAATATATATATAAAAGAAACTTTTCAGATTAATATTTCCGCGAAATGCAAATTCCAAAAAAAACTCCCATCAGAATTTTTTATAGACAAGAATAGCAGACTTTCTGTACAAATTTGTCGAAACATCATTTTCATTGAAAACAATCGATTAAATTATGTTCATTTATTCATAATATATATCTGATCAACCAAGCACAGATAAAGTTTTGAAAAAACAAGAGTATACTTACTTGTAGCACAGTTGCATGGTGTATCAGACATGATGATGCAATGTATTTCGTGTGAGCACAAAGCGAATCAAACTCGTCACAGAATTTGTGAATCAGTTGTGTGGCGTTTGTGACAAGTCACATGGTGATCCTGCTCTTAAAGGAACGTAGTTTTGAGGTATCGTGTGCAAGTCTCTTGAACTCTCACCGTTTGTGCGCACGAGTCGAAACGCGGGAATTTTCCAGTCGACAGTTTGTAATTATTGATTGCTGGGAGACGACGCAGTATCGTGTGCAATGTCTCGTTCTCGGTTTTTTCTTTCACACGATTTGTTGACTAGAATTGCAATTGATCAAAGTTTATGTGATCATGACATTCTGCGCAGTACTTTCGCATATGGTATCGCTTACGAAAAGAATTAATATTGCCTTCATACAGCCGTGCGCGAACTTGTTGCATAAATTGACTTTACCTGTAATGTTTTATCCAACAAATGCTGTTTATTTCGTCTATCAGGACAAAAGCTGACCGACACGACCCGTCTGCACTATATATCTCTACCCACCCGCCTCTCTCTCTCACACTCACACCAATGAATAACATCAATAACTGCCAGTCAGTTTAACCAGTTCCTAAGCTCAACACTCAGTTTAAATTAAATTTGAGTATTCTTATTATGTTTGAAGCCCATGATGCCCATCGAAGCTCAATAAATATATTTTTTAGGGGGCGCGGTGGCTCAGTAGGTAGAGGTGCGGCAACCGTGTTGTGTTCTTGGGCAAGACACTTCACCGCTATTGCCCACGTGGGGGTACGGTGGCGTGGTGTACTAAAGCGTACTGCACGTCGATGGTGCACTTGTCTTCAACCAATACTAACCCTGCTTGTGTGGACTTAGTATGCTGTCCAGGGGAGCTGACAGTTGCTCGCCGTTGGTCTGTGGTTCTCTCCGGGTACTCCTCCACCCGTAACACTGTCGTGGTCATGCTTAGCCATTGTGCAGAAATATGTGGCCTTAAACACCAATAAATAAATATATAAATAAATATATATATATTTTAAGAAAACAATATTACAAGAAAAAACATTTCAGTGGGGGAATGTCAGTGCCAGTTCTTATCTTGTGTACCTTAACAACACTCAAGCACGCACGCACGCGAGCCTCCCCTATGACAGTCCCCGTCGGAAATTTTCAATAGCCGTCGAAAACAATTTCTGACCGACTAAGCCTAGTCGTACGGATGTCCATTTCTGACAGATTCTCTCGATCTTTTGGCAATATTTGGAATATTGCCGAAAGATCGAGAGAATCTGCCGGAAATGAACACCGGTACGACATTATATTCCTCTTCCGCATAACAGTCTAGTTACAAAACATCCTATTCCTCGCTCATTCTCAGAGGCATCAAAAAACAACCTTAGCCCTATTGAGCTGCTAGCAAAGCCGGCTATCATAAGCCAGGATACTCTAGAATCGTTATCAGAGGCTTGTCTTTTAGAAATTGTGAGGGGACTACGCACCTTGGTGGGGAGAGTATGGGAGGGGTCGCCCCCTGAGAGGTGATCCCCTCCCATACTCTCTCCCACCTCGGGGCTACGCAATCCGGGTATGCCTTCGACATACAGCTGCTACTTC
The DNA here is from genome assembly GCA_031216915.1 of Pictodentalium vernedei. NCBI lineage: Eukaryota > Metazoa > Mollusca > Scaphopoda > Dentaliida > Dentaliidae > Pictodentalium > Pictodentalium vernedei. The sequence goes on from CM062293.1 coordinate 217,804,177, forward strand.
GCCCCCCCCCCCCCCCCGCCATGTGTTGGGTAATTTTAACGCTCCTAGCTTCGGGCCTGCACACACAACATTACCTAAACACATAGCTTCAGTCTTGTTGGGGTCTTGTTGATTTTTTTTTGTTCTCGGTGATAAATAAGTCCCCGCAAAATCGGGAAGACAAACCTTAAATCATTGTTCTCTTGTGGGGGACTTGGGGGAAAGCAAGGAAATCCTTGTGTGCGCAAACACTATTGTTGCCTAGGTTCTCACAAAGTTGGAAAGACGAACCACCTCCATCACACACAAACACAAAGTACATTTTTATACCACCAGGGATGTATGTTGGGGAGAAATTCTATTTCTATAAATCCACATGAAAATGGTCTCCAAGACCACTTTCATGTAGATTTATAGAAAATAAATTTCACCAATTTGATATCAAATTATGTGAAACCAGCTAATTAACTGAACTCTCTCGTCCCTGATGGTATCTATTTATTTATTGATGTTTAAGGTCACATATTTCTGCACAATGGCTAATCATGACCATGACAGTTTTACGGGTGGAGGAAGCCGGAGTACCCGGAGAGAACCACCGAACAACGGCGAGCAACTGTCAGCTCCCCAACATACCAACTCCACACAAGCAGAGTTAGCATTGGTTGAAGACAGGTGCACCATCGACGTGCAGTGCGCCTTAGTACACAACGTCACCGTGCCCCCACGTGGGTGAAGTGTCTTGCCCAAGGACACCACGCGGTTGTCGCAGGTGGGATTCGAACCGAGGACCTCTCGGCTTGCAGCCTGCACCTCTACCGACTGAGCCACCGCGCCCCCAAGAGAAACAGTCGTTGTTGATAAAATTGATAAAAATCAATATGCAGTCAGTCCAGGGGAAGGCCACCAAAAATTTGCAAGACGTGACGGGGGGTGGGTGCGTCTCTTGAGTGCGCCAAAAATGTGCATTTCCAACTTGTGCAATTTTTTTAATTTTTTAAAAATATATCTATATATCAGCTAATATATACCATCATTTGTGTTTCAAACCTTAAAGATGATGTTGTACTTCACACTCTTAACATAAATAGAACATCAGGAAGCATTATATGTGAGAATATTGGGCTTAAACTGAGAAAATGTCACACATTAGTAGGGGGTGGGTGTCTTGTTCGAAATGTAGAAAATGTGCAGACAATATTTAGGGAACAATTCAAATGAAAATTTGTTCCCGTATATGTACACCTGCTCTGGCCAAGCCTGATAATGAACAGCTTGTCATTTGTTGATTGGGGCCCACAGAGGTTTAAATTGGTGGTGCAAGTTTAACCCTTTACCTAACATGAAAAGCAGACGACACTTGCCAAAAAATGATTGAATAACTATTTTTTTCCAATGAGGGGTCATAACCTATGTTTTTGAGACAAAAAATGAAAAAATAATAAAAATTAATTGGCGATTTTTGAGAATAGCGCTGGCCGGTTTTGGCCGTTACGTTGGGTAAAGGTAAGAACATTATGAAAACCCCTAAAGACAGCTGTTCCTACTAAGTTTATAAGTTTATTTTGGATTTTAATGGGAGAGTGGGGGGGGGGGGGGGGGGGTGGGTGCCTGAGAACGGTAGTAGAAAATTTGCACGTAGTGGGTGGGTGGGTGTAAAAAGGAGCCGAATAAAAAATAGGACGTCACGTCTTTCAAATTTTTAGTGCCCCTGGTCAGTCCATTAAATTTTATTTTTATTTATTACTTACCCGATACCGGCACTACTCAACTCCACGCACCTTGTAATGCTTATTTTTGTTTTTGTTGCTTTTTATCGCGAATGTCGATTTGCATTGCTTATACACATTACAAACAGCAAATTTTATTTTGTCATTTTCTTCTCTCAAAAACATAATTTATGGCCTCTCACTGGAACGAGCTCGTTGATGGTTAATAAGCTATGTTTTGGAGACAAAACAATGAATAAAATTAGTTATTCAAGAATTTTGTTATTTTGTTAGCATGTGTCGTCTGCCTTTCGTGTTAGGTAAAGGATTAAAAAAAAGTCTGTCTGTGTCAAATTGCATGCGTGTTCCGGGGTGGGTGCATCGATAAATTTGCCTCAAGCTTACCTATTTTACAAGAATAGTCGAGCTAGTTAATTAATTTCGGCCACTGCATTCAAAATCGAAAGGATTAACAGATAAATTGGATTGGGAAATGGACGGCGTGTGGCGAGCTGAATCTTATTTATCATTTTGCTGTCGGCCTGCATTCCAACTTTTGAATCACCAAGGGAATAATGGCTGGAATTCCGGTCTTTATTTTCGGACTGATGCAAAAGTTGGAGTGTAGGCCCATTGCGAAATAATAAATACGGTTTGGGTCTTCAAACGCGTCCCCAATAACTAATAAACAGAGTTGTCCTTCCCGTTCGATTCGATTCGAAATTCGGTTCGATTTCAAATATCTTGCATCATTCGATTCGAGATTCGATTCGACTTGGAAATTTTCTATTCTCAAGGGACCCCGCTGGAAGATGGTAAAGCAATAAAACTTGAATAACGATATTTGTGCATAGAATCGGATTTTATTACACGCCTCTTCTATATAATCCCCAACTACAGCAACACTAAATCGTGCGGAAAATGAAAATCTGTTCCGCAAATATGTGCGGAACAGAAATCGTTGACGGACTACTTTTAAATAGAAGCGAAATTTCACTGGAATTTTCTACAAATCGTGCAACTCAGTTTACAATTTGAATCGCTAGCGATAGCTGAACATCTTCCCATGGGTTGCAATGTGTTCTGTGTGCCGGTAGGCACATAGAACACATTTGGACCTCAGGGGGCGAAACAATAGCACGGGTTCCCCTCTCAAATTTAGTTGGCGATAAAATGTGTTCTTTTTGTTGATAGTTGTCAAATGAATTGCTGAGTGCCCTTCTAATAATTGTTTTTTATAGACGTGAATGCATGTCATAAACACAGAACTACACATGCGTGTGGTGGGTTAATCGATATGGCACTTGTGCCATCGCGAAAGGATAAAACTCGAGGCCTGTGGCCTCTCGTATTATCCTTCCGCACTGGCATTCGGGCCATGTCGATTAACCAATTCACACGCGTGTTTCATTCTGTGTTTGTATTCGACTGCTTGTTATTGTAATACCGGAAGCCAAATATGGTAGTGACATGAACTGTGATCCGTAGCGGTAGTAGTGTAATGATAGGTTCTTATAGCCATAGTTCTACAAGTCAATAGTAATGGTACAAGACTGCAAGGTGGGAACTAGAATAGAGCTAGAGGTCAGTCTTATAGGAGCCTGGAATCCCACTTTGGAAATCCCTCTTATGGATCCTATATGAAATACCACTAAGATAGTTACTGTTGGGGAAACGTCTGTGGTTATAGAATTCCCTTTTTCCGATATGAGGATAAGAGTCCCACATGGAGTTACTCGTTCGATAAGACTGGTGCCGTCCGAGTGATGCCTATTCCAATCACTACTTGACAGCTAATTTGCTCGAGAAGTTTTGATCCATTAGACTAATGCCTCTTCCAGTAACATGTAACATGTTAGTAGGTGGGTGCATACAGCATACGTAAAGGTACACAAACAAAGTCACAAAAGCCAAGCCCTGGTATGTTCCTAAGTTCGAGGCAGTAAACGAAAAATACAAGTGGGGTCTATTTGGATCCCACTCGGTGGGATGAAGGTTAAACCAAAACAAATAATTACAAAATATTCTCAGATCTGTTAGAATTTTCTGACAGTGTTATTGTTTCTCATTCTTATCATTGAGTCCGACGTTTCTTCTTCTCCCAGTTCAGACTTCTGGACGTCTAGGCTTTCCCGCTGGGGGAGCCGCGACTTTCGGAGAGCGGAAATATATCTTCTCCCACGTCGATGAATCTCCTCTTAGGACTCCGAATCTTAGTTTGTGTTGAATTAATTTTCTTTACATCTCTTTTATTTCTTCTCTTCACTTCATCCACCAAATCTTTATTTATTGCCATCATTAATTCCTCATACAAAAGGCGGCTTCAAACCACGCCATTATGCAATTATGCTATGTAAACAGATTGTTTGACCCCAGTAACGTATCAAGGGTGTGTCACCTACAGCTTGGGTCATATCGGCCGAGATCGGCGTCATATCAGCCGAGTTTGGGGCCGATCTTGATATTGAGCAATTCAGGGAAAGAAAATCATATCAAATAAACACGTGTACAATAAACCACAGATATGCACTATACAGCACTTGTAACCTAAATTTGTTGACAAATTGAGTACACGTCTACCTTATAGATGCCCCATGAACCCTTCTTTGCCACCGATTTCTACATATCAGACTGTTTTTGTATCGTTGTTTGTTTCTGTCGAATAAGTTCTAAAGACCGATAGGGCCCGCATGTCGATGACATTCGCAAAACACAATCCGATTGGATGCGCAAGCCGATAACATCCGCAAAACGCAATCGAATGTGTTCTTCGGTCTACTGCTGCCGACGCAATTGGCTCACGTTTTTCTTACGCAATCGGCGTGCAAACATAATCGGGCTTGCCTAATTTGGACGAAATACACGTTTAATTGTATAATGTTAACCCTTTACCTAACACGAAAAGCAGACGACAATTGAAAACAAAATAACTGAATAACGAACTTTTTTTCATTTTTTGCGTCATAAACATAGCTTATGACCCCTTATTGGAACGAGCTCAACGAGATCGTTCCAATGAGGGGTCATAAGCTATGATTCTGAAGTAAAAAATGAAAAAAAATAATGAAAATTGTATGATGTTTTTGTGAATAGCACTGCCCGGTTTTGGTCGTTACGTTAGATAAAAAGTAAATATTAACCCCACATGTTGCGCTCCAAATGTCCGCTGTCACAAATCTGAAGCAAGAAACCTTAATTATAGTACGATATGGATCTGGCTGTTGAAAGTTTCTTTAAATCCCAATAAACAAACAAACCATTTTGTCCAAGCGCAATCTGACATCACAAGGCGTCCAATACAACGTCCTGCTGCCATGTGTTCCCTGGATCGTAACCATTATTTGACCGAATCTTCTGCGTCTCGAGTATTATCCTTCTCAAAAAGTAAGTTTCTTCAGTTTCGTATCAATTGGCGCGTTTCTGCCTGCAATGAAAACGTCTACGTCCGTGTAATACTTATATATCAATAGACGTCTTAGCTCGATAGTTCTGCAATCCTTCTGTTTTATTCCCCCTTTAACCCTTTAAGCAAGGCAGACAAAATTAAAATTTATTATTTTAAATATTATTTTTCAAAAGGTTTCAAAAAGGTTCAACAAAAGCATATCATGTGACCCCTCATTGGAACGAGCTCTAGGAGCTCGTTCTAATGAGGGGTCACAGGATATGCTTCTGTTGAAGTATTTTTTTTTAATATTATTTTTCAACTGCTGAATTTGAATATTACGCGGGCGGATGTAGCCGGTTCGTAAGGTAAAGGGTAAGGGCCATTTCTAGTTGTACATCAAAGTGTTTCTACAATCAGAAATAAATGTATGGATGTTTTGTTGAAGCGGACAAGGTTTACTTGATTAAGAGGCCAAACCTGATTTATCTCGGCACGAAAATCTACTTTCGATAAAGTTATCTCCCCTGAAATTATTAGACTGGCGAGGAAGGTCCAATTAAGAAGCGTGTAACTGTTGACAAAACACTTTTGACATCAGTTGAAAATAAAGCGAAGTTTCCTTTAGTAACTCTTTGTAAACGAAAACAACAGGCAGCTCTCTCAGCCGCCTGTTGTTTTAGTTTATTAAAAGTTATAAAAGGAAACTTTGCTTTTTATGATAAGCTAATTAGAAGCAAGTAAGTAAAAGTCCACTTTGGCTCTTTGTTAAGCGAATGTGTTTTTACAGTAATATTCAAGGTTTTACTCTTCCCTGGAAAAAAATATTAAGAACTCTTTCCTCCTAGACTTTCATATGGAAAGGATAGGGTCTGTATTATTGTCACGATTCGCACACTGTTGGTAAAATGAACAGAAAATAATTACTGAACATCAAAAGATGGTGAAAGCGCCGTTTTCTTATTTTTAAATGGGTTTAACTCTTTTAGCGCGACAGGCGACTAAAGTCGACAGACGACAGACCGCGGAAAGGTACTGCAGTAGTCATTTTAGCCAACTGTGTGTGTCCATTTCTAAGTGCTTTTAACCCTTTACCCAACGCAAACGATATCAACATTTATTATTTTAAATATCATCTTTTCCAAATTTTTCAAACAATTTCAACAAAAACCATATCATGTGACCCCTCGTTGGAACGAGCTCGACGAGCTCGTTCCAATGAGGGGTCACATGATATGGTTTTGTTGAAATTGTTTGAACAATAATATTTTTTCAACTGCTGAAGTTGCATAGTTCGCAGGCGGATGAGGCCGATTCGTTCGGTAAAGGGTTAAACAAAGATACGTATTCCTATGTTTCATGTACCATTTAGGTCCTATCCATGAACAACGATATCGTCCCTTGAAAGTATAAAGGTGCCATTTAAATATATACAGAAAATCATTTGGAAAACCGTCAATGAGATCATTAGAACATCTTTTAAAATAATAACGCTTTGGTCTAACAACCTATACTTTTTGTAAAATTCCCGATGAATATTAGGCGCTAAGAATTCTGTTTCTCAGATTATTCCGCTCCAAAAGAGTTAAATAGAGAATAATAGTCAAACGTTCAGACTGATACGGAAAAGAAATTGTAAAAAGCCATCTTCTGTATTTTTATATACTACTCGACAGGGAAACGTGTGAAGGTTGTGAAATGATACGCATATCGATGATACAACTTCGCAAACAGTTCGAAATTTCAAGCTTCATATGAAATTGCCATATCCTTATTGTTACATTTACTGACAACTTTGGAAAATTAACGGGAGCTAACTTTCCTGTAAATCTCTTTCAATGACGAAAATTGTCAGCAATGCTGTGAATTACCCTCCACAAAACAGTGGATAGATAGTTCGATAACTCTTTGTATTTATTAATTATTTATTTATTGGTGTTTAAGGTCACATACTTATGCACAATGGCTAATCGTGACCGTGACAGTTTTACGGGTGGAGAAAGCCGGAGTACCCGGGGAGAATCACCGAGCATCGACGAGCAACTGTGAACTCCTCAACATTCTAACTCTGTTCAAAATCCGTTCTAGCAGGGTTACAGCGGTTGAAGACATGTGCACCATCGACGTGCAGTACGCCTTAGTACACGACGTCGTCGTGCCCCCGATAGCTCTTTGAAACGAGGCATTACGAGTAGACTGTCAACTGAACTTCATTTGTAGCGCGTGACACGTTTGGTCAATTTGTTCCCACCGCATTGTGCACCCACCACTTCTCTATTTTACCACAAACAAAATTCGACATGCTCTTATTTGGCTTCCAGACACTGTTGTCTCATCTTCCACGCATTATTTATTGCCATGTTGTGTTTGAGCATGTCTGTGAATATTTATGGAAGTTGATGGAGCATCGTAAACTATATTTATGGACGTTGGCCGTGACAGGGGTTCTAAATTATTAAAACGCATGGACCACTTTACCATAGCTGGTATTCAACACGAGGTGCGTCGAATGATAGATTAGCATGTGGGTAACTTGACAACCACTCCATCTGACCACCTCAGTAAACCGAAAGGTCAATCCGCGTCGTGTTGCATTCAGAATAACAATATTCAAGAGCATGCCTTGTCTGTTCTGTCCCGATCAATGCTTGGACTTGAAAAAATGCACTGATACACCCTAAATTCAGATGCGTACAAAATAAACCCAAATAAACTGGGTTCATATTCACTCAACCCAATTGATTTGGGTTGATTTTTAACCTAAATGGCTTTGGAGTGTAGGTGGGATCTCAAAACCCAGCAATTTTATCTCGTTATGCAACCGATTTAGTCTTTTTCAAAATCTGTAAACATGCAAAGGTGTCATGTACAACCATTTCTATCCACCTGGATGCGCGTGCGCGAAAAACTAAGTTATTTTCTGTTTCAAATTTACGAAGGCTGTCAATGGGAGAAAGGCACGAAACTTCATCTTTTACCCAAAATTGTTTTTCCATTCAAATCTGCGTTCATATAGTCAAATAGCTTAGGACATACTCTTTAAAATAATGTTAAATTAAGAATTGAATGCAATTTGTATAATCTTTATTGGAGTATGAACGTGTGGGAATGGGTACAAATTATGTATGAATCCCGAAGGGATTCATGCAATTTGTACCCATTCCCACACGTTCATACTCCAATAAAGATTATAAAAAATGCATTCCATTCTTATAATTACATTCTGTAACTGTTTAAACTACTTTTTACCAAACAACAAAACAGAAAGACGAAATAAAACATGTATGAACGAACAAGGCGAAAAACCACCCTCACACAAAATACAAAGCGCACAACTCTGATTTTTAATTTTCACAACTTTAGAAATGGAAACGAGTATTTTAGTAACGGGCTTCATGCCACAATTGAGAAATGTCACCAAAGAAACAGCAGCGGAGTTGATCACTACGAGAGGCTCTAAAAGTTAAAACCCGCCCAAACACCGCCCGAATTACATTCTGTCAACTGCGCTCTAACGTAAATGCGGGTCAAAGTTCGACCAAATGTATTCATTGGAAAATGAATTGCATTTGGCCATGACATTTTCGCCCAGCTGGCCAATGGGAATTGAGTATTTGGACCCAAAACGTATAACTACATTAACAATGAAATTATTTCTTATTGGTGGACAAAGTTTTTCATATTTCCATTTTTGTTTAAAGTTTCTAATTTTATCTGTGTGTATTTCCTTATAAATTAATGAAAAAGGAGTGACTAGAGTTGCTTTAAACTTAAAAAAAAGATATAAACTTTTTATAGCATAATTTATGCGTTCATCATTCCGAAGAAAGCAATCTTCAACTTATTTGATGGTTTAAGAAAGTTTTGGTTATGGGTTAGTTTTCATATTTTCATTTCACTTTGAAAAATAGTGATTTTTAACTTTGTGCAATTTCGTCAGACTTCTCTCCACGACTAACTGTCTTCACCCACTTGAAAACGACGCCATTTCTATGGGCTGGAAAATAGAGGTGTTTAGTTTTGCACCTCGATTTCAACGTGATTTTAACGATTTAGAATTAATAACCTTTTGGAGGGTAAAGTTTTGAACATTTTGATGGATATGAAGTTGACAGCTAATTGGAAAACCCTTTGGTGTTAGTGTGTTTTTTTTTTAACAATTACTCAGTGTCGTGTTCCAATGAGGGCTCAAAAGCTATGTTTTTGATGCAAAAAAGAAAAAGTTTTAGTTTTACGAATTTCTTTTTGCATCTGTGGTCTGCTGATAAGGTAAGGTAAAGAGTTTTAATAACAGATGATCTTGTCTCCTCGCGGACAAAATAATCTCGAGCCTTTGCAACAGTAACCCCATACATGATCGAAATAACCATTTTCTAACTTACATGACATAACACAGTCCATCCACGCCCCCTCCCCCGCCCACCCAAAAGACATATACTTCAAGATTTCTGTGTTTCTGGGCGGGTGTTTTTTTTTAATATTTTCTTACTTGGTATGCATTTCATGTTAAAGGGTTTAACCAATTTGTAAACTGTAGTCCTTATTTCTTTTCTTTTGTAGTTTAGGCATAATCCCGAACATACAAGTCTTCAGAATATGATGTTCAGGTTACAATAAGTCTCCAATTGTTCGTATCCACATATCGTTTTCATATATCATTTTATTTGTATGTTCAGGACGACTGGAAATTAAGTACTTCATCGCTGTCCCACAGTGAGATATGATGCTTTTTAATTATTCCGACAGAACAAAAGAGAATTCGGCCCCAGTAGCCTGTGCTGTCACGGGTGAAAAAATAAGGGGGACAACTTCAATGTTTTTACTCGAAACAAACATATCAGTATGGAATGTGACAATAACATGGGAGCAAGGTGGCTCAGTAGGTAGAGACGCAGTAAGCCGAGAGGTCCTTGGTTCGAATACCACTTGCTGCAACCGCAAGCCACTTCATCTTAATTGCCTACATGGGGGCACGGTGGCGTTGGCGCACTTGTCTTCAACCAATGCTAACCCTGCTAATGTGTGGAGTTAGTATGTTGGGGAGTCTGATAGTTACTTGACGTTGCTCGGTGGTTCTCTTAGTGCTCCGGCTTCCTCAACCCATAAAACTGTCCGACACGAGGTGACCTTGGCTGTCGAAAGTGTCATTAAAAGCCTAAAAAATAAATAAATAACATGATTTTGGAGTGCAGGGCGTTTTACGAACGACCCAACTGAAATGATTAACAACTCGACACCTTATAAGCAGTCGAGGGTCGCCAATAAGGTGGAGGGATCTTAATCATTTTATCGGGTCGTTAATAAAGCGCAACGCCAGACAAAGTCATGTTATTACTACTATTACCACGGTTAGTCCTGAGAGAAAAATCTAAAGCACAGAAACAGGTAATGAGGATTGAAGTTGAAACAATACTAATTTATTGATCTCCGGTTGTCAAAATCTCGTGACATATCGAACTGTTATTAAAAGGGTTAACTCACTGACGACCCGACGCGCTACGTGGTCTGTTAGGCTTTACGAAGTTTACCTCCCCACGAAGCTCTTTTAATATATCAGAGAACACCTGCTAAATTAGTTATAATAAGTTACATGAGCATAGAGTTCTGCCATTATACAAAAGCGGACAGAGAATTTCGGCGAGATCGCGACTGGGTTGGGATCTCGTTAAAATTCTCTTATCGCCCTGCAGCAAACAGCTCTGCAGAGTCTCTCGTGTCGAAAACAAAATGCGCAAACATTGCATCTCAGATGGTATTTGCGTTTCCTATTATCCATTCGGTCTTGATGTCGCAATATTTTATTTTTGATTTTACCCGTCAAAAACAATTGTAAATACGTTTCATATCAGATGCTATTTTTGTTGGTTTCTCTCAACTTAGTTTTGTGGAAGGGCAGTGACTCGTTGGTTTAGCACTGGACATTAAATCGAAAGGTCGACGGCTCGATCCTATGCCAACTTCGCTGTGACACTGAGCAAGACACTAAATCCCACTTGGTCATATGGGGGAGGGGGGATAACGCTGTGTTCTAAGCGTACTGCACGTCGATGCTACACCTACCTTCGACCGCTGTTAACTCTGCTTGTTCCGAGTTAGTAAGTTAGAGAATCTAACAGTTGCCCGGTGGTTCTCTCTGGGTACTCTGGCTTTCTCCACTTGTCAAACTGCCCAACACTATATAACCCTGGCTGTTAAGAGTATCGTTAAAACAAGCAAATAAACCTCGCTTTACTCTCGCAATGTTTTATTTATGAAATGTATGTATTGATCCACTGAATTAAACGTTTTGCAACGTGGAGCCAATACTATAAAACTTTTACAGTCGTATTATTCAGAATTGTATTTCCTATTCAATGAAATGAGTAATTGAAATGAACCATTAGCATTTTCAAAGCAGTGGCAATTTACCATATGGCAAATTGCCATATTTTTATAAAATGCTGATGATCCATTTCCGTCATTTATATTCACTTGTAGAAAATACAATTCGGGAAAATACAATTGTAAAAGTATTATAGTATTGCTCCCAGATCGGGATCTGATCAAGAAAAACAAATCGATTTGCTATCACAGTACTCTTAATGATTAGTTGGGCAGGAAGTTCCAACGCGGACCTAACTTTATATCAATGATTACATAAGCCTATTTGTGCATCGCTATTATGATTCCGTACAATAACTGTGTCTGGAAATTATTACAATCAAACTCCCAGGTCACCAATCTAATCATGTAGGGAATCCGACACTGTTATGAGCTGTTTTTTACCTACTTTTCGTGGAGCATGCACACCGATTACCGTTGATGAAAGGTAATCTCCATTTACTCTCAAAGACATATACGGATATACTTTTGTACCACAGTTATACATATTCCAATCAATAAGTATTGAATTCCTAGTGAAAATATCAAGATACTAACACAATAGATGAAAATACTCGACTTAACGTAAAAGTACAGCTGTGATGAGTCTCCATTATTAAATTACTTACTTAACTTTTATACATTTCGACCAAATCCAGCCTCGCTTATCTGGTGCTAAATTATTTTTGGCCACCAAAATTTGTTCACATGTCTTTGCCTTGTTACAATTTATAGGAGAGTGCCTGTTGGCACTCTCCTATAAATTGTAACAAGGCAAAACCTAACAGACAAAGTAATATCACTTCAAAGATAATATGAAGCACAGCCACTGAATTTGAAGCCTTTAAGTTGCAGTACCTGTACTTCAGAATAAAGCCCAAATATGGGCATCTAGCACTCTACCAGTTAAGTAACATTTCTTTCGTTGATTGAATGTTTATTGTATATTTTAGATTCAAGCGTCTGGGATATCTCAGTTGGCCGGAAAAGCGAAGCAACTGAAATATTCCAGACGAGTAAATCTAAGAATAGGCGATAGATTTTTTAAGGGCTAGATTGGTGCCAGGCCATACCAGCGTTGAGTTCCTCTTAGAATTAAACTGGTAGGCCAAATAACTTGTGTCACAATACACGTAAATGCTTTTCCTACACAGCAAGTATCCCCCAATACCATCGCATACGAGTGTTTGTATGTTTGTGATTACACCTTGGCAGGACTTGTTTAACCCTTTACCCAACGAATCGCCCGCATCCGCCCGTGTAATATGCAAATTCAGCAGCTGAAAAAATATTATTTTTCGAACAATTTCAACAAAACCATATCATGTGACCCCTCTTTGGAACGAGCTCGCCGAGCTCGTTCCAAAGTGGGGTCACATGATATGGTTTTGTTGAAATTTTTTGAAAAAAAAATTAAAAAATTATATTTAAAATAATAAATTTTGAAATCGTCTGCGTTGGGTAAAGGGTTAATTGGTAAACTGCTAGATGTCCATATAAAGTATGTGGGTGCTATGTTAAATTTTTCATATTCTCCACATTTGCCTCATTTACAGCTAGAAACAAATTACTTCTGTTATTATGGATTTATTTTGTTGCAACTGATTGGCGTGTCCAAAGACAACACTAGCTAATAAATTGAAACAAAACGATCAAAGCAGAACAAATTCCAACTGTTAAAAATAAATTAGCTTTCTACCAGTTAAGTTATCATAAAAAAACCGAAAAGTAAGATTGGTATACACATGTGTATTGGATCCTAGGGCACATCTCGGTATGAAATGATATTTTTTTTTATTTGGGTTTAACGACACATTAAGAGCCAGGGTCATATCATGTCGGTGACAGTTTTACGGGTGGAGGAAGCCGGATTACCCGGAGAGAACCACCGAGCAACGACGAGCAGCTGTCAGCTCCCCAACATCGTAACTCTGAACTCTGCACCGCGGCACAGGCAGGGTTAGATTGGTTGAAGAAATGCGCACCATCGACGTGTAGTACGCCTTAGTACACAGCGTCATCGTGCCCCCATGTAGGCAAGCGGGGTGAAGTGTCTTGCCCAAGGACACAACGCGGTTGCCGCAGGTGGGATTCGAACCGAGGACCTCTCGGCTTGCAGCCTGCACCTCTACCTACTGAGCCACCGCGCCCCCTATGAAGTGATATTATATTTGTAATAGAGGGTAATGAATATATACAATCTGAAAATTAACTTGCTTTACTGACAATATATGTTTTGTATCATTACATGTACTATGCCTTCTTGATAAGTATCAGAATCGATAACCTAAAAGAATCCAAATGTATTATAGGGTATCACCGTACAACACTCTAATTTCCGTGGATGACACCAGCAGCTATCGCTGATTTTTGGAAAACTCCGCGCGACAAATTTACAGTAACCTGTGTCAGAGACTGGTATCATTAATGAAGAATAGCAAAAAAGAAAAATGTTTTTGCTGTTCTCCTTCAACACATTTAACTACGACGATCGATGAAATGCAGGGGTGTAGCCAGCAATTTGTTTTAGGGGGAGGGGGGGGGGGCGACCACAATGCAACTCAAGGATGAGAAGGTCTGGCAACAAAAAAGACTGAAATCTTGGCTAGAGGCCAAGCCTTGACCAAAGGTCAAGTTGGAGGAGATTATGGGAGGGGGTAATCCCCTCCCATAATCTCCTCCAATTTTACCTTTGGCCATCGGTGGTGGTCCGGTGGGGGAGGGGCTCCCCCGGAAATATTCTTCAATATTTGATATTAGCAGTGATAAAAAATTTCGTGCTGAGTGAAACTGAATCAAACTCACTGTAAACATGTATTAGATTGATGTGGAGAATATTGGCCGCGGACCTTTGGGATTCGCGGAGAGGGGGGGGGGGGGGGAGGGTCATACGACCCCAAGACCCTCCCTGGCTACATCCGTGAAATGTAACTGGCATAAATGAACTACATAATCGTATATGCAACTGGGATCAATCCAGTGTAGAGTTCTGCATCAGTCATGCATACAGGACTATTAGCCGATTAAACCCATAAAGCTTACACGAGTATCTAGAAACATTCTGTAATGGAAATACGTGCCTTGCCACATGGAATCTGATATTTGATAACATATGCACATACAAGGCTTCATAATTAAAAACAACTTGCCGACAGCATTGGCCCATCACAGCATAATGAATACAAAAGTGGACGGAGAATTTCTAGAAGCGAGAACGTCTCTTTTTCAAATTTTCTGGCTATCTAAATAAAAATCGGGGGGGGGGGGATTTCTCGAAAAATTCATTCCAGCCATTTCCAGTCGGAAGGTGTGTAAGGCTGTGGGTCGTTGCGAGTAGATGGGGAGGTCCCATGCTGTAGGTTAGAGAAGGTGCCGCATCGGTGCGAATGTATAGGCACGTTGTGATGTAAGGGAGGCACAGAGCTCATATTTAGAATAGGAGCAGTCGCGGGCCAAGTCGGTGGCCATATATGAGAATAGGATCAGGAACAGGAAGTACGAGTTCAGAGAGCTACAGGCATTTAGGTAAACGGCATTACCTGTTTTAGAAGGCAAGACGTACGTAGGCAGTTGGCCTGAGGGCACTCAGAGAAGGTCCGGAGTTTAGCCTTGGCCGTCGAGGGTCATAGGCACCGAGATTGAAAGTCCGCGTATTGTCGTAACCCTGTGAGGGTTGTAAGGAATCGATAGTAGTTTGTTAACGGTTACGAACCGTGGTGGCATAGTCGCCAAAGAAGTAAAAGCTGTAACGTTGAGGTCTAGAAACCGTATGAAGAGCTTGAGTAAGCGCTTGAATAGCTCGCGAATTAAAATAGTTTTAGGCGGTGCGAGAATTGGTGATGTTGAGAACACTTTGCAGAATATTATTATGTAAGCTTTCTTAAGTATATATCAGAAGGCGAAGAATAACTTAACCCCATGAGAGCCAGGCAAGGCGCAAAGTGATCGTGAACTGTGGTAGACGCCGATTGAATTGTGATTGAACTGTGAGAACGCTGATAGAGCAGAACATTATATGTGTTAAGCCCGGATGACAGTGAAGTAACCCTGTAATGAGGAAGCAACGAGAAGTGAATAGACACTTTGTATGTACCACGAACCGTGAGAAAATGAAGATGAAGTGAGGTTGATCCCGCGGACACAGCTTGCTGTGGGAGACGTCGAGGGCCCTAAAGAATAAACTTTTATCCGCGTAATTAGTGTATTCTTATGGATAATTTTGTGAGTAATTTGTTTCATATTATATTTCTTCGTACATGTAAATAAATAATCTTTTCAGTGAATTATCGTTGATCACCCTTTGGCGTTGTAAGCCACAGGCACCTTCAGGAATCCTAAGAGTCCCAAGCGGACAGGGCATTGATAAGGTGGCAAGGTTTACGTTCGAACTGGGGTTCAAACGACAGTCACTGGCTGTCGGCTGAGCGCTGATGAGAACATAAATTTTCCTCCATCACTTCGAACATCAATTTTACCTCGTAATCCCGCGACAACTTGTTATATTTGAACAGTTCCCGAACATTGGAACAGGGAAATTAAAGAAAGGGGCAAGACGGAAATATCATTTCTATTTTTATCGCAAACAGGTATCTGGAATCAATATATCAACCTACCTGCGCTATTTACTGACAACAATGCCAGGGAGGACGGTGAAATATCATCTTTATTTCGAAAATAAATAGAAGAGATCTGCGATACTGGAGTATATCAACACTTCTGACGAGTGTTTTAGCCAATTAAATTACCAGAGTTTCTGTGTCATATAATAAATTAGACTAGATCACTTTTTCCATGATGATATTTTTATATAGGCCTACCATGTGCTTAACGTGAAGAATAGAACAAAACAACACACAGCTGAAGCACTACTATAAACTTCTGCGGTTATAGTACAAGTAGAATAATGAATGGAAATTACGTCATGCAAAGCACAATAACGCAATACTTCCCATAACGTCATGATCTTAATTCATAAAAAAATGCATTCATAGACGCTGATAGTTGTCAAAACAGACACCGTTAAAATTGTATCTAATCCCTTCATTATGCGAACAAGTCAAGAAAGGGATGAATATTGTAAGATAAATTGGTTATTACTGAGTTGAGGGAGTTAATTCATCAAATTCGAGGATCGTCGTTATTAACAGAACTGAGTGAAGGGGTTAAAACTAAACCTAGACTTCATCTAAAAATTCACGGATGCAAGCTCATGTATATATCAATGATTTCATTTGTTGTACAAATGACTGCAGTAATAGCTAATTGCGGAATATATTCATACATAAATTTGATTATAGAATAAGACAGAACACAACAAGAATGGAGTACCCGTGACAGGAATCAACGACCCGAGTTGGAGTTTTTCAAGTACTTCACGAGCGCCGTTGGTGCGAGTGAGAGATAGAAAAAACTTTCACAAGGGTCGTTGATTCCTGTCCCGGCACTATAAGTTTTTACCACTTATTTATACCACGATTAAACTTGAAGTAAGTGAACGAAGCTCACATGTTTTTAAGAAAACATTATCACCTTCGGCGGACTGTTTACTTTCTAGCCTGACGCTGTTTTGTGTTTAAGCATTTCATCACTCAATCAGACACGAAACGACCAACCAGAAACATTCTCATATGACGTTTTTACACGGGCCCCAATTTACGCGCGATGAATCTAGCACTTTTCTCAATGCATTCCTTGCAACAGTAACGTAGACTACACACGGTATAAGCCAGTTTACCATTAGCGACTGAAATTCACCCTATCCAAGTTACTCCTGATAAAAACACCCCTAAGTGCCAAATTTCAGCTCGATATCTGAAAAATTATAAGAGTGTATAAGTAGTACGCAGATGGCGAGAAAGACAAAGTGTCTTCTCGCTTATACACACAAAGAAAAAAGTTAAGCACCCCCTGGATATTTTACGATGGTAAATGCATTGCATGATATCAGTCAAATACTTTCAAAGTAAGCTTCAAAAACTTGAAAGAACATATTCATGCTATACGAGCACACAAAAATCATAGTCATCATCATTTCAATGACAGCAGTGATGAACCAAAAAGGTAACTGCTAGATCTCAATACGATACCCGTTTTAGTATGGAGCTGGAGAGTAAACAAGGCAACATTATTTGTCATTTGTAACCTCTAGAGAATGTGAGCCAGTTTTTTACAGTTCAATATCTGCTGTATCCTCTATATGCTCGGATAACAGCTTCTTGACTGCGTCGCCTTCTCCAGTCATTCGTGGTATCCGCGGTAGAGGTAACTGTCGTCATTCCTTATGCAAAACTGCTTCCAATTTTCGCAGTGTTTGTACTGGAGGTTCGTGTGCTTATGTTCGACGCCCCTGAATGTCCCAAATGTGCTCCAGTGGTAGATTCAGATTAGGACTCATGGTAGACCAAAGAATGATAGTCAATATAATGCTCTGAATGAAAAATACTGAACACCAAGCCATTGCCTTGGTGATGACCTCTTAGTAGAGGACGTTTGATGGCCCTTCTGGACCTCAATATGGCTTTTTCTCAGGCCGTTCCAAACCGTTCTCGTGCAGATTCGTCAATCTGGTAGCCACATGCTCTTCGGAACTGTACTTGAGGTGAATATTTATTATTTATTGGTGTTTAAGATCTCACATGCTAATGCACAATGGCTAATCATGACCGCGACAGTTTTACGGGTGGAGGAAGCCGGAGTACCCGGAGAGAACCACCGAGCATCGACGAGCAGCTACCAACTCCCCAACATCGTAACTCCGCACTGCAGCACAGGCAGGGATAGATTGGTTGAAGACATGCACACCATCGACGTGCAGTACGCCTTAGTACACGGCCCCCATGTGGATATTCTGGGTTAAGGGCCTTGCCCAAGGACACAACGCGGGAGTCCGAATTGATCGCTCAGAGGGTCACCCATCCAATCATTAACCGGGCTCGACGTTGCTTAACTCCGGTGATCTGACGAGAACCGGTTACCGCAACGCCACCGCGCGCCCACTTGAGGTGAATGACTGTCGTCGCACCAGCCTAAGAAGTACACTGTTTTCACATTGTGATATCACAGGGGGTCGTTCTCACCGTACACGGTCCTTAACCTCATTGGTTTGCATGTGTTTTCTCACATAACGACTGCCAACTGTGTAATGTATGTCGCGTTGTCGAGCGATTGCTTTAAGGACATACCAGTGGAATGCATACCAACAAATTGCCATCTTTGTACATATGTCATCCTTCTTCATGTCATGGTGACAGATAGCGCTTGAACATTGAAAAATAGGAACTATAAATAACCAATTCTGAGCCATGTACAAACTGTATTTTGGAAAATTCTTGGGTTGCATTGCGCACCCGATTCCCGGGACATGTTTGTTGGACACATTCAATCATACACGTTCCCAGCCTTTTGTTGGACCATCAATATAATCATACTTATAATCAGCAACAGACTTTCAACGAACAGTGCCATGTTATCATTCATGATATTTGGGGGTGCTTAACTTTTTTCTTTATGTATAGTATAGATATGCTAGTGGTTGGAGATTGTACACACAAGGGTACTTCTGGGGAACCACGAAGGTGGTCACCCGAAGTGACGCCATTCTGCAATGCATGCTGGGTGTCATGTGGATGTCATGGTATCGCGCATAAGCGGCCATTCTGTGACGTGATTGTCGTTGTGAGAGCACATGCATAACGCATGCATGTTTCAGTCGTCTATTTTGTTTGATGGATCCCACCATCTTATTCTTCTAGGTTGGCACATGGTTTCTATGGGGCGTATATAGTACTGTAGATATTGGGTGAACATTTTGAAATGGATAACTGAATACAAACAAAAAATTGGTATGGTTTCGCTCAAATAAAACACCTCGAACGAAACTGAAAGAATGCATGATATTCAAAAATGTGATTTTTCGTAGCGTCTTGAAGTACTGTTTTCAGATATCCCAGGTTGAAGATCAATGTTTATTTTCAGGACACTGTGGGAGGATATGAGGGAGTTGTGGCTTTATTAGTGTTACTTTTTGTTGTTTGGTGAGGAGGTGGAGGGGATTGTTTGTTTTTTTTTATTACACACCTGTTCTTTGAAATCCCCATCTATAGCAACACTAAACCATGCGGAAAACGAAAATCTGCTCTGCACATATGTTCGGAACGGAAATCGTTGACGGACTATATTTTAGATAGAAGCGAAATTTCACTGGAATTTTCTACAAACTGGGCAACATAATTACAGTTTGAATAGCTAGCTATAGCTGAAAATCGTCCCCTGAGTTCCAATGTGTTCGATGTGCCTGTAGGCACATCGAACACATTGGAACTCAGGGGACAAAATAGTAACACGGGTAATAAAAACAGAACGACACGCGCGAATGAATTGGTTAATCTAGTTTTATCCTTCCGCTCCGGCACTCGTGCCATATCGATTAACCAATTCACACGCGCGTGTCGTTCTGTGTATTTATTATTATTTTTTTTTTTTTACCTGCATCAAGCATGTCGGTGAATGTTTCCCATCTTCCAGAAATTCTCGCAAGTTTACTTCTCACTATTTATATCTTGTTTTGCAAGCGATATTCCCTCAAATTTGTGGGGAATGCATACAAAATAAAGCAGATATACATTTCGTATCAGCAGGAAGTAATCAACGCATCAGACTTAAATAAGTGGATGTATTTGTGCAAGTTGCAGACAGGTCGTCACATGTACGAGGTTGTTTGGGCATACGATCTGGTAATCAAATCGGTGTATGCATTCGTGACAACATAATGAAATGCAACGTGGGAGATCTGTGTTTAGCTTTTCTACATCTCGAGAACAAGTTTTAATTTATGTTATGCACTGTGTTTGAGGTAACGGAAAATGCAAATATGCACGTGCACTGAAATGTTTGAAGGTTAATTTATGGAGTGGGATTAATTTGGTCTTATAAGATGGTGATTATCAAACAGAAAGATTACGAACGAGTGCAAGAACTCATTGCCAACCTCAAAGTAAAGGTCATTAAAATTAATTATCGAATAATTTCAATAAAACATGAAATGATGCTCCCCACTCAACACACACACACACACTCCCTATGTACAAATACACCCAGCACAACAGCACCACACAGACACCCCAACATATATACCTTCGCTCGAAAAATAACTCTCTCCTCACTCCACACGCTTATTATTATAAATAGCGTTGGCTGATTATGGCATCTCCAGCAGCGATTTCCAAGTTGGCATTCTATAGTAGTCGATACCGTTGAAAATCGGAAGGATGAATGGGTTGATATTCTAGGCACATTACAGCCTACCGCTTTTCTCTCAATAAGGATCTTTATTTACGGGTGGTATTTTTAACCCTGTGAGTGGGTACGCAAACCTAACTGATATAGGTTTGTATACACTTTTAATATAGTTAGCTGCTTCAGATGCAAGCTGTTCGCCTGCGTCATTGTCGTGCAGTGTATATATTTTTCATCTATTCATTTTGATTTATTTCAGGGGGTTTTCATTCAGTTTCATTCTAAAACATATTGACTACGACATTTAGTGTAGATGACCCACGTTGCTAAAATAACCGTCACCTACCCAGCCAAAAAGCTCACTCATCTACCAAGAGGCCCAACGCACATTTATCTGTACATCTAGATACATTACGCAATAATGACGCCTGCATTGTTTTGTAAGCCTATTCAAAACGAATCTGTAAATAAGTAATTGATACATAATTGTATAAAGCTGAAGTTGCACTTAACATGTTGTACAAATCAATGTGTTACGCACCTTTTTACACAATGCCATACCATTGAGTGTAAAAAACTAAAAAAAACATTTGTTGCCCAGATTTCTCAGTCTTGAAAAAAATTAACACTTTACCCAACGCACACGATATCGAAATTTTTTATTTTAAAAATTATTTTTTCAAATTTTTCAAAATATTTCAACAAAACCGTATCATGTGACCCCCAGCGGGCTCGTTCCAACGAGGGGTGACAGAATATGGTTTCATTGAATACTTTTTTTGAAAAACATTTCTGCTCAATTTGTATATTACACGAGCGAATGCTCCAGATTCGTTAGATAAAGTGCTAACCCCCACTCGCCTGAGTTGGTCATGCTTCCGGACAATGAGCAAACGTGTGTTTCACTGTTTACGACCTTCTTCCCTTATCCGTTCCAACTCAACAAACAAGACGCATTATTTTTGTTTGCCTATGTGTTGATACCAAAGTCGCCTGAGCTACTGGATGCATCGATGGTTTTCACCTGATTGCTTTTCAATAATCGTTATCTATTTTATAGCAATATCGATGACACGATAATCTTTGATTTCGGTGATGAAATCAGAGATGTGACGCTCTCTTGGAAAAGGCTGTTTGAATCCCTTCCAACAGTGTGTCATATCACCACCCGCTTAATCACGAAACTGAAAAGATTGGCTAAAGTATTTTATGAAAATCATCCCATCTTAGCTAAAAATGTTTGAATATATCATTATGACTTTCCATTTTTTATTTTTCCCCATTGGCTTGGTCGGGTGAGTCTTGACGTTCATTGCTGACAATTTTCGCCATTGGAAGAAATTTACGGGAAAGTTAGCTCCCTGTAATTTCCTAAATCTGTCTGTAAATTTAACACTAATGGTAAAGGAATTTCAAATAAAGATTGAAATTTCGAAATGTTAGCGAATTGACATATTGTCTCTTACAGGGGGTTATTCTAGGAAAAAGTGACATCATACCCCACCTCAACGCGTGATGTGTGTCACGTGGGTTGCATGTTGGCGGGCGTTAGCGGCCATCAACAAGGTATGGCTATACGTGGTGATACTGCTGACGCATAGAACAAGTGGTTAGGGTGACACGTGCTTCCGTTATCCACTTAGATTGGAGGAAGCTACCATCTTGATTCCTAAGGTTGCACGTAGTTGTAATGTGGACGAATAGATGCGAGTGGAGTGAGGTTCAGCATTGTTCAATCCAACGGGTGTACTTTTATTTCTCAGTTTGTTCCTGAATTCTCGTTAGATGGGTCAAAAAGTCCCCGAAACGTGTAAATGTTATGTTTGTTTTAGTGCACGCATAGCGTTAACAGATATATAGAGGATATGGAATGAGTGTTTTTTCTCATATAATATTTATGAAACGAGTCTAAGAATTTTCCGTATTGGGGAGCCTCTGGCGAGTTTCATAAATATTATAGCAGAAAAACACTCATTTCATATTCTATTTATCATATGCCACACACACGCATAAATTAGCCACTTAGTATGACACACACACGCACAAATTAGCCACTTAGTATGACTTTTTAACCCATCACCTAACTTGAGTTGCAGACGGCACTTGGAAAAAACATCCTCGTATAACTAAAAATTTTCGTTGGAACGAGCTCGTTCCAATGAGGGCTCATAACCTATGTTTTGGAAGCAAAAAGTGAAAATATAAAAAAAAATTGAATGGCGTTTTTCTTGCAGGTAAAAGATTAATACAATATAACCCACCCTAAATAGGAAAGATAACGTAAATTCTCCCTACTGAAATTATGCAAATGTGGCCCAGTTGTATTTTGTTTAGCCAATCAAATTGTCCAGTTTTGAAATTGACCAATGAAAGCTCCCAACTCTAATTATGCAAATTATGAAAATGTGGCCCAGTTTTATTTTGTTCAGCCATCAAATTGTCTAGTTTTGAAATTGACCAATGAAATTGACGGAATGCTTTATTTATCACTGATTAATATGAAAACAAAATATCAAATGTTTTAAAGTGAACAAAACGGACGAGTCATATGATAAAATTATTTTTCTTATATTCCCCATATCAAAACGGTGAAATGATGTGGAGATATCCTCAGAATGCTTCGTCTCTCGTAAGAAATAGATTAAATGGTCCCGCAATTACGGTCGCAGTAGACAGAGTGATTCCGTACAAGAGATTCTGTTAAAGAGATTCAGTGAATGAGATTCTGTTAACGAAATTCAGTGGAAGAGATTCCATGAGCTGGTGACATTTCCTGTCGACTTCATCGTGACCGTTATTAAGGACAATCTAATTACACTGTCATGCAGCACAAAAAGCAAGCATCTCTTTTATGTCGTACGCTTTCAGTAGTAGTTGTGGAAGGCGACCAGAAGACAAATGTTGTTAGAAATGACACAAGTTGAGAGTATTGGTAGTAGTTCTGTCAATGAAATAAGAGAATTACCCCTGTATAATCCCTTTCACAGAATTCCTTTCTACAACAGGTCTATAACAGACCACAACACCTCTTTTATAAGATGAGTCGAAAAGTCGTACGAGGAGTCACTCGTTCAAGCAAGTGCTCGTATTCCTCTTTGCTTCATTTGATTGGTAAGGAACAATAAAGTCTCTCGTATCAGACAAGAGAGATAACTCTGTATGGACTGATAGTGGGTTTGGCTTAGATGAATTTGGCAATCTGATTGGTCGATTGATTCTAACACAGCTATTTGTCTGTCCGACAGTTGAGAATAAACGTCGGGTCCGAGTCAAAAATAGCTAGGACAAGCCTGATCAATGTACTCCAGAAAAACCGAAAAAAGAGCACACCCAAAGGGCGATATGCTTTAAGGCTTTAGGTTGTTTAAGAGTACGGATGACGTTTCCCATGCTAAATTAGAAGAAAGTGGATTCATACTGGCACTACTATACTACCAAAATACACGGCTGGGGGAATAGAACAATCTTTTCGTAGTCTCTGGAGTTAGAAAGAAGAAAGTTGGGGCAGATACAGATAGAAGTCATAACTTAACAAGAGCTGGTCCAGCATTATCCAAAAAGGCACTGAAATAGGCAACAACAATGATTTGGGGAAAATGAAAGCCCAATAAAAGGTCGCCCGTTGAATTCACATCCTCCGTGTACCACTCTCATACTCCGTCCGTACCCATCCCCCATAGCAACCACGTGGCATCTTAGACTCCAAGATGGAGGCCTCCATCAAATACAAAAGAACGACAGAAACACGTGTCACCCTAACACCATGTATCACATGGTAATCCCGTAATGACGTCACAATATGGCTGCTCCGACCAACTACCATGACACACCACGCACATCCTTCATGCATTACGGTATGACGTCACTTCCCTTTCGGGTTCCTCTCTGCTAAGGTGTGGGGGTTGGGGGGGGGGGTGCATATTACCATAATATATACTCTTTGTCCAGTTCGTTTTATCTGAGTTAAATTTCAACTCTACATCCAGAGAAGTTCAGTTTTTTGCATCAATTTCCATACATTGCAAGCCGAAAATAGAGCTTTGCTGAACTATACATGCAGTAAGTGTTCACCCATAATGCAGGAATTACCTCTACGATTTCGAAGTTTCTGGTGAGCATTGTTTTCTGGTGAGCACTGCCTTTAACAAACTGATGTAGTCTGAATAGAATCGGGACGCATAAAACTGTTTTTTATGCAGGAAAGGATTCTTCTTCCAGTTGTAAAATGCAGGTAGAATAACCAGTTATGTGGACAAAGGTCTATAAAACTTCTAAATCACCAGAGGCATCTCTTGCACTTCTAGCAGTGTTTCAGGGTCGGTTCACACGCTTCGATCCAGTCGATATTGAAATAACCATATTAATCCTAACCCATCCGTAAAAAATAGTTCTCCTTTTTAGCTTAATGAGTTTGAGAACCTTCCTATACCTAGGACAGTCGAGCAAATGTATATCAGTCATTTTCGTAAAATCAGTAGCTCATAATCATGAATGATGAACGAAAAATGCATAAGCGGGTATAATTTTTTTTTCAATGATCGCTGCACAAATCGACGCAATAAATCAGAATTACGCCATTTATCTCCGAGGCCATAGTAAAAACAACTAATACATATATATATTTCTTTTCAATGAGCATGCAACTGGC
The DNA here is from genome assembly GCA_031216915.1 of Pictodentalium vernedei. NCBI lineage: Eukaryota > Metazoa > Mollusca > Scaphopoda > Dentaliida > Dentaliidae > Pictodentalium > Pictodentalium vernedei. Next base: position 217,829,492 of record CM062293.1, read on the forward strand.
ATCGTCTATGTAGGTTCTGCTGAGTGGAAGAGTTTGATAGAGGCAGTTTAACGCCAAAATATTCAACACCACACAGATAAGGTTCCTGCACTCTGGATGTAATGCTATAAAATGATTATTAAATCTTTTCTACTACCGTTTGCAATTTCGACACCGTGTGATGCACCCTTGCTGTCAATCAAAGCCAATAACTGCTTGAACTGAGTCCAATGTCTGAGATGAAACAAACAACCATTGGTTATAAGCTTAATGCAATAATTATCTTAGACTTATTTTTGTTTTCACCAAACTCAAATTAAAAACATCACACCGTGTTAAAATAGCAAATAATATCGTTATTACATCGTTCGCATAGCGTCCAGTGAGTAACAGCCATTACAGCGTAGAAAGAAACGGTTATCCCTTTATAAACGCAACTGTATATTCGATTATTAACAAAAATTCAAAGTTTATTTTTTCGCTTTTTACCGCCAAAATATAGCTTATAGCCTCTCATTGGAACGAGCTTGCTGAGCTTGTTCCAATGAGAGGTCATAAGCTTGGTTTTGAGACAAAAATGACAATTTTTATTTATTCAAGTAATTGTTATCAAATAGATTCTTCTAGTAGTGTCATGAGAAGGGTTAGCTAACTAAAGCAGTTCGAATTATATTATGAATTCTGAAAACGATGATGATAAACTTGGTTCAAGACAAGTGCGCCCCCCCCCCCCCCCCCCTCCAGGATATTTGTTCCCCAGTCCAATAATAGCCAACTGGATAACTGCCCCCAGTGAAATTGTCACCTAGGATATGTGCCCACCCCCCCCCCCCCCCCAGTCAAAATGTCAGCTAGGAAAACTGCCCACATTCTAATTGGCACCTAGGATATGTGACACCCATCAGAATGTCAGCTAGGAAAACTCCCCCAAATTATCAGATTTTACCATGCCAGAGGATTTGAAATATGGATACAAGATTTAAAAAAAAGCTCAAATTCTTTTACAAAATTTATTAACATAAAAACATGTCAAAAGTATTGCATAAGATGTTTTATGTTATAATATCTATACAATACTATACTATACTAGTTAGTGCTTTAACTATTATAGTATAGTATTGTATAGATATTATAACATAAAATTTATTAAAATGGGAGGCTATAATATTAAACTGATTTGAAATTAAATAATCACACAAGCTGTGTTAACTGATGTTAACTCTTTATTGTATTGTTATGTTTGGACTGGAGTGGGTGGGCATACATCCGGGGGGGGGGGGGGGTGGGGTGGGGGGGGGGGGCACTTATCATACATTCTGATCGACTTATTATTTCATCCATCGTGGGAGTCTGTTAAACCAGGCATAATAAATTAAACACACTTTTTGTCAGTTCGATGTCAAAAAAGTACATAACTCGAATACAATTTGTGGTCATTTTTTTCAAATTGCATGTGATTCACAGCAATTTTAATCAGTTGATAGAAATAACGTTAATATTATAAAAGCTCAGAGAAGTTGTTAGTATGTCATTAACTCACAAAAGCACTTGGCATGCAGCTACAGACTGGAGCTCGAGAAAACCAGTCCTTGTGGAAAAAAAATACTCGGAACTCAAGCAGTGTTTCGAGCAATAGGCATGTGGGTCAATCCGAGGACAGGGGTCCAATGGCTGAAAATCTGGATGCGGTTCTTTGTTCTTTTTCACAGATTATGTGTCGATGCCTGGATGGTACTGGATGAAGCAATATATTCTCCACTCTGTGTATCATTCAGAACAACAAAAAACTGGGGCATGACTTGTGCACAAACTGACTTTTTTCTGTATGTAACATTAAAATATGCAGCACAATTTTCCAGTGACACAGGTACAGTGGAGACGGAGGTGAGACGTCTCGCAAAACAATAATTTTGTCGGAAAACTTTCGTCTTGTCTGATAACTTTTTAGGCTTTTGGCAGAATAGAAAGGAAATTATTGCTATCTTGGCTATAAAAAGCATGTTTTTATCCTGAATTTTCGATCACTCAGTCGTTTGGAAATCTGTCGAAAATGTTTTATTGGTCCGATTTAACCCTTTACCAAACGTTACGGCCAAAACAGAACAGCAGTACACGAAAAAAACTCCCAACTCAAGTTTCATAACATCCAAGGTGATCCAAACTTTTTAAGTATTCTGAATGACCCTGTAAAGAATTAGAGAGTTCAGCTTAATGTCATTCACTGTCATTCGCAGATTGGCTGATAAAATACGAATGTCCAAATCCTGACATCTTTAATTGATTGTGACATGTTTACCATGGTAATACATTAATAGGTAAGTCATGTTATATGTCAATATTATGCCATAACTTAATAACCGATCAAATATAATTTCTTTGTCGGATTGTTGAAATAAAGGCTTCGCTGCAAGTGATAAGTAATTGAAGAAACATGCTTAACAGCTGTGTGCGACAGATAAGAAATCCGAGGCTGACGCATCGGAACATCATTTGCACGAGGAGGGGGCATCAACCCGCGGCCCCCGTCAGGGGTAACTGTGTTGTGTCCTTGGGCAAGGCACTTCATCCCGATTGCCCATATGGGAGCACTGTGGCGCAGTGTACTAAGGTGCACTTCACGTCGATAGTGCACTTGTCTTCAACCAATGCTAACCCTGCTTGTGTGGAGTGTGTACGTTGAGGAGTCTGGCAGTTGCTCGCTGTTGCTCTGCTGTTCTCTCCTGGTACTCCAGCTTCAAAACTGTCCGACTCGAGGTGACCATGGCAAGTGCCGTTAAACCCCCAATAAACAAATAAATGAATAAATCAATCCGAGGGGCAGATAATATCTTTTTCTGATATAAGAAAAGGGAACAAACGTATCCGCAGAAGGTCCCGACCAAATAGCGTAAGGCCTATTTTTCTGCATTAACCCTTTACCGAGCACACATGATATCAGAGTTTGTTATTTTAATTATATTGTTTGTCAATTTTTCAAAACAAATTCAACAAAACCATATCCTGTGACCCCTCATTGGAACGAGAGCAATGAGCTTGTTCCAATGAAGGGGAACACGTGATATGGTTTTGTTGAATTTCAACAAGAAATAAATTTCTTTCAACTGTTCGTTTTGTAAATACGCGTGCCGATGCGATCGATTCGTTAGGTACATGGGTTTAACCTGAGTAACTGAATGAGATTTTCGGATGTAATACTGGCCACAATGAATGAGACAGTACATGGTGCAGTTGTGGGGAAGTTCTCAAATCTGTACATAAAGTTTGCACAAAATGGCGAGGGTCAGTAATAATTTAATTCGACAAACCTGTTGGGCTGCAGGATTAAATTATTAATGATCGTTCTTAGGCTGGTTTTTATCTGCATTTTACTGCAAAATATTCATACGCGGAACGTGAATGCGTTCGTCAGTACGATACAAGTGTTAGCGCGAAAGGATAGACCGAGAGGCGATGACAAAGCAATGTGCTTTCCAGGAGATACAGAAACTCTGAAAAGTTGATGTTCCATCCACAGTTTTAACCCTTTAAACATGATGGTGTATTCCATGCCAGATAAGTTCCATCAATCGGAAGAGACAGTGTTTTCGTTATTTTGGAGGTAGACCAATTCTTGATTTCTCTGCCATACAAATTCAGCGACAATTTTGTACTTCATCAATTGAAGTCGTATCACGATCAAGGCGGTAAAGGTTAACCATGTGGTCAGCATTAAGTTTGTGTAAATGAAATGTGGTGTTTAAAATGAAAAACTACTCAGCAAATAGCAAACACGTGAGAAGGTTCACTTAACCCTTTACCGAACGTAACGGCACAACCGGCCAGCGCTATTCACAAAAATCGCCAATTAATTTTCATTATTTTTGTCATTTTGTGTCTCAAAAACATAGGTTATGACCCCTCATTGGAACGAGCTCGCTATGTTTTTGAGACAAAAATGAAAAAAATTAGTTATACAAGAATTTTTTTTTGCAAGTGTCGTCTACTTTTCATGCTAGGTAAAGGGTTAAACATTTTGTCGGGCGGGGTCACATCTGACCTCGAACATAACTTAATCTAGTGTTCTACTACGGGTCTTGGTCTCTAGACATGAGTCCATTTATTGATGTATAACACCTTCTTAAGTAAATTTATAAACAGTCGAGGGAGAACCTTACATAAGCTGCAAGCTTCTTGTCGAATCCATCCATTACTCAGCAGTTTGTCTATTGTTATAAAAAATGTGTTATTTTGTACACTGCTGCGTCTTGCATTGTTACTTTCTTTTCTGTTTACATACGTACGCAGACCGGCATGATGAGTGAATGCGTTCGTCAATACGGCACGAGTTCCAGCGAGGAAGGATAGAACGAGAGGCCAGCCTTCCGCGATGGCATGGGTGTCGTATTAACGAAGGCATGCACACATCGTGGCGTTCTGTGTCTATTACACGCTCCTGTGACACAGAATCCATTAATTTAAACATTCGGGCTTATTTGTAGTATTTGACAGTTCTGACGTCTGTTTGAAATAAAAACAAAAACAAAATTCAGTTGTGATTGGCAAACACGTGGGACAGGTCGATACGTAAAAATATAAATGAAAACTGTGTGCAAATAGGTTATTTATTCGTACTTTAAAAAATTAGCTACCGTTATCTCAGAGATATTCGCTTCAAAGTCAGAATCACTCCCCATTTATAGAATAAGTTTAATTTCGTTAATTTTGGTGGATTTGAAAAAAAATTGGCATTTGATTTATCGGCTGTCACCGCCGCAGCTTCCGAACTGATCTTCGTCAGAATATGACGTTTCGATTGACTGATTACGAAAATGGGCGGAGTTTAGTTATTTTGATGGATTCATGACGTCAGGTGGAAAAAATAGACCGTCAACGGAAATCCATATGGAACACCTGTTCCATAAGGATTTATAGATATGGAACTCGAGGAAAAGTAATAGGCGTGTAATAAATTTATTTTCCTGTAATATTAAAATTTCTTGAGCAGGAGACTGGTACACTCTAAAATCAGTTGGGTTAAAAATCAACCCAAATCAACTGGGTTGAGTGAATATGAACCCAATTGGGGTTCATATTCACTCAATCCGGTTGATTTGGGTTGATTTTTAACCTAACTGATTTGGAGTGTAGTTGTTGATGAATGTCTTCAACTGCTGAGTGGAAACCAAACTCTGAACGAGTTTCATAAAACAAAACACAGACTTCCACACTAATTTTGCCAACATTCTTAATGGCGTTATAAAGAATGATACATTTCGACTTTATGAGATTCACAGCCATTCGTAAATGGGTTTATATGACCTCTTCTGACATATTTGATTGATAGTGGTATATTTTCTTCAGTAATGAATTAATAGTTAAGTCATGTTAGCTGTCAATATCATTTAATAATCAGTCAAATATAATTTCATTGTTTGTGTGTTGAGACCAGGGCTCTTTTGTACACCAGTGCGGTGAAACATTTTAACAGACACGCTTCAGAGAGAGGAGGACAGACAAGTCGAGATGCATAAATACTGAGCAGTCTGGGAGTGTCATTCACACATACAGTACGGAAAGTTGCTTTGTGTCGACGGTCGAGTAGAGCACTATTGGTCAGAGTTGGTTTATTCAAAGACCTCCGCATATAGGAAAACTGTCACAGGCGATTGCTAGCTTGGTGATGTGAGTTGGACCAGCCCTAAATAAGTCACGGCGATCAACACTGCTCTGGTAAAAGTTACGAAGCCTGCCATGCCTTCTACCACGACATCATCGATTGCTGTGGCTAATTTCAGTTTTGGTGACTACTTACCTGAATACTAAATAGCCTGCAGAGAGGTTTTTGGTGTGTGTGTGTACGCTGTGGTCGGGCAAATGTGCCCACCACACACACACACCCATCTCTGAAGAATCTTACACTCTAAAATCAGTTGGGTTAAAATCAACTCAAATCAACTTGGTTTAGTGAATATGAACCCAATTGGGTTCATATTCACTCAACCCAGTTGATTTGGGTTGATTTTTAACTCAACTGATTTCAGAGTGTACAGAAAATAGACACCAGCAGAGACCCACCAAGCGAATACATTTGTCATGAGAGACTCGAGATTTACGAGTTACTCACAGTGGAAAAACCTATCTCCTCAAATCTGGATATGAGAATCCAACCTGGTCCTCTCGTTTTCCCTTTTTTGTAAAAAAAAAAACAGCACAGCATTTCATTTATAAGGAGAGGTCGTTGCACATGTCTTCGTTTTTCAACTAGGAGATCGTAATCTTTGAGCTCTGGTGATTAGCTGGCAAGATTGTCTGATGTTTGCTGCATGCTCCACTCAAAGACCACTAGACTGTATCAAATCTACTCTTTCCTCTCTTACAATTTTATTTGTATGGGTGAAACTCCTCTACACGAGCGTTTTCGCAGGGAATTTCTCTATGCCCGTACTTTAGGCCAAACTTATCCTATTCAGCTGAGCATACACAAAGCAGCAAACCAGGAACAACGTGTAAATGTCAGCAAGATAATACACATCTGAAGAATATCCTTCCAGCACCGGCCGGCTCCACCAGGCCGCTCCCGATGCAACTTGAAAGGCGTCGCCCTGTGTAATATCATCTACTACAATCAGACAATACCACTGAGAGTGTTTGTGTTTTATTGTGAAGATTAGTTCAAGGGGAGTAATTTCAGCCTACACCCCTGAATTGTAAAAGATCCTCTGTAACTTTAGTTAGTCGTTTCATTGTCTGGGTTTGTGTGTTCCGTTCACGATTAGCCTATATCTGTCCACGAGGTTATCGATCCTTCTATCAATCCATCAATGCTCTCTATAATTCTTTCGTGGGTTTTTTTTGCGTAACAATTTTGTCCCTGGATTTTCTTCCTACCGACGTTATGTCTGTAGACTGGATGGGGGTGTGGGGCGACTCCTCGCCTCCACACCCCACCCCATTTTGGGAACACGAAGTAAGCAAACCATCTACAGATATCGTTATGCAACGCATTTCACACTATAATGTTATTTTATACTGTTTGTTTTGTTGGTTTTTTTCAGAGAATGCCCTGGCATGACAACCTAAGAATACCTGGCCATGATGTGATTAGACAAAACTAACGCATATAGTCCAATATGTAGGACCGTTTGTTGTATTGCAGTCACTTGTTGTAGTATTGTCAGTGGCGTCGCCAAAGGTGGGGGTTAAGGGGGTGTGTCCCCAGTATGTTTTCAAGGACAGTTTTTGTCAGGCTTGGAGCCTAAGATATCAAATCCCTCTTGCTGATAATCATGCATTTTCTTAACCCTTTGGACATTGTGGCATCTTCCATGTCAATCAATGTAAAGCAAATAAAGAGTCCATATTCATTATTTGGGGGTAGACTAATTAATATTATCAACGTGCAGCCTTGGGTCTGCACGTTGAAAATATTGATTAGCCTACCCTACACATTCACTTAGCAGCCACCCTACTTAATGAAAGTGTGACGCATCATGTTCCTGGGCCGGAAAAGCGGCCTCTCGAGTTCAAAGGGTTAAAAGATTGGACTTGATACTTGGACTTGTTTCACACTCACGCGGTTTAACAAACTGAGGACTCTAGTACACGGTTGGGCCTGCTTGGGGCCCAGATTGACATGGTATTTAAATAAGATGTTGCGTCACGAGTACTACATGTATATTTTAGGCAAAATATATCCAAAAATAAATCTCAAAACAGTTTTGAGTTCTTTAACTATAATCCTCTGTCACGATTAGCCATTGTGCAGAAATATGATACCTTAAACACCAATCAATCAATAAATAAATAAATAATACAACAGATTAATTAATTAAAAAAAAATTCGATTGTCTGATACTCCAAGTACATCACGAAGGCATGCCTTCAACGAAGGCATGCCTTGATGATGCAGTTGGAATATTTCATCTGTCGGGACTTGAGCCATCACAGTGGGGACAATTTGGGTTTACACCCCCACACACCTCCTCAAAAAGTCATTTTCGCGACGCCTCTGACTATTATGTTGTAATACTGCCTAATGCAGAAGAATTTTTGTCAGGTAATACGATAATTTATCTTTTTTTACCTTTTCTAGATTATAACCACCCCTCCTTTCGCAAGGGCCAGGATCCCTGATCACCGGGGTGTTTCATATCCGTTTATGTGACTGGCCGTATATACAGATAGTAGTATATATGCTTTGTATAAAATGCCCCTCACAATGCTGTTTGTATTTGTTGTCTGGCTAGACGATATTTATCTAAGTTTCTTATATTATCTAAACAACACTGTTATCGACAACGCACTGGTCGCTCGGCAGATCAATGTAAATACTATGCTCTTTTATGGTCGTCTCATTACAGAGAAACTTGCATTCATTTTCCTAATCCTCCGTTTATTCAAATAATTACTTATCCCAAGTTGCAACTCGTTGTCAAATTAATTCTGTCAGTCTTTATAGTTATTTATCAAATAGATCCATTAGAACTTCATTGAAATGCAAACTATATTATTTGTATGTGCGTGATCATAACATTGATGAAAACGTCAACTGACAGAAAATAAACACAACGGGATTATAATAAAGTTAGAACGTAGATAGGGACACGGTCTAAGAAACGTGTCTTCGGTCAATATTACCGTTTCAGCCAGCACCTACGCCTTGAAATCCAGTTATTAGAGGCGTAGATGAAGTTTTCAGATGGTGATCAGATCAATGCATTTCCTAAAGACATGGGCATCGCAAGGCATCGGCGAGTGCCTCAATAGGCTAAAGTATGCCGACAATGTTTGTCTGACTTTCAGTGTTTTAATGAGACCAATTAATGGAACTTTCTTTAACCCTTTAAACAGGAGAGGTTTTTTTCTGACCAGGAACATGATACGCTATAACGTCATTAAATAGGACGGCTCTTCAGTAAATGTGTGAGGTAGACCTATCAATATTTGTAACGTGCAGCCCCAAGGCTGTGCCAGATAATGAACATGAACTCTTCTAATTGCTGCCATTGAACTGGCATGGAACATACCACTAGTGTTCAAAGGGTTAATAAAAAAATAGAATACGACATATTAATGAATTTTTAAGCGGTCTGTTCGACTTTTATTAGACCTCGACTATCGAGATACCGGGACAAAACGTTTTGTGTGGGAACATAAGAGCACCACAAAATAATAAGAAATGGCATACTGTTCTCAGACACAGGTGTGATGCACTTCCGCTTTGATAAAACCAAAACTAAAGGTTTAAGTTCGGCTTATAACGAAGAGAGAGACACGATATGGAGTGATTCGTCCTTTGAAACCCGGACGGGTTTTCAGTGTTTGCTTGAGGGGAATTGGTGGTATTTCTATCGTAAGCAAACCAGTCAACGAGGCTCCCCGGACCCATTCTTTGGAAAGAGATTTTATGTTGTTCTTGTGGGTATTTTTAGGCGAATATTATCTGTCACATCTGTTCATAGTATGTTTATTCATACATGTATAGTCTACCTCCAGTCTTCTGTTGTTGGTCCAATTATGGAGGTGAAAGGGCATATATTTCCTGTGCTATTATGAATTGTTCTTTGAGCCACCATAATAGGTATACTTGCCTCAACATAAATCATTAAAGTTCAGCCAATTATTTCTACATAAGCTGACCGCTTTAGAGGTGCCGATTCCCGAGTCTATTTTAGCGGTAAAGCAGCAGAACCAGTTTACCACAGTAAACAAGCTTTGCTAAAGATAATTCTTGGGGTTTTTTAATTGGTAATAATTTAAAACTATTGGTATGACTGGCCGGTCCCGTCTGAAAAATTCCGTCGGCTCTGTTGCAAGTAAATAGATAAAAGTAATAGCCAATGAGTCTCAGATGTCTTGATGTTACCAAAACCATCATAAACTTATCATACCATACATGATCGAAGCTTTTTTGAAATCAGTGGTTGGCTTTTATGTCGTAGTATTAATTTTTGTGATTGCGGGAAACAATACCGTTTGTGACGTTGTCATCTTACGGGTGGTCTATTGCTTAAAATTAAATTCCCTATGTATGAGCCAGAATCCTACATAAGCTAAAGACAAATATGTCAACACACTGGCATTCAAAATAACGACTAAACTGGCATCTACCTTGTATTATAACATTTGCACTGCAGAATCAATTAGCACGCTTAATAATAAGCTTTACGTAGATTCATGTGACAGGTATCTAAAATCAATATCCAGTTTACTAGCTGGCTGGCATTACTCAATTTCCTATTTCTTGGACAAGATGCGAAGGAAGCATCCTTACTTATTAAAAAAATGATGACCCGCGATCATTGATATCTCAAAAACTGGATTGCTGGCGTGTCAACGAAAAACATCACAATTCAGCTCCCCTCACCACCCCCCCCCCCTCCCCCCACACACACATAAGATGGCGTCAAGTCAAACAACACGATTATTACTCCCTTTGATGACGTGAAAACTGTTACACTGTGACTGCAGTTACAGAGTAACAGCTTTCACTCCATAAAACGTCACTGCCTGTACCTGGAACGAAAACTAGTTATACGGTATCAGCTTTCCAATATTGGCACTTTTTTACCGATAACAACTAAAACAAGTTGTAAATATTTATTTGTATTGTCGCGAAAAATCTGCACATTTCAAAATATTTATTTTTCACAGACATTAAAGCATTTGCCTCAATATTCAAAAACCGATCAACTATTGCGAGGCGTCGGGAAATTGGAAACCTTCAAGACACTTTTGTTGTTGTCGAACCTTGTTTATTTGTAGAAACACCGCCATTCAAAGATGGCGGCGGCTGAAAGACATTTCTGTATGTTGCCAATGTACATTCCAGCAAACCAGTTGTATAAAGATCAGTGACACCGATTTAACGACATTATAACAAAAAGCATATTGCCAAGGTGACAGCTAAAAGTTGCGATTTTCTTGTTTAAAAGTGTAAATATTTTCGATAATCTTTCTGAATGGGTTAAACATAAAACGTAAAGATAGGTATATGACGGACTCCGAAAACCGAATTGTCATTTAAACAGACAAGCAATAATTCGAGCGCTGGTAATAAAGTGTGAAATTTAACGTCCATTATTGAACATTTGTTGAACGCCTCCCACATCGGCGGACTGGATAAAACATTAAAGGTAGTAAAAGCCAGTACTCTCCTATAGTCATTATCTACGTAATTATGGGCAGTTAAGGGGTAATTATGGCGTAAACTGTACATCACATATGTTCTGGACACACACACACACATATTACGCATCTATCCTGTCTCAGAAATGTCAAAAGATACCAAAAAGTGCGTTTTCAAAGGAAATTTAAAGCGAGTATTAAATTAAGATAGATCTAAGCGGCCAAGTTCAAGAGAAGCGATTAAACAGAGAATTAATGTTCTGGCTATGGAAATAAAAATCGGGGGATTTCTCGAAAAATTCATTCCATTGCTGAAGGTGTGTAAGGCTGTGGGTCGTTGCGTGTAGATGGGGATGTCCCATGCTATAGGTCAGAGGAGGTGCCGCATCGGTGTGAAAGTATAAGCACGTTGTAATGTAGGGGGGGGGGGGGGCACAGAGTTCATATTTAGAATAGGAGCAGTCGCGGGCCAAGTCGGTGGCCATATATGAGAATAGGACCAGAAACACGAAGTTCGAGCTCAGAGAGCTATTTGCATTTAGGTAAACGGCATTACCCGTGTTAGAAGGCAAGCCATACGTAAGCAGAGAAGGCTTTGCCTGTATGGACATTATCAATTTGAGACAAACATAAGGGATAATTTAACCCCATTGGTGGCGACTGCTTGAGTGAAAAGCGTCAAGTAAAGTGACAATAAGCTAGTGGCAGTAGTATAGTGACATTCCGTCATATGTTAGAGCAGAGGAGTCCGATAAAGTGACAATACGTTAGTGGCCGTGCGACGGCAGTGAAAGGGTAAAGTGAAGAGCGACCAAGGAACCAATACTCGCGAAAGGTGGAAAAACAGCGACAACAGAGAATGCGGGCCCGCAAGTGACTCAAAAACTGTGTGGGTAGGGGGTGACTGCCGTTTTATTTTCTTATTCTTTTGGAGTCCATGTAAATCACAAATTATCAAATTTATTTATATATATATATATGTATTAAAATTGTTGTTTTCAGTGAACCTCTGTTGATTTATGCTTTTCGAGGAAAAGTTATTAACCCCTTCAGGATAAGAACCACCCCAACGGAAGTGAAACGGGCGAGTTCGTTACTGCGAGACATACTTTCACGCATGGATTCAGGCGACACTCCTTGGGTTTCGACTGAATACGCGGCGTGAATCTATTTCCCCCATCAACGACAAAGCCCCGGTTTACGACATATATGGATGCCAGGATTCACTTTCCACAGCCAGAAATGGCAAGCATATCCTTTAAAAATTGCCTTAAGTTTGAAAATGTGGTGTTGTGCCCTCATCGATACCGAGACTACATGATTGAATGTCATTTCTATCCCAACCATTTGCCGATAGAACCTTTTTCAATATCCACTCACGTTATAAATGGCTGTTTGTTGCAGATCTCTAAACGACATAATAACGATTCGCTCAAGGGGAATGTACACGTACACAGCTTGGTGAAAATCGTCGCAGACAATTTTTGTATTCATATTTTGTGATACCCTCTTGGTGCAGTTAAATTCTGTATCATTAATAAGATATTCTTAGGTCTCCAAACATTGTTTTAAAATCTAAATATTCAATAAACTCACTTTTAAAGAATATTTTTTCATGCACTTATTCTCACTGTTGGGAAGTACAACCTCTACCAAACAAGTGTTAATAGTTCTCTCTTTTTATGGATTTATGATCTGAAATCTGGAATTTTGATTTTTAATGCCATAAAATAAATAAGAGTGAAAGTTTGGTTAATATGTTAATGAAGCTGACGTAAACAGACAATAGCCATTTTGATGCATGCTGGGACAAAGGGTTTTCTCAAAAACAATGGTCGACAATTCCAGTCAGTCAAGTTATCCAGAGAGTGTTTAATCCAGATACCATGAGGAAACCACTGCAGAGACACTACAATTTCATGAATGTCCGGGTCTCTACTGTTTGAAAAACTTCAGCGATAGTTTTCAGACAACATTCTTCTTGTCTGGAGGCGATGTAACTGATACAGTTATGATCATATTAAAAGGAAGTCTCAGCTGGAGCACATCAGTTTGACTCTGATAAGCTAGAAATATACAAAATATTGAGTAACATTTCTCCTTCAGTGCTACTGGTACATTTAAATTGTATTTATGTGTAGACCTAAATCACGCTTCTTAACTCTTTACCCAACAAATCGACAGCATCCGCCCCGCGTAATATGCAAAAAATGAAAAATTTGAAAAATGGTATTTAAAATAGTAAATTTTGATATCGTTTTGCGTTGGGTAAATGGTTAGACACAAGAGAGAATGAAAAAATCATGCTGTAATTCAAATATCGAGTCAGGTTAAAACGTTTACAGTTCACGTAACACGTTTAAATGAGTTGAGAAGAGAAGGTACATATTCTTTCTGAGGTACTATCCAACAACTCTTTACCCAACAAATCGTCAGCATCCGCCCCGCGTAATATGCAAATTCAGCAGCTGAAAAAATATTATTTTCGAAAAATCTCAACAAAACCATATCATGTGACCCCCTCTTTGGAACGAGCTCGTCGAGCTCGTTCCAAAGAGTGGTTACGTGATATTGTTTTGTTGAAATTTTAAAAAAAAATTATATTTAAAATAAAAAATTTTGAAATCGTCTGCGTTGGGTAAAGGGTTAAAAATAAACTTTATTTAGATCGCATTACTGGGGTCATATCTGAGTGTTCCTTGGATTGAAGCTTTGTCAATATAATGGTACAGTACAGCCGCCGTGGACTGGTCACTTTCCACGGGTGGACAAAATTTCCACGGACGCAATAATATTAGATTCCAAACAATAATTACAAGAATAATCATCAAAAAATTAATTAATGAAGCACCGGGTACAGCCCGGTGCTTCATTAATTAAAATGTTGCTGCTGATGCCTTCTATTATCTGGTAAACACATGAGTGGACATCACTGCCCAAGTGTGGATTACGTCCAATCCATGGCGACTGTATTATACTTGTAATCTGTTAAATACTGCCATAGAAAACATTATTGAGTGAAATTACCAACCATTCTTTTTAGACAAAAACTCAGCATGGTAGAATTTGTTTGCACCATCTTCATTAACATATTTTAAAAAGTTCCAAACATTATTTCTTTGTGCATAATATAACAAATTTTCAGGTCTCAGCTCAAAAAAACTACAAACGGACAGAACCTTTGATGTTGGTTTTGTCAAGGCTTGCTCTCACCCTGATGAGAATGAGAGCATAGAAAAAAATGTTCAACTCTTAACCCGTTGAGTATTTTCTAGACAGTTTTATCAAATCTAGTCACGGCTGCTTGTTAAGCAGCCATGACTAGAGTTGATGAAAACTTCATCTAAATTTAATTCAAGGACATTGGCGAAAACATCCATTCAATTTACAAGGGGAAAACTGGATTAAATATGCCCAAATTTTACTTATTTTAGTGGCAAGACAAATCCTGTCCTGGGCAGGAATATCCACCAGCCGTAATGAGTTAAACGTGAAGTTGTGCAATATTTAAAAAGTTATTTATTATTTATTTATTTATTTATTTATTGGTGTTTAGAGTCACATACTTATGCACAATGGCTAATCATGACCGTGACAGTTTTACGGGTGGAGGTAGCTCCTCAACATTCTAACTCTGCTCAAGCTCCGCTCAAGCAGGGTTACGGCGGTTTAAACATGTGCACCATCGACGTGCAGTACGCCTAGTACACGGCATTACCGTGCCCCCCGTGTAGGCAACCGGGATAAAGTGCCTTGCCCAAGGACACAACGCGGGTCGTCCCGAACGGGGATCGAACTCGGACATCTAGCATAGAAATCCAACAGTCTACCGTTGAGCAACCGCCCCCCCCCCCCCCCCCCCCCCCCCCCCCCCCCCCCCCCCCCCCCCCCCCATTTAAACAGTTAAAAACAAAACTATAGTTCTCGGGTTATGTTATTAGTTGTATAGCCGGAATGTAAATAAACCCAACAGACATCACAAACTGGAATTAATAATCCATTTGGCCTTGTGTGCTATTTGGTATTTTTCCCCATATTGTTTCTCTTTACATTCCCCATAATGAGTTTGCTGAGATTGTGAATTCCTGGTGTGGTTTAACCAGGGATATAACGAAATTGAACCACCACGAACAGAATGCCAACTGCAGTTATTAAAGTCGCGTCTAGTTTTTGCAATTTTTAATAACATGACGACTCGTGTCTACTCAGTTGTGTTGGATCTCATTACTCCTCAGGAGATCTTTGTGGATGGATAGATGAATACCACGTGTAACAGTAAAGAACTAATTATTTGATGACACCTCTTTTCTTTCCATGTGAAGTATTTACATATTCAAAAGCACTCTGCTTCCCATGAGATTCAGAAGCTCTGAAAATTTTATTTTCCATCTGTAATTTTAATCCTTTGAACGTGATGGCGAATTTCATGTCAAATAAGGTCCATCGATTGAAGGAGTTCATTTTCATTATTTTGGGGTAGACCAATTCCTATTTTTAACGATGTGGTGGTGAGGAGATAGGATAGATAGATAGATCTTTATTTTGCAGTACACTAGTACAATGATTACAAAATAACATTACAACAAACAGGAACATAAGCTAGTATACGGCATGGAAATGGCATAGACTATAAGGCCGTCTTCCTGCCATTCCCGAAAGGAGAAAGATATCAAGTTTCTTTGGCACCAGTGTATCAAAGTGTTTTTCCCCAAAACGGGGTTGTCTGATCTTTTATTTATAAATCAGGGGGGCTAGAATGTATTTGAGAATTACAGGATGGGGGTAGGAGGATGAGATGTCAGAAGATTACTGCTGGCGGATGACACAGTCGGGGCACGTTGGATTGTCACATTTGGAGTTAGGACGCGAATAATTATTCAAGGCTTTATTAATTAAGGACTTTTTAAATCGGGGTCTATTTAATTGCTGGATTTGTGGGTCTATACTATTCCAGGTTCTTGGGAAGGAGTGTAATGGCAGCACAGCAGAGAACTGTGTTCTTGGTTTGCGGGTATCTAATTTACCGGTTTGCCTTGTATTCATTCTTGAGGGGTTTCTATATACTTGAAAGGTATCATCGAATGACATAGGGAGTTTTTTGTTCGTCCAGTCGTGCATAAAAAGGGAGACGTGACGGCTGTAGAGATCATTGAATTTCAGAATGCCACAATCTCTGAAAAGGTGATCTGTATGGGAGAGATATGATTTTTTTGTTATGACCCGGACAGCTCTTTTTTGTAGTTTTAGAATTCTACTGGTGTAGGTCGAATGGCCCCAGACCTGGATACCATATATCAGATGACACTGAATCAGTGAGAAGTATAAAGTTTTCATTACCTTCGTGGGTAAGAAGTTCTTTGCCCTATTCAGTACAAAAATTGCACTTGCTATTCTTGAGCACACCACAGATATATGCTCTTTAAATTTCATATTTTCATCCATACGTACGCCAAGAAATTTGATAGTTGTTTGTTCTTGCTCGTTACCAACTGGCTCAATATTTGTATTGTTTAGAAATAGTTTAATATCGTTTACCTTATACGAATCGTTTTGTGGATGAAGTAGCATATATTTGGTTTTAGTAGGGTTGAGGGCTAGTTTGTTGGCAGAACACCAATGGTTTATTTTGGCTAGTTCGGAATTTATACTTTCTGTAAGGGTGTCAAGATTGTTACTTGACCTATAGGCCGTTGTGTCGTCAGCAAAGGAAAGTAAACTGAGTTCTGTAGATTCGTTAATATCGTTGATGTACAGTAGAAATAAAAGTGGGCCAAGAATGGACCCCTGTCGCACTCCTGTATTTATTGGTAACGTTTCTGAAATGGTATTCAAGAATGAAACAAATTGGCTTCGTTCAGATAAATAACTTTGAAACCACTGATGGGCAATACCTCTAATACCATAGTATCCCAGTTTCTGGAGTAGGATCGAGTGGTCCATGGTGTCGAATGCCTTGGAGAAGTCGAGAAATATAGAAAGGGTGCAATTCGTTGTTGGTTTGTCATTTTCCGTTACCACGCTATTCAGTAGGTGCAATATAGGGTGGACAGTTGAATGTTTTGTTCTGAACCCAAACTGGTACTTATATAAGATTTTATGTTTGTCTATGAAATCCACTAGCCTTTTATACATTAACTTTTCAAGTATTTTTGAGAACGTCGGGAGAATACTAATGGGGCGATAGTTATTAAACATTTGAGAGTTACCAGACTTGAAGACTGGTATGACTTTGGGTATTTTCATTTTGGTTGGCACATGACCGGATGAAAATGAAGTGTTGATGATGTGTGTTAATGGGCTGGCGATCTCACAAGCGACGGCTTTCAAAAGTTTTGTAGACATTTCATCTCGATCTCTTGTTGGTTTTGAAAACAATTTGCAAATACTATAGATAACCTCCTGTGTATTCGTTGGCGTTACAAATAGTGAGTTTTCATTATTGTGCTTCATATAATGTGAAAAGTGAATATTTGTGTCGGGCACTTGGTCACCTACTGATTTCCCAATATTCGCAAAGAATGCACTGAACTTGTCAGCAATTTGTTTGGGGTCGTTTAAAGTGATATTGTTATCGACAAAGGTATTTGGGGGCTCAGTTTTTCGATCCAATTTATTAATGGCTTTACGTAATATTTGCCAAGTTTTTTTGAGATCGTGTTTATTATCTAACAAGATATTATGATAGTAGTCTGACTTGCTTGCTCGTTTGGCACGATTGAAGATGTGACAGAACTGTTTGTAGTTCGCGATATTTTGGGTTGTTGGAAATTTCAATTTTGTCCTGTACAGCTTTTGTTTGTGTGGGGAAGACTCTAATAATCCAGCCGTCATCCAGGGCTCGCGTCTAATATATTTAGAATGTACTGATGGTACTTCTAATGGGAAGGCTTCATTAAATGCTTTGTAAAATGTATCGATGAACAAGTCGTATGCTAGGGTGACATCGGATGTGTCGAAAATGTCGGAAAAATCACTGCCCAATAGGAGCCTCTTGAAGTGGTCAATATTTTCTTTCTTAAAGGAGCGGTTATGACTTTGTGTTGGGCGTGCATTTTGTTTTTCCAAGTCACCAATGCAGAACGTTGCAAAGTGATCACTGATATCCGAAATGACAATCCCTGATACGTGTGTAGTGGAGTCATTACTAAAGATATGATCAATAAGAGTTGCAGAAGTTTCGGTAACTCTCGTCGGCTTAGTGAAGAGGGGCAAGAAGCCTGAGCTAAATATAGAGGCAATAAAAAGTTCAGTTTTGTTGTGACTAGCGAAGTTGAGTAGGTCAATATTGAAATCGCCCATAAGGTAAGCTTTTTTATTCTCCAGGTTGATTTTATTCAATAGTTCGGACATTGTGGACAAGAAAAGGTCAAGGTCGGCTTTTGGTGCGGTGTTGGGTCTATAAATGATTCCAATAATGCATTTCTTTTTAGAGGTTGTTTCGATGAAAAGAGATTCAAATACGTGAGGTATGAAAATTGACAAATCACATCGTTGTTTGAAGCCAATGTTGTCATTAATAAATAAGCCAACACCCCCTCTGCCATCATCATCTGTTGGTCGTGTTTGATGAATTAAAGGGTGATAGCCTTCGAGTTCAAAACATATATCTTTTTTTACTTCAAATATTTCAGTAAGCCCCACAACATCAAATATAATTTTCCTAGGGTACATGTCACATAAAAGATTTTGAATGTTCTCAAAGTTAGCACTCAAACTTCGGCAGTTCAAATTAAAAAGTGAGAATGACTTAGTTTTTTCTGGTATTTGCTTGCTAAAATTTTCTGGTATATAATACTTACAGCTCGAATTGTCAATAGTGTAGGGTGGGTCAGTGTCACTACCATCTATACCCAGTGAAGTGTTGAACTTGGATATGAAGTCAAAAGCCTCAGAATTCTGAATCTCATCAAATGGAATATTATTAGCCATAGTCCACGATCAAGTAAAATTTACAAAAGAAGTCGAGCACTTGCGAGATCGCACTGATGCCAAAGAAGTATGTCAGGGGACAAGAAGTCATAGAATGACGGGAATACCCTTTAAAAGATATGGTCCAACGTATAAGACAAGTAGAGAAACCAGATGTTAAAAGACACCATACTCAAATTCTTTCGTGTAGACACGCTCACTTGTGCCCACACAAATGCGGGTAATCACACACGCACGCAATCAAACACCTACGCACTTAGTGTACATCCTGCCAGCAAATACAGGGTGGTTGGAAGCATATACCCGAGGGCATATATATGCCTGAATATCAATGGGCATGCAGTCGCATACCCATGATGTGGATTCATTTAGTGGGTAGCTCTGCAATATTGAATCTGTGACGAGGTAGTCAGATTGCATGTATCTTACATTTTGACTATGGTCGTCGGATGGATGAAAGAGATGGGGTGGGGTACACATGTCTTTTCGGTTTCAAATTAGATACCAAATTTGCGTGTTGTGCGCGTTTTCATACATACAAAACAGTCGCCGCGGATCGACGTCAATCCGGGGGATTCATCTAATGGGTAGTCACGCAATATCACTCCTGTGATGGACAGGGTGACAGAAGACTTTCTGTGTATCTGTTGACTATGGTTGTCGGGGAGGTGAAGGCTTGGTACACATTGTCGCGTGCGAACCACAAGACTCTATTTTCCACTGGAAGATAGAACCCTATGGTTCCCATGCGACGATATGTTGGCCCACTTTCAAATTAGTTATCTAATGTGCGTGTTGCGCTCACACCGGCCTCAATCCAGGTAGATTCATCTAATGGGTTGTCACGCAATATCAATCCTGTGATGGGCAGGGTGATAGAAGACTTGCAGTGTATCTGTTGACTATGGTCGTCGGGGAGGCGAAGGGTAGGAACATATTGTCGCGTGGGAGCCAAACGACTCTATTTTCCACTGGAAGATAGAAGAACCCTAAGGTTCCCACGCGACGATATGTTGGTCCACATTCAAATTAGTTATCCAATTTGCGTGTTGCGCACGTTTTCAATGTAACACAAAAACAACTCGCCTTTGCTTGGTTGCATAAGGATGTATACACATAGATCCTTTTACCCACACATTCGTGCAGATGCACGCATGTTTACAGGGATGTGCTCATTTGCTTACATGAATGTGTGGAATTTTAAATACAGGCAGCACACCTTAAACTGTAACACGATGTGTACAGCGATCGTTTGCATATTCAAGGGAGGTGATATTTAAGGATATGGGATTGGGATACCAATCGTTTCATTTGGGCACGTATATGGGAAGATTTCCAACGTAACAAGTCACACATAAGGCGGTATACACATAGATCCATTCACCTACATACTCGTGCAGATGCACGTATGTTCGCTGAGGTGCATTCATTTGCATACATAAATGCGTAGAATTTCAAATACATGTGTCGACGATGGTCGTCGGAGAGGTGAGGGAGATGAAGGGGTGGAGGGGTTAGGGGTTGGGTGCACATCGTCGCGTGAGGATCACAAGACTCCACACGCTTTCAGTGTCACACAAAGACAACTCGCCTATACAGGATTGCAAAGGGGGGGGGGGGGGGGTTATACACACTGATCCTTTTACCCACATACTCGTGCAGATGCTTTCCCGTGCATCCTGTAAGAGTGCATTCGGATGGCTAAATAATTTTTGGAGGGTACAGTGATAAAGGGTGGAAATTTAGGGCACGCTGTGTGTATACGAAGTACTATCTAAGATAGTTGGGTGGATGAGGTGGAATGAAGGAGAAACAGTGATCCTATTTAAATCGAATGAAAAAACAGAGGTCCTTTTTAACTGCTTGAGGGCGAGATTTTTGGTGGTCTAAATTTGTTCTTCCAAACCCGCTCTGCCACAAACCACTGGAGAGTGCCCACATTCACCCTCCAACAATCTGCAATACAACAAGTTTATATAAACAAAATATTTTGTTTTGCGTTTAACTGAACACGTGCACGTGCGCATTTGATATATTGGTGAAAGAATGAACATTACCTAATTTGTTTTCCAAAGACTTTTCTATCTCAGACTATTGGAGACCGCCCACTGGCACCCTCCAACAATTTATAACAGAGCAAACTTATGTAAACAAAATATTTTTTGCGTTTGACAGAACGCGTATACGTGCGCAGTTTATGTGCTGGGGAAAGAATAAACATTACCTAATTTGTCATTTAAGAATTGTTCCATCTCGAATAGGCACTAAATAACATGTCGCAATAAAATAAACTTGCATAACCAAACGTATACGTGCACATTTGCTTTATCCGGGAAAGAATGAGAATTACCTAATTTGTTGTTCAAAGATTATTGCATCTCAAACAATTGGAGACTGCACATAGGCACCCCCCAATAATCCGCCATTGAACGGACTTATATATACAAAATACTTGCTGCGTTCTACTGAGCATGCACACGTGCACATTTTGGTGTATCGAGGAAAGAACGGCCATGACCTAATTTGTTATTCAAAACTTGTTCAATCTCAAACCAATGGAGACTGCCGATTGGAACTCTCCGATAATTTGCCACAGAACAGGCTTATATAAACAAAGTATTTTTTGCGTTTGACTGAACATGAAACATGAGCAAGGAAAATGTTGTCCGTCCTGGTACAGGTTACATATGTAATAAAATGTTTATCTGTTTTAAGCTGATGATATGAACTTATGGAAAAGTTGTTAATGATTAGGTATCTACTGCACACTCATTAATTGCAAGAACATGCTTATACATGCATGCACTTACATGCACATATGCAGAGGAGTTCGCAAAGGGAGGCAAAGGAAAAATGGATACAAAAATACACAAGCATTGTGGGGAGGGATGGGGGGCTAATCAACCCTCGAGCATTACATCAACCTCGATAAGTTCATATATGAATCCGTGGTAGATGTGGAGGTAAATGTAGTAAAGGAAAAACTGTGGTCCTATTGAAATCGAAAGAGAACAATGGTCCAATGTAACTGATTGAGAGCTTGATGATTTTTCGTGGTCTAGTTTGTTACATAAAACTCGATCCATTACAGGCCATTGGAAAATGCCCATGGACATTCTCCAATAGTTTGCAATACAGCAAACTTATATAAACCAAATATGGTTTGCGTCCGACCGAATATGAAACATAAACATGGAAAATGTTGACTTTTGTTCTGGGTAAATAAATGGGTAAAAATGTGCGGGGTGGGGGGTGCATAACTAGTGAATGAGTAGATCGAAACTTTGCCAAGCATTATGCAAACTTATATAAACCAAATATGGTTTGCGCCCGACCGAAAATGGAAAATGTTGACTGTTGTTCTGGGTAAATGAATTGGTATTAATGTGTGTGTGTGTGGGGGGGGGGGGGGGGGGGGGTAGTGAATGAATAGATCGAAACTTTGCCAGGCATTATGCATAAATACACCAGTATGGGATGGTAAGGGGGGGGGGGGGGGGGTCTTCATCAACCCAGAGCATAACAGCAACCTCGATAAATTCATATATAAATTCGTGTATATGTGGATGGAGACGGAGTAAATGAAAAGGAGTGGTCATATGTAACTGAAAAGGAGTGGTCCTATGTGACTGATTGGGCATGGGATCATTTTTGGTAGTCACATAAAACTTGTTCTTCCACTACAAACCAATAATTTGCAATAGAGCAGACCTATATGAGCAAAATATTGTTTATGTTTGACTGAATATAAAACATAAACATGGAAAATGTTGGCTTTTGCTCTCTTACTGGTTACACATTCATGTTATGTGTTTATAGATGATGGCGTGAACATTCGGAACATTCGGAAAAGTTAATAATGGTTGTTATTTTTGTTTGCATCCACATGCAAGTATTTACATACTTATGTGGGTAGTAGTGGTAATTGAATAGATTTAAACTCTGCCAAGCCGGAAAGGAAAGTATGTATGCACAAATTTACCTGTAAGGGGGGGGGGGGTGTGCTTCTCCAACCCCGAGCACGGCTGTAACCTCGATAAATTCATGCATAAATTCGTGTGCATGTAGAGGTGCATACACACACACACACGCGCGCGCGCACACAAATAATTATATATGCGCGCGTGTGTGCACGTATGTGTATAAATTTTTCATAATCAAGGTCTCTATATAGGTAATTTATTGCACATAAAAAGAATTCGGAGATATGCGAGGAATCAAGACACTATGGGTGTTGGTGTGACTGCCTACTCGACATATTCTTTCCATCTCCCAGATACAGATTCCCTAAACTCCAGAATGACTCGTACACAGGCGACTCTGATTCTGGTTTTGAAATGTTTATCGGTCCTCAGCTTATAGGCTATATATAGATAGTCTGCCCCGCTCTCTTTTCAGAGAGGGGAGTAAGTCAGTTCTAATGCTTTTCCTTGTCCCCTTAAGCTTGGGTGCGGCCTTTAACATGTCCTGTTTATCTCTATCATTCCCTAGTCTAATGATTAACGGTTTGGGTGGTGGTGATGCTGAGTTTGAATTACCAATATTGGAGGAGGGGAGCCGGTGTATATTAACAGCACGACTCACAACATGGGATGCATCGGAATCGCTATATCGTAAATCTTCCTTGAGAAACTGTTCAACTCTGCAGTACGGATCTTCTCCAGATGTCTCACGAACTCCATACAGGAGGAGATTATACTTCCTGTCATGGATCTCACCCAGGAGCCGTTTCTCCTCGAGCTCGGTAAATTTGGCTTCCAACTTTAATTGAATATCTGGAATTAGTACACCTTCCACATCTTCAAGTTTTTGAGCATTATACTCCACAGAGTGAATTAAGTCGATATGTTCTGATTTCATCGCACTAATTGTTGTGTTGATGGCTGTGATTTCGTTTTTTAAAAGCGACACCTCGGATTTTATTTGAGTCATTTCTTGTCTCAGGTTTTCCATACCAACAGTAGAAATTTTTTCTAGTTCAATTATTAATTTTTTAAGATCTGAATTGCTAACAGTTTCTAGACTTGATCTACCTGACTTTGTAGAAGACATTGTCAACACGGGAAATCAATGAATCAATGAAAACTACTCACACGAGAATAGGAGAGAGCATCTACCAGTTCAAAGTTTTTGACTTGAATCTCAGTTCATAACATGAAGATCAGAACTCAATTGCCATAAAATAATATCAGAAGCGTACATCTGTTATCTCAAGTTGAAGAAAATGATGATCATCGATGATAAAAAACATTTTATAAGAGGGTTTTCCCACGATCTGACTCCTTAGCTCCACTCGGTTTCCGCCATACTGTAGGAGACACCTCCTTCCCCGATAATTTTGCCGTCGGGACATTTTCGTCTGGACTGGTCGTCAGAATATACCTTCGACGAAAGCCTGCCTTGATGAAGTTGGAATATTAGTCATTCCGGACTTGAGTCATCGCAGTCGTTACAAATCAGTTTTATACCCCTCCCCAATTGGTCATCTTCGCATCGTCCCTGATTATATGGGATGGTAGTAAGAGAGCGAGATAATTTAAAATTTAAAACAAATTTTAAGAAACAAAATTCGAAACTAAAGACGACTTACAACAGGAGACGACTTACAAAAGTTTTAAGCTTGTTGTCGAATATTGCCACTTACTTTGTTTTTTTTAACAATATTTTTTATGTACATTATTGCTCGTAAGATAATCAAGTTTTCTAACGATTAACATATTCACCTTTCCAAATAAATATTGATTAGATTAACTTTTAGAAGCCGGGAGTCGGGTTTTTTTTTCCTGTGATGTAATACGGCAGACAATCTGACTGTGACGGTTCGGCTATCTTTGGGCTGGGGGAGTATTAAGCACTGGGCACGTGCTTCTAGTCAAGTATCGTCTGCCTGTATAGGTAGACAACACTTGACTAGAAGCACCTGCTTTACTGTAAGTTTTTCGCGGCATGTCATGTTCAATACATTCATTCTGATTTCCGGCTTTCCAAGAGTTAAGCATATTTATCCAAGCCAACTCAATTTAATAAAATACAATGGGAGGTGAAATTAGCTGAAGTGTTTTTTTATATTAGAACAGTGGCATAGCCGGGGGGGGGGGGGGGGGCTGGGGGCCCTAAACTTTTAGCCACCCCACCAAACTTTGCCCAGTGCAACTTTCACATAACATTTTGAAATGTACATCATGTTACCCCTCGATGGAACGAGCGCATAGAGCTCGTTCCATTGAGAGGCCACATGATGTGGTTTTGTTAAAAATTTGTTGAACAATATATTTTCTTCGACTGCTCCATTTGCAATCTTCGCGCTGATTAGTAGCTGTTTTTAGTCAAATCTTGGTCGTCAACATGTGTACAAAGGCATCTAAAACTTTGTTAGCAAAACACTGCTACGGTATTTTGCGATGCAGCCTTAAAACTGTTAAAAGTCTGCAGACAGGGATATACTTTTTCTGAGACAATAAACTCTGCAAAGTTAGCATAAGGTGTTCAGCGGTTGAATTAATAGGAATTCACTACAAAATAGGCATAATTTTGCCGATACATGAAAAATCAGAACAGGCATTTGAAATGACAAAACTAAATTATTTAATCAAAAAAGTGCCATTATGAAGACATGCACGGCCACCATGGACTGCTCATTTCCCACGAGTGGGCAATATTTCCACGGAGGCAATACTATTTTATTCCAAACACTAATTATAGGAGTAATCATCAAAAATTTAATTAATTAAGCACCGGGTACAACCCGGTGCTTCATTAATTAAAATTTTGCTGATGATGATTTTTATTACCTGGTAAACACATGCCTGGACATCACTGCTCATGCGTAGATTACGACCAGTCCACGATGACTGTACTGTACCTTTTTCAGAACTTTCTGAATCTAATGGGGTCCCATTTTGGCCCTGAATGACAGCTGTTCTTAAAATGTATACAGAAAAATCCCTGGAATGCCATTTACGTTCCAAGCGTTCTGAATAAAGTTGATTAGTGATGCGTTGATTTTGTCGGTGTGACATTTATTATCTCGACTCCATTTATCGGTGCATTACCAATCTGTGCTTGTACGAACTCGATGAAAAGATATAATAAGAAAATCAATCAGTCTCTTCACAAACTGTGTGCCTATAATTTCAAGCTTCAGTTGGTGATTTAAAATTTGTTTCTAGAAGATATTATTAATAAGACCATGTACTCAAACCTGATTACATTTTGTGGTAGACAATATCAGAGAGGATGGACGAACCAACATCGTGTGTGTTCATAAAGGGTGATTTGATGCAAGTGTTGAGATAATTTGCCAACAACCGACTACGACAATCAAAATTAATATTGTTCTTGAATGGTGAATTTAAGAGAAAACGCAAAGTGTAGAAAGCAAAATTATTCGTGTTCTATTCGATGTAATTCGAGGACGTTATATAACATCCCCCGAGTGCAACTAAGTGCTATCTGCAATACTCAAGGACTGCAGGTTGTCAAGGTGATAGCTTAAAGTTGCGATTTTGTTGTTTAAAAAGTGTATTTATTTTTGATAATCTTTCACGCTCGGGCTAAAGGCACCAGAAATTGTGTCTGGATGACGGACCCTGACGAATCGATTTGTCACTTAAACAGACCAGCAATAATTTATGCGCTGCTAATTTAGTATGGAATTTTATGTCAGTTATCGCGTTTCTTTTTAACGTCATAATGGAAGTCTCGTGAAAGATTAAAGGTAGTAAAAGCCAGTGTTCCCCTGCACTCATTATCTATGTAATTATGTCCAGTTAATAGGTAATTGTCGTAAAAGCAGCACATCGCACATGTTCTGGACACACACCTATATTAATGTCCTTGCGATCGGATAAGAGTCGGGGGTTTTCTCGAAAAATTCATTCCAGTCTCAAGGTGTGTAAGACTGTGGGTCATAGGCGAGGGGTGGGGATGTCCCATGCTATAGGTAAGAGGAGGTGCCGCGTCGATGCGAAAGTATACATACTAAAAACTAAAGTGTTAAAACTGACACATTCAAGGTGTTAAACCCATTCTAACTCTTAGGGTTTGATTTTAACACTCAAGTGCAATGCTTTAAGCACTAAGACATTACAATCGTCAGACAGCTGAAACTTGAATGGATGGCACTTCCCATGTGTCTAGCATTGGTGGTTCTTCCAGAATCGTCCATAATTTGATTTGCGCTTGGATGGTACATTATTAAAAGGACACAACGCAGATGACGCGGATCAGGCTCGAGAGTTGTTTCCTTTTAAGTGTCGCGACTTTACACTTGTCAAGTGGTATTATTGTAACACCTGTCAAGTTCTGGGATATATACACTTGAACAAAGTGCTAGTTCCGCACTTAGTAAGTGTTAAATTCAGCACTTCAGTTGTAGTTTTTAACAATTCAGTTTTTAGCGTGTAGGGACGTTGTAATGTAAGGGGAGCCACATAGCTCATATTTAGAGTAGGAACAGTCGCGTGCCAAGTCAGTGCCCTTATAAGAGTGTAGGAAAAGAAGCTCACGAATGTTTGTATTTACGTAGACGGTATTACCTGTTGTAGAAGGCAAGCCGTACTTAGAAAGAGTAGGCTTTCCCTGGATGAACATTGTTCTGAGATAAATGAGGGTTAGCACTTGATACCCTAAGTGGCGACTGGTTGAGTGAAAAGCGTCAAGTCAAGTGGCGAAACATTAATGGCCGCGCGACGGCAATGGTAGAGTGACATCCCGTCACATGTTAGAGGAAAGGCACCCAATAAAGTGACAACACGTTAATGGTCGAGCGGCGGTAGTGATAGATTACAAAATGTAATCAGGCTTGAGTACATGGTCTTATTGATATCTTCTGGAAATAAATTCTAAATCACCAACTGAAGCTTGAAAAGGCTACCATAGCCCAGACACTACGTTGAGCCGAGAAGACCAAATACCAGCGACAAAGAAGAACCAATGAGCGACAACAGAGAATGCGGGCCCACAAAGTGGGTAGGATGTTATTGACGTTTGTGTTTTATTCATTGGATTTTATGTAAGTTACAAAATACTATATGTATTAAAATTGTTAATTTCAGTGAACCCCTTTTGATTTATGCTTTCTGAGGAAAAGTCATTGGCCCCTTCAGGATGAGAACCACCCAAACAAAAAATGAAACGGGCGGGTTCGTCACGGTGAGACATACGTTTACGCATGTATTCAGGCGACACTCCTGAAGTTTTGACTGAATACGCGACATGAATCTAGTACTCCAAGAACGACAAAGCCCGGTTTCCGACACAGATGGTGCCTTGTTGCACTCAAGCGACGTTATCATAGTTTCTGCGTCACTGCAATTACATTTTCCACCTCAGATTGATGATAGCATATTGAGACACTCCAACCGTTGTATCCAAAATGTTCTGTTCCAAGATATTGTATACTATTAAAACAAAGTAGGGGATATTTGATGAAAGTGAGATATATGAAGAAATATATTTATATTTTCATCAAAAAGACAGTTGAGGCACTGCACTGTGACATCTGGTGAATGATTTCAGCGATAGTTGGGTGTCTGACAAGCACCCATTCCACGCACTGAGCTGTAAAATACATGGACGGGCAGTCAGAGAATTTACCACATTCAATCAAAGTCTTCAGTACCTTGTAAATCCTCCACGGTTCGGGAGACAAGCGCAGATCCGACGTGGCATACTCCTCATCAAACGTCCAATATCAGCTTGACTGATGTTATTCCATTCTTCCTGCAGTGCAGCGGCGAGTTCCTGGACAGGACATTGGTAGGGGATGCTGGCGTAGGCGCCTTCCAAGCATATCCCAAACGTGCTCGATTGGTGAAATGCCTGGACTTAGTGCTGGCAAAGGCAGTGTAGTGAAGTTCTTCCCCTGGAGGAAATTGTGTAGCTCTTTCATTGTCATCTTGGAAAATGAATTGACGGCCGTGACGTCGAGCAAATGGCACAACATGAGCTGCTAACATGTTGTCACGGTAGTACTGTCCTGTGACGCGCTCTTGGATGGCATGTAATGCTGTTCTGCTTGTGATGGTTATGCCTTCCCACACCATAACCGATCCACCACCAAAACGATCGTGCCACCTAACGATTACATCATGGTATCGTTCGAAACTCTGTTTCGCCTGTTGTGGAAGTCGAGAATGAACCTCGGTTCATCGGAAAACCTGACTTTGCACCACCGACGATTGTCCCAGCGCTGTCGTGCTCCACACCAATTACGCCTTGCTGCGATGTGACTTTCAGTCAAACGTGGAATTATTCGAGGTCGTTGAGAGTATAAATTCCAGACGATTTCGATAGTCTGACCACTGACTCGTACATCTGTCGCTCGATGCAGCTGCTGTCCAATTTCTGAGGCACTTTGATGGCGGTTACGTAATGCTGTGGTTCGGATGAAATGATCCTGGTTAGCAGTTGTCGCCCTTGGATGACCCGACCGACGTCTGTCATCAACATTGCCTGTCTGACGGTAGCCTGTCCACAACCTGCTAATCACCGATTGAGTAACGTTGAGAATTTGAGCAACTGCAGTCTGTCTGTTGCCAGCTTCCAACATGCCAACGGCACGTAAACGTTCGCCACGCGTCAGTCTTCGCATACCTCAAAAGCTACGTTTCGACCAGAAACTATCGATGAACTAGTTTATACCAAGAAAAGAACTATGAGACCTCCGAAAAAGCTCGCCCAGTACAAATGAAAATTTCAAAACGTACCCCACAGACATTAACGAGGCGTTCGTGCGAAAAACCTGCACGAGGTGGGTCGGTGACTTTCATGATCCACACAAAACTTGGTAACATATTGATGTGTCCAATCACGCATATCCAATATCATTTCCTGAAAATATCAACATCAGTTTGGATATCCTCTACTTTTCCTGAATAGTATATACACTGGAAAGGACTCATTCGACCCTTTCGAGCAGTGTTGCATCTTAAAACTGTCTCACCGGCTTTTGAAGCAAACAAAAACTCAATCACCAGTTTAATCTCTCCTCGACGCTTGTTTCTTCATACAGATGAATCCCATCGATTTCAAAAAATCAAAATCCCACTTCCAAGACAACAGTCTTTGGCATCCACATCCTAACAGAAGAGCTGAATTATTCATTTCTGTTACGGGAAACTGACCCCTTGCAGTAGCCGGAAAGTATCTTTCTTAAACATGTTTCATACATATTGAGAAGGTTTTAATAGCACCAACATGGAAACATGTTTTGGTAAAACATAGAAACAAGCTTACTTCTCTTTAATAGTAATTAAAATCATGCTCACCTATGTTACTACCTGTGAAAAGACTGTGAGTTAAATTTTAGCTTTTAACCCCACTCTCGGTGTAAAGCTTCTACTTTGGTCAAACAGTTTTACAATGGGAATTCCGTAACAAAGATTTACTCCTATATTAGGAACTACATCCAGCTTGACCTTTGACATGACCCAATTTACCGACTTCGATATATTCACACTTTGCGATGTTTCATTCAACCAAACGACGTTTTGCGGTACTATCTACTACGTGCAATAACTTATTAAGTTTAAAATACCTACAATTAATTATTTCAAATAAAATTTAAGAATCGTTAATAAAAATTTGATTGAAAAAGCAAGTAAGTAAGTGATAACTTTATTTGCAAAAGACATTATAATACATGTTTATAACATAATTGCCCAAGAAACAACAAATAGTATTAATAATATATCACATCTAGGATTTATGAAGCTACATATTTGTCTTCTGCAGGGAGGTGACATAGCCAGCTGGCTGTATTACTGTCACCCACCTCAGGGAAAGGGAAAATGTAGAGTATGGAAAGACAAAAAAGTGGGAGATAAAAAAGCAACGAATGAGGGAAAAAAAGTGAAGAGAGAGAGAGAGAGAAAGAGGGAGGGAGGGAGAGGAAGAGAGAGAGAGAGGGGAGAATCGGCTGCAACTGAAAATAACATGTAGAGTAGAAAAAATAAAGTAAAATATATATATGTAAGGAATGAACTCTGCAGTCCTGGTGATAAGTGGAATTTGATTTCATTCTTGCACTGAGAGGGGGGGCATACATGGGAATGTGATATTTTGCCCAGAGCCAGCTGAGAGATTTGAGTTCCTCGTTGGCAGTTTGTGTTCTGGAGTTTTCAGGAATCAACCCTAATTAATAAGGACTTTTCGGACTTATTCCGTGAGTATGTAGTGTCGCGGGAGTCGGTACTTCCCGACATTCGTGGCATGATCTGTTACTACATTTGACAGAGGCTTCATACGAGCCTAGAAACGTGTTGGTCATCTTTTTTTTAAACTGTGCTCGTGGTAAATTTCGAACCAGTGGGTCAATGTCATTCCACTTTTTTGGAAATGTGTGTAAGGGGAGATTTGCCGTGAACTGTGTTCGGGGCTTGAGTTGTTTAATCTCACCTCTGTATCTGGTAATCCTGTCGGTTTCGTTCTTGTTAAGATTATATAGACTATATAACGATAGTGGTAAGTTGTTGTGGGTCCAATCATGCATAAATAATAGGATATTTAGCTTATATAGATCGTCCAGTTTCAGGATTTTATTTTTCTTGAATAGGGGCTCAGTATGTGTGTTGTACTTTTTATTGTTTATTATTCGAATGGCACGTTTTTGAAGGATACTTAATTTCTTTATAGCCGGCACGTGTCCCCAGATGTGTATCGCATACATCAAATGACTTTGCACTAGCGTAAAATACAGAATTTTCAGGGTATCGAATGGTAAAAACTTTTTTATTCTATTAATAGCCCAGATGGATTTGGCTATCTTTGAGCTCAGATGAGAGATGTGGTGCTTGCAATTTAAGTTTTCGTCTAAATCAGCACCGAGGAATTTTACTGTTTGGACTTCGTTTTTGTTCCCTACTTGTATTACATGTTTATTGTTTATAGTTATGGGAGTGGCAACTAAGTCCCATGTGTCATGTGGGGGTGTAGTAGCATGCATCTTGTTTAGGTGGCATTGAGTGACAGTTTATTCGCGGAGCACCAGTCTGCAATTTTGTCAAGTTCCTTATTTGTTGTTTCTGTCAATATGTCAAGGTTGTTGTCGGCCGTTGATATCGTAGTGTCGTCGGCAAAAGACAAAAGGTTTAGAAGTGTTGATTTACTGATGTCATTGACATATATCAGAAAAAGAAGTGGCCCCAGGATTGAGCCCTGGGGAACTCCACATGATATATTTTCAAAAGTCGATGAACACTCTTTATACTGTACATACTGTTTTCGACCTGACAAATAACTTCTAAACCATGAATTAGGTATCCCCCTTATTCCATAGTATTCGAGTTTATGTAAGAGTATAGAATGGTCTATAGTATCAAAAGCTTTAGAAAAGTCAAGGAAAACTGATAAAGTTCGGTCCTTTGTAGGCTTGTCATTGTTCAGGGCAGCGTTGTGGATGAGTTGTAATATAGCATGTATTGTAGAATGTTTTTTCCTGAATCCAAACTGAAACTGATATAAACTATCATGAGCCGATAAAAAATTTAACAGGCGATTATACATTATCTTTTCCATAACTTTTGAGAATGCTGGAAGTATGCTGATTGGCCTGTAGTTGTTAAAAATACTGGAATCTCCCCCTTTGTGGATAGGAATCACCTTCGCTATTTTTAGTCCGTCGGGTATTACCCCAGATGAAAATGTAAGATTTATTATGTGTGTTAGAGGTCCAGCTATCTCTGATATAGTTTCTTTAAGTAACTTTGTGGATATATTAGTGCAATCTTTACTTGTTTTAGTACGGAAATTCTTTACTGTTGAGATAACTTCTTGTAGATCTGTTGGATAGGCGAAAAAGAACGACGAATTATTATTATTATTATTATTATTATTATTATTATTATTATTATTATTATCATTGTTATTGTTATTATTATTATTATTATTATTGTTGTTACTGTCGCCGTGAGAATTATTGTCACTACGGATATTGTTGTTGTTGTTAGTTAGGTTGGCGTTGTTAGTGTTATTATCCTTCAAGAAGTCCATAAAGTGTTTGGTTGAGGGGGGTATCAGTTCACTAGTGACTTTACCGATGTTGGAGAAGAATGAATTAAATTTATTTGCGATTGATTTGTTATCGGTTAACTGGTTATCGCCGTCAATGAAAGATGATGGTGCACAAGGTACACGTTTTGGATTGTTAATAGCACACTTTATAATCTCCCATGTTTTTTTATGTCATACATATTCTGTGTTAAAGCTGTATTATAGTAATTGACTTTACATGTTCTTTTTAGCTTATTAAACTCTCGACAGTAGGATTTATATATTCTGGCATTGTCGTCTGTCGGAGATAGGAGTTTCTTCGTGTACAATTTGTGTTTCTGGAGTGATGAATTTAGAAGTCCTGTTGTCATCCAGGGTTCTCTCTTAATTTTTTTCTTGCTAGTGTTAATGATTATTAGGGGGAACGCTTCTTCAAACGCTCTTTGATAAATGGTCTGAAGATTCGAATATGCAACAATGGGCGATGTTTCATTTACCACGCTAGAAAAATCGGAGGCTGAAAGCAATCTTTTAAAGTGATTAACATTTACAGTTTTGAAGGACCTTGTTGGATGGTGGGGCAATGTGGAACTGGGTAACATCCTATTTTCATCGATCAGAAAAGTAGCAAAGTGATCGCTTATATCTGTGATTATAATCCCCGATTGTAATACTTTTCCAGTAGTATTGCATAAAATGTGATCTATTAGCGTGGCCGAATGGTCTGTTACTCTCGTCGGTTTTGTGATTACCGAGAGAAATCCTGCACTGAATACACTATTTACGTACTGGTTAGTTTTGGGGTGGTTATGGAAGTTTAATAAATCAAGGTTAAAGTCACCCATCAGGTAAGTTGATTTATGTTCGTTGTTAATCTTATCAAGTAAATCGGACAAGTTATTCAAAAAGGAATCTATATCTGCTTTCGGGGCTGTGTTCGGCCGATAAATTACACCAACCAAGATTTTTTTATTTAATTGGAGTTAAAAAAAAACGGATTCGAAGACTTGTGGGATAAAAATTGATAGGTCACTTCGAATGTTGAACGGTAATGTTTCCTTTATGAATAAGCCTACACCGCCCCTCC
Organism: Pictodentalium vernedei; assembly: GCA_031216915.1. Lineage (NCBI taxonomy): Eukaryota > Metazoa > Mollusca > Scaphopoda > Dentaliida > Dentaliidae > Pictodentalium > Pictodentalium vernedei. The sequence goes on from CM062293.1 coordinate 217,863,585, forward strand.
CGTCGTCATTACCAGGACGTGTTCGTGCAACTAATGGGTGGTATCCCTCTAATTTGAATGAGATGTTTTCATTAACGGTAAAAGTTTCTGTCAGGCTTATTATGTCAAACTGATTGGAGTCACTTTGTAGGTTGCACAAGAGATCCTTTAGAGGTTCCCAATGTGCATTTAAACTGCGACAGTTTAAATTAAAGAGTGAGAAGGTTTTATGCTTTAATGTAGCGATCGCCTTAAAGTCTTGTGGTGTGTAATAATTACAATTGTGGGCAGTTATGTTGAAGGGTGAATCAGACTCATATTCGGGGTCACTCGCGGTATGTTCATTGAGAAGCTTTGGGAAGTTATACCTATTTTGTCTCTGGATCTCATTTAGTGTGAGTTTGTTAGCCATGGGTAACAGTAATTGAAGAGATCTCTAGAATGTGCAAGAACATAAGTATAATCCATGTTTTAGAACTCATAAACTGTACGTTCCAAGCCGGGTATATTTTCAGTTGCGAGAAAAGAGATATTACAGAGATGTGGAGAAAGATAAGTGAGAAAGAAAAAAGTAATATAAAGTGTGTAGGGACCATATACATCGGTCAGGAAATCCTGTTAGAGGGTAATAGATCATAAATCATGACTGAAAAACCAGTTTCGCTCAGGTTTCGACTAGGGTATGTCAGTAAGAGCGTATGAGGTAGTGTACAATACATGGGACTCGTGGGCATCGATCCAGACTAGGAATCACGACTAAGAAGAACAATAGGCTGGACGGCTTCGATTGAAATACTATCGATATGTGTAAATATGCACAACACATCTTTACCTATATACACATAAAAGTTAATGGTTATCTACAACACCGAGAAGTCAAGTGGCAACGTAGATCTACTCTATTCTATTACAAATGATTGAAGACTGAGGAGAGGACAAATGATGATGAAGTTATGTGCAAGTAGATTTGCTCTGTCATAAACTATTGAAGATTACTCATAAGTTCATAACAAAACAATCTTTTTGCACAGAATTCAAGCTTGCAAAAGAAAAAATAATCTACCACTCTGAGGAAAGGACAAATGACAATGTACTTATCTTCAAATAGATCTGCTCCATCATAAGTCATTGGAGACTATCCATAGGCGATAGTGTAGTTATGTGCCAACATATCTGTGCTACCATAAATTATCCGGGACTACTCATAGACACTCCCCACCAATTCACAACAGGACAGTCATTTTAAGCACTCTTAAGGCACTCTCTCAAATTCAGAGTTCCAAAAAGTTACCACGCTGAGAAAAGGACAAATGACAACGTACTTATATGCAATTGGATCTACTCTATCATAAACCGTTGGGGACAACTCATAGACGTTCAAGGTAAATTCGTTAACTTTGACGATGTGTCTAGTTGTCAACCAAGCATTCACGTGCAGCTGGAAGTGCTTCCCTTTGGCGTAGAAGTAAACAAAGCAAACCCATGTGTTCGCTTGTCTGCTAATCGAAAATTACGAAAAATAGACATCGCTTGATCAAACAAAATTTATTTCAAATATGGACGAAACATAAGAGCATGGTATAAATAAAACAAATAGGTACTAGATCCGGTAATCTGATTTAAACCAATCCTAGAATAAGGGTCTTAACCACTCGGTACACCCTCGTGGTTAAAACCCTTACCCTACTCGTGGTTCAAATCTAATTACCGGCCCGAGTTCCTCTTTATTCTACATGCCAAGTTCTGCCATTACCAACGCGGACAGAGAATTGCGACCTGATAGCAACTGGTTCTTGGTCCTGTTGAAATTCCGTCCTATGACATGCGCACAACACTGTAAAATCTCACCTCTTCTCATGTTTCTCTTGATTTTGTTTTGATTTCTCTGTATTTTATTTGTAATCTCTCTATATCCACACTTGTTAACGTACCGCGTACAGGAGCCACTACTATAAAACTTTTACAACTGTATTTTCTACAACTGTATTATCTGCCTGTTAATATAACTGACTAAAATGAATCATTTGCATTTTAAAAGATATGGCAATTTGCCACATCTTTGAAAATGCTAATGGCTCATTTCAGCCTATTTAAGTCTTAACTAGAAAAAACAGTTCAAGAAAATACAATTATAGAAGTTTTATAGTATTGGCCCCAGATTGAGAAACATAGCGCTATTGTCACCACAGTACTGCAGTTTGGTTAACACTATTCACTATATGGATATTGCAGGTTGTAGATATGTATTCACTCTTAACACTTTGAAAACTGGTAGTATCATCCATGTCAGTTCAATGGCAGCAATTGGAAGAGTCTGTGTTCTTTATTTGAGGGTAGACCAATTAACATTTTGCAGGGTCTACACGTTGAAACTATTGACTGGTTTACTACACTTATTCACTTAGCAGCCATCTCACTTTATGAAATTATGAAGTACCATATTCTTGCGCCAGAAAAGCGGTCTCTCGGGTTCAAAGGGTTAATTTTGGATTCAACTGAAACTTTATTTAGCAGCATACTCGGATACAGTTTACATAAATTAAAATATGGTAGCAATCAAAAAGATGTATACTGTACTGTTAAGACAAGTAAAACAAACATTTTATGACTGCTTGTAATTGCTTTAACGCTCAGTACGTCCAGCCTCTCATTTATACGGCGAAGCAAAATAGAGTTTCAAAAATAATTATTTCATGTCATCCCGAAACAGAAAAGTGAGTATCAGCTATCAGTACTGACGACATCGAAATGAACGCATAAGAACTCAGGAAACCCCTTGGAGTTTGTCACCAAGTTGAGAGTTCTTTTGGTTTTGGAAGGTTATTGACGTAATTAGGCAAAAGAAGACGCGTCAGAATCTGAGGTGACGCCGAGGGCAGGAGCCCCTCACTCCCCACACACTTTATCCTTTAACTTCGTTTAATTTCTCATGACCACTTATTTGGCGCAAAAGGTGAGAAAAAAAATATAACATACAATAATTATATAAGTGTCCGATTCACGTTCTAGACATTTTCATTAATCTCAATTGTATACTAGATCACAACAAATTGGGTTTGTAAAATCGCAAGGGAACCATTCATTTCAAGCCTTGGGGTATTAAAAATCGTCTCTCTTCCAGCGATTGCTCCATCACCTGCATCGCGCCCTGGAAACCCCATAAAAAGGAAGCCGTTCAAGACAACGATCCCGGATTCATCGAAGGATGGGGCGGATAGAATCGAAAACATAACCTATTGTGTGGAGTGGGATAAGTTCATTTCAGAAATAGATTTACATACCACATTAATCACTAGAGGGCAATGACCCGACATCAGTTGTCTGAAATGACGCGCACTTGGCTCGGGGTAAAAACTACTATTCCAATTACTTCCCCCTAGTGTTGAATAACGCTGATAATTCAAGGATAATGTGGTATTCGCCCAACAGGCTTGATAGTGCCACATGATTTTACAATGAGTTTCACAAATTGAAAGCACGTAAATTTGTCAACAAAGTGACAAGTAAACAAATTTACCTTCACGTGTACGTGGTCTTTTTTCTTATGTTTCAACTATCTTCCAAAACCGGGATGCTATCCTAAGACGTGAACCTGGGGGTGCTAAAGCACCTTCGCACAAAAGTGGAGTTCCACTTAAGGGATTATCTCCCATCTGTGATTTGAAAACCTTTATAAAATGGGAGCGACCTCACTTACCCCGATGCCTCGTACTCTCTGTGGCTTAGCCACAGGGAGTACGATGTATTAGGGTAAGTTGTTTTAACCCTTTACCCAACGTAACGGCCAAAACCGGCCGGCGCTATTCACAAAAATCGCCAATTAATTTTCATTATTTTTAATTTTTTGTCTCACAAACATGGGTTATGGCCCCTCTTTGGAACGTGCAGCCATCGTACTTTATGAAATTATGAAACCTATGTTTTTGAGACAAAAAAATTAGTTATTCAAGAATTTTGTTAGCAAGTGTCGTCTGCTTTACATATTAGGTAAAGGATTAAAACATAAATGTTCTCGTTTGCGTGTAGTTTCAGTGAAAAGCCTAGGCACTACTTAAACTCTTTATTGTAGCCGAACTATAACAATATATCAAAATGCCTTGGTGTTTCACAGAAACTAGTTGCATGGTCCTAGTGTCACAGGCCTTATTTGTTACACCGCACTTGCCTCTGTTTAATTTCTGCTAGAATCACATATTAAAAGAATTACATACGAAGGTATAATATACATACGAAAAATAAAATATGCCTATCAACTTTATCGATCTATTTTGTATTTGTAATTTTTCACCTATAATGGTGCAAAAGTGCTTACATTTTAAATCCTAAATTTCGCATAATAGTTTCCAAGATTCTCCACAGAGCTCCATTTGATACAATTTTTTCGAACTTTTCTCCGTCGGAGCGACCCACGGTCGCCCTGGCGGAGTCGGACCCCCCAACGCCACTTATCACACTTTCCAACAAAATTCTGAGTACGTGTCTGAGCCTTCGGGTCGAAAGATGGTTGAAGTGAAAGAAATAACCCAATCCATGGCTGGACCATAATATGCAGACTGAAAATTATTAACTTACTGTGTATATACGTTTGCTGATTTTTGATTACGTAGTGTGACACGTAAAGGGGCGTGGCGGCTGTTTTGATGGTATAATATCGTCCCATGAGTAGAACGAGGTGCCATCTGCAATCGGTACCCACACCACACCACCAACGCCCCCAACCACACAGCTTTTAAAACCTTCTGTCGCACACATCAAGATCTGAGAATCAATGAAATAGCAATTTTGGTTATCTATTGATTAAAATGAATTTTTTGATTTGATTGGTTGATAGATACGTGGTATGAGACCATATTCATTGAAACCTACGATACGTCCGCCCAGCCACTGACAAATTTCCCATACCCAATGGAAGCCTCGTTCCGAAATCTACAAATTGTCCATACCCCGTAGAAGACGCGTCATTCCAGTTTTACAGTGTACATGTATTATATTTTAATTTTTTATCCCCAAAATATAGCTCATGACCCCTTATTGGAATGAGCTTGTCGAGTACCCTCCAATGTGGGGTTCATAAGCTATGTTTTTGAGACAAAAAAGAAAAAAAGAAATTCAATAATTTTTTTATACTAGTCATATCGGCATATTTTCACAAAAACTCTTTTGCACAAAAATTCCACAGAAACCTGTATGGCTCAACAATGGAAGATAAAAGATCTCATGCTGTGTGTGTTCACACATGAAATAGATTGTACTTCTAAAACGGAGTCAGTAGATAAATTCGTTACCCTCATGGGATACGGCTGGCTTCGGGTAGGTAAAAACCCGTACCACGTGATCAGACACGGGGTAACTAATAGTATCCAGATCTCGCTTTTATCCCACGATCCAGGGATCAATACTATGAAATATTTACAATTGTATTTTCTAGAATTGTATTTTCTACTTATTAATATAATTCAAAATTAAACGAGACCTACCTGTAAGGTGGGATTTGATTAGAATTCTACCGACTGATGCAGACTAAGGAGGCTACGCGAGATAAGCGCATGCGCACGGACGTCCTACTCACCGCGTGAGGTCTTGTGGACACTATCGATGGTTTGGGTAAACGTTTTTGTTTTTGTCAAAGAACTTGGGCGGGCACTTAGCCTCCTTAGTCTACATGAGTCGGTATAATTCCAATCAAAACTCTTACAGATAAGTCTCGTTTATTTTTTTAATTCTACCTCCCGATTCCGACCTAAGGAGGCTACGCGAGACTTCAAAGCCCACAAGACCGAACCGAGAGCCTGATCAAACATGCAACTCTTACATATAAATGGATTAAAGCAAGCTGAATTCATATACCTCTCTACTTTGCTGCCAACACATAGTCAGCAAATCCTTTTGATTTCTGTATTGGTTTGCAGTAAAACTGCAAATGTCGAGGAATTTGACCATCCTGCCGATGCCATGATGGTGTTGATGTCACAGTTCCTGTGCAAGGCTGTACTGGTGGAAGCAGTACGCAAACTATGTGGTCTGAACACTGTACTATCTATGCCTGCCTTAAGCATAACGGTTCGGATCCAGCGTGCTACAGTGTCTTTTGAAACCTTCTGAACTGGTTTGCAAAAACTAATAAAAACTCTCTTGTCTTTACGAAAAGGCTGAGTTCGTTTAATATAGGCATCAAAATATGTGTCCACACACAAGCGTCTATCCGCTGGGAAAGATTGCAGTTTTAGAGAAGGTTGCGCTCTTCCTGGTACTGATTGTTTTATCAAGTCATGCATGTGAAACGAATAAGAGCACTTTCCACGTACAAAGTAGTCAAAATCCATAAACGTAATAGTTTGACATCTCTGACCAATAACCAGCATACATAAGACAACTGTTTTAGAGTCAATTGTGTCAAACTTAAACATTTCGCTGGTGACAATTTTTTCACGTAGGTCAGTAAAATATCTGCGTCCCAGATATCTTTATATCTAGTTAAAATGGGTCTTTTCACAAAAATGCTACTGAGAAATCGCCGTATTAACGGATGTTCTCCCACAACAACTCTGAGTCTGAAAATTTTAGAAATTGCGATATTGCAGGCCATGCAGTGTTGGTAGCACTGTAATGTAATCAACTTTGAAAAAGATTTGTCAAGAATTCAATGACGTTGTTCACAGTCGGAGACATCATATTGATATTTTGTTGTTTGGAAAAGCTGATCCATTTATCCAGATATACTTTGTATTGCGAAATTGAACTTTTTCTCCATTATGAAAAGATGATATCTTGAGCTGCGGGTGGAATTCCTGTCTGTCTGATGTTCTCCCTGATAAGAGGTAGGCCATCAAAGTCATTTTTCCCTCGAGTGTATGTTTCGCTGCTTGGTCGAATGGCAGCTTCAAAATGTTTTCAAGGGCAGCAAAACTGGCAGATCTATTAGCAGTGATATCAACACAGGAAACCAAACTTGTGTTTCCCAAAAGGGTACAATAAAAATCGCCTTGCTCTGGTCGTTCATTTCTTTCGTGAGAGCTTGTGGAATAAGGCTGAACGGAGGAAAAAGATATAGAAATTTATTAGCCCAGTTTAAAGCAAAGGCATTTAGAGCTAGGGCACCTGTATCTGGTTGCCACGAAACATATGGTTCAAATTTGAAATTCAACCGTGATGCAAACATATCAATATCGGGTAAGCCCCATTTCTTAACAATCTCTGAAAATCTTTTTGGCTCCAGTTTCCATTCCGTTTTACTGTTTGTTAATCAGCTCAATCTGTCAGCCTCCGCATTACTTTTTACCAGAAATATGAATTGTCGACATCCCAATTTTCTTGGGAACACACCAGTTCCAGATTTCTCTAGCCATAAAATTACAGTTACATGAGTGGGTCCCTCCCATGTTATTGATATAAGCTACAGCTATGACATTTTTCATCTCATGACAGAGGGCCTGCAAACCTATGTATGCTGCTTTCAATTCTAAATAATTAATATGAAATTGTGCTTCCTCTAAATTCCATCTGCCCATTGCAGTCCTATCTTTCCAAACAACACCCCAGACCGAGCCAGATGCATCTGTTTAGATAATTATTTGTGGATTACCATCAGAAATATGTCGGTGGCTTTGGAAGGCATTTCGTCCCCTGAGTTCCAATGTGTTCTATGTGCCTACAGGCACATAGAACACATTGGAACTCAGGGGACGATTTGTTAACCACAAGGTAATATCGCATTTGGCATCTTCAGCTTGTGTATATGTAGCATCAAAATTACCATTAGCCTGCACAAGTACTTCATTTTTCTCAATTTCCAAGTGTTGATAATGTAAAGCTCCCTATTCGACTCCTGGACAAAAAGAGACCATGAGACCAATGAGTGTGGCTATGGAGCGAATGGAAGGTGCAGAAAGAGCCAAAATGTTCCTCCCTAAATGTGTTAATTTCTCATTCTTTTCTGTACTGACAGAAACCGACATGTTCTTAGAATCTAGTAAAAACCCCAAATGTTCTATTACATCTGTGGGTATTGTAATAGATTTTTCATATGAAATATAAAATACAAGCATCTGAAGCAGGTCACAAGTGCCATCTACATTAAGTTTACAATCATTACATTCTTTCGCTGTTAAAAAGAAATTATCCAGATAACCACTCGATAGGAAACCTTGTGCCCTCAATTTTGCAAATACAGGTTTTAACAATTTAGTAAATGCCCTAGGTGCACATGCCGAGCCATTCGGAAGGACATTAAATTGATAGAAAGTTGAATGATACTTGAACCTTAAATATTTTCTACAGCTTTTGTGCATCAGTACTGAATAATATGCATCTGTTAGGTCAACTGAGGCCATAAAGCAATTCGGTCTCATCAATTCTTTGCAAGACTGCAATGTATCCATTTTAAACTGCTAATATTTTAGAAATTTGTTGATTTTTTCAAATTCAAAATTAGCCGAAAAGATCCAGATTTCTTAGAACGGAGAAAAATATTAGATATAAAATCTCCATCTTTCTTTTTGCATTTTTCAATGATTCCTTTGTCTGCAAAATCATGCAGCTGAGCTTGAATGGTTCATTTCTCATGAGCTTGAAACCGCATTTCTTTAGGTTCAACAGGCTGAAAAGGCTGTTTATCCAATTCGAATGTTCAGCCTTTTATGAAGGGAAGAAGCCACGGATCACTACTTAAAGATTGCCACATATTATACTTAAACTGAATATTTCCAGCTATAAAGGTATTTACATTTGTGCTCTGTTTTGAGTTACAACTGTTAGCCGTGCTATTTGTCACTGTTTCTTTCGGTCGTTTTTGTAAGCATTCGTGCCCTTGTTCTGGAACCCAGCTGATGCGTTGTTCTTCGAGTAAGGGTATCGTTGGCGATACCCTGTTCTCTTGCCTAAATAGGAAATTTGCGCTGTCCAGGTGTGCCTGTGCGGGGCTGGTATGGCTGATGTCTGACTGTTGTTCTCGGCTTAGTGGTGGTGAGCCGCTTCGTTTCAGACAGGTCTTTGGCCGTTAGCGCCAGGTCACCCCTAAACAGTCGTGTGCCAATTGGATCCCATTCATTGCAAAGGGATTTATATTCATCACTTAGTTCTGGCTTGAACAGCATTTTTCTCCTCACATCCAAGTGATGACTTGAGTCAGCTAAGAGTCCAACAGCATCTGATAGGCTCCTCATAACTTCATGGGGGTCAGGTTTTTCACCCCACCCTCCTTCTCCTTCAAGAAAAGCATTTATCAGGTTGGTGACAATGGTGGGGCCTTTAAAAGTTACCTCTGCATTTTTTGCAGCAGAATGTCCTGTGTTGTGGTAGATTTTGACACAGAGTTGAAAATTTCCGAATTTACTTTGACAACATTCAGTCTAGGGCAATTTTCAGGTCTCAGAATGGTATCAAAGCAGGTTTGTTTTGTGTCTTTATCCATTCCATGCGTAAGTAGTTGCGTTGTAAGATTCGCCAGCTGGGGGTTAATGTTACCACCGATTGTCTCATCCTTGAGCACAGACTTTTCCAGAATTGCAAAAATGCTGCTGTCTGCGATACGTTTCCGCCGGTGACATTTGCTTCTACTTTCGGCTCTAAGTCGTCCCTTTATCAAGGTTGGACGACTGTTCCTCCAGTTCTGAGCTGTTGTAGTTGTCATATATAGGCACCCTTAAGGTCTTACACTATCGGTGCCAATTTTCCCACAGTCGCAACGAGGTGTGAGTGTTGTTCTTTAATTGACTCCAGGTCATTGATGTGTTATATTTTGAACAATTTCCTGGTGTGCGTGCGCATTCGAAACAGATGCGCGTTTGCCTTGCACAATGTACGTTACCGGTTCGCTGTTCGCATTTCGCGAGTTATCACAGTTTGCATTTCGCGAGTTGGTGTTCTTTGTCTTGCTGTCTTTCCCTGTTTTCCGACTCGCAGTGCTCTCGGCCCTTTCGGCCTGTTCATGACAAAGACTGTTCATGCCTTCAAATATAGTGTCCAGAATGGAATTTTGTGCACTCAAGTCACCGGGGCCAAGCCCTGCTTCAGACGTTGACTCAACACTCGATTCTTTCGAAGCACTAGCAGTGCTGGCTGGAGGTGATTCACACTTTGATAATGGCATTTCGCCTGTGTGATTATTAAATTCAAAAATTATGATGAAAGAGTATTAGTTGATGTTGTTAACTTCTGGAGGACATTCTGGAATCCACTCCACAATTATTTAAACAAAATTTTAAACTTTTAGGAACAATGTAACTGTAGAAAATTTAATAAACACGCGAGTAAAAAACATTGAGAACTATCCGCTTGCAGGAACTCTTCAAGAGGACGTCCGTGCGCATGCGCTTATCTCGCGTAGCCTCCTTAGGTCGGAATGGGGAGGTAGAATTAACTAAAATGAATCATAGCATTTTAAAAGATACATGTTTGAAAATACTAATGATTCATTTCAAACCTTTTAACCCTTTACCTAACGTAACGGCCAAAACCGGCCAGCGCTATTCTCAAAAATCGCCGCTTAAGTTTCATTATTTTTTTCATTTTTTGTCTCAAAAACATAGGTTATGACCTCTCGTTGGAACGAGCTCGTCGAGCTCGTTCCAACGAGGTCTCATAACCTATGTTTTTGAGACAAAAAATGAAAAAAAAATAGTTATTCAAGAATTATTTTTGCAAGTGGCGTCTGCTTTTCAGGTTAAGTAAAGGGTTAAAGTCATAACTAGAAAGTACAATTCTAGATAAAACAATTGCAAAAGTTCTATAGTACTGGCCCTCAGGTCGCAATTCATTGTCCGCTTTCCTGTCCAATGACCAACAGAATTTCGCCCATCGAAAGAGATATACGAAAACGTTGCATCTGATGCAGATGCTATTTCCGTTTGTTTTTCCTGTTTCAATCTTTTCATCGCGATAGGTTTTCTGTTAACCCTTTACGTATCTAATCTACTGTATCCACTCGCTTAATTTACAAATTGAGCAGATAAAAAAATTTCCTTTTTCACAAAAACCATATCGTGTGACCCACTCGATGAAAAAGCTCGTTAAGCTCGTTTCAATGAGGGGGTCTCATTATTTGGTTATGCTGACATTTTTGGAAAACTTTAAAAACAATTACAAATTTTGATTACGTGTGATTTGGTTGAAGGGTAGTATGGTTTCTATCCATATGTTTAATTGAGTCGCGAGCACAATGTGATCTCATCAAGAAAGAGGCTACTTTTGTGGTCACCGCACTGCAAACTATTCCTTTATTCTTCTAGCCACTTCGTCGCCTGAGTGCTAGAATATTCTATGTCCCCTATGGGACAAAGAACATTCTAGCTGACGATTTAGCGATGTGGTTTGACCGACTGATCTGATTAATCAACGACGAAAAAGTAAGTTCCTTGCAGTCTACAAAAATTACACATTCTTTTCTACATGCAAACTTTGGACACATGGCATGTCGCAGTCGGCTTTATAAGAAACAGCTGTCTTGTAGTAAACATTATCATACCCAAAACGCACGTATTTTCAAGAGTAAGGAAGTATGTCACTATGTCAATCAGCGCTGACCTTATTACGGCAGTGCAAGATTGTTCAAGTTGTAAAGTAATCCATTCATTTTATCAACCAATATTATATTTGCGAGCAATACTGAAAAGAATGAAACGTTTAATCAAATGCACCATGAAACAACTCTACCAGTACACTTTTATTCATATGGTGGGTTATTCAGTACTCGGCCACATCGTGGGTGCAAGCCCATTACGTATTGGCCCACAAGGAACTTGGAGACCCAAAAAGGATAATCCTCAATAAAGGTCCACGATGGATTATTAGCCAGAAGTTGGTTTAAATCTGGGATTGGTGACGCTGGTGTCCATATCCAAATGGGTTTATTAAATGACAACAATATTCAAACAAATTAATGTTTCACACACTACAAGTTCGAAATTGAACTTGACCAAGATATTATTTAGCTGTAAAAGCATACCAAAATCATTTTATTATGACCAGTCTTTTAAAAGTTATTGGATGAAAATGAGTATTTAAAAAAAAATGTAAAAGTTCATTTTGGTCTGAAAAAGTTGACCTGTATATTGTACAGTTAGCCCTCTGCATACTGGTGTCAAAATATTAAAATCTCAAGCTATAATTTTTGTTCACATTTAGAAACAAGGAATCGAACCAATTCAATCGTGTTTGACATGGATCTCTGTGAAATAAGATTAAATTGATTTAATTCCAAGTTGCATTATGGGTAAGTGCGCTGTTGGAAATTCCTGTATTTTAACACCAGTGTACATGGCGTTGAACATACTATTTAGATACAGAACAATGTAAAATTATTTTATCTTGAGTCTTCATTCTAAATTTGGACAGAAACGAAACTTACTTAATACTTCAATACATTTTTGCCGAAAACTGAACCATGTTCGTAACAGTTCCAAATCGAAATTAAACTACATATTATTCAGTTAAAGGCACGTCAAAAACAATTATGTTCCCAGAAGTATTTCAAAGTTATTTGAAGTAAAAAGAATCTTTTTTCAAAATTTCAAAATTCTTTTTTACGAAACAATCTCAAAAAGTCGAAAATAGTTCAAAATATCACGCGATCCAGGTGTTGTACAGTTTTAAACGGATACAGATAACTTAATAAGTCCAAATCCTCGCTAATGGTTTGTCAGACCATTACTGTTATATTTTGACGGACCTCGGCGGAAAACGTCGCAAGTGACGTCGTACCGCGGTGCATGAGGGCTATCACATGTGTTTATTCATAGTAGTCCTCGTTAGTGGTAACGTCATTGTCATGACGGTAGGTGGGATTAGTGCATGTTCGCAGCGCGCAGTGTTGTGATTATACATGTTTCCCCGACATGAAGTGACCCTGGATGTCGAAGACGCCGTTGAACCCCCAAACCAAAACATGTTTCCGTAGTCCGCCTTGTTTACAAGAGGCAGCCATCTTGTGTTGTAAGTAGACGTAAGGATGTTTCCCAGGTTAAAGGGTTCTACTGGCAGGGATTAAAAGCCTCAAATAACCGAAAACGGCCAAACATATAGTCAAAAGATGAACTGAATTCTGAAAATGTAATTTTCCTGGGAAGGGAAAGGGAGGTCAGGTTCTACCCGCATCGTCATCAAGGCTTGCCATGGCTCTGTTCTTTGCATGTGTTTAATTTTCTTCAGACAGCAAACATTTTTTCCTGTAGGTGTGTAATAAACTTTAAAATGTTTGTGGATTTCTATAGAATATTTCTCCACTGCCCACGTGGGGGCACGGTGGCGTTGTGTACTAAGACATACTGCACATCGATAGTATAGTGCACCTGGCTTCAACCAATGCTAACCATGATTATGTGGAGTTAGAATGTTTGGGGAGCTGACAGTTGATCGCCGTTGCTCGGTGGTTCTCTCCGGGTACTCATGCTTCCTCAACCCGTGAAACTGTCGTGGTCGTGATTAGCCACTGTGCAGAAACATGTGACCTTAAACACTAATAAATAAATAAATAAATAAATAAATAAATAAATAAATAAATAAATAAATAAATAAATAAATAAATAAGATTTCATCTTCGAATCTCTTTCAATCAACAGTATTGATTCACATTATGTCCAGTAATCCACTGTTATCATTCACTCAATACTGTTAGCACTACCTTTTTCCTTCTCATTACAATGTAATTTTTCCTTGAATTGTTATTTTTCTTTCAGACAATGACCCCTATTACAATATATTATTATTATTGTAATAATTAGGGTACTGCGAAGTTTCGAAATTCGATTCGATTTGAAAATGTCCCGATGATTCGATTCAAGTTCGTTGATTCGTAAAATTCGAATCGTGTAGAAGTTCTCAATATCATAACAAGTGTCTCCTTTTGAACTCTTCTTCTATCATCGGGCCTCCTGTACAGGAAGGAAGGGGGTGGGGGGGGGGGGGGTTGTTCTCTACAGGAAACCCGATGACAGAAGAAGAGACCAGAGAGGCTCCGCGTACGAAGCTACTTCGATCCCACCCTGGGCTATTCCGCATTTTTTAATTTTTTGTCCCAAAAAACAAACGAGTTGCAGTTAAATACAATTTATTTATTTATTGGTGTTAAAGGTCACACACTTATGCATAATGGCTAATCATGACCGCGACAGTTTTACGGGTGGGGGAAGCCGGAGTACCTGGAGAGAATCACCGTTGAGCGGCGAGAAACTGTCAGCTCCCCAACATACTAACTCCACGCAAGCGCAGGGTTAGCATTGGTTGAAGACAAGTGCACCATCGACGTGCAGTACGTCTTAGTACACAACGCCACCGTGCCCCCACGCAGGCAATGTAGATGAACTGTCTTGCCTAAGGACGAGAGGTCCTCGGTTCGAATCCCACCTGCGGTTGCCTCTCGCCTTGCAGCCTGCACCTCTATCTACTGAACCACCGTCGAGCTCGTTCCAACGAGGGGTCATAACCTATGTTTTTGAGACCAAAAATGAAAAAAATTAGTTATTCAAGAATTTTTTTTGCAAGTGTCGTCTGCTTTTCAGGTTAGGTAAAGGGTTAAATAAAATACTTGAGTGGAGACTGGCAATATTTACGGTTGAAAGAAGGTGTCGTCGTATCGTCAACTCCAAGAACGGTGAGATTCGAAGATAAATTGGTGTGTAATGAAAAACAGCATTTCTAGTGAAGATAAAAGGGCCGGTTTCCAAGATTTTCCAGGACGTGGAATACTAAACCTGTATTTTCCAGTACTTTTCAGTTTCCAGGATAGGCGGCGACCATATGTTCACATTCTGACTATGTTTACGCAGCATTTTGAACCGGCGTGTAGGGTGTGGTCGGTGGTGGAGGAGTTTGTCCCATTCGGTGAATGTTATGTTTGCTTTCAAAGAGGTTTTGAAGGATTGAGAGTCATTCTGTGCATGAATAAAAATTTCACCCACCTGAACCGTGCGGGGAGGGTGATGGATGGAAGAGTGGGGTGCTAGTTGAAGGATTTTGAGGGTCATAAAATCATTCAAAATCCTTTCAAACTCATTTTAAAGCACAAAATATCACCTAATGGACTCCCAAACCCCTACCCACACCATGGGATCAACTGCAAGAATTGTTTGCATAAAATCACTCAAAATCCATAAAAAACTCATTTTAAAGCCAAAATCCCACCCAATTTTCCCCGACCAACCTATGCCCTCATGCAGCCTGGTGGACCCCATTTCAACAAACAATCATATCCATCCATATACATCTGTTTGAATTTGACCACAATCGGGGCTATCACGCTTGGGCAGAAATCATTTAAACAAACGAATAGCACATCCTCCATTCTATGTTCAATTTCAAGCCCTTCTGGGCCCTCCAAAATCAGTTAAGCGTGAAAGCTTGAACAGAAGGTAAAGTAGGGGTCATAGTGATGCAAAATGTCAAATAACGAAAGATTCTGCCCTGTGGATATGAATTATTTATTTATTAGGGTTTAACGACACTTTAACAGCCAAGGTCATATCGTGTCGGTGACACTTTTACGGGTGGAGGAAGCCGGAGCCGGAGAGGACCACCGAGCAACGTCGAGCATCTGTCAACTCCCCAACATTGTAACTCCGCACTCCAGCACAGGCAGGGTTAGATTGGTTGAAGACATGCGCCATCGTGCCCCCATGTGGACAATCGGGGTTAAGTGCTTTGCCCAAGGACACAACGCGGTAGTCGGAATCGATCGCTCAGACGGTCACCCATCCAAGGACAAACCGGACTCGACGTTGCTTAACTGACGAGAACCGGTTACCGCAAGGCCGCCGCGCCCCTATCCACCCACCCCACCCCCTGTGGATATGAAGAAGATCTTTGGGGAATATTCATAAAATTGCATTAAGTTAAAGTTCTGGCCTGCTTAAGAAGCCCGATCAAACATGAAACCAGGGACTTGATTTGAACCCACTTGAATCTAACCCCCCCCCCCCCCCCGTCCCCAGGGCGTTGTATAACAAAAGATTCGGGTTGGTGGTTCTGGAAAACATTTTTTTTTAATTAAAAAAAACCTCTAAGCCAACAAAGTTCTGCACCATCATGTAATGCCCCTGCAGTCGTATCAACTTTATGTGAACAAACTTGGTATCTGATATGGAACAAGCATACCAAATTTGGTTTAATTCGGTCATGTAGTTTTTGGTTTTGGGGAGAGGTCGATAATGTATACTTCCCGACGGGCAGGCTGACGGGCGGTGGACGGAAAGTGATCAGTGAAGTTCCGCTTCCTATTCGCTCAGGTGAGATAAAATTATTGGAGAGCGCAGGAAGGCCTGAATATATTCTAACAAAATAATCATTGATGGAGATGAAGAAATTTTGAATTTTAAAATTAATCATGTTCTCCACCGGTTAAGTTATGAATAAATTGAGTGTTTTTGTTCATTTCAAGTCATCGAATATGTATTCATGGGAGCTTGGAATAGGTCAAGAAGGCATTGATTTACAAATGCAAACACATTCATTTTTCTGTCGAATATAAATAAACAATTCATTCTGCTTTTCTTCGCCAAGCAAAAAGTCTCAAAAGTTTCGCTTTACGCGTGGACGACTAAAACGAATGGATTTTTGATGGAATGTTGGAGAAGAAGCAACATGACTCACGATTCTATATTATTTCTTTGCCAATCATTTGCAGAAGCTGATGTATCGATCTCCGCGATGTCATGTATTTCATGCACATCGGAATGGCAAATGACAGGAAGATAATAACTTCCTTGGGAATAAATTGAAGACGTGACAGATTATCCCCGATATCTCATCCAATACAATTTGGTATAGCTTGAATACATGAAAGCCTTCACCCCAAAGTCTACCCACAGTGTACATTCGAGTGTGGCCAGGATTTTTCGGGGTGGTTAATAATTGTGGTTTTATGGATCCTCGAAGACCGTACGTCACTCTCAACTCTCAGTTGTAGGGAGCACGAGAGTGATGCCATCTCTCATTGGATGGGCCCGGGAGACCTCCACAAGAAATGTTTTGAAATTTCAACCCCTTAAGGGTAAATATGTGGTCCCAATGCTCTTTGGGGGAATTCAATTGATTAAATCTTGTCGATTGAAATACAAGGCTTTGCTAGGGGATCTTAACCCATGTCTGCCGAGTCGAGACCTGGACCCAATGCGGCCGTAATATAATTGTTCGTTGTGGTACGTCCTGTGGACGTACCACACCGAAAAATCATATGACGGCTTTTGGGTGCTAGTTTGGACAAATGTTTACCATGAATGACCCTTTTTGATTTTTGTTTTTGTAGTGGGGGTCACATTACTCCTATTACCCCCCCCCCCCCGATACACCCTTGATACAGGAACAGTGGTTTCCTCCCATCACACTGTTCAATCTCCACCGCTCATCGAACAAAGAAATGTGAGAATGTTAAATTTCAGATGGTTTTTCCGATCGTTTTCCTTGCAATAGTCTTGATTTCGTCTTGTTTTATTTATTAAATCTCAGTCCACTGGTTTACGTATGTCACAACTGGATCGCGATCTGATTGAGAAAGAGACCGCTTTTGTAATCACAGAACTTTTGTAATTTACTTCATAGCAATACTAAATGTAAGGCTATGATATATCTTTGGAACGAGCTTGTCAAGATCATTCCACTGAGAAGGGGGACAAGCAGTGGCAGACTGGCCGATCTGGAGATTTTCCGAAGGGTAGTTACACCTTCCAAAAATAAACTTTCTTAAGGCAGTCTCGAAGCTGTTATTTGGGTCGTAAATGTGATCCGTTTGGTGCAAGGGATAACTTGACTGGGACTTTGTCACTAATGTATTATCAAGGAGACGCTCGATACCTTGTTATTAAATTAACGGGAATTCCAGTTCCATTCATGTGCTAATGAAACTAAACTTGAGCCGGGTGCAACTTACATTGAAAGATGGTCAAATTTAGCTGTCACACGCTGTTGTGCATTGTCATTGCTTACATATCCAACTTCAAATAGTGGATGAACAAACATCCGAGTGACGTCGTATGTTTCTGCTGAACAGAGCCGCAAAGTCGATTGTGTCCGCATGCTGATTACGTCCGTGAAGCGCGAGTCGATTGTGACTGCGGACACAACCGGTTTGCAATTTTCCGACGTAATCGACTTGCGGACATTATCGGCTTTGATTTTGCAGACATAATCGGACCAAGATCTGTCTGTAGACAAAAAAATGCCTCCTTTGTGAGTGGATACATTCGGCTCACGTTGTGTTGGCGTAATCAGGTTGCGAACACAATCGACCTTGCGGATCTATTCTGTCGAGACATACGTACATTTTCATTGTTTAAATACCCAAAGTCCATTTGCAACTTCGTCACAATGGTTCGAGGCAGATTCATTCATTTTATAAGGGTTTTATGAAGTTAGATACCAGGCGAATTGGCCGTTGTCAGAAGCACTGGGTTTGATCATCTGACGCCGCTTTGCGCCTTTTGTACAGTAAACAACACTCTCGAATCAGGTAATCTCCATATGCGTAGTCTCCATAACATCGCTCCTTGGGTGCAACAAGGTGCCATCTGCAATGCTTTAACATTGCAGACGGCACCTTGTTACACTCAAAGACGAATGTGCTTGGGTTTTTCGCGTGCGCATAGATTGTGAGACGGTCGTTGTTTGAAAATATGTCACTGCTTGCCAGCTAGCCAGGAAATCGTTCAGATCACGTCATCTTGAGGATATCCTAATATTTCGAGAACACTTGGTGATAAATTTAAAATCGTTGTGAGGAGAAGCAAACACATGGTTGTTTGATAAAATTTAAACGATAACCTGAAACCTGTAGCTTAAAGTTTCCGGTGAACACGTAAACAGTGATTACGTTCTGATAAGCAGATTGATTCTATTTGGCGCTCAGAATAATATCGTCTTGTGCACCACCACCACCACTGTAACGAGGAAATGGACTAGTCCTTGTACTACAAAAAAAGGTTTTAAATCATCCAAAAGATATTGATGTAAATGACAAAAAATGAAATAATAATCAAAACCAATATACCAGATGATAGCTAATTCATTTATTAACAGACGCATGATCTCTTCGGATAAATTCATTAATGGATGTCTGTGGTATCGCCCGTTACATGTAAGAGTGGTCGGTATCAAAAAGGCACATTTGTACTGGTCAGTACTTCATATTGTGAATGAGAGCACGAACTTGCTCCTGACCAGTTTGATCCCATTCCTGGGCGGAAATCTTACACCACTAGTCACTCCTCTGGCGCACATACCGCCGCACTTTCCAATTTGGTATTACCTAAGGACATGTGCTCTCTCGCGAGCAGATAATAAACTACCCGTGGCATTGTAGAGACGTCTTTAAAGTTTATAAAGGTCACACAAAAACAGATCCACCGATGAAATGCACATGGTTTTAATGCAATACATGTGGCTAGTCAATTTGGTGATTTTCAAAACACTACCCTTGGCACATCTATTGGCCGTTGTGGTAGTTAAGGCTGCATGTAGACTAAATTTAAAATTAACCCATTCTTGTGAATCTATTGAGTTTGATGTCTCACATTCATAAAACATTCGACTAAATGTACTTTCGAAAAAGTTTGGAAAACAAAAGTTTGTGTAATATATTTGTTGGGACGTTCAGTGATAATTTAACTGTATAGGCCCACAGGGCTGTAGGGTTAAATCATTACTGAACCTTCTCTTCAATTTGGTATTCAATTTGTTGCCTGCTCGTGGAAAAACTTTGTTTTTCTTCACGCAAAAAAATTATGCATAACGGCTTAAAGGGGTTAACACACATTTTGTGAAAATTTATTTATTTATTGGTGTTTTTAAGGTCACACATTTCTGCACAATGGCTAACCATCACCGTGACAGTTTTACGGGTGGAAGAAGCCGGAGTACCTGGAGAGAACCACCGAGAAACGGCGAACAACTGTCAGCTCCCCAACATACCAACTCCACACAAGTAGGGTTAGCATTGGTTGAAAACAGGTGCACCATCGACGTGCAGTATGCCTTAGTACACAACGTCACCGTGCCTCCACGTGGGCAATGGGGGTGAAGTGTCTTGCCCAAGGACACAACGCGGTTGCCGCAGGTGGGATTGGAACCGAGGACATCTCGGCTTGCAGCCTGCACCTCTACCAACTAAGCCCCCCCCCCCCCCCCCCCATTTTGTGAAAAGCAAATTTTCCGTCAGTAAATCCCGAAATGAACCCGGATGTCCTTCATCTGTAAAAGTGGACATGTGAGTTATAATCTTGAGTTTAGTCTTAACCGTTCACCCAACGTAACGGCCAAAACCGACCAGCGCTATTCTCAAAATCGCCAATTAATTTTCATTATTTTTTTCATTTTTTGTCTCAAAAACATAGGTTATGACCCCTCGTTGGAACGAGCTCGTCGAGCTCGTTCCAATGAGGGGCCATAACCTATGTTTTCGAGATAAGAAATGAAAAACAATTAGTTATTCAAGAATGTTTTTTCCAAGTGTCGTTTGCTTTTCATGCTAGGTAAAGGGTTAACCACATCAACGAAGCGTAACTGAGGGGAATGTTAAGGTGTGACACCCATTTCCAGTCGGGTCATTGTCTGGACTGAAGTTCCAGAAATAAAAAAATCACGTTATTAAGACGACACTGATACTGATAAGACGATGTTATTGATACTGCTGTCGGGAGGAAACTTTGAACTAATAGAGGTAATCATATTACAAGATTAGTTATAGAAAAGGAGGATTCATGCACAGATAGCTCTTTCCAAGTTGAAGATTCAGTTCGGTTAGAGTTCTGAACTCCAGGAGTGTCACAATTTGACTGGTGGTCTGACAGCTTAGACTACACTGTCCCCGACCATTCATTATATAAAAAACTGATACAATTGGTTTAGCAGCACTGTCCTTCTGTACTTATTTTATAGGTATCACAGAACTAAATATTTTCCCATAGGCGACCATTGTAACGTTCAGGTTGAAAAAAATATGATCGCATCACTTTAATTTTGGCATTCAAATATCTCTGTCAAGTATAGCCCTTCAGGCAACTTTTTCTGATCTGAAAACAGGGGGGTCATGCAACAAATAAGAGAGAAAAACTGACACAAAGGGAAGTACCGGTCACGTGCACATATTTTTCAGGGAATTCCCTACAAAAACACACAAAAAGTAAACTGTATTTTTTAGGTCCAAAAGTCATCAAATCACCCTCTTTTTTATCAGGAATATTCAACAATAATGCAAGATGTCAATAGAATGTTTCAAACTTTTATTGAAACAATGGATTTCACCAAGGCTGTTTATTTTTAGAGATTGCGTCATTTCCGAGTGCAACATATTAAGGCGGTTCACTCTAATTTCAATATTTAGTTCCGCGATACCTATTGAGTGATGCCACATTCATTCGGCTTAAAAATGGACGCCCGTGTTACCTAAGTCAGACTGTTGAATCGCAGCATTACAGACTTGGAGTACGACACGATCTTATTAAACAGAGGTTCTCTAATGAGCTACGACTTCGTACAGAATTTATGTATGGAGTTCACTAAAATTGATCTGAGCCGAAGTTTACCGAGGCTCAGATCAACTTCAGTAAACGGGGTTCAGGAATTCCATGTCAAATCGGGTCGAATTTGATCTTGTTTTTTATCACATAATGTTTAATTCAACCGTTTAACTAACGTAACGATTAAACTGTCCAGCGCAATTCCTCGAAATCGCCAAACAAATTTTATTATTTTTTCAACTTTGCCTTGAAAACATTGCTTATTGGTACGAGCTCGTTTTCGCTATTTTAGTGAGTCCGGGAATAATAGTTTATCTAGCTTTTTAATATGAACTCTTACAAGCATGAACTGGCGTGGGATAAATCCAATTCTCTAAATACGTAGTTGAAATGTTTATGACATGGCCACATCGTGACTTGAGCACCAAGAGATGACATCTGACAAAAAACTAATATGTTCTTAACAATAATACTGTCAAAACGTATTATCGCAAGATACACGGGAGAATATTATGTTTATTCCAATTTTCTCTGGACAAAGGAATGTCATTTGCTTTCCAGTCTGAATTAGGTTTCTAATAAATATACCCTGTTCGATATCATAATCTAGAGTCCCAGTTCTTTTGAAGCAACTCGGTTATTTTCTATCTATACCAGGTTTTTAATACAGTAGTGTGATCACCAAAGCGGTTTTTTACTCGATCAGGTGCCAATACTAAAAAACTTTTACAGCTGTATTTTCTAGAATTGTATTTTCTGGTTATGAATTTAAATGGGTTGAAATGAACCATTAGCATTTTCAAAGATGTGAAATTTTCAAAGTTGGCAAATTGCCATATCTTTTAAATGCTAATGATTCATTTTAGTCAGTAATATTTATAGGTAGCATTCACAATTCTAGAAAATACAATTGTAAAAGTTTTATAGTATTGGCTCCTGGCAGATCGCAATCTTGACGCGCCAAATTTACACCGGTGGATGGAGATTCATAAATCAAATATTGCGAAATCAAAGCAAAACCATGAAAGGTTTTCGCATTTCATTTTCGACAGGAGTGACCCTAATTTCTATACAGTGCTGTTGGCAGGAAAAGGGCTTGGAAATAGCGAAGCGATCGCGACGCAGTCTCGACCCGATAACAATTATCTGTCCTTTTTTGCAAGAACAGCAAAGTGAGTGTGAAAGATGGATGCATTCCAAAAACTACGACAAATCCAAAACGTTTCACCAAGCCATGGTTAATTTTTGTAAACCGGCTATAAAAGATCGCAAGAAAACTGAACGGGAATTTATTAAGTCACCAACTACAAATAATTTGGACAAGCTACGTTTAAATTGGGCAAAAACAAGAAGACTTATAAAAAAACAAAACGAACGGTTCTTGGATAAATTTTGTTTCTAAACTTAAACAACACACACCCATCAATCAAATTTGGAAAATGGTTAAAAAAAATTAAAGGGAAAGAAACAAAACCAAATGTACTACACCTCAAAGATAACAACCTGCCAATTACACAGAAATAAGAAGTCTTAAACAAATTGCCCTCAACAGTACCCGTTGCTGAACATTCTGCATCTGAAAATTGTAAACCAGAATTTGTTAAACTTAAAATATAGCGGGATAACAAACGATCAAACTTGCCTCCGACAATTTAACCCTTTACCTAACATGAAAAGCAGACGACACTTGCAAAAAAAATCTTGAATAACTAATTTTTATCATTTTTTGTCTCAAAAACGTAGGTTATAACACCTCGTTGGAACGAGCTCAATGTGCTCGTTCTAACGAGGGGTCATAACCTATGTTTTTGAGACAAAAAAATGAAAATTAATTGGCGATTTTTGAGAATAGCGCTGGCCGGTTTTGGCCGTTGCGTTGGGTAAAGAGTTAAAGGATTACGATAAACGTTTTTCAGTGGAAGAATTAAATAATTCTTTGCTTAAAGCAGAATATACTGCCACTGAACCCGATGAAATACACCATCAGCTTTTCAAACATCTGCCTCAAACTTCACTTAACCTTTTACTATAAATTTTCAATGACATGTGGGTGGCTGGCCAGTTTCTGGCGAAAAACAACATTAATTCCCATTCCAAAGCCCGATAAGGACCATGGCAATATAAATAAATACAGACCTATTGCATTAACACGTTGTCTGTGCAAAACAATGGAAAGGATTATCAATGATTGCCTGATCTTGTTTCTGGAATCGGAAAATCTACTTTCAAATGTTAAGTGTTGTTTCGGAGGCCAGAGAAATACTGTGAACCAGTTGGTTAGACTTTAAACTTTTCATCAGAAATGCCTTTGTCAGAAAAGAACCTGTGGTCGCCATCTTCTTTGATCTGGAAAAGGCATATGATACATCGTGGAAGTATGGGGATTTAAAAGATCTTTTAACATGAGGTTGAGAGGGAGTATGCCTTTTCAATAGGAAAGTTTTTTAAAGGATCGTCAATTTCAAGTTCGTGTGTTGGGTCTGCATTATCTGATCCACACGGGTAAGAATCTGGCGTACATCAGGGTAGTATTTAGTCTGTTATCCTATTGTTAGATAAAATCAATGGCATCATTGGCGCCATTTAGAATATGGTAGATTCTTCATTTATGTCGATGACTTTTCTTTCTATGTGGGCTATAAAAAATGGTTTCAAGTTCTCTAAGACCAAAACTAATTGTGTTCATTTTTGTAAACTCGGGAAATATCACTTCGGTCCGGAATTGAAAATAGATGGTAGTACTACAAAAGGTGTTAAGGAAGTGAAATTCTCCTGTTTATTGTTCTACAATAAACTTCATTTACCTTTTCATACAAAAACAACAAAAGGATTTAATAAAAAAGGGCACTTAACTTTTTGGAGGTAGTTGGGAGCACTGATTGGGATGCTGACCAAAAAAGTTAGTCCATCTGGATTAACTTTGTTAGATCAAAATTAGATTACGGTTCTGTGGATTACGGTTCTGCGTTAACCCTTTACCGAACATGAAAAGCAGACGACACTTGCAAAACAAATTCCTGAATAACTATTTTATTCATTTTATGTCTCAAAAACATAGGTTATGAATCCTCATTGGAACGAGCTCGACGAACTCGTTCCAACGAGGGATCATAACCTATGTTTTTGAGACAAAAAATTAAAAAAATAATGAAAATTAATTGGCGATTTTGATAATAGCGCTGGTCGATTTTGATCGTTACCTTGGGTAAAGGGTTAAAGTCGCATCTCAAACAACTTGAACCAATTCATAGTAGTGATGTCTGAATTAGCCTGGGCGCTCGTAGAATAGCGCCAATAGAAACAGCAGAGCCTTCTCTTGAAAAGCTCTGAATTAAACTGCCACTTCAATATGTTTCAAAACTGTTGGTTAATCCATGAAATCCCGCTTATAACTGAGACTCATATCCTAAAAATGTTTATTTTATTAACATACCCAGAAATGATATTTCTCCCTTGGGAATTAGCATTAAATATCAACTGGAATCCGCCACACTTGAATAGGTAAAAGAGAATCATGAGCAACACCCAACCCCCCCCCCCCCCCCGCCCCAGCCCCCGGCATCTAAAGAAACCCACACTAAAATAACAGTGGGTTTCTTTAGATGCCGGGGGCTGGGGCGGGGGGGGGGGGGGTTGGGGCCTTAAACAAGTCTATCACTGACTTTAAAATTCCTTTCAGTGATTTTAAACTACATATTAGTACCTACATAAAATCTATGTGGCAGGCGGAATGGGATGGGGTGACAAATAACACGCTCCATCGCTTCCAGCTGATTATCAATGATAAATATCCTTTTGGTAGCCGTTGTAGAAAAGATCATGTATATGTGACACGATGTCATATATTGTTCGTACAAGGTATACGCGTACAAAGGGTAATTAATATGCGACCAGATTGTGTTCCCTGCGAACAGGTGTTTACAATGGAGCACATTCTTTAACATTGCTCTGATTTGCTTAACTTGACAAATTCAAGATAACCTATTGCCATCACGCGCGCGGAAGTCTGTTAGTCTGTGAGTCTGTTACTCTGTGAGTCTGTGAGTCTGTTCACATTTTCCTTTAGCACAGGCTACACCCCATAGTTCTTGTCTGATCGTCACGAAATGTCATGTGCAGTTTTGGGGTTATGTCTAGATGAGAAGGTCCCCTTTTAGTCGCGATCGGGCAACCGGTATGGCTGCCCGAGCCCAAAACCCGAAAACCATTAGCTCAGTTTACAGGTTGTATTTATGAAGGGATTTCATTGTTGCTTGGTAGGATGCCTCTGTGTAATGTCTAGATGAGAACGTCCTCTTTTGGTCATGATCTGTCAACCGTGATGGCTGCCCAAGCCCGAAACCCAAAAACTTTTAGCACAGTCTGCAGGTCATATTTAATACGGAGGAATTCCATTGTAACTTGGTAGGATGACTCCGTATGATGTCTAGATGAGAACTTCCCATTTGGTTGCGACCTGTCAACCGTGACGACTGCCCGAGCCCAAAACCTTTAGCACAGTCTACTGGTCATATTTATGAAGGGATTTCATTGTAGTAACTTCGTAGGATGACTCCAAATAATGTCTAGATGAGAACGTCCCCTTTTGGTCGCGATCATTCAGCCTTGATGGCTGCCGAGCCCAAAACCCCAAAACCTGTAGCATAGTCTATAGGTCGTATTTATGGAAGGATTTCATTGTAACTTGTTAGGTTGACTCCATATAATACCTAGATGATGACATCCCCTTTTGGTCGTGATTGGTCAGCTGTGATGGCTTCAGGGACCCGAAGCCCGAAAACCTTGAGCACAGTCTACAGGTCATATTTATGAAGGGATTTCATTGTAACTTCGTAGAATCACTCCAGATTATGTCCAGATGACAACGTCCCTTTTTGGTCGTGATCATTCAACCATGATGGCTTGCCGTGCCCAAAACCCGAAAACTTTAGTACAGACTACAGGTCGTATTTGTGGAGGGATTTCATTGTAACTTAGTAGAATGACTCAGTATAATGTCGAGATGAGGACGTCCCCTTTTAGTTGCAATCAGTCAACCGTCATGGCTACATAGGCCTGAAGCCCGAAAACCTCTAGCACAGTCTACAGGCCATATTTATGAAGGGATTTCAATGTAACTTGATAGGATGACTCGTTTTGGAATAATTTCACTGCAACTTGGTAACTTTCGTTGACATACGTTAACTGTGAGGGCCACATACATAAACTGTGAGGTCATATTAACCCACCCCTTCACCCTTTATTACAGTGTACACTTCATATTATTTTTATTAAAAACATAGCATACAGGGAACAGAAATTACCATATTCCCAATTATCACAATTCTTGTCTTATTTCATATTCCTTTCATAAACATTGAACATTATCCTTTTCATCAAACACAACACACAGGCAAGTTAAGCTACAGTGTCATTGACACTTTCATTTTAATCATGTCAGAGGGAAGTATTTCACTGTAGGATTTCTAAGAGCTGTATTTTATCATACGAGTCCGCACCATATTCTATTATTTCTTAAAGTTATCAACCTTTTTAATAAAATTTAAAACTGTTTTTATATTTTTAACTTGACTCTCTCAAAGTCTGAAATCGTCAGGTTGAGTTATAACGTATTCACTATAGTATCACCACTCATAACTGTCCAGACTACTCTTGCCTGTGACATTCTATTATAATTAATTCCTATTTTTAATCAATCATTTTCCTTTGAAATTGAAAATGGCAGGTTTTACTATCTATCGTTTTCTCTTCACGATGTAGCCTTAGTTGCTGATATAGCGTTAAGCACCAATAATTAAATGATTAAAGATGGGTGCATTGATGTGTCATACAGTACAACCGCCGTGGGATGGTCACTTTCCACGGGTGGGAAATATTTCCACGTACGCAATAATATTAAGATTCCAAACACTAATTATAAGAATAGTCATCACGAATTTAATTAATGGAACACCGGGTGCAATGGTAGTCTCAGCATTTGACTTTAATGTACCACATTCTTATCAACAAAGTACATCGATGTTCAGAAATAATATTCAATTGCATTTAATTTGTGTTTTATAAAGGTTAATTTAGTGTGTATATGTTTTATTAAATTTAATAATAATGTACTTGATAAAATGGCTGCTCAGTTTTTGAAAATGTGTACCAATGTCGGAAACCGGATGAAGCCGTTGCTGGAAGAAACAGATTCACGCCGCCTATTCAGCGTAGACTCAAGGAGTGTTGCATGACTCCGTGCGCGAACGTATGTCTCAGCGTGTTGAACCCGCCCGTTTCGTTTTTGTTGGGGGTGATTCTTATCCTGCTCTAAATATAAGCTTTGTGGCTCCCATTACATTTTAACGTGCCTATACTTTCGCACCGATGCGGCACCTCCTCTAACCTATAGCCTAGGGCATCCCCAGCTTCTCACCTACGACCCACAGTCTTACACACCTTGAGACTGGAATGAAATTTTCGAGAAAACACTAGACTATTATTCGATCGCAAGGCCATTAATTGAACTTGGCCGCTATGAATCTGTCTTAATTTAAAATTCTCTTTCAAATTTGAAGAAACACTTACGTGGTCAAAAATTTCAAGATGACGAGGAACTTAGATATGGACTTCTGGAGACGCGGCATCAACGACTGGCAGACCAGGTGGAACAAGTGTATTTAATTATAAGGGGACTATGTTGAAAAATAAATATGTTCTGTACCGATATTCCAGCTTTATTTATGTTAGGCTCAAAACTTTTTGACATCCCCTCGTATATTGTCAAATCAAGCTGAAAAATTTGTGAAGCTTAATTCCGAATTTATTTCGATAGACTCATCAGTTATACGTAATTTATTTGAGATGAAGTCTTCTATTGTCTAAAGTATACATAATATTGTTCAATTTAGTACGTATAAATGATCATTAATGTTGAGTTTTCGAGCGAGTGAACTGTCCATGTCTGATACTAAGCTTTGCATTGACTAGGGCTTATCAGATGCTAAAACAAAGGTTTATCAGTGTACATTTATATTATATACATGGATTTATTCACGGAGAAAGGCTCTCCATTCAGATATATGGATTCTTTATTTACGAGAAACAGTATATTAACTCTTGCATGCTGCTACCAGATATTCCTGCCTGGGACACAAAATTTCTTGCCACTAAAATAAGTATAATTTAGGCACATTTAATAAATTTCTCAATGGAAATTGAATAGACTTTTTCGACCAATGATTTCTTGTTTTAAATTTTAGATGAACTCTTCACAGCAGCCATGACTAGATTTGATGAAAAATAATTTGAAAACTCGGTGGGTTAACTCTTTACCCGCTGAGTATTTTTAAGATATTTTCCATCAAATCTAGTCATAGCTGCTGTGAAGCAGCCATGACTAGATTTGATGAAAAATTCATCTAAACTTAATACAAGGAATCATTGGTGAAAAAATCATTTTAATTTACAGGGAGATAATTTGATGAAATGTGTCCATATTACACTTATGTCAGTGACAAGAGAAATGCTGTCCTGTGCAGGCATATCCGCCAGCAGGATGCAAGAAGTTAAGGGTTAATGTTATGAATGACAATCGGATTTATTGTTGAAAGATTGCTTTTTAAAACTGCGCAACAAAGCGATTACGTCGACTGCGTTTAAATTTCATTTGATTGGATTGTTATAAGGGAATCTAAAGAAAGGTTGGATAAACTGTCATTACACATCACATAGGGCAATGAATTTACAGCGGTGGGGACGCAGTGGCTCAGTTGTTAAGCCATTGAACTTAAAACTGAAAGGTACCACGCCATGGTAACTGCGCTGTGTCCTTGGGCAAATCACTTTAGTCTATTGCCCGCGTTGGGACACGGTGGCACTAGGTACTAAGGCGTACTGCACGTCTATGGTACACTTGTCTTCAACCAAAGCTAACCCTGCTTGTGCGGAGTTAGTACGTTAGGTGTCTGACAGTTGCTCGCCGTTGCGCGGTGGTTCTCTCAGGGTACTCCGGCTTCCTCCACCCATAAAACTGTCTGACACGAGGTGACCCTGGTTGTCGAAAGTGTCATTAAAACCCAATAAATAAATAAATAAATAAATAAATAAATAAATAAATAAATAAATAAATAAATTTATAGGTAAAAACATTACGGATTGCTTTTAGAACATTCACAGCCCAGATTATTTAGTTTCATGTATTAATGGTGTTTTTAATTAGTTTCCAATATACTGTATGAATCTTCCTATTTCCCCTTTTTGCACCATCAAAACCGATGTGAAAGATACCTACAGAATAGAGTCCATTAAACACCCTGTTAAAGTTAGGACTGTTTTCCATTTGGGAATGTTATTGCTGAAACTGAGTGCAAAGCATTCGACTGCAAAACTATATATTGTATACCTATTATTATTTCCCCTCCTGACAATCACACCATCGAAACATTTTACAATTCGTCACGGTTAACTGTTTGTTAAGTTAACTCATTACATATGAACAGTTCTGTTTTCCGTGCTGTTTCATACTTGAAGTGGGATTGTAAATTGTTGGGTCGTTAAATATTCTCCGTTCCATCGAACATCTGTCATGTAACGCCTGATGAAACTGCATTACATGATAGAAAAATGTTCTGATGGGCAACGGATTGATGGTAGGATACTGGAAGCATACCCTTTGGCACCCATGGAAGCCATGTGGTGGGAAACAAAAGACGAGGCATGTCCCATCACTGAATGCTTTGCAATGTGAATGCCATACTGACTTGGAAAGGAATTTATCCAGAATGTATCGAAAAATTACGTAGCAGTCGCAATACACTTTCCACGTATAGTGTTCCCAGTTGCAGGAACGAACCCAAGATTTTAGAGAAGGCGTGCACGTTTCCGGCAGATGGGAAAAGTGGAAATGACAAAACGTTGGTCAAACCTTGATGGCTTGGGAAGCCTTAAGGCTGCATGTTGAGAATATTAATTTGGCTGCCGCCATGTAATGAATATATGCCCTTCCAATCGATGCTATTGAGCAATCATGGAAGATACCGCTCTGCATAAAGGGTTAATGGAATTATTGTAGTGCTTTGATTCCATTGGCCAACAAAAAAGCCACGTGAATGCTTGAAACAGATATAGACAATCGAAAATAGCTTAACGGGTTTTACGACCTGTATGATTATTATTGCAAAGATTTTCAAGATTTACAAAGCACTTTGTTTGATATAAGATTACGTTAGGCGGGAGGGTTGTTCGTTCCAGGTCATTTGTCAATTAGAGTCAAGACGTCTATGCCTTTAACTGGTAGAGTGCTGGAAGCCCGTATTTGGGCTTTGTTCAGAAGTGCAGGTACCAAGACTTAAATGTTTCATATTCTATGGATACCCATCATCATATTATCTTTTAAGTGAAATTATTTAGTGTGTATGTCTTTGCCTTGTTATAATTTATGGGAGAGTGCCTATAGGCACTCTCCCATAAATTATAACGAGGCAAATTATAATTTATGGGAGAGTGCCTATAGGCACTCTTCCATAAATTATAACGAGGCAAAGCCACGTGAACAAAGATTTATGACCAAACATAATTTAGCACTCTACCAGTTATACGTCAGTTTTACAAAAGCATTCCACCTATAGAGTGTGGACACCCACTCTTAACATAGGGATGATGGTAACGTCGACAATATTATAGTCTTCGTCGAATACTAGGTAAAAGCACTGCTAATTTTGTCAAATATTCCACGGTCGCTACCCTCAGCCCGACGAAAGCTATCCGCTTTACCAGTTTCTTCTCCATACAACTCTGTTTGATGATTATGATCTCTGGTTCCACTACTGCGTGTTTTCATGCAATTTGAATAATTTAGCTTGTTGCTTCAGCAGGAATTATCCATGCATTGGCAGGTGGATTGACCGTATTCCGACTGAGTTATTAGGAGAGATGCAATAGTTAAGTACCAGCACCAGAGATCAATACTGGGGCGGACCGTCAGCTCTGAATGGACAATATCCGAACAGAGTTCTGGAACTGTTGGATAATTCAGTAGAAAATAGCGCACGGTGTCTTTCTAACTCATTTTTATCAGGAGTAGTTTTAGCTACTTGTGTTTCTGTGTGCTCGGATCGATAAGCTTGGCATTATCGAAGGTTCCGACTAAATACACATGTTCCTATAATACCGACTCTGTGTTGTTTTATGAGACACGCAAAATGAGGCGCGCTGCTCTGGACTAACCTTGAAACCTGTGGATGGCGAGAAGGCTCTGACCCTTTCACAATCGTAAGTAAGGAACAAAACTTTTTCTTTTTGTTTGTAAGCAACTACATTTACCGTCTAAACTATACAAGTTGTTACACGGTGGACGCAATACGAGCGATGCAATAAAACTATAATAAATAAATAAAAGAAAAGTCTTCCAAATTTGTCATTTCGATACGGTGTAACGACTGTAAGTATAGCCTTGGTTAAAATAAAAATATTTTTTATCACGCGGAGACATTGTGTAAATCGAATCATGCAGTTCCAGTACTGCCGCCACGGAGTGGTCACTTTCCACGGGTGGGCAATGTTTCCACGGCGCAAAAATATTATATTCCAAACACTAATTATAGGAATAATCATCAAAAATTTTATTAATTAACATTTTGCTGCTGATGATTTTTATTACCTGGTAAACGCATGCGTGGACATCCTTGCCCAAGCGTGGATTACGAACACTACACGGCGACTGTATTGCAGAGTTTATAAATTTGTGTCAAAATTACAATCAGTGGATGCATGTTTTGCATGTTTCTCCGTGAACATCAGACATACTTTAATTATTGTCTTTGTTTGACAGCAAGGTTAAAATTAGAGGCATTATGATCTGTCGCATTTCCAAACTGGGCATTAAAGCTTAATCGCATCGCTCGTGTCAGGTTCAGCGAGAATTAATTTTTCAGCACTTCGTTCATTTTAACGGCCAAGAAAACTAAATAAAAATTAGTAAACTCAAACCTTCGCCTCCATAAATTTCTGAGCAGAAACCTAGGACGATGGCGATTGACCGGGCAGGTATAACGAATATCCTTAAGGTTTGGGCTGAAATATTGAAATGTATTACTCGTAAGAATAAGAACAGCGGATCTGACTGGCATGGTATGCATAAAGTCTTTTGCTATTCCAGGATAACACACCCTGTATTATCCAGGTTTAGAATCACGAATATGCAACCAGTGTGAACACAGAATAGGTATACCGCAAATAAGACCACAATGTCCGAGAAGACAAATCGACAAAATGGATAAGTACACAATTACACACAGGAACCAATACAAAAAATATTACAATTGTATTTTCTACCTTTTAATATAATTGACTAAAATGAACCACTAGCATTCTAAAAGATGTGGCAATTTGCAACTGGCGAATTGCCACATCTCTGAAAATGCTAATGGTTCATTTCAACCGATTTAAAGTCATAACTATAAAACACAATTCTCGAAAATACAATTGTAAAAGTTTTATAGTATTGGCCCCTGGAGTCAATACTATAAAACTTTTACAATTGTATTTTCTCGAATTGTATTTTCTGCCTATTAATACAACTGACTAAAATGAATCGTTAGCATTTTAAAAGATGTGGCAAATGAAAATGCTAATGGTTCATTTTAACCCATTTAAAGTCATAACAAGAAAATACAGTTCTGGAAAATACAGTTGTAAAAGTTTTGTAGTATTGTCCTCGGGACTCTATTATTACTAGTGAAATTAAATACTGATGTGTTGTTATATTTTTCAAAATATTATTCCATTAGTCCTGTTGAAGTCTGATTCCTGTCAACCATTATCAATGCATATTGTATCCATTTATCACGGGCGTTAATCCTGGGGTGCGTGTGTATAGAAGGGAATGTCATACCCTGCAAACACAATTCTTTGTCTCGTTGGATAGAAGACGAGCAGAGAACTGCTGCCATAGAGCTAGTATGTTCAAAGACTTCCACACAAATATAAAATGCTCGCATGTCTTTGTTAGTTTGATAGTATGGAAGTCGAACCAGTTCCCTTGTACCCAGTACATAATTAATTAAATTTTGGATGCTTATTCCTATAATTAGTGTGTGTAATCTAATATTATTGTGTCCGTGGAAATATTGCCCACCCGTTGAAAATGACCATTCCAGGTGACCGCACTGTATATTCTAGCCTCAAGGCAGGATGTTTAGAAATTTACACCCGTTGAAAATGAATGACACACTTTTCGCCCATGTCTCATGGTGCGCCACTTTCCAGACTGGTGTACTATCTTTCCACGATTTATCCTGGTGTACACTCTGATGACAATTGTAACGCAATAATTCTCCCAGTCCTTCTAAACTGAGACGAGTATATGATAGGGTTTTTTTTCATTTTCAAATGTCCCATTCATCACAGGAAGGTATTGCCCTTTCGTATTGTGACGATCAGCCATCAAGAAGATTCAGTTGCAACATATTAACACACTCATCTTAAAAAAAACTGGATATGATTAAGTCATGAACCAAACATTATGCACTTGTCACACAAGGAACGCAGTTGTTCAGTCTGAGTAATTTAGATATTTACAGTGACAATTACGGCGTCAGATCATCTTTCGTGCTCAAAACCCAACACTAATTGACTTGTTTTCAACATGGACAAATGCCCGCCTGAAAGATAAATATCACGCCAAGATCTCTAAAAACATTTTGTGCGTGATAAAAGTAACTTTTCCGTGAAGATTCAAACGGTGACAGGCATATGTACATTTTAAAAATGCGCACATCTTTGTTAGCAGGTCTTTGTATCTGACGCTTTTGGAGCAGTAAATCGCATCTTTAAGCGCCCAATGTACTCGATCCGATTCCAGAGGTAGCCTAAATCTCCCGCAATAATGTTTCCAGTCGGGGCATTTTTGTCTGAATTTGATAACGATTCGCTCTTGCTGGTATCAATATACTTTCTTACGTGCCTAGATTTGATACTTCGACTTATGTCGCGCACATAGTCGGTCATACAAATGGTAGCTGTGGTATCCGATTCCATTGCGGGTCCCAGCATGACCAATTATTTAACTGTATGGGGGCTAGATTATTTTTGGTGGTTTGAATTTGTTATTCGAAATCTGTTCTATTACAAATTATTGGAGAGTGCCTATGGGCACTCTCCAATATTTTGTAATAGAACAAATGTATATAAACAAATAGTATTTGCATTTGACTGAATATGAAACATGGGCATGGAAAACATAGTCTTTGGCTCTGCTACCCTCATGTTTTGAAAGTCCTGATAGTAGCTTCTAGAACTCAACCAATTAAACATGCAGCGATGGATCAAATCGTATTTACAGCGACATAGGGCTTTTCGTTTGGATTAACAGGACCGTGTGCGTCAGCGCACCGGGGGAGTAAACTAATCCAACAACGAGTCCTACTAATGGTAATGTCGCATACAAAACTGCATTTAAACATGCAGCGATGGATCAAATCGTATTTACAGCGGTATTGGGCTTTTCGTTTGGGTTAACAGAATTGTGTGCGTCAGCGCACCTGGGGAATTAACCAATCCAACACGGAGTCTTCCTGTGGTAATGTGTCGCATGCAATACTGATCGTCGCGATTCATGAAATCCTTTTTTTCATTTGTAAGAAAATAGTAATGTCAATAATAATTCAGACCAACAGTCCAAATGTAGTGCTGTTGGATTAACCCTCTGGACCCGAAAGACCGCTTTTTCGTTCCACGAACATAACCCGTCAAGATGTTATTAAGTGGGATTGGTGTTCCATCAATATGTGTTTTTGACCAATCAATATTTTCAACGTGCAGCCCAAGGGCTGCACATTGAAAATATTTATTGATCTCCACCCAGATAATCATTACAGACTCTTCCTAAATTAGTACTGACACTCGTTATCTATTGGTTGCCCATTGTGATGTTTACTAACCGACCATAGACTTTTCTTTTACGTAAAAATGTATGCGTGCCGCGTTGAGATGGTTAACATATAAAATCGGACATGTATATACCACAATTTACAGATGAAAATCATATTTTATTCGGAATACGATAAATTTCGACAATGAGGAGCCGAGTAATCATTGGTGTTGAGCTTCAGAAATGGTTCGATGTCGATAATAATTGATGTATTACAAGAAAGCGTGGAGGTTTGATGATATAACAACTGCATCGACAATCAATTTGGTCTGGCTTGCAAGATTCATTACTCGGCCACCACTCCGCGGCGGACGCTAAAAGTAAGCACCCTCTTGTACTGCTTGAATGGGGTGTGGAATGGTAGTTTCTTGTGCTTCGGCAGTGTAGTACGAAATTGCGGTCCGTTGTTGTGATATTTTGAAGAAAAAGCAACACGGCAAGTCGGTTGTTTTCATGGGTTAATGAACATCACACGATGGATCGAGTTAACTGGGTAGTTATGAATCAGTTCTTATGAGTCACATTTTCATGTCAGTACGGTTTTAGAAAAAAAAACTTTGCAAGCCAGGTTTTGTTGTGATATTATGTCATACAGATTTAATGATCTCTTTAATTTATTTAAAGAAGATGAGGTTTGAACACATCCCCAAGAGAAATGGGAGTCTGACATATTTGTGTTAATCTCTCCAGTCTTCTAGCGCACGTTTCCAGAGCTTCATATCTGATGTTTCTATGGTGCTATTGTCTCTGGTTTTCGTGAATGAACATCATTTCGAAGAAAGCTGTTATTGTAGGGAAAAACGTCCATCTTGCGGTTTAAGCTCATATCCAGCTAATATGACTTGAGAGTTACTTATTTT
This sequence comes from Pictodentalium vernedei, assembly GCA_031216915.1. Lineage (NCBI taxonomy): Eukaryota > Metazoa > Mollusca > Scaphopoda > Dentaliida > Dentaliidae > Pictodentalium > Pictodentalium vernedei. The sequence continues at coordinate 217,899,770 of CM062293.1, forward strand.
TTACGAAATACTGTTCATACGTTGCCTATGCAAACAGTTTTTAAAGCCTTAATTGACCATTTCAACACACAACTCGTGAATGCTATTGTCTTGTCCTAACTAGGACCCTTCGATCGTTACCCCTTCGTCCCACTTCCCTTCAGGGAGGCGCGAGGAGGGGGTATCAACCGGTGGGTTCTAGATAGGACAATAGTATCGTTCTAAAGGCTATTTACAATAACGTATGTAAATCTACGTTGTATTCAATGAGAGGTGTATTATTTATTTATTTATTTATTTATTTATTTATTTATTTATTTATTTATTTATTTAACACAACTTTCAATAGCCAGGGTCATATCATGTCGGACAGTTTTACGGGTGGAGGAAGCCGGAGTACTCGGATAGAACCACCAAGTAACGGTGAGTAACTGTTGGACTCTCCAACCTACTAATCCCGCATTGGCAGGGTTAATATCGGTTGAACCCTTGTGTACCATCGACGTGCTGTACGCTCTAGTGAACTGGATCATGGTGGCCCCACTAGCGCGATTCAGATTATCCCTTTACCTAACAAATCGGTCGCATCCACCCGCGTAATTACCAAATTGAGAAGTTGAAAAAATACTATTTTTCAAAAATTTTCAACAACCATGCCATGCGACCCCCTCATTGGAACGTGCTCATCGAGATCGTTCCAGTGATGTGTCACATGATATGGTTTTGTTGAATTTTTTTGGTTTTTTGAAAAAATAATATTTGAAATAATAAATTTTGACATTCTGTGCTGGGATAAAGAGCTAAGTGTCTTACCCGAGGACACAATACAGATGACATTGGTCAGGATCAAATGTAGAACTGTTTTAAATGAAGGCCCCATGCTTGAGCCAAAGAACCACCATGCCCCCAAATCCCCTTACTGATGTGTTGTGTGTTCTATCATTTTGTCATCAGATGCTACATTTGTTCTTCGTGCAAATGTTTATGCATTATGGGTTGAAAGGGACAGCACAGTTTGAGAATATAGACAAGGTTTAGTGGGATTTTTTCTTCCAAACACAAAGTTTTCAATCCCCACTCTCTGAATTAAGGTTATTCCCTGTTAGTTTACTCATTACTGTAATCTGCAGATAAAAGCATGACCTGTGAGCTTCCTGTTGCTTTTCTGCAACAGTCCAAATTACCTGCAAATTCAAGAAACCAGTGTCTATATTCCCTCCTAAATTTTGTTATGTTGTGCTATATTAATTAATGTATACGTATCAATATGCATGTTTGCATTGCTACAGTGCTTTAAATGTTTCAGTATCGAGCGCACATATTTGGACTCGAATCGCCATTCGATAGCGCGGCATTGAACTATATATCAAACATGAACTGCACATGACGCTTGAAAAAATAACTTCTTGAATAGTCAATATTCATTAAGAGGAGGTCATTTAATATGTTTAACAAGCAGCCCAATGGCTTGATAGCCCAAATTATTAATTAGATATTAATCTACCTAAAGAAAGGACTTATTCACGCATATGTTTCTGCCCAATACGGAAGGTAAATGGCGCTTGGAAAAATGAGGCAATTCTAAACTCTTTGGTTTAGTAAGAGAATATTATCACAATAGTACGTAGTAATTATTAAAACTATTATTACAATTAGTTAATTTTAAGCTGCTCTTCTTCAGTTTATGGGTTTGTTAGATGAATAATGTTATTGTATGCAACAACCGACGATAAGCCCAATCGACTCTACTCTAACCCTTTACCTAACATGAAAAGCAGACGACACTTGCAAACAAAATTCTTGAATAACTAATTGTTTTCATTTTTTGTCTCAAAAACGTAGGTTATGACCCCTCTTTGGAACGAGCTCGATGAGCTCGTTCGAAAGAGGGGTCACAACCTATGTTTTTGAGACAAAAAATGAAAAAAAAATAATGAAAATTAATTGGCGATATTTGAGAAAAGCGCTGGCCGGTTTTTGCAGTTACGTTTGGTAAAGGGTTATGTAAGATTCCCTTTTTGTGCAGAAGATTGTCCCTTTCCATAACCCCTCCATTATCTCTATAACAGTGATCAACAAAAAGGTTACCGCCACAAGATATTCTTCCGTTTCATCTTCCAACAACCCCCCGATTTTACATGTTCTTGTACGCTTGCCTTCTGTGTATTTTGAATCTGCATCACAATATATTATGATGAAACAGGAACGCTCGCGTTGCATCCAGTGTGAAAAGACCTCTGCTCACTGACTGGAATCGAACACAACTTTGTCCAACTTGTTACTGTTTACGATCGCAAAAGATGTCTATTATCACCTTTCCTTTCTGTTCTGTGGTCCACTCTGTCTGCTAGACATTTGTACAGAAATAAAGCTCTCCATTGACTATTTCTGTCTCCGCTTTGCCAAGTGCATATCATCCTGTGGTAAAACTACAGTTTGTTAATGCACTGGAAGTTACAAACACGTAATCTTGGTTATGTTTATCGTCTGTTGTGATGATGTGGTGACCAGCCTACAGCTGGCGAATATAGAATGTGAATGAATACTAGAATAAGGATAAAATTATCTATTTTTCTGTCTTGGCTGAATTTCAGATATATATTTACTTTAACTTGCGTAATTTTTGTCTATTCTGTGTGCAGGTAGCATAGTGCTTAACTGATTATAAAAAAAGTTGATAACATTAATCATTTGGCATGACAGTCAACAGTAACTTTCATTTTGTCAACTCCGTTACCCACTCAAACCAATCTGGAAAAGTTCTAAACTTTTTTTAAAAATGAGTTTTCATCTGATGTAAATTGTTATATGCCTTCACAGCAGAAAAGACAATGTCCTGCTATCTAAAGGATTGACACTCCGGCGCTTCATTAAGTAATAATGTTCCAAGTTTTTTAGTCAATTTCATTGCTGCTATAGTTATCCCTTTTATATTAAGTACATTAGACAATAGGTGTCTCATGAAACATCACATGGTTTAGACAGTTGATACTGTCCTCTATTTTGAAGAATGAAGAGTAAATCCATTTGCATTCATAAGAGGAAAAATAGTCTCTTTCTCTAGTTATTTATTTATTGGTGTTTAAGGTCACATACTTATGCACAATGGCTCATCGTGACCCTGACAGTTTTACGGGTGGAGGAAGCCGGAGTATCCTGAGAAAACCACCGAGCATCGACGAGCTCAACATTCTAACTCTGTTCAAGCTTCGCTCAAGCAGGGTTACAGCGGTTGAAGACATGTGCACCATCGACGTGCAGTACGCCTCAGTACATGGCGTCATCGTGCCCCCATGTAGGCAACCGGGATAAAGTGTCTTGCCCAAGGACACAACGCGGGTCGTCCCGGCCGTAGATCGAACTCGGGACCTCTAGCATAGAAGTCCAACACTCTACCACTGAGCCACCGCGCTCCCTTTTTCTCTAGTCGGTGAGTAGAGTATGCTTTTAACCCCTTAGCTAACGCGCACCATATCACAATTTGTTATCTTAATTATAGTTTTTTCAACTTTTTTAAAAAATGTCAACATAACCATATTATGTGACCCTCTCATTGGAACGAGCTCGACGAGCTCGTTCCAATGAGGGGTCACATGATACGTTTTTGCCGAAATATTTGGAAAAATATATTTTTTCAACTGCTCAATTCGTAAATTTCGCGTGGGATGTGGCCGATGCTTTAGTCAAAGGGTTAACATGTCAACGTTGTTACCACGAGAAAGCCACTAAAACCAATCATGCATATTGAGTGCTTATTCATTTTATAGAGCAAATTCTACTTAAATTACTGGAATATAAAAGATAGTTGGTATTCCAACTGTTTAGAGACCAAACCTTTTAAAATAAAATTTTGTCAACTCCATTACCAGTCATCTCTGTTATAACAAAAGTGTCACTCCACACAAAACTTCAGTGTTTTGAACCGGTCAAGCCGATTTTCAACCAAATTGGTATGCACCATTATCGGGTGACATATAGTTGATAAAGGATGGGATAGGAAAATTTTCTCTGACTCCGTGGGAATCCTGAGAGCTAAAAATAGACAGAAATTGAGGTGTCTATATTTCTAGAGCTGCAAGGGACAGATACTAATTATTTTGAATATTATTAACATTGGATCTCGAATCAAAACTAATCAGGGAGTACGGTAGCTTAGCGGTTACGGTATTGGACTTTAACCCTTTACCCAACGAATCTGCCGCATCCGCCCGCGTAATATGCAAATTGGGCAGTTGAAAAAATTAAATTTTTGAAAATATTTCAACAAAACCATATCAGGTGACCCCTCATTGGAACGAGCTCATTGAGCTCGTTCCAATGAGGGGTCACATGATGGCATATATCTTTTAAAATGCAGATGATTCGTTTTAGTCAGTTATATTAATAACTAGAAAATACAATTCTAGAAAATACAATTGTAAAAGTTTTATTGTAGTGAGTGGCTCTGGAGCAAACCATAAAAATCGCCATTCCATTTTTTTTGCATCTTATTTCAATGTTTGCCTCCAAAACACAGATCATGACACCTCGAGATCGCTCCAATTAGGGGTCATAAGCTATGTTTTCGAGGCAAAAAAATAAAAATGTATTTTGTGAAGAGCTAGCATACAGTATAAATCGTTTAATTTTACTGGTTCTTATCGATTTCCCTATCCACGCACAATGATTTCAACAATACACTCTGTACGTGGAGATAAATGTTTGATCTGATTACGAATTCAGACAGCACAGAGATCAATCCTTTAGAATTTACTGTCAAATCACTGTCATGGAATTTTCCTAATCAGTTGTCTTCTAAATTCAATTAGGCAACGTGCAGTAAAACTCTTGTGGCTATCGTCTATTTAGTTCCTAGTTTTCGTTCCAGGCTAAGAAAGATTCTGCGTGTTGTCATGAATAGCAAATAGGCTAATAATAAGTGGTGATTGTCAGAATGTATTGAACATACGACCTGTACATATTATCGCTACAGTGAAGTGATCTGAGTCGTAGTATCACGTCGAGATGAGGAGGTTAGACCGCCGGATCAAACGGACTGCCTGCGGCAGCTCGTTTAATCCGGCGACCTAACCTCTTCATCGAGACGTGATGCGACGACCCAGATCACTTCACTGTAGCAATAAAAGGCTTATTATATGACTTATAGTTCAACATCACATGCCAACGCTAGCATTTACAATTCCCCCAACCTTTTTTTTGATAAACTGGATTGAAGCAAAAAAGGACTATTTTTGTTTAAACTAATTTTTGTAACAGGAGCACACTTCCGGGGAATTCCCAGATGCGCATGAATACGATAAAAAAAATATCATGAATACACAAAAAACGGACAGCCGTTGGGGTGCACCCTTTCCAGCGCGAAGTAAAATACTCTTTGCGACCGGAGCAGCTAATTATGCGAATTCGAACGCACCCGTAAATAGTCCGTCATACTATAGTGATACGGAATCGGATTCCACGCTGTGGATTCTCCGGGGACCAGGAAAAGATCGTCAAACAGTAGTGTTATTTAGGGGTTAACTTACATAATCACATAATAAATGAATTAACCCTCCTCTCAGCTTGAAGGCAATGACCAATGACAGAACCGTACACTCGTTCAAATGAGGGGTCACATGATATGGTTTTGTTGAAATTGTTTTAAAATATTTTTTTCAACTGCTCAGTTTTGGAAATTACGTGGGCAGAGTAATTTTTAGCAAAAAATACCTTTGGTGTTCCAAATTTTGAGGTCCTTTGACTGATAGAACTTTAAACATGACATCACTAAATATAATTATGACGATGAGAATGGATGTGTTAAAATGACATTTAACCCTTTACCCAACGCAGACGATATCAAAATTTAATATTTTAAATATCATTTTTTTTAAATTTTTAAAAAAATTTCAACAAAACCATATCATGTGACCCCTCGTTGGAACGAGCTCGACGAGCTCGTTCCAACGAGGGGTCATATGATATGGTATTTTTGAAATTTGTGGAAAAAAATAATATTTTTTCAACTGCTGAATTTGCATATTACGCGGGCGGATGCGGGCGATTCGTTGGGTAAAGGGTTAACCCTTTGAACTCCGGTTATATCTTCCATGTCAGTTCAATGGAAGCAATTGGAAGAGTGCATGTTTCTATTTGGGGAAAGACCAATTCATATTGAAAATATTGATGGGTCAACCATATACTTTGACTCCCAACCATCCAACTGAATGGAAATATGACGTATCATGTTATTGGACCGAAAAGCGCTCTCTGGGGTTTAAAGGGTTAATGGTTGTTTCACTGTGGACATTCAACTCGATTTATTTTTTGTTGATTTTCTTCAATGACAGCGCTGAAAGCAGATGCCTTACACTTTATCGAAATTCCTAACTCCGAAAAATCGTTAATAACTCTTTGATCACATCGAGTCCTTATAACGGCATAATGTGTTATAGACATTCAAACATATAACCATCAAGAAAATTACTTTTCCAATGTGCACAAGGATGTCCAATGTACATGTGAAACATAGCTTATGACCATCATCAGACGACCTCAGTCAGCTCGTTCCAACGAGGCGCTATAAGCTATGTTTTTGAAGCAAAACATGAAATCTTTTAGTTATTAAAGAAATGTTTCGCTCTTGCTGTTATCCATATATTTTTTTAACCCTTTGAACACTGGTGGTATCTTCCATGTCAGTTCAAAGGCACCAATTGGAAGAGTTGGTATTCATTATTTGGGGATAGATCAATTTAATATTTCCAACACATAGTCTTGGGGATGCGTGTTGGAGATATTGATTGATCTACCCCACACATTTACTTAGCAGCCATCCTACCTAATGAAATTATGACGTATCATGTTCCTGGACCGGAAAAGCGGCCTCTCGAGTTTAAATGGTTAAGAGACAAGATACGATAATTGGAATTGTGTCGCGCAAATACACAGTCGGCCAAATAAATGTTAGTCTCTAAGGCCCGATCCGAGCTGTTGGAGGCCCAGCGTGAGCAACTGAGAGTACGATACGTACAAAGAAAATAAAAAGTTGGGAAGTTGGGAATTTTATGTCACGACGACTACAGTTCGCTAAATCAGTACTTTGTATATTGTGTGCTTGATTGCAGGGGCGAATGTTTTGTTGTTTGTTTTTGGGGTATTTTTTTGGGGGGGGGGGGAGTGTCCCCCCCCCCCCCCCCAAAAAAAAAAAAAAAACTCCGATCATCGGTTTTGTCAGGTGGAGGTTTGGGCAGGAAATTATGAAATACCGAGTCGGGCAGACATCTATGCTTGCCCGACTATAATATACACATGCTTTGAAGAACTCAGTTGGGAAAAATCTCTTGTTTGCCTGACAAAAATATACACAGATTACAAAGTGCAATAAATGCCCAGCTCACTATATCGGTAGAATTCCACATCCAGGGAGAGAGTAACTAATAACAAATGATTTTTATGACCACCAATACTATGACCTGTTGAAAGCACCCAGATGGTCGGTTATCTCTACCCAGCTGGTTTAAAATTTTTGTGTGGTTAAAATACAGTATTTTTCAGTGGAAAGTATATTTGTAGTCTTTGATAAAATTAGTTAGGTATGTTCCAGATAGTTGGGCGAACTGACAGAGCCGTCGGACACCGACGTCCTACACCCACCCCAAATATGTTAGTTACGGCCTTGCTTGATTGTACAAAGCCACAACTCCAGACTTCATCGAAGGAGATGCAAAACTAAATAAAATATGAATATGTGCAATGATACAATGATAACAGCTAAGAATCTGCTTAACGCGCAAATTTCACAATGTAACGAATGAGGTTCACTCGTAATTTTCATCCGGCACCAGTTATTGATTCGTTGAGTTCTGTCGGGACCATTTCGACGAGCTAGACTTTCTTGAAGTTCAAAATTTCCATTCAAAGGGTGGACAGACCTTCTGTCTACTAATTCCATACGTACACGGCGTATCCTGGGGAGGGGGGGGGGGGTCGCTAAAATTGTTTATGCGTTTTGAAACCCCACGATAATTTTTTCAGTCGGGACATTTTCGTTAGGGCTAGAGTCCAAGATATCAATCGTCTCTTGCTAGTAATCATATATGCTTGCTTAACCTTTTGAGCCCTCGTTTCCTGGAATGGTATCGCCTTTCTGTACACTTACAGTGAGATGGGTCAGTCCAATATCAATATGCAGGGAGGATAAAATAATAACTGCAGTCTGCAGCCCTCTGGCTGCAGACTGCAGTTATTATTTTATCACCAGTACCACGTGTATACACCTCTTATAATAAGACACAAATGGAACGAAATTATGCCTTGGCCGAATAATCGGTCATACGAGTTCAAAGGTTTAAAAGCATACTGAACAATTTTCCATCCCCCGGATATGCATGCGCCAAAAACCCTGTTGAGACAATCATCTAATTTACTGAAGCGATCAATGGAGAAAAACAATAAATTTCCATTTTCTAGATAAGATAAATTTTCTCATTATAGACGGACATATGGCCAAATTCTCTATAAAATTCCCTTTAATATGGTATCAAATACTTTTTGCTTAAAATGTATTTAGATGTTTCCAATTTTATTTTAATTTTTTACAATTTATTCCCGTGCATTGCCATATAAATTCGTTGAAATTCGTCGACGGGTCCTACTTCAAAGTTAAAAAAATATAATAAATCCTGAAGACAAAAGACGTACGTTGAAATAAAGCAAACCCTAATTTTTTTTTTGCTATAAAAATATATCAGGTGTGTTATTGTTTTGATGACTAAATTTGATACTTGGACTCGTTGCCGGGCGGGGATCGAAATCGGGACCTCTAGCATAGAAGTCCAACAGTCTACCACTGAACCCCCGCGCTCCCCAATCACACCATCAAGGCATGTCAACGTTCACAATGTACCATTTGTTTTGTAGTAGTATAAGACCTCAACTTAATATCTAGACTCTCACTGCTAACAGCCGTCAAAAGTCGCCCCTCCCGAAATCATATTATTCTATAAGGTTGGGTTGCAGAGTTTGAGGGGAAAGATTGATGAAAAAGCCTTTTGTTTGAACATTGTAAATACCGCAAAAGTAACAGCAGTTATCGGCAGAAACAAAATCAGCTTGACAGAAACTGACCCTTCGAATAATGACCTTCTATAGAGAAAATAGTATTACACCCGGAAAAGATGAGAATCTCTCAGTGAACTCTTCACCTGATAAATCACTTTCAATATAATAATGATAGCTTTTAAATAAAGTGTCTATATCTAACCAGTTCAACTTTTGAGCTTTGTTTGCAGTTGATATTTAAAATCGGATATTTATTGCTGCAAACAAATAGCACATAAATATCAAAATCATAACATTAGCTATTCTCCGCTGGAATTCCAGCTACTATCAAACATGTCCAGAACATCGAATCCTTTAAATTTCAAGATCAAACAAACAGTCTCATTATTGAGTGGCTATAAAAAAAAAGTTGGGTTTATTTCCATCTATCGAAGATTTTTTTATATTTTACATGTGTATTATTAATGGAAATAAAACAAAATTAAAATATAAACAACACCCTCCCTCTCTCTCCTATCCCTCCCTCTCTTCCCTTCTCCTCCTCCCCCCACGCTGAAAGTGTGTGGGGGGGGGGGGGAGTTGCTCCCTTGCCCTAAGACTAGGCGAGCAAGGGGGCACTTTTTCGTCAGAAGTGCACTAGTAGAAAAAAACTTCATTTTCCTAGAACTGAGCATCTCTCGAATATTCGTCTCTAACATACTTAACGTGTGCTGAGGCCGGTAGGAAAGGGGGAGGTGGAGGTTATCGGGTATAATGAAGGAGGCTGGTCGAAATTCACCAAATAAAAAAGTTGTACAATTGGCGTGTTGAGTTCTATATATTCCCCCAGGCATAGTCCTGGGACCGAGCCACTGTACTGAAACTGTAACGTTTTTCGGAAGGTGGCCCTGACAGGAGTCTATCCCGGGTATACGGCACCCAATCGCCTAGCTATAAATGCTCTGCCACCATACCAACTGAAACCCCATCAGCCAGTATGTAATTTTACATTTACAACCAGCCTAGAGACCGACATTCGAGAATTGACAATTTCTGAATTATTGGAATTGTTTTCAATGTTGATCCGTAATTTCTACAAGTAGCCTGTATTTTATTGTGAGATTTACCCGTGGATCGTTTGGGGGTCAGACGGAAGTCCATCCCGTGTCTACGGCACCCAATCGCCTAGCCATAAATGCTCTGCCGCCACACCAACTGAGCTAACGGCAACCCACCCCAAACAAAAGGTTGCAGTTAACTCTTCCAGTATGTTAGTTCACATTTACAACCCACACCGAGACCAATACTCGAGAATTGACTGGATTATTGTACCCGTGGATCGTTTGCCTTAGCATTCGATGCAAACTAGAACAGATTACTAGATAACTGCTTGATATTGGCGATATAAAATTAAATATTGAGATTTCTGTGTTTAAGAGCACAGGAGATATATACCTATATATATATATATATATTACCTCCTACAAGTATCTGGGAATTTCATTGTTCAAAGACGTCATATGCAGAATGCATATAAAACCATATACTGCCTGTCAACATCAATATACGTTGACAGCTATGGGTTATCTCTCCTTTGTTCATTAATTATTCAAAATGGCGACAGTCGATAAACGCTTCAAGCTGAAAGATTGAGTGTTGGAAGCCCATATTTGGTCTGAATTGCAGGTTAGGCAACTTAAAGGCTTCATATTCTTTGGATGTGTGTCATGTTACCTTCGAAATGAAACTGTTTGGTATGTATGAATTTGCCTTGTTACAATTTATGGGAGAGTGCTGTAACAAGGCAAAGACACGTGAACGTACTGTGAAAATTCTCTCATTCAATTTTGATCGCTGTTGTTATTAGTTCTGTGCATCGATGCAGCAGTCGGTAAGATATATTCGTTACACAGTTTGTTGGTGGCCAAATATGGTATATATGGTGTCAGTTAATTCCATATTGGACTCGAGCTTTGCCAATATGGAATTAACTGAAAACCATATATACCATATCAGGCCACCAACAAACTGTGTAACTAATAATATCGTCCATTGAGTGGAACAAGGTGCCATATGCGCAATACTTTAGCATTGCAGATGGCACCTTGTACCACTCATGTACCACTCAAGGAGCGATGTAAAATGTCATTACTATTGAGTGTCACATTACAATTTGTACTATGTTGTAAACCCGCGTCTTAACACATACCCAGAGCCATGTGTCCTTTTTGATGCCCCTGCACTTTATCCTCAGATGCTTCCAGCGCCCTGGTTCCCACGCCTCTTTTCTATGTACGTGCCAAAGAATATTTTATATTCAATTCAGTTAACCAGGCTGACAGAAAATAGTTTCACGGTCTTAGGTTTCTAGTTTATTGCATATACGATGTGACTCTCCCCCGGGGATGTTTTGCAGAAATTGGATATGTTTGCTTGTTTGTTTGTTTATCGGGATTTAACGACACTTTCAATAACCAGTGTTCTATCGTGTCATGCAACTGTTAGACTCCAACTTACTAATCCAGCAGAAGTAGAGTTAGCAGCGGTTAAAGGCAAGTACACCATTCGCTGGTAGCTTCAGTGCATAGAGCCAACGTTCTCCTACGTGGACTGTTAGGTTTAACGTCCAATACGGGGGCATGATGACGCCGTGTACTAAGGCGTACTGCACGTCGATAGTGCACATCTCTTCAACCGCTGTAACCCTGCTTGAGCGGCGCTTGAGCAGAGTTAGAATGTTGAGGAGCTGACTGACAGTTGCTCGTCGATGCTCGGTGATTTTCTCCGGGTACTCCAGCTTCCTCCACCCGTAAAACTGTCACGGTCACGATCAGCCAGTATGCATAAGTATGTGACCGTAAATAAATAAATAAATAAATAAATAAATAAATAAATAAATAAATAAATAACGTCCAATACTTTAACCAGTCAGTCACCACGTTCCCTGTAGAAATTGGATTATATACCGATTATCATGATAATGTGCATGTCCTGTGATTTGTATCAGATTCGAGGTGGTGTCCAGAATGGGTCTCAAAGAGCCGGCTTTGCCGGCGGGTTGTGATCCCATCTTTGGACACCACCGAGAATCTGATACAAATCACAGGACATGCACATTATCATGATAATTCATTTATCTAACAATTCTGTCACATAAACAGATTAAATCTTAACCCTTTACCCAATTAACGGCCAAAACCGACCAATGCTATTCTCAAAAAATCGCCAATTAATTTTCATCATTTTTCATTTTTTGTCTCAAAAACGTAGGTTATGACCCCTCGTTGGAACGAGCTCGTCGAGCTCGTTCCAACGAGGGGTCATAACCTATGTTTTTGAGACAAAAATGAAAAAAAATTTGTTTTGCAACTGTCGTCTGCTTTTCATGTTAGGTAAAGGGTTAAATTATTTTTAAACATTTTTGGGACATAATGTTCGGTCGATCACTGAAACGCACATAGAATGTATCCATGTGCCTGTTATGATAGCCCGTAGCGCTACCGGAAACGAGTTGTCTATATAATACGGTATCAGAATGAGTCGTCTATGATACGGAATCGGAACACATTATGTGATACGTACCGTTTCTCGTGGTTTTCAGGCCAAAATCTATATAATTGTTAGATTAAAGTAGTGCTATGCTTGCTATCTATTTGTTTTCTTAAGTATAGTGCTCGACGGCAATTGCTCGAATCGCCGAGGTAGATTCCTACCAAATGAACAACGTTGCTGTATAACCACAAGCAAATGTGTACACTCCAAAATCAGTTGGGTTAAAAATCAACACTCTTTATTTGTTGTTAATTCAAAAACTTGAAATCATATATAGGGAAGCTTTCTTAAGAAATGAAGTTAAAGATTAGAATTATAAACATAATGTTTCCGCCCGACGGCATATTTCCGACTCTGCATTGATACAGGGGGGGGGGGGGGGGGGATCTCTCACCAGCCATCACCTCTCCTCCCAATTTCAGGCCCAACTCATCTCATCAGTTCCATGGTACTTGCGTTGAATGTACGTTTTCCCAGCTCAGAGCAGAAGGGTTACCGGAGTCACTTATATATATAGGCTTTTATCTAACAGCTTTGTGTGCTACTTCCGTTCAGCCGTGTTCGCAATCAATACCAATTTTGCTAATCAGACAGTGAGAGAATGTATATTGCTTTGACATTTTGACAGCAGCTACAGTTCATGGATAAATTGTATGTAGACCGGGAAACCATAAAGTAGGAAAAGTTAATTAGTTTCATTCTATGTTCATAACCGCCTGTATAATAATTATATGTCATCATAAAAAGTTTGACCAACACCGGAAAAATTCTGTAAAGAAGTTTTCAAAAACTGGGGTTCTGTATGATTCATTTGTTCACATTTTACCAATGCTTTGTAAGCGTTGTTAGACCTCCCTTACTCATTAGATTAAATCATTCTGATCAGGCTATTCATACATTTGTAGGTACAGAGAGTCCAAATCGTCCACGCGCGCGTATATCTTGGGGTAATAATTGGCCTTGATCATGCGATACTGAATTCTCAGATCGATTCAATTGACTTGGAAAACCAAAAACTGGAACCTTACTTCTGCCTGATAGAATATTATGTAAAATTCGTTATTTCTACCTTGTTTTTACATAAGCTGTTTCTGTATTGCACAAGCGTAATAAGATACAATAAATATTCTTGCATTCATGGCATACCTGTGTATTTCGCAACCATGTCTGCAAAGCATTCCGGCTAGAAAGTCCAACGACATTTTTTGGGGGAAGTTAACGCAGTTTCATTTGGGTTGTGTTGCTTTCATCAGACCACAGTACAATCACCAGGCTAAAATCTGGAGTCTAGAAACAATGGGTTAATTGAGATACTTTGAGAATAGGAGATTTATAAATTAATGAATAGATGGATTAACACATTAACTGGTAGAGTGCTAAGTTATTTTTGGTCATCAGAATTTGTTCACATGTCTTTGCTTTGTTACAATTTATGGGAGAGTGCCCCATAAATTGTAACAAGGCAAATCCTAACAGACAAAATTATTTTAGTTCAAAGATAAAGCGAAGTACATCCACTGAATTTGAGGCCTTCAAGTTGTGGTAACTGTGCTTCAGAGTAAAGCCCAAATATGGGCTTCCAGCACTCTACCAGTTAAGAGGTTTTTCACTCATACAATCCATTACAATGCCCACATAGTTAATACAACAGTCTACATGTTATTTTCATAGCTATCAATGTTGATTGTTTTATTTTACTAATGTTACTTAGAAATTGTACATATTAAAGCATGTTAACTCTGTAAATTTGGTAATTCGGATAACCGATTGCAAGAACGTTGGACGGAGAGTTTAGTAACCGCTCCCGTCAACACTTTGTCTTACATGTATGCTGCAGTCCACTTAATAAATTTGTTACATAGTATAAGGACTTTTAGACTCAGTAGTTTGTTAAGTGAGATCCCCGGTACGCAATATCTTCGCGACCAGTTCCTCTGGTAATAGTACTCTCAGGGGCCACCTTTTCTCAGGAACAGGACATGGAACAGGAACAGGAACGGGTACCTAATCTCAGGAATGTAGGAACAGAGAAAAAGAGCATTAATCCACGCAAGTGAATAAGAACAGAATTATTTGGCTGCTAAAATTTACTTCCGCTGCAAAGAGAACCGTTCCGCCGGCGGTAACTGTTCCTGTTGTAACAAATGCCACTTTTAAAAGATCCATACCTTAAATACACCCTTTTGTAAATTGTATTCACGCCCCACAGATTTTTTTTAAATTGTTTACAACGTCCCATGAAAACATTTCAGTGGATTCCAGTGTTTAGGGGTATCGGTATATTCTTTAACCTGGTGTAAGTTGGGAAACGTCCTTGTGGTAATCAATGCATACCGTAGGTTATAAATTCTTATCTGTTGGATGTTAAGCAGTATAAATGTTTTGTCACAACTCCTTCTGCCAGTAAAATTATCCAGGACATAATATAATGTTGGTCTCGTAGCTTTATTGGTTCAAATTCACTCATCTTTATTTTAACATGTGAGCGTAAATTTTGTACTACAAGAAGTCAAGGACGTCACTGTCGTAATGCCTACTGGGAAATCTTGACCTATAAAAGCTGACTTGGAATTTCCAAGTTCACCTCAGTGTACCGTACTGTAATTCCCCCATTTAGCGATTAATTAGTGTTTTAATTAGTGGTAATATGCTTGGTTTGGGATAAATACCGTTACTGGAGTATGCCAGCATCGGTGTTTGTCTCGCACAAGTATTATGTTTGGTGTTAATTGTCTGTCAGGCGATTGCCTTTGGCAGAGTTCTGCAGAGTTCAAAGTCTGACCTTTGCGGAATTCTGGCTGAAGTCATGTGACCCGGCAGAAAATTGACACTATAAAAGCAGAAGACTGTTTGTAAGCAGGGGGGCTGAAAATTTTGGTTTAGGAACGCGAAGTTAAGGATAGGAATTTCAAAATCTGGTAAGTTTTATTTTTTTTTATTTATTTATTTCCATCAAAGATTGCAGAAATTTTAAATCATAGGCAGAGTTTTTCTGGAAATTTTGGCAGATTTAATAAAAAAAAACCCTAAAGTTTTAGTATAAATTCTTACTGACTTTGGCAGAAGAGGTTTCTGCAGATTGGCAGATTTTACGGAATTTCATAGAGGTTTTGCTTGCTATATATGTATCTGTTTTGTAATTATACTGCAAAATGGATGCATAGATAATCGACAAAATTTCTATTTGGTCATTAAAAGTAAAATAAGCACATTTCAGCCTACTACAAGCATTGGAATTTAGGAATGCTTTGTTAGAGTAATTTCCTCTAGTCCCATTTATTATTTATTCAATTTTCGGAGCAGTGCCGGTATGTGGCCAGCCTCTAGTCCCCTTTTTGTGTGAAGCCGTGCCTGTATGGGGCCAGACTTCAGTTCCCCCCTTTTTTCTTTTTTGTGTGAAGCCGTGCCTGTATGGGGCCAGACTTCAGTTCCCCCTTTTTTCTTTTGTGTGTGAGGCCGTGCCTGTAAGGGGCCAGACTTCAGCCCCCCCCCCCCCCCTTTTTCTTTTGTGTGTGAGGCCGTGCCTGTACGGGGCCAGACTTCAATTCCTTTTTTTGGCCTATGGGTAAAATGTCTTCCTAAAATTTAATTTTAGATAAATGTGTTCCCAGTAGTATATCACAGGACCTATGATGTCTCATTATAATTTATATTACTTTTAAATCAAAAACTTGGCTCTTTCCTAGAATGTACCCCACACCATCTCATAGTAGCTTGCATTATGTCCAGTTAAAAGTTTTACATACATTATGATTACTGACCCACCCTTACCCCATGCTAGCCCATATATTGTATGAAAATGAGAAATAGTTAGTAAAAACCCTAGATATAACAACACATGGTTTGCCATGCTGGACTATCTGCAATGATCCCAATACGGCTCAGTCCAGAGCGGTACAGTGTCACAAATTTTGTGAGTTATATTCTTGGTTTGGCCTAGGACTTACATTAAAAAAATAATCATTTGCTATATAAGTCAGCATTTGGAATTTCTATTAACCCCCTTTTGGGAGGATCATAATTAATTATGACCCTTGCCCATAATGCTTAATACCGGTCCCTTTACTAATTCTAGTAGGAAGTTCATACCTTCAAGTATTAACCATGGTGAAGACTGTAGGAGAGAGCTCGCATATATGGCTCTTTCCGGCTGGGTCCACCATGATTAATCAATGTGGGTACTATCCTTATTGGTTAGTGTTCTTGGTAGTTGTCCTTAGGAGGACATAGATCCACATTTAAAAGTTACGTAAACTGTCCATATAGCCCCTTTATTTTAGCCTGACCAATATTCCTTGGAAAGCACCCATTTCACCTTGCTCGATATTCTTCCAAAGCCCTGGGTGCCTATAAATAGATCTTTCTAGTCTCATTTCACAAATGTGAAAGTTTTAAATAAATTATATATATCTGAGTAACATCAGAGCCTGAAGGGGCCAGAATGTGTCAGATATTTTTGACATCAGAGTCTGAAGAGGCCAGAATGTATGAAAAGTCGTATGACATCAGAGCCTGAAGGGGTCAGAATGTCTTATATATCAAAGCATTTAGTTTTGATGTTTAGGTGATGTCACCATAGGTTTGATATCGATAGTTACTTAAGTAACAATGGTTTCATATGTCTCAGAGCCAAATGTGGCTTTAAATTAATATACCCCTTGTATGAATGTGCATAAAATTTCCTTTCGTATCAATACAACAGTGATTGAATTAGGGCTCGGGAAACCTAGTCAGTAATTAGGTTTTTCTCTATTTCTGTTTGTCATTCCTGAGTACCATACTTTGTCCCTCATGAAAGTGAACCTGGGATCATTGTTCATATTTAGAAATCTCCCCGACCACCTAAATGCTATTAAATAAGAAGTTTTAGTATTTATCCTAGTTTGATGTGTTGGATGTTGTTGAAGGGATCTCATGCTATGTCTCCTTTCACCTGCATACAACACCCCAAATTCCACTTCACCCGCATGTTTGTAAAACATGCACCTGTAAATTGCATATGCCCTGGTTATGCTATGGCTCTTTCCGGCTGCATACAGCACCTCAGGCGACTTTTAGCCCATGTGTTTGTAAAACACATACCCATAATTAAACCATGTTTTACAATATGTGTAAATCACATATTTCCTGTTGCGTAACCCCAAACCCCATATATCCTTTCCATCCATAGTCCAGCAGTCTAATCATACTCTATTTAAATTAAATAACTGTAAATGGTAGAGTAATTATTTTATCTGGTGTCCTTTTGTACACCTCCTTTTGTCGTCCTGTGCAGTTGTGGTGAGAGTATGAAAAGGGCTCTCCCCAGTACTGTACAGGGTGATGGTAAAGTGGTATTGTTGTTGGAACCTTTTGTCCAACTAGTTAGTATGTTGTATACTCAAAAGGGAATATAGTGTGGAGATAAACTGTAGTGTTTTGCTCAGTTGTATCTTGTTTTAACAATTTTATAATCATTTTAAGCACATCTGCCATAATTATGAATATGTACGCTATGTGTAGATGATGCATTAGCCAACTTTAGGCAAATTATCTGGTGTAATCCAAGATTACACCAGATGTGCAGTTGGACTGCACGTAGTCTGGGACTACAGGGATTGGTAGAGATTATCCTGATGATGAGACCTCTCTAATTGGCTCATCCTTGGGTTAATAACTACTAATCATCATCAATCAAACTCCATCCTTTGTGCAATATTCACTTGCACTTCATCAGAATGTTCACTTTCATGTTGTCATTGTGTGTTGATGTTATGTGATGTCTGTATTTGCCCTGTGGTGTTTTGTCTCGTATGAATGAGTGAGTGGGATCCCTAAATTGTATATAATGTAAATAAATAATATTCTTAGTTCTAAAAATAATAAATTATAAGTTTGACGTACTCTTTTATCAATTAATTTAACTGTAGACCTAGTCTACTGGTGTCGGAATCCTGACAGGAGTTATTATCGATGTATTTGGACATTCGGCATGTGGGATAATTTTCCCTCCTTTAGCTTGGCCGTCACTCTTGGAGTGTGGGATACAAGGCGCCTGTGTCCAATTGTTCAAGAGTGAATGCTAACCTAAACTCAAGTATCAAAATATTAATGCAATCTTTCTAGTAGTCATAGATAAAAGGGGTGGCTTGTCCCAAAGCTACTTCTTTTCTTCCCAATATTTCCACTCCCAAATCAAATCCATTCCCAGCCCTAGTTATCTCCCTTAATATCCTTGCACATGCAATCTTGCCACTGCCATTGTCCTAATCCCTGCCCCTACCAGTGTAACCGTTTCGCAGATTTAACTTGGCCTTATTCAAGTAGGTGGTTGGTAACTAGTGTATCGGTGGAACAATCACTGAGGATGATGACAGGGGTTAGCTGTTATCATTCTCTGGGTCTGAACCATGGGTATACTGTTGCACTGGGTTTGGGGTTGGTCTGTAATGGCTCCTAAAATTGGTCTATCTGTGGGCTGGTGACTGAGGAGGCATGGCAGGGGTCAGCTGTTATGATCCTCTGGGTCTGGACTACAGCTTTACCGTTACATATATTTGGTGTCAGAAGAGGGATTCCTCTACATTTAGTTGAATCCAGCGATACGAGCCTATGTCTGTTTTGTAATGTTTTGTGTTTGTTATTGTTCATGTTATTTGTACTTGGGGTTGTTTTCTTTCAGAAAGTGATACAATCAGTATTAATATTAATACAAAATAGTGATATAAACTGACAGTTTTAAATTTGAAAGTTTAAATATGGACAGAAAAAGCAATAGGTTAGCACTTAAAAAACTCTTAAACAATGGAAACAAACCAGATAATGATGAAGCCCAGGACAGGGAGGTCGAGGTTGTTAGAAATGAAAAAGATGATAGAGTAAACAGAGGAATAACAAATAAGGAAAGTGACAATTTAATGTTGCCTGTGGAGAATGATGCTCTTGTGTCACAAGCAGCAAATGATGTCCCTGTGGCCGAGTGTGGGAATATGGCAGAGGGTGATCATTACCCTCAGCAATGTGATGAAATGAGAGCTGATGATAAATCAATTAAAGAACTCTCTAAAGTAATAAATGATGCTATGAGAGAAGCTATGAAAGAGGTGTCAGTTAATATGGCAGAAAGCATGCAGAATATGATGCAAGGCCTAAATGCTGCTTTAACCCCTAATGATGTATCATGCAAGAATGCTCAAATTGATAGACGAGAGTGTAGCAGACAGTTTAAAAGCTGTCATAATGATGCCAGTTTAGAAGAGAGTGAGGTTGAAGTTCAAAGTGAGGACAGTTTTGAGGCGCAAGTAGGAATGCCTGCCAAAGAGCGTCTGGGTGTAAACATGGGTACTAAATTGCCTATTTCCACTGGTAAAGAGCCGTGGAAAGTTTGGTTCAACCGTTTCAATGCCGTTGCAAATAGAAAGAATTGGTCAGATTGTACCAAATTAGATGAACTCCTTCCCAGACTGCAGGGTCCTGCTGGGGACTTTGTGTATGGCCAATTACCTCAGAGGGTGCTGAGTAATTACCAGCTACTTATAGCTGAATTAGAAAGTAGATATCGAGTTGTAGAAACTACAAAGACGTACATTGCGCAATTGAGTAAAATATGCCAAGAACCAAATGAAAGAGTTGAGGAGTATGCAGCGGAGTTGAAGAGTCTGTATACCAGGGCACATCCCAACAGAGTGGGAGAAACAAGAAATGAGGATTTATTGAGACGTTTCTTAGATGGTCTTATAGATGACAGAGCACGTTTCCATGTGGAATTTGTGAAAGAACCTAGAAATATAGATGAGGCGGTTAGTTATGTGGTTAATTTCTCTGAGATGAGGCAAAAATCGATGGCATCCTCTTATGAGCCTTATTATGAGAGAAAGAATAGACGCCCAATGAGGCAAGTATCTGCTGACCCTACCTTAGACAATAGAGCATTCCAGGTTCCCGAGGTCAAAGATATGAAAATGATGGGTTCCAAGGTAAAGAAGGTATCTAATAAAAATGATGAGGTATCAGACACATCCAATGTGAGCCCTGAGGTCATAAAGGAGCTGTTGGAACGTATTGCCAAATTAGAGAGAGAAAATGAAACTAAAATCCAAAAGAAGAAAAACAATGATGAAAGTGGTGACAAGAGCAAGTGTTTTTACTGCCAGTGTCTTGGTCACTGGGCTCGTGATTGCCCACAGAAGTTTAATTTTGCTAGACCAGGAGGTAAGAATGCAGTCAGACCACTATTGAGTCCAACTGATGAATCAAGACAGAAGTTGCATAGGCCCATGAGCAACAAGAACAGCTTTGGAAAGCAGTGCAGTTATGATGTAAATGGCCATTTAAACTGTCAAAGACTGGCGACAAGGGCCGACAGCCAGTTGAACAGTCAAAGGCCCCATTAAGCAGTGACAGTTTGGATGATAATGATGTATTTCCTATTAATGAAGTTAAAGAAGCAAATATGCCAAAATATGATGGTATTTATATAGAAGGTGCAGTTGGAGGTATCAAGGTTTTATTCACAGCAGATACCGGAGCCACCAAAACTATTACCTCTAAGAGGGTGCTTGATAAATTGCCAAAGGAGAACAGACCCTGTTTAGAAGCTTCAGCCTCACTTGCAGGAGCTAATGGGAAACCATTGAAAGAATATGGGAGAGGACATTTCCATATTCAACTAGGAGCCCTTACATTGTATAATGAGGCCATAGTGGCTGAAATTGAAGATGATGCTTTATTGGGTATAGATGTCCTGCAGAATCAATTAGATGGACCTGCTGATTTAATGCTGCGTAAAGGCCTGGTTTATCTTTTCGGGACACCTATTAAATGTATTCAAGTTGGCGTACCTGAAAGAATAGGTCGAGTAAGAGCAGCAAACCATTACTGTATACCACCTTCCACAGAATGTATTATAGATGTATTTATTGATGGGAATAATGAAGGTATAAATGAAGAGATCATTGAGCCTGCAGAAACATTTCTTGAGAGATACCCAGTGTATATGGCCAGTAGTCTGACCAGTATGGAAAACTGTACCCATAAAGTTAGAGTGATAATCCTACTCGGACTGAAATATCGCTTAATCAAGACTTAGTGATGGGGCATGCAGAAGCAACTCAGGGGAGACATTTTGAATTATTCCCTTGTGAAGATGTGACTGAAGTTGAAAATGTGACCTCAACGAGGAGTAAACTTTGAAATGTGAAAAAATTAACATTTTGATTTCCAAGTTATTTTACATGCTGGTGATATTTGTGTTTTGTTTCAGGTTCTCATTAACTTTTGCAGCTTGTGGAATGGTGACTCTCTGAGGTGGTACTGATATTTGAGCTTCTGTCATTATCACCACGGAGATTCACACTTGCACCCCAGGTGTAAATATATCCCATTTGTAAAAAAAAAATAAATTATGTTGCCAATGCCATTGTATTGCTAGTTGGAATTATTATTAATGTAAGTGTTTTGTGGGGACACAAAACTTTTTTTAGGGGGAGGGTAATGTAACAAATGCCACTTTTAAAAGATCCATACCTTAAATACACCCTTTTGTAAATTGTATTCACGCCCAACAGATTTTTTTTAAATTGTTTACAACGTCCCATGAAAACATTTCAGTGGATTCCAGTGTTTAGGGGTATCGGTATATTCTTTAACCTGGTGTAAGTTGGGAAACGTCCTTGTGGTAATCAATGCATACCGTAGGTTATAAATTCTTATCTGTTGGATGTTAAGCAGTATAAATGTTTTGTCACAACTCCTTCTGCCAGTAAAATTATCCAGGACATAATATAATGTTGGTCTCGTAGCTTTATTGGTTCAAATTCACTCATCTTTATTTTAACATGTGAGCGTAAATTTTGTACTACAAGAAGTTAAGGACGTCACTGTCATAATGCCTACTGGGAAATCTTGACCTATAAAAGCTGACTTGGAATTTCCAAGTTCACCTCAGTGTACCGTACTGTAATTCCCCCATTTAGCGATTAATTAGTGTTTTAATTAGTGGTAATATGCTTGGTTTGGGATAAATACCGTTACTGGATTATGCCAGCATCGGTGTTTGTCTCGCACAAGTATTATGTTAGGTGTTAATTGTCTGTCAGGCGATTGCCTTTGGCAGAGTTCTGCAGAGTTCAAAGTCTGACCTTTGCGGAATTCTGGCTGAAGTCATGTGACCCGGCAGAAAATTGACACTATAAAAGCAGAAGACTGTTTGTAAGCAGGGGGGGCTGAAAATTTTGGTTTAGGAACGCGAAGTTAAGGATAGGAATTTCAAAATCTTGTAAGTTTTATTTTTTTTTATTTATTTATTTCCATCAAAGATTGCAGAAATTTTAAATCATAGGCAGAGTTTTTCTGGAAATTTTGGCAGATTTAATAAAAAAAAAACCCTAAAGTTTTAGTATAAATTCTTACTGACTTTGGCAGAAGAGGTTTCTGCAGATTGGCAGATTTTACGGAATTTCATAGAGGTTTTGCTTGCTATATATGTATCTGTTTTGTAATTATACTGCAAAATGGATGCATAGATAATCGACAAAATTTCTATTTGGTCATTAAAAGTAAAATAAGCACATTTCAGCCTACTACAAGCATTGGAATTTAGGAATGCTTTGTTAGAGTAATTTCCTCTAGTCCCATTTATTATTTATTCAATTTTCGGAGCAGTGCCGGTATGTGGCCAGCCTCTAGTCCCCTTTTTGTGTGAAGCCGTGCCTGTATGGGGCCAGACTTCAGTTCCCCCCCCCCCCCCCCTGTTTTCTTTTTTGTGTGAAGCCGTGCCTGTATGGGGCCAGACTTCAGCTCCCCCCATTTTTCTTTTGTGTGTGAGGCCGTGCCTGTAAGGGGCCAGACTTCAGCCACCCCCCCCCCCCTTTTCTTTTGTGTGTGAGGCCGTGCCTGTACGGGGCCAGACTTCAATTCCTTTTTTTTGGCCTATGGGTAAAATGTCTTCCTAAAATTTAATTTTAGATAAATGTGTTCCCAGTAGTATATCACAGGACCTATGATGTCTCATTATAATTTATATTACTTTTAAATCAAAAACTTGGCTCTTTCCTAGAATGTACCCCCACACCATCTCATAGTAGCTTGCATTATGTCCAGTTAAAAGTTTTACATACATTATGATTACTGCCCCACCCTTACCCCATGCTAGCCCATATATTGTATGAAAATGAGAAATAGTTAGTAAAAACCCTAGATATAACAACACATGGTTTGCCATGCTGGACTATCTGCAATGATCCCAATACGGCTCAGTCCAGAGCGATACTGGCACAAATTTTGTGAGTTATATTCTTGGTTTGGCCTAGGACTTACATTAAAAAAATAATCATTTGCTATATAAGTCAGCATTTGGAATTTCTATTAACCCCCTTTTGGGAGGATCATAATTAATTATGACCCTTGCCCATAATGCTTAATACCGGTCCCTTTACTAATTCTAGTAGGAAGTTCATACCTTCAAGTATTAACCATGGTGAAGACTGTAGGAGAGAGCTCGCATATATGGCTCTTTCCGGCTGGGTCCACCATGATTAATCAATGTGGGTACTATCCTTATTGGTTAGTGTTCTTGGTAGTTGTCCTTAGGAGGACATAGATCCACATTTAAAAGTTACGTAAACTGTCCATATAGCCCCTTTATTTTAGCCTGACCAATATTCCTTGGAAAGCACCCATTTCACCTTGCTCTATATTCTTCCAAAGCCCTGGGTGCCTATAAATAGATATTTTTAGTCTCATTTCACAAATGTGAAAGTTTTAAATAAATTATATATATCTGAGTAACATCAGAGCCTGAAGGGGCCAGAATGTGTCAGATATTTTTGACATCAGAGTCTGAAGAGGCCAGAATGTATGAAAAGTCGTATGACATCAGAGCCTGAAGGGGTCAGAATGTCTTATATATCAAAGCATTTAGTTTTGATGTTTAGGTGATATCACCATAGGTTTGATATCGATAGTTACTTAAGTAACAATGGTTTCATATGTCTCAGAGCCAAATGTGGCTTTAAATTAATATACCCCTTGTATGAATGTGCATAAAATTTCCTTTCGTATCAATACAACAGTGATTGAATTAGGGCTCGGGAAACCTAGTCAGTAATTAGGTTTTTCTCTATTTATGTTTGTCATTCCTGAGTACCATACTTTGTCCCTCATGAAAGTGAACCTGGGATCATTGTTCATATTTAGAAATCTCCCCGACCACCTAAATGCTATTAAATAAGAAGTTTTAGTATTTATCCTAGTTTGATGTGTTGGATGTTGTTGAAGGGATCTCATGCTATGTCTCCTTTCACCTGCATACAACACCCCAAACTCCACTTCACCCGCATGTTTGTAAAACATGCACCTGTAAATTGCATATGCCCTGGTTATGCTATGGCTCTTTCCAGCTGCATACAGCACCTCAGGCGACTTTTAGCCCATGTGTTTGTAAAACACATACCCATAATTAAACCATGTTTTACAATATGTGTAAATCACATATTTCCTGTTGCGTAACCCCAAACCCCATATATCCTTTCCATCCATAGTCCAGCAGTCTAATCATACTCTATTTAAATTAAATAACTGTAAATGGTAGAGTAATTATTTTATCTGGTGTCCTTTTGTACACCTCCTTTTGTCGTCCTGTGCAGTTGTGGTGAGAGTATGAAAAGGGCTCTCCCCAGTACTGTACAGGGTGATGGTAAAGTGGTATTGTTGTTGGAACCTGTTGTCCAACTAGTTAGTATGTTGTATACTCAAAAGTGAATATAGTGTGGAGATAAACTGTAGTGTTTTGCTCAGTTGTATCTTGTTTTAACAATTTTATAATCATTTTAAGCACATCTGCCATAGTTATGAATATGTACGCTAGGTGTAGATGATGCATTAGCCAACTTTAGGCAAATTATCTGGTGTAATCCAAGATTACACCAGATGTGCAGTTGGACTGCACGTAGTCTGGGACTACAGGGATTGGTAGAGATTATCCTGATGATGAGACCTCTCTAATTGGCTCATCCTTGGGTTAATAACTACTAATCATCATCAATCAAACTCCATCCTTTGTGCAATATTCACTTGCACTTCATCAGAATGTTCACTTTCATGTTGTCATTGTGTGTTGATGTTATGTGATGTCTGTATTTGCCCTGTGGTGTTTTGTCTCGTATGAATGAGTGAGTGGGATCCCTAAATTGTATATAATGTAAATAAATAATATTCTTAGTTCTAAAAATAATAAATTATAAGTTTGACGTACTCTTTTATCAATTAATTTAACTGTAGACCTAGTCTACTGGTGTCGGAATCCTGACAGGAGTTATTATCGATGTTTTTGGACATTCGGCATGTGGGATAATTTTCCCTCCTTTAGCTTGGCCGTCACTCTTGGAGTGTGGGATACAAGGCGCCTGTGTCCAATTGTTCAAGAGTGAATGCTAACCTAAACTCAAGTATCAAAATATTAATGCAATCTTTCTAGTAGTCATAGATAAAAGGGGTGGCTTGTCCCAAAGCTACTTCTTTTCTTCCCAATATTTCCACTCCCAAATCAAATCCATTCCCAGCCCTAGTTATCTCCCTTAATATCCTTGCACATGCAATCTTGCCACTGCCATTGTCCTAATCCCTGCCCCTACCAGTGTAACCGTTTCGCAGATTTAACTTGGCCTTATTCAAGTAGGTGGTTAGTAACTAGTGTATCGGTGGAACAATCACTGAGGATGATGACAGGGGTTAGCTGTTATCATTCTCTGGGTCTGAACCATGGGTATACTGTTGCACTGGGTTTGGGGTTGGTCTGTAATGGCTCCTAAAATTGGTCTATCTGTGGGCTGGTGACTGAGGAGGCATGGCAGGGGTCAGCTGTCATGATCCTCTGGGTCTGGACTACAGCTTTACCGTTACACTGTGAATTCAATGAAAATTGAAAGAGGTGAGAAAAAGACACATTCAAAAAATTATACAGACGAGAGCCCCAGGGGGTTAAAAACATATGATTAGTGTGTCGTTATGGTGGGCATACATTTGAATAAAGTTTATTCACTTGCGTGGATTAATGCTCTTTTTCTCTGTTCCTGCATTCCTGAGATTAGGCACCCGTTCCTGTTCCTGTTCCATGTCCTGTTCCTGAGAATATGTTGTCCCGTACTCTCATTAAAATGCAGAATACAGAAGACGCACCAATATCTTCCATTTCCTTGTTCGCAGTAATTCGACCATCTGCTGAAAATTCACATTGGCATGTTTAGGGACGCAGCATCTGTTGTCACGGATTGCGGCGTACATTTTACAGTTGTTCTCAAAACTATCAATATTGAACACATGTTTTCAATTTCGAAACGATATTTACTTTTATATCTCGTAATAACGTTTAAAATGAACAATATTCAAATTTCATCACTCAATCAGATTTGAAACTTGACCAATTAATTAAATAGTTAATAAAACAAGGGGGGATTTTTAAAAATGAAAATGCAATTTGTATAATGAGGAATTGTTCAGTGAAGTCTCTTGATCATGTCAGGAAATTAAAATATGTGAAAAACAGATCAATATTTTATTAGGAAAAGTATTTGACTCCTGGTTACAAATTTTATCGGTCGCTTTCGGATTGGGGCATATTTCGAATGCAATTGGCCGTATTAAATCCGATCAATCTACTTTTACACCACCGCCGTGTTTGAATGAAAATTCCGTTATCCAAGGTAACGAAAGCAGTGACTCAAGATTTCAGATGATGTATTTCCACATCAGAAGTATTTTTAAATCTCTCACGAATTTTCCATCCTTGTTAAGGTAAGAATTCTGTGCGTCTAACTTCCCCAATTTCGGGATGTCTTCAGATAAACTTGATGACGCCACTTCGGCAGGACTTTACTAAAATGAGACCGCAAGTAGGAAAAGAGACCACGGGCAAAGTATAGGGATATGAGACCCCAAGCAAACGCTTTCTGGGCATTGGGGGTATACTCAACAGTCAGTATATATCCGAAGTTTGGTAACAATATTTTAAGTTTAACCCTTTACCTAACATGAAAAGCAGACGACACTTGCAAAAAAAATGCTTGAATAACTAATTTTTTTCATTTTTTTGTCTCAAAAACATAGGTTATGACCCCTCATTGGAACGAGTTCGACGAGCTCGTTCCAATGAGGGGTCATAACCTATGTTTTTGAGACAAAAAATGAAAAAAATAATGAAAATTAATTGGCGATTTTTGAGAATAGCGCTGGCCTGTTTTGGCCGTTACGTTAGGTAAAGGGTTAACCCATAGAATTTTGTTTCTGATGTATAACACGACTTCAGATTTGTGGACTTACATTTAGGAAGTATAGACAAAGAGACAGCAAATAATCTGCAATAATTAGAGACCTATAATATAAGTTGGAGGGATACCCAATATATATCATAAGTTTGGTTACAGTATTTTAGCCTTAACCCTTTACCCAACGTAACGGCCAAAACCGGCCAGCGCTATTTACAAAAATCACCAGTCACTTTTCATTATTTTTTTCTGTTTTTGTCTCAAAACATAGCTTATGACCCTTCATTGGAACGAGCTCATTGAGCTCGTTCCAATGAGTGGTCATAAGCTAGGTTTTTGACGTAGAAATGAAAAACATAGTTATTCAAGAATTTTATTTGCAAGTGTCGACTGCCTTTCGTGATAGATAAAGGGTTAACCCTTGAAATTTCGCTTGTAATGTATTGCTTCACTTTAAATTTGCGGTCTCACTTTTTGCAAAGAGACCGCAAGTAGTCTACTGGTCTTAAAAACATCCAATAAGCGCCATGGTATGAGCTATGTCGATATATACATTAAAATTCAAAAGATGATTTCAATGTTTTCATATAAACCCATGTTATGTCATTTTTAATCATTGACAGAAAATCAAATTTGCGGCATTCTTGCTAGATAAAGAGACACGTGCATAGGCCATGTCGAAACTATGGTTTATTCCCGTTTCGCCGATGAGGTTAAATAAACAAACCAAAACTAATTGATAAAAATTATCTCCCAACATCCAAATTAACAAATTATCGCGGCACTTCTTTGATCTGCGGATTACTGACACCTACCCCATTAGAATCACATCGGCGAAACGGGAAGACCTATTACTGCAATAAGCCAACTAAGTGGGGGTATTTTATTAGGTGTCAATCGCTGGGGGGGGGGGGGGGGGGGGGTGTTGCATGTATATTTTTTCCGACACTAAGAAGGGGTGGATCCTTGAGACCCGGAAAAAACATGTTTTGTAATGTTTTTCCTCTAATGAATTAACCCTTTACCTAACATGAAAAGTAGTCGACACTTGCAAAAAAAATTCTTGAATAACTAACTTTCATAAAGTTTTTTGTCTCAAAAACATAGGTTATGACCCCTCGTTGGAACGAGCTCGTCGAGCTCGTTCCAACGAGGGGTCATAACCTATGTTTTTGAGACAAAAAATGAAAATATTTTGAAAATTAATTGGCGATTTTTGGCCGTTACGTTGGGTAAAGGGTTAAAACCAGTTTCCTCTCAATTTAACAACATATAACCACACAAACGCCCATATATGTTATTTTAACCATTTATATTCATTCTGGGGTGGTATAAGTAGAACTTCTACAGATCTGAGGTTAAAACCAATGGGTATAACAATCCACATAATTTCTTAAATCAGAAGAGAGCTCATCGTGAAACTTGTAATACAGCCGGATGCAGCATTTACATAACAGGAAAAGATTTTTGAGGTGATACTTTTAAACAGAATGTTGTTGCATATGCGGGGACATGTTTGCAGCTTTACACTTTATCATGCCTGGTGCATACCAGATAGGGACCAGTGTGGCTCAGTGGTTACGGCATTGAACTTCAAACCATGAGGTCCATGGTTCGATCCCAGTCGCTGTGGGTAACTGCGTTGTGTCCTTGGGCAATTCACTTAATCCAGATAGCCCACGTGGGGGCACGGTGGCGCTGTGTACTAAGACGCACTGCACGTCAATGATGTACCTGTCTTCAAGCAATGCTAACCCTGATTGTGTGTAGTTAGTACGTTGATGAGTCTGACAGTTGTTCGCCGTCGCTCGGTGGTTCTGCCCGGGTACTCCGGCTTCCTCCACCCGCAAAACTGTCCGACACGAAGTGACCTTGTCGAAAGTGTCGTTAAACTCAAATAAATAAATAAATAAATAAATAAATAAATAAATAAATAAATAAATAAATAAACAAACATACCAGATAATCTCTCTCAACCGAAGAAGTCACTTAAAGGAAGTCATTTACTGAATAACATTTTTAACTGAATTTGTTTTATGTAAAATTTGAAAATTAGACAAAAAAAAGTAATGAACTCAATATACTTATTTTAGCTGGATATAATATTATACCACTGGGTGCGCCATTAACCCTTTTTTGATTAGAGCCCATCAAATATTTTTTTTTAAAAAAAACAACCTCCACGCGCATCCAAAGGTTGTTTGTTGAACTATTTGCTTGTCTAAATATCTTCGAAAAACCTTGAAATATCTCTAGTAGTCTGGAGTAGTTGAGCGCAGTTGGGAAATGTTTTGGTAATCGCTGTTTGTTGAACTGTTTTTTCAGAACATTTTCCATTGTTGCACTCATGATCGTCAGTCAACATAGGGTTAACCTCATTTTTCATTTTTAAAACAACAGGATATATATTCAAAACCTCTCCCCACTTTGATCTGACAGTAATTCACCCTTCGTGTACTGTGCTGACTGAAATAAATAAAATTAAATAGCCTCTTTGGCTCGACAGATCACCAGTGGCGTTGCCATGGGTGCTGAGGAGGGGGGGGGGCACATGCGCCCCTCCCCCCACCCAATTTCAGTTACCCCTAGTGATGTGGCCTAGTTATTGATGCCTTTCACAACTTATAAATTATGGACACAAACGAACTCGAGAGTCAAGGAAATGGCGTTTTTTGTCTCGTATTTCAAATTTTTTCCCCGAGGAGCTCACTCCCTCTCTAGCGATAAAGGGTGTCCCCTCTTGTACTCGCCCTCATCTCGCCGCTACGTGGCTCAGTTGATGAACGTAGCGGCTACACCCTTCGTTGGAGGGGGGGGGGGGGTTGCTATGTTCAGATCGCTGAACTAGTCCCCCTAGAAATTACTCTTGCCCCTCCCCCTTAACATTGGTATCCTGGCTACGTGCCTGCATATCACTATCTGAAGTAACTAAAATATGGAAAATTGATTAAATTTTATTAGCTGTAGTGCACTGCCAAGATAAGTAAAAGATTCAAAAATAGACAATGAAACTGGGTGGGACCCAAACTTTGTCAAGAAAAACAATTGCACATAGGAGGGTTGTGGGTCCCTCGATGGAAGAAAAAAATATTTCTACATTGTGTCTGCGAGTTTTTTCCCGATCGCCCCTCTCCTCCCCCGATGTCAATTCCTCTTCATCTTTTAACTGGACTTGAAACCGGAAAGAAAAAAACTTGGGTCTTTGGATCGGCAAATATAAAAAAATTGCCAGATTTAAATTTTGTAGTTTTTTCCATCTCTAACAGCTATTTCGTCCATTCGATCACGTCACCTTATCCCCCATGGAGAGTTTTTTTTTCTAAATGCCATCCATCATTGCATTCCACAGCCCAAACGACGCATTTTCTTTACATGTGGAGTAGACCATGTGTACTGTAATAATTGTGAAAGAATAAGAGTTATTGCTTCTGGTGGCTTTAATAATGGCAAGTCTGCAAAGTTTTCTACTGTATCCTTGGCTCGGATAAAGGATTAGAACTTTTACCTCTTGAACTCGAGAGGCCGTTTTTTCTGCCCAGGACAGGCCCGTCGGAACCGGGGGGGGGGGGGGGGCTGGGGGGGAGGGGGGGGGGGGCTGCAGCCCCCCCCCCCCCCCAATAATTTGCTCATATTTCGTAGTAGTTTATCCATGATGGGAGCAACCGATGTAATCTGAATAAAACTGGACATTACATTATTGAACTCAGATTAGAACAGTGGCGTAGGAACCGGTTGGGGGGGGGGGGGGGGGGGGGGGGGTAAGGGAGATATTTCCCCCACCCCCACAAATTTGTTAAAAGTAGGCTTTACTGGGCTGGGTTGGTGGTTTCTCCACACGGGATGCCCACTGGTTACCATATTCCGACATTACTGTTAATGGTTACTGGATCGAGTGGGTTCCATGTGGGCTTTCTTCCACCAATAAAACTGACAGTCGTGTTTCGCCTAATTGTGGAAAGCGATGTTAAACCCCAACCAACCACAGGGTAATTCATTGCATGTTCACTATTCTTGTCATTCTGCTCGGAAATCACGCTGAATTGATCAGAGAGCTGACGTATTTCCTTATTGACGATGTATTTGCTCAGAATCACTCAGAATGCATATATGTACATCTTAAATTAAAAAAATTTCCCGGGGGAGGCCCCCCGGACACCCGCCAACGAGACGGGGAGGTACCCCCTCTCGTGCTCACCCCCACTCGCCTTTTCGCGGTTCGGATGACGCTTCGCGTCATAGGAATATACGATTTATTTGCTCAGAATCAACCAGAATGCATGTTTTTTACATCTTAAATTCGAAAATTTTCCCGGGGGAGGACTCCCCACCAACGAGACAGAGGATATCCCCTCTCGTGTTCACCCCCACTCGCCGGTCGGATGACGCGTCGCGTCATGGGAATATAGGTCCTACCCCCCCCCCCCCCCCCCCCCAATAAAATTAGCTTACTGCGCCCCTGGATTAGAATTATGAGGTATCACTGAACGTATAACATGCACCTGCATATGTTGATGTGCAAACGTTTTGAGCAATTCCTTTGGCAGCTCAGAAGACCACGACAACCATTGGCGTAATGATAAAACTAATGAATCCACCATAAGGCCTGACTGTTTTTAAGCATGCCGGAATACGGCCACGGCCTGCAGGTGAGCCCGGTGTGAGAACCGTCCCCAAATGTTACGGGGTTCTATTGGGATTTTTGAAACATTTTGTTAAAAAAACAACTTTTGCCGTTTAAAAAAATCAAGAGGTTTTTGCTTCAAAAGCTACCAGAATGCTTCCTTTGATTGCCTTTTTCAAAAAATTTTCTGGGGGAGTAACCCTCCTCCCCTCCCCCCCCCCCTCAAAAAGCTCGTGCCTTCAGCACTCGCGCCAGATGCCTTCGGCACCTGGATACCCCATACCCATTTAGTATCAGCCAGTTCACCCAAATTAGCAATATCAGCCCCCCCAATATAAATTTCGTTCCGACGGGCCTGCCAGGAACATGATGCGTCATAATTGCATTAAGTAGACTGGTTCCTAAGTGAGTGTGTGGGGTAGACCAATTAATATTTTCAATAACATATTGATTGGTTTACCCCCAAATAATGATTATGGACTATTCTAATTGCTGCCATTGAACTGACATGGAAGATATCACCAGGGTTCAAAGGGTTAATTGAATTTTGAAGCTTCACAGGGCTCTAGTACCAGGGCCAGGGGGAGCAATTATTTTTTTAACAGATAAGGTTCATTTATTTTTAACAGTTAACCGGTTAATAAACGGTTAAAAGAAAACAAATAGAATATTGAAGTAAATGCGAAAAATAATACTGAATATAGGTCTCATACCATATTTTATTCATTTCCGTCGGACTTGTCATCGATAAGCTTCATTAATCCTTTACCCAACGAATCCCCGCATCCGCCCGCGTAATATGCAAATTCAGCAGTTGAAAAAATACTATTTTTCAAAAAATGTCAACAAAACCATATCATGTGACCCCTCGTTGGAACGAGCTCGTCGAGCTCGCTCGTTCCAGCGAGGGTTCACACGAGCTCGTTCCAACGAGGGGTCACATGATATGGTTTTGTTGAAATTTTTTGAAAATTTTGAAAAAATGATATTTAAAATAGTAAATTTTGATATCGTTTGCGATGGGTAAAGGGTTAAACTCAAGAGAGAATGAAAAATTATGCTGAAAATCGAATACCGAGTCAGGTTAAAACGTTTACAGTTCACGTTTAAATGATTTGAGAAGAGAAGGTACATATTCTTTCTGAGGTACTATCCAACCACCGATTGATTGATACCCAAAAAAATTTCCATCAGAATGCAGTGTGAAATAAAGGAAAGTGTGAAATAAAGGAAAGAAGTGGCCTGTCAGCAGGAACTATAAGGCATTTCATTGCATGAGAGTCATGAGACAGGTTTGTTATAATGTCTCAATCACTGTTTGGGTTTTAGATACAATGTTGTAATTTCTGTCTGGGTCAATGAGGTCGGTGTAAATGAGGTCGGAAACTCGGGAAGTATAACATTTTGAAGATCAAACCTTTGGTGGGCCCAAAATACGTTTTGATCACATCGCATTACTTCTTTCGTTTTTGTTTCTTTTCGGAATTTTAACCTTTAAAAAATTCTTAAAGGTTAATTTGTTACCAGTTAACGGGTAAACGGTTAACTGCTATCAGCCCTGCCTAGTACACATGGTCACACCGTGCGTGCTAAGCTTGGGGGCCTTTACCCACTGGATGTGGTGTGAGCTGGCAACCACAATACATTAAAGGAATAATCGACACTGTTCATCTATAATCTGAACCTTTCTGTAAGGCAAATTCAACTACTCACTCACAGGGAACAGTGTGCAATCTGAAACATACAATTATTATGTAAAATCTTCAGGCAACGAATAGGTTATTACCACCATGTGTGTTTCTGGGATGATGTATTGACGTCGAGACTTAGTCTCTGGGTATATATCGACGAGTCCGCCAGGACGGGTTGATATATGATCCACAGACGAGGTCGGGACTTCAATACGCCATCTCAGAAAACTACTTGGTGGTAATAACAAATTTATTTTACAATATTCCTCCCTTTCTTGCCTTGTTCGAATATAATTTGACAAGCATTCAGCGTCTATGAATTGAAGATTTTTTATGAATGAAGCTAATGACGTCATGATAATTCGTTCTTGGGCTGTACATGGGGTGTGCAATCCCCATTCAATGTTCCCCTTGTACTATAACCGCCGAGGTTTACAGTTGTGTTTCAGCTGTCTGTTTCTTTATTTTATTTTTCCGGTTTAACGCATGATAGGACTGTATAAAAATATCATCACGGCAAAAAATGATCTAATCTAATTTATTTCGCTGACTTGGTGATTTATTTGTCATTACTTTTATAAAACGGTGGCCTCGACATGTGCCATCAGTTTTCGATAAGTGCAGAGAAAAAACGTTCTGTTTATGAACCGAACATCGCACGTGCAGTTGCTACCCTCAGTACAAATTTGTATTTTGTCTATTCGTTTTCACTTGAATTGGGGAAAATACGTTCTTGTTGTAAGATAATACTAGTTACACAGTTTGTTGGGGACCTAATATGGTATATATGGTGTCATTTAATTCCATATTGGACTCGAGCGTCACAATTTGTTGGGGACCTAATATGGGATATATGGTGTCGGTTAATTTCATATTGGACGAGAGCGAAGCTCGAGTCCGATATGGAATTAAATGACACCATATATACCATAGTAGGCCACCAACAAACTATGTAACGAATATATCTTACCGACTGCTGCATCGATGCACAGAACTAATAACAACAGCGATCAAAATTAAATGAGAAAATTCTCACAATGTGTTCACGTGTCTTTGCCTTGTTACAATTTATGGGAGAGTGCTTACAGGCACTCTCCCATAAATTGTAACAAGGCAAATTCATACATACCAAACAGTTTCATTTCATACATACCAAACACACATCCACAGAATATGAAGCCTTTTAAGTTGCCTAACCTGCACTTCAGACCAACTTCCAACCCTCAATCTTTCAACTTGAAGCGTTTATCGGCTGCCGCCATTTTGAAGGATCAATGAATAAAGGGGAGATTACCCATAGCTGTCAGCGTATATTGATGTTGACAGGCAGTATATGGTTTTATATGCAGTCTGCATGTGACGTCTTTGAACCAACGAAGATACTTGTAGGAGGTAAGACATTATTAGATATCCTTGTGTTTTCCAGGGTGTGTGGGAATTTACACCGGTTTGGGAACTCATACACCCTGAGGTGAAGCCGAAGGGTGTATAAAGTCCCAGACCGGCGTAAACTCCCATATACCATGGAAAACTCAAGGATAACGGATTTATTTCCAAGAATTTCGGTGTACTTAATAGTTTAACCTACATTGTGGGCAAAAACTGACAGAAAATTTGGACTTTGTAAGTTTCTTAATAAAACTAGACAAATGTGGATGTCATTGGAACTGGCTCAATCAGCCATTTCCAATGACATCCATATTTTAATATTTTATTGCACATACATATTAAATTCCCTGTATTTTTATTTTTGTTCTAACATAACCGAGCAGAGGGTATGAATTAATAATTAAAAATGGGTACTTTTTAGCCATATAGCCTGCTACTGTGTATTCTTGTTTTTACACAAACTTCTGTGATGGCAAGTTACACCGTACCTCTCAGCCAATCAAAACGCAGTATTTTGTTTCATTTGGAAATAAAGATTATTACAACCGTCGATTCGGTTGATCTGGATCTTCGTATTACGTCTCATGGCTTACATTTCGACGAGAATCCGAGAACTGATTCACGCAAAAATTCGTGCAACAACACCAGCGAGAATCCTTGTGGATTCTCGCTGTACCTCAGATAGGATTCGCGTGAAAAGAATTGAGTCAGTTTAACCCTTTACCTAACATAACCAGTGCCGTATTAACCCATGGCCGGACCCCTAGGCTTTTAGGTACTTCGGGACGGGCCCCCTCCGGCACTTCAATCTTTCACCTCGCTACAGCTGACAGCCTGACCCTGGTACGGTAGGCACTATGCCGCAGTACATAACCCTATATCCATTTTGCGGATCTCCTGAAGAATTCTACTCACAACCTGACATATTATGTAAATAAGCATTAAAATAATGTACTGTATATAAATATATATGTAGTATACTTATGAGATTATATATATGGATAAATACATTTGAACATGTATCGCTACGGCGCAGGGTGCAAAGTGCCTTTAACTACTGGAGCCCTAAGGCGCTGGTAACAATGCCTCAGCAACAGCAACAAAAATTGGCGGGCCCCCTGTCCCTGCGGGCCCCTAGGCTTCAGCCTTCTCAGCCTTATGAATAATACGGCCCTGAACATAACGGTAGAAAATTAACCAATATAAGGCTAACATGACCTGAAATATCCTGACACTTACTTTGTCAGTAAAATTGTACAAATATGGCTGTCACTGGAACCGGCTTGTCGAGCCGGTTCTTATGACATCCATATTTGTAAGGTTTTATTGGTGAATATTGTTTATTTTTTAAAAATTCCGTTGATGTTTTAAACATTAATAAGCTGTGTTGGGTAAAGGGTTAACATGTTTTATCAGTATTCAACAGGGGTTCAACCATGGTGGCCCCATGGTATCCTGGGACACTCATAGCAGGTATGAATCCAAATGGATTCTCCCAAATGTAGATGGAATATTAACCTTGCCGTCGAGTTGGTGAGATCAGATAAGCCAGATTGGCTGTTGTAATAATTTGTTTATTACACTACAGTGGATATTTAAAAATTAAAAACGCCACCTGAAATGTAAACAGTAAATAAATTAAGGAATGTTTATCCTGAGTATTCAGCGAAAAAACTCTCCCGTTGTTTCACGTTTGTACAGTTGTCGCTTCGAAAACGTTCGCCTGTCAGTTATGTCACTTGAGCCTCGTTTGAGACACGATATGGATTTGTAAAAGCTGGGCTTTTGTTTCCTGCGTACCAGAATCGAGGAACCGATTACTCCGATACTGAGGGGCTATTTTTGGGTAGTCGCATAACTTCAAACATGGGACACAGTTCCATCATTGGCTATTTTTCGGCAGCAAAGTTCAAATTGGAGGCATTTCGCGACCTCGAAATTGAAATTCCGAAATTGAAAGACGAGAGGACAAAATCGCTAATCATTATTTTATCGCAGCGCGCGCATCTCACAACGCTTGTATGACATCCTGTGTGTAATGGGCTTTAGAATGTCATGGTGTGTATACTTGGTCTGTCGGCTGTAACACGGCATACTGCAAGTGATTTGCAGACCCACTCAAAAATAAATCCAAATAGGTTTCCATTTCTCCACAGAATTTCTATATAATGTTCGTTACTGATTCAGAAACACCCGCTACGAAAAACAAAATATTAAAATCCCCAAAACAACAACCACCATCATCTCATTTCCTCTAACTTACAGAGCGGAGAAAACTAATCGGATGTCGAAATCGGTCAGCAGTAATGTGCATATTGGCAGAAGTATCGCTTCGGTCAATATAGACATTACTGGTGGACTGACCGGTCGACACACTGCCATATGTCTCGCAACCTCGTGCAGTATTCGTTGAATACTGACTCTTTCGTAATGTGTTATGATAGATTATCATTCTTAAATAGAATGGTTTTACGTCTCGGGCGTTATTTTTCTGAGAGCGATAATATTCTAAAGCATATTAATCCTTTACCCAACGTAACGGCCAAAACCGGCCAGCGCTATTCTCAAAAATCGCTAATTAATTTTCATTATTTTTTCATTTTCGTCTCAAAAACATAGATTATGACCCCTCGTTGGAACGAGCTCGTCGAGCTAGTTCCAACGAGGGGTCATAACCTATGTTTTGGAGATAAAACATGAAAAAAATTTGTTATTCAAGAATTTTTTTTGCAAGTGTCGTCTGCTTTTCATGTTACACTAAAAATCAGTTTAAAGTAATATAATTCGAACACAAGCTATGAATATTAATAACAAGCATCAGTTTACTAACATTAAAAATAATAGTCTGCGGCAAAACTAAACGTCGTAAATTATCGGAGCTAGCGTGGGTTAATTTTACGTCTTCGGTAATTTTCAGAGCTGGTGGATGGTAATGCAAAACATTAATACCCGTGGCGATTCATTAGCACGTCTTGTCAAGAAGATTGGAGTTGAGGAGCGTAATTATGGAAATTATTAAACGGCAATCTCAAAATGAGATGTCAAAAAAAAAAAAACACGTAGAATAATAAATAACGCTACGGTCGCCAGAAAGATCGGAAGAGGGCTTAAAAGTTGCAGTTGAGTTTTAAATTTGAATGTAAGATGGTTTGCGAAACGAACGGGAAAATCTGTAACTGTCATGGGATCTTCGCGTGCCGTTGTTTTTTTTTTTCCCTGTGTCTCTCCTTGGTTTCCACATTGTGCGTGCATGTCAGTTGTTGTTGGTCAGTAGTGGTGGTAAACACGACTTCTTCCAGGAAATTTTAGCAAACCGAGAGTATTCATGAAAGAAGAAAAATGAGTTGTTTTTTTTTTCAAATTTTTCTCATCACCTTCATCTGCTGGCAAAGTGTTTTATTCATTTTTTTTCTCCGCACTGGTCCTGCCTTCTACTCAAAAGTAGATAATTTTGAATGGAGGGCGAGAGATGAAACCTAACCCACATTGGTCATCAAAACAGAAATGTATGTAGAAGAATCCAAGAGACAATATCTAATTATGATGGCGAAGTAAATTTGAATCTAAAACTCTATTTACAATATTGTCTCCTTGGAGTGGTCGTAATCCACACGTGGGCAGTGATGTCCACGCATGCGTTTACCAGATAAAAAAATCATCATCAGCAAAATTTTAATTAATGAAGCATCGGGTGCAACCCGATGCTTCATTAACTAAATTTTTGATGATAATTCCTGTAATTGGTGTTTGGAATCTAATAATATAGCGTGCACAGTAAGTAGTAATTCCAAAAAATAATAACTTTTTTATTAAGTTTTTCGCAGGAATAATCAAATTTATTTGAGTTCGGTACAATAATTGAAATGCAACTTCAATGGAGTAATCCTAAGTAAATCAGATGATTTTCCAGAGAAATGCATGAGCGAAAACACAGCGAGGCCATTACTGGCCATTGAAGTTTGTCAGATTTTGTTGTTTACACACCAATTCTCGGAAAGTGAAGTTGATTAGTTTGATGTCCTCGAATGCAACAGCTAAAAATTTATGGTTTATTGTTCACATTTTCGTGCACGTATTGTACGATTTGGCCTATTCCCAACAGATAGATTTAAACCCTTTCAGAAAACACATGATATCAAAACTTGTTATTTTAACCCTTTACCTAACACGAAAAGCAGAAGACACCGGCAAACAAAACTCTTGAATAACTAAATATTTTCATTTTTGTCTCAAAAACATAGCTTATGACCCATCATTGAAACGAGCTCATCGAGCTCGTTCCAACGAGGGGTCCTAAGTTATGGTTTTGAGACAATTTTTTTAAAAAAAATAATGAAAATTGAATGGTGATTTATGTAAATAACGGTGGCCGGTCTTGGCCGTTAGGTTGGGTAAAAGGTTAATGCATTTTGAAAAATTGTCGGGGCCTGAAATATGTCCACGAGATTTGAGGGTCGGGGCTTACTCTGGGCTGATTTTTAAACATGCCTTAATAGTTCAGTTTTCAACTTCGTTGTTTTAAATTTTTGTCGGAGCGGAAAAAACAGTTCCGACAGAAACACTCTCGGGACCTGGGCTGATCAGCCCCGATAAAATGCAAACCCTGCTACCAATGATATTTCTTGCAAGATCAGTTGAAACTTGCGGACCAAGCAAGCAAATTTGCAGCTCATGGCTCACCGGGAATCTTTGGGCCATTGGGTTTAGATTTGCGTGTTGGGTTCCCGTGTTTCTGTAGGTCTATCAAGTATTAGTAAGGGCTGGCGTCCACCCACCTGGTGGTCTACTGAAATATTCCCCGATCTGCACTTTACACTACTTTAATACCGAAAATAAACCTGCAGTTAACCCCTTCGCCTTTCCTTACCAAGAAATCTCAGATCGATGACTGTTTTTTTACCGGATTCCCAGTTGCGAGAATTCATTTCAAACAAAACTATAGAAAGTCAGATATTATACCATGAATACCAATTCTACTATATATAAAAAGCCCATGACATAAATTTTAGCTGCACACAACAAATGTGGTGAACACGTGTGTCTGTGGTGAACACGTCAATGGGATTCCAAAAGTTAAAATTTACACCTGCAGCGGAACTACATTCAAGCTGACCTTTGGTGACCACGACCTGAATGCAAACTTGTCCAAATTTATCGCCCGTCGCCTCCCGAAGAGTGAAATGAAAGCGGCAATGATTTATTACGTTTTTAAATGAGTTAACCCCATAAGATGAACAAAATTAACAAACATGCGTTGTCTCATGTTAATAAAGCATCCATAACTCGAAATAATATGTTATTATGTTATTAAAATGAAAAAGGCCCCGTGATTTGAGCCTTTCTTTTCCCATTTCATTTCGGTGATAAAATTGGCAGCGGAAGTACTGCCCACGGGTGCTCATGTAAACAAAAACAGATTCGCACGTTTATATGTCTGCAGCTCAGTAAAATCGAGAAAAAAGAATAGCGACTCTTAATAATCTGGAGATCATGGTATAAATAAAATATACCCAAAGTTGCTTGGTATACCAAATGTTCACCACTCGTGGTGAAGTGGTGTTAACCGCTCGACAAACGCCACCTCAATACTCGTAATGAACATTTTAAAAACCAAGCTACTATGGTATGTTCTATATTTATCTCTCATCAAACTCTTTCAAGTATATCCCTTTGAAAGATATATTCCAATTAGTGCAGCTGACGACTTAGTCGTCCGTACATTGTTGTTGGTTTACGACCACACAGCACTATCTTTTATTCTTTCTGCGTCTTCTGACTCAGAAGAATGGCAAGGCCAGTGACATTTCTGATCTCTTTTATTCCCATATTTATTGCTTTCCTTCTTCTTTTATATCATTGTGTCTGATATATCATAATAACTCGAATCACGAACGCATTATTGGACTGACAGGTATCAAGGTTTAACTCTTCCGCAAATAACTAGAAGATGATTCTTGTAAAAAAATAACTGAACATTTGAATTTCTTGTATTAAAGGCATCGCTTAATGTGTCTCCTGGGAACGAGCTGTACGAGCACCTTTTGATTAAGGCCATAAACTATGTCCCGGTGACAACATATTTAAAACAAAAGGCACCGTGTCCCGGTTTGAGTGTTTGCACGGAAGGGTCAAAATTATTTATCCGCGAGCTATCTCTTCGCCGTTTACACACACTTTGCAGTTTAAGCTTGGAAACAAGAGGCATTAACTTCGAGCTGTCCATCTATCTACGTAGGAATCTTCGAATCTCAAATTTCGGATCGTATCGAATCCCGAATTGCATCAGACAGAGATTTTCAAATCAAATCGAATCTCGAATCGAATTTCATAGCTCTTCAAGCTGTAGATATTGCACTCTCTTGGAGCCGTAAATAGTTTCAGTCTCCACTAAAGTATTGTGTGCAACAGCGATTCGTCTGTTTGGGCAAATCAATTAAAAATGCGAAATATTCCAAAACGGAATCAAAGTAGTTTCGGAAGCGGAACCTCCTTGAACGCTTCTTCTGTCATCAGGTCTCCTGTACAACTCTTTGGCCAGCCGCTGATTTGTCGCGGTCCTCATAAGAGAAGGCCATCATTCCCCCTGCACCCCACCCCCTCTTCCCCTCCTCTCCTCCCAGCATTCAGATATAAACTGCTTAATAGTGTCCCTCACTTCCTCTTTTTCAATTTCTTCAATAAGCATTCCTACCCTCTCCCTCGTGTCCCCCTTCAGCCATCTATCCTTTGTTTCTTCACCCCACTTCTGCATTATTCTTCCAGTAAATTTTATTCTATGAGGTATATACTGTGGGCATTCCAAGAGAAAATGTTCCAGGGTCTCCACTACTCCAGAGTGGTACATTTGGCATCCCTTTTCCCCATCTCTCCCAATTTTTCCCCGAAGCTCCAGTGATCTTGATCTCAGTTTGAACAGCTGTGACCCTCCGAAGGTGCCATCTAGGTACTTCTCAAAAGCTGGCTTTTCTTTATATTGTAACCCCTGCAGTGATCTTTTCACGCTAACCCCTGCTCGCCAGTTTCGATTGCAATCTTCCATGACTCTCTCTTTGACAAACCTTTTGCCTTCTTTCATTCCTACTTCTATGTTTGTGACCTCTATAGAGTAATTGTCCATTAGTTCCCTCACATGTTTTGACCACCCCGTTTCTATATTAGAATTCCAAATAGTATCGAGCATCAATTTGCACCACCGGTTGTCAGGCAGGTTTCTCAAGTAGTTAAAGTAACACAGTTTTCCCAAATCTACCCTGTCCTTGATTTTCATCCACCCAAGCTCCCCCCTTACTGCTTCCAAAGCTTCAGCATTACTCGACCCTGTTATCCATCTGCCGGCATCATTCTGAGTACATTCCAACTTCTTAATAACGGTTTGGTTTAATGGAATCACGTCCGTGCCATACGTTATACTTCGTAAACCCACCCTCTCCCACAGTGTTTTCCCCACAAAGACCTTGTTGAAACTATTTTTCCCTAAAAGTTTTAGTTGGTTCAGAATTCTTTTCCCCTTCAGAATCAGTTTGGCTGGGTAATTTCTGTACACCCCTCTTCCCGTTATATTTATGCTTACCCCTAGATACTCATACTCTCCCGTTTCTCCTACAGTGATTTGTTTGCTTTCCCCTTCGGGGATTGAGAACTCCCCTACTCTCCATCTCTTCGTCATATCTACCTTGCGTCCAACGGGTATTACCTTGCTTTTATTTTCATTTAGTTCGAGCCGCCAAGTGTTCCTATATCTACCAACAATTTCCAGCAATTTCTCTAGCCCCTGTTCAGTTCTAGACATTAACACCATGTCGTCCGCAAAGAATAAGCCTGGTATCTTTATGTCTCCAACATTTACCCCCTCCGCACTCTGAATTAGTTCGTCCCCTAAATCTTTAACATACAATGCAAACAAAATCGGTGAAAAGATACACCCCAAACAGAAGAAGAGTTCAAGAGGAGACACTGGTAGGATTTTGAGAACATCTCCATGATTCGAACATTTCCGAATCAGCATCGAATCGAATTTTGAAGCTTCACATGGCCCTATGCCCATGTATGTCCGTCAGTCCCTCCGTCTTCCGATTTTTGTCACTGCATGTGGCGTTTCTCGGAAGTGTAGGAAAGCGCAAATGAAAGGTCTTTAGTTGATATGTTTGAAATGGGATGATACCGACCTCCGCTCTATGCTCAACTTTCAAAAGCATTATACTGAGTGGATTTATTAATGGTTTCTGGGAATAATTTTTGTTAAACTGTCCTGCATTTGATTCAACCCCGTCCATAGAAAAGAGGCACTGTATACTGATGTTATTACTCTTCGGGCTTTATCATAGGTCAGCTTTTATCTGGCATATTTGGCAAGTCAGAAGCGGCGGCGGCGGAACGGGAGGGACACAGGGAACACGTCCCTCCCCACACTCACTGTTTTCCATAGACATGTGCCATGACTATATGGTGAGTGCTGCAATTTAGGAGTCTGCAAATGGGTCAACATACAGGTTGTCTTTTACTAGAATATGTCGTCCCTTGAGTGCAACAAAATCCCATCTGCAATGCTGAAGCATCGCGGATGGTGGCTTTATTGCACTCAAGGAATGATATGTATGTTTGGTGCTGAAACGGTGTTAACGTTTAACTGGTAACGTGCTAAATTATTTTTGGTCATCCAAATTTGCTCACGTCTCTTTGTCTTGTTACAATTTATGGGTGAGTGCCACTTGGCACTCTCCCATAAATTGTAACAAGGCAAACTCTCACAAACTAAATAATGTTAATTCCAAGCTAATATGAAGCATATCCTCAGAATATGAAGGCATCAAGTTGCGGCACCTGCACTTCAGAATAAAGCCCAAATATGGGCTTCCAGCACTCTATCAGTTAATTGGTTCACACTCGTATAGGTCTAAGTTGCAGGCTGGTGCAACTTCTTTGGTCTCATCAATCAACCATACTAAGTTTTTTGGGTTGCATTTAACCAACATCGCTGTTGTGGAACTGACACGATGCATCCAATAAAGTGTTAAGTTCCGTTCCGTTCCGTTCTGAACAAATTGAGGACA
This sequence comes from Pictodentalium vernedei, assembly GCA_031216915.1. Lineage (NCBI taxonomy): Eukaryota > Metazoa > Mollusca > Scaphopoda > Dentaliida > Dentaliidae > Pictodentalium > Pictodentalium vernedei. The sequence continues at coordinate 217,944,312 of CM062293.1, forward strand.
ATGGCCAATTAAATCAACATTATTCCGAGTCTGTATATTTCTGCAACTTCAACCATCTTCCAACCCCAAGGTTATGCTTGTCAGAAGATGGTTCAAGAAGGTAAGAAAAAAAAAACTGAAGCAGGACCAAAACTTTTTACACTCTGCTCTTCACCGCTCTTCGCCTCCCATTCTTTTCTCACCCATAAAACACATACACTTTTTAACACCTTTCACACCCTCGCCAACGTCTTATAAGAAAAGAAATGGAACTTCTATGGATCAATTTTGGAAATCCACAATAGCAGGTCGTTTTGAATATTTGTTCCCAACTTTTATTGAGACACTGAATCGAGCCCCTGGAATCTGACTCATCGACGGCCTACAGAGACGGAAACAAAATGGAACTTTCCGTGTGGAAAATTGGAACTAAAATGGAACTACATCTGAAGGAAGTAGTTCGAAACAGGTTCCCCGTCTGCGCGACATTTCTGCCTGACAAAAAAGTGTATGTGCCTAAACTGACTTCGACCATTTATAACGCAATAGGAACCTTCATACCATCCACCAACTTAGAGCATGGCTCGTCGTGAGTTTTTCAGAACCAAAAGTCCAACATCGGGGGGAGGTGTCCGCTAATGCGACTCGACACCTCCCGCGGGAACAAAATATAAATCAAACAGTAAATGGAGCTTTGTGACATCATTTGTGCAGTCACGTAGCCATCTGCTCGAAGAAGTCTGCTCGACATGTTCCGTCATTTCACAAATGACTGCAAATGTATCAATTCCGAGAGTTATCTCTGTCTTGTGCCTCTTTGATCGGATTTTGTCTGCCAATCTACCTTATTCTCTCGCATATGCTTGTATATGCTTACAGTATTGTGGTCATAAGAGCAGATGGAGAATTTCGACAGAATCGCGACCGGGTCGCTCTCTTATAAAAATCTTCTACCCGCCTCCTGCCCACAAATCTCAAAATGCTGTTTTTCTTTGTTCAGTTCAAGTGCGCAATAATTTATGAAATCTCGTTCCACTGATATAAATATTTCGTGACTGGGTCGCAATCTCATCGAGCAAGATGTCGCATTTGTGACCTCACTACTGTAATCGAACCAATGCAAAGTATTTAATTTCTGACGAGTTTTCTGTTGCTTTTTCTTAAATACAACCGAAAAGCTGATTGAACCTGAAAATGGGCGACGGACTATTTAAGAGATAGGATGGTTCTAGACCATAATAACGACACATTCGTTTAAGAATTTGACTGGTGGCTTGAGAGTTTGAGATAAATCAAGCACGGCACCTCTGGTCCAATGTGATCTATTCGTTTCCAAGACTGGCCACATACAAATCTGACCTTGGGCCAATACTAAAAAAAATTTACAACTGTATTTTCTAGAGTTGTATTTTCTAGTTTTGACGTTAAATGGGTTTAAATGAACCATTAGCATTTTCGTAGATGTGGCAATTTGCCTGTTGGTAAATTGCTATATTTTTTAAAATGTTACTGCTTCATTTTAGTCAGTTATATTAATAGGCAGAAAATACAATTCTAGAAAAAATACAATTGTAAAAGTTTTATAGTATTGGCTCCTGGCTAATGACTAGACTGGGAATCTAATACAGGCGTTTTAATATTTTCCCCGCGAGTATTCACTTGAAGTAGTTTTGGTTATGTTTCATAAACACCAAACTGTATAAAAATGATGATGCAAATAATAGCCGGTGATAAAAACGATTTCCGTTACATGACCATTCCAATGGAGTTATTTCAAATACTCCTTTTAGACACGGACACAAATATATTCTCGGTTTTATCATCATTAAAAATCACCATGTGTCTTACTAGTTTAAATCGGGCATAGAATATTGGCTAGCCTAATGGTCCTAAGAGCAATTCTCTTCTCACTAATGAACGTCACGCGTGCCTAAGTGATAAAATATTCTTTCTTTGAGTCCCACAAACAGTGGACATTTCTCTTTAGTAGTAGTAGTAAATTATTTTATTATAGTGTCACGTTTCTATACATCTTTACAGAAAAAATACATTACATTGATACAGATGAGTGAAGTGGCATGAAACCCAGACGTGAAGGCTTATGAGACACTTGAAAAACAATATAAATTTCTATGTATGATATGTACATACTTTTTCAAATCATTCGCACACACAAAACCACCCAGCCCCTCCCCGCACACCTCCCCCACCCAACACCACGACCATTCGTAAGCACAAATATGCATCTTAACTCGTGGAGCGCTGGAAGCCACAAAATGGACTTTACTAAAAAGCACTGGTAATGGCCCTATCTCTTATTCTCCACTGAAGATAGTTTCCTTTCTAATTGTAGATTTTTCCCCGAGCATTTTCAGTACACATCCAGTAAAAAATGAGAATTTTGTCTGGCAGAGAAATTCTATTAACGGACTCCTTAACACTGACAGACACCAAAACTCTGTTTGTAATGTTTCCACCCATACTTTATTTTATTACCCTTTTAAAATTATACAAGCTTTCTGATTGGTCAGTAACCAATGCATCGAGTAGAGTACATTAAACTCCAATGGGGTGTACGAAATTCAAAGGGGTGTTTTGGAATATCACGTGACAGCTAAAAGGGGTGTACAGATATTCCATGGTGCACTTCGCCAATTTCCCTTTCACCTATCGCCTCAAACATCGTTAGTCTGCAGCCGTATGGCTGAAAGTTGAAAATATTAATAATGCTGAATACAAAATAGATTTTTCCAAGAGAAGTTATCTTTTGAAACAGACGGCGCCATGATGCAAGATCAAAATGCAAAAAGTAACTTTTTGCCCAGAGTGAAAAAAAGACACTTGTAAAACAATTCTCCAACAAACTGAACTTTTCATTTGCCGCCCACAAATATAGCTTATGGCCCCCTCACTGGTACGAGCTCGTTCCTTTCAAGGATCATAAGTTATGTTTTGGAACCAAAAAAAATTGAAAAAATAATAAAACTTGGGTGACGATTTTTGTGAATGTCGCTGTCCAGATATGTAGGTTACTTCAGGAAAATACGGATTTATACGTTCCGGTCTGAAAAGGGTATTTTTTCATTGAACGTGAGTAATTATTTATCAGTATTTCGTCTGGGTGCACTTTGTGCAGTAAAAATTATTCTAAATTTTACCGTGACGTGAGCGATAGCTGGTACTCAATCATTTTATTGTTTTTACCGGTAACTGGTTTACAATGAATCGGTTTGAAAGGGTTCGATACAGATAAAACTGCTCATGTGATACGGGTTGTCAAGTTGGCGTTAAAGCCGGAATGAAATTTAATAAGCGCAAATACATGTAATGAGGAAGAAAACTTTTCTGAAAGGAAATAAGATTTTGCAAGGAAGTCCCCATCAGCAAATGAGAGGATGCTAGCGAGACAGTAATCAACGAACATTCGGTGACTTTTCAAAAGCAGAAAAGTACATAATGTGTCTTTGTCGAAAGCAGAAGTACATAATGCGATGTTTATGTCCAGTTTTACTGACCTTTCTTATTTATTTATTTATTTATTTATTTATTTATTTATTTATTTATTTATTTATTTATTTATTTATTTATTTATTTATTTATTCATTCATTTATTTATTAGGGTTTAACGACACTTTCGGCGACCTCGTATCGGACAGTTTTACGGGTGGAGGAAGCCGGAGTACCCGGAGAGAACTACCGAGCAACGACGAGCAACTGCCAGACCACCTAACGTACTAACTCCGCACAAGTAGGGTTAACATTAGTGGAAGACAAGTGCACCATCGACGTGCAGTACCCCTTAATACACAGTGTCACCGTGCCCCCAAATGGGAAATCGGGATGAAGTGCCTTGCCCAAGAACACAACGCAGTAAGCCCTGCGGAGATCGAACGGTTGAGCTTTCGGTTTGAAGTCCAAGCCGTGACCACTGAGCCACCACGCCCCCAACCTTGCTTACACGATAAAAACTAAAGTGTTAAAAACTACACTTGAAGTGCTATATTTAACACTGTCTAAGTGCTGAACTAGCACTTTGTTCAAGTGTACATATCCCAGAACTTGACAGGTGTTACAATAATACCCACTTGACAAGTGTAATGTCGCGACACTTAAAAGGAAACAACGCAGATGACGCGGATCAAGCTCCAACTCTCGAGCCTGATCCGCGTCATCTGCGTTGTATCCTTTTAATTATGTACCCACCAAGCGCAAATCAAATTATGGACGATTCTGGAAGAACCACCAGTACTAGACACATGGGATGTGCCATCCATTCAAGTTTCAGATGTCTGACGATTGTAATGTCTAAGTGCTTAAAGCATTGCACTTTGAGTGTTAAAATCAAACCCTAAGAGTTAGAATGGGTTTAACACCTTGAAAGTGTCTGTTTTAACACTTTAGTTTTTAGTGTGTATTGACCTTGGAAAGGACATCATATCATAGTGCATGATGGGTGAGACGTGGAATACGAAACAGGCAAGAAAATCCGATGAAGTGAAAGAAAGTCTTCTGATCTAAAGAAGGACGGAACTATTTTTTTGTGAGATATTTTGAAAAAGTATCGATCTGCTACTGCCTATTATAAAAAATCACCGATATGTATATACACAGAACGAGCGCAGAAGGATAAAACGAGAGGCCGCAGGCCGTGAGTTTTATCTTTTCGCGATGGCACAGGTGCCATATCGGTTAACCCATTCACACGCGTGTGTCGTTCTGTGTTTTTTAAACGTCCTCACGTCTATGAAAGCAATTATTAGAAGGATACTCAGCAATTCATTTGACAACTCGTACCCCGAGTTCCAAGGGATGAACTCTATGCATACGCACTTTGTTTAAATGGCTGATATTCAACATCTACTTGTGTTCCCTCTGGTTTTTCTATGTTAAAGAAATCAAAATTTGAAAAAGAGATAATGTTTGTTACGGCTAATATTATTACTGTTTAATAGATACCCACGAGTAAAACAAAAGAATGTCATAGGCCCCACAACCCCAACTCCATTGTGATGTCCACAGAATTACGATCGCGCGACAGACGGACGAACGGACGGACATTCCAACTATTAGGGATTAAGGGCTACGAAAAAAACATTTTATACGTCCATCACCTTATTTTAGCCAGAACCCCACCCTCTCCACCCTAGAACTTATATTTAACCCTAACCCCACCCCATCCACTCAAAAACCACACCCTAACCCTACCCTACTCTGACCCTAAACCCTAAAACCCCACCCCTGAGCCTAACCCCCACCCCCTGGGACCTAACCCTCCCCAACCTTAAGATCTACTCTGGGATTATCCCTAACCCTAACCCAATCTCACCCCTGACCCTAACCCCACCCTAGCCAGACCAAAAGGATCATGGGCTATTGTTTGGTTTAGGGGCTATAAAAACTAAAACCCCACCCCTGACCCCAACCCCCACCCCCTGGATCCTAACCCCCTCCAACCTTTAGCCCTTCCCCTGGGGCTACCCCTAACCTTAACCCCACCCCTCTCCTAACCCTAATACTACCCTAATTTCGACTAACCTCCTAAAAATAATAGCTCCTAAACAGGTTTAGTTGGGACGGACGGACGGACGGACGGACGGACGGACGGACGGACAGAGGAGTCAATATAAAAAGAGAAAAGTTGCAAATAAAATAACAAATTCGTTCCCCTCAAAACACATTCGAAAAGTTTTAAATAATTCTGTGCTCGGCGTGCAGGTCTAATCCCTATCATTCGAGCTGGGTATATACAAATAATCAAATCAATTATCGCCACTGGAAACTTGGTTTAATTAAATAATCAAGTTCTCGGTGATTAACGTCTATTGCAACACGTAAAATGCCACTGCGTTCATGTAATGATGTGAATACTAAAGAGAAGGAAAACTCCTTTCGTTTGCTCTTTGCTAAAAGAGATGCACTGTTTAATTTAAGGGCTTTCATCGCATTCGAAGTTTTAATTACATTTGCATGGCTGTGCAGTCTTGATGTGATCTAGCTTCTTCTTTCTCGGGCTTTTTACAGATGCAATATCATTTATTCGCGTCTTCTTGTAGTAACGATAGAATCGAGACTCTGTACTAGCTCCCCTCCCTGTCTCCTAAATAATATAATTGTTAGGAGTAACTGGGCAACATCAAAGATGAAAGGCATAATGCGTTGTTAAATAATGGGTGCATAAAGACTAATTTCGACTATTGTTATTAAATGCCAAGTGAGTAGATTATAGACATGTAAAGATTTGTACAAGAATAACTAATAAGCTAACTCTTTCATAGTAACTTGCTCAACAGGCTGTTTGTCTCAGCTTGGCGTATTTACACTTGTCAACCCCCCCCCCCCCCCCCCCCCCGATTCTGGCTTTGATTATTGTTAGGTGATTAACGGTTTTACAAAATCAGAACCAGTCACAGCTAATCCTGAGTAGCCCGACGATTGGCTGAAAAGGTGTGAAAAAGGGGAGGAGTTTACTATAGCACCCGTGTCTTCAATGCTTTAAATAACACTTGTTCTGGAGATTTGGTACACAAAAATTGAAAAATTGACTGGGACCTCTTCAGAAAAATAATTCAGGTTAAAATAAACAAAAACGACCCAATGAATACCTGCGAGCTCGAGCAAGCATGTATCAATCTCAGTGAAGTCATTAACAACACTCTTGATGAGATTTGTCCCAAACAGACAGTTAAACCGCGGGCCAACAGAATAACTGAAACCATACTCCAAATAATAAAACAAAAAAGAAAGGCCTTCCGTGCATACAAATCAGAAAAACTTCCAACTAAAAAGGTCGAACTTAAAGCCGAGTATAATCGCCTCCACGGCGAAGTTAAAAAAGCAATAGCAAACGACAATCGCGTGAGATGGGAAAAAGCAACGGAAAATCTAAATGGACTCAGGGAGACTAAAAAGTTTTGGGATACTTTTAAAACCCTTACTGGACAAAAACATAAAGACGCCAACAGTAAAGCACTAAAGATCAACGATGGAACTATGGCCCTGGATGACAAGGCGAAGGCTAGCGCCTTTGCTGAGCTCCTTAAGAAATATCATCGTCCACACGAGGGCGATAGGTTTGATGACGAGTTCAAAGAAAAAGTAAACAAATTTGTTCAAGACAACAAGACAACGTTTAACGATGCCAACTTCAGCCAAACGCCCGAGGACGGGGATGGCCATGAACTCACGGAACCGATAAGCAAAGAAGAAGTGGCTAACACAATTAAAAAATGTAAGTCTTCTTCTTCCCCAGGAGGGGACGAGGTCTCATACAAAATCCTGAAACAATGTCCCAACACTTTTTTCGGTAGACTCACTAACCTCCTAAACTGCTGTCTCTCTAGTGGATACTTCCCAAAATGTTGGAAAGTAGCTACAGGAGTCATGATACCCAAACCCGACAAGGATTTTAGCAACCCAGCTAATTACCGCCCAATCAGCCAACTCAGCTGTATTGGAAAAATTTTCGAACGGATTCTCACGACTAGACTTCGCCGCCATCTCGAATCAATCAGCTTTTTCAATAAGTGGCAAAGGGCATACAGGAGCCAAAGAGAGGGAATCGAGCATGTTTATAGACTGGTAGATTATATGAAAACGGCGTTCAGTCAAAATGAAATAGGAATCGCGCTATTACTCGACGTAGAAAAAGCGTTTGACTCTGTCTGGCACAATGGCATGAGATACAAACTAGCTAAAATGGGGCTACCTACCAAAATTCTATGGATCATACCATCATTTTTATCTGATCGAAAAATCAAAGTGAGGGTCAACCGCGAAGTGTCAGCCGAGGTAAAACTCGAAGCGGGCACTCCACAGGGTTCGGTCCTCAGCCCGCTTCTATTTATAATATATGTGAATGACATTGACAATCTAGGGAAGAACCATGTTGAACTATCTCAATTCTCAGACGACAAAGGAATGTGGACGGCCAGTAAGTCTGGAAACATAATACAAAACCGCCTGCAGGATACCATCCGCGACCTGCAAGGCTGGTGCGCTCTGTGGCGTATCAAGCTAAATGCCACGAAAACACAAAGAATCACATTCTATAAAAAACAAAGGAAAAAGCCTGTCCCTAATACTGAGCTTAAGCTTTACGATCATAAACTTGAAGCTAGTAATGAGGCAAAGTTTCTGGGATTCAACCTGGATAGCAGTCTCAATCTAAACAATCACATAAACTCAGTCACCGTCAAAGCCACTAAACGCATCAATTTCCTGAAAATGATCAGAGGTAAAAATTGGGGAGCCAATAAAGAAATTCTCCTCAATCTTTACAAATCATATATACGCCCAGTACTAGAGTATGGGGCCATAATAACAAGTGACCTGAATAAAACCAACATTGAAAAACTACAACGGGTCCAAAATCATGCCTTGCGCGTGACTCTGCGCAAGCCCACGTGGACATCGATAAAACAACTTTACGAGATAGCAAAAATAGACACTATAGCAATGCGCTTAAAAGATCTTCAAAGCAAAACTCTAAATAGACTTCAAGACAGCGAATTAATAATAGAACTCAATGCGCATCGCGTCCTCAATAGGAAAACTAAATAATCTGGGACATGTCTATCGAAAGGGTTAAAGATTACATCATTGTGATGGGGTGAGCCAGGCATTCTGTGACCTAAATTTAGAACTGGCTGCGGGTGACACGATACGCACGAAAGCTTGCCTCTGTTACCAGTGGGAGTTGCAAACAGCGAGGAAAATCTCCACCTGCTGCCGGGTCTCCCCTCCCTGAGATATAAATGTCGGGGAAAAAATGCTGGCTTCCCCATCCAAAAGGACGGAAAAGTTGTAAATTAAAAACCGAATTGCTCTAATTTCCAGCTCTCTATCTTTTCTACCTCCTCTATCTCATCAGAGACACGACCAAACTGAATGACAAACTATGAGGGATTGAAACAATCCTCAAGCAAAGATGTGCAGAAAACCTATCAAGACCAAGGCAAGGACTGAAACAATCTTGCCAGCAAACAGCCCTTTAAGGGCTTCTTTTTTTTTTTTGTATGGGTGGGTGGGGGAGGGGGTGTTGGAGGTCATTTGGAATTCCCGAAGGATAACCAGATACCTCAAAATCACATACGGCATCCTGTCTCCCAGAAGGCTTGATGGATGACTCCCGGTGTTTTCAAACTAAACTGTTGGAGCTTTCTCCATTCCTTTTTTGTAACCGCTATGGTCATATACCTGGGCCGCTACCAAACCGGCGTTGCTGTTTGGTTTTCTTTTTTTCTTTTTCCCTTAAAATTGCCATCGCACAACATTATATTCTGGCTCGCCGCCATGGTGGGACTCAAACCTCTACCATCGCCAAGCTGGAACCGAATAGAGCCCACTCTCTAATAGTCTTAATGGCATTGAGGGTTTGGTCTTTGACAATCTAACACTCCAACTGCCGGGAATTCTAACCACGTGCATACCCCTTCAGACCCCATTTGAGGCAATAGGAAAGCTAGGCCTGTGTGATCCAAGTGAAATAAAATAAGGCTAACCGGGTCGCAAGGTATTTGTAAATCCCACATCGTCCCTGCGCGCCTTCGGCGCGCTAAAACCTTTCATTCATTTGGTACACAGTAGCAAATCTCAAGAATAACTGTTGTTTATTTCTTTTACCAGGTGAGTCTATATATTTCGTATTCACTTTGTGCGCGTTTTGTTGTAACTAGTTCCCTTTGACTGACTGATTGGCCATTGTTGATTCAGCACTGCTTTGTTAAATCAGAAATGTCCAACAGTAGTAAGCAGCTGTATTGTTTCCAATCATTAAACTATAAAAAAAATCCAAAAAAGTATGTCCCGTGCTGTGATGTTGCCTTGTTGCTTGATTTTATGTGTCCATAGGACGTGTCATGATAGGTTAGATAAAAATATAGGAGCGTAAAGACCACTGAGTCTAGGAAGCGGCAAAAACTTATAATTCAATATTTCATTGCCTGTTAATGTAAAAGAAAATTCGCTACTTGGGTATTTTACACTCTGCCTGAGGCCGCAACTGTGCGACCTCCGGCAGATGTAAACTGCCATCAAACTTGGATTTATATTCCTTGCATTTACCTCACAGACTGCGACATTTAATATACTTTAGATACTAATATTTTGCACCCACCTGCAACGCGTCAAAAGGAATAAAATTAGCGAATAATCGCGAGATGTAAATTGATACCGGAAATTATATTGGAGTTTGAGAGACGTAAATAATTATTAGCGTTTTGTCTGAAATTGTAAGGTCCAGTATAAATATACTCTTTATGTAATTACCTCTGGATAGTGTACGTCTCACGGCAGTTCTTATTTCCTAATTTTCGCGTGATATTTATTGTATTCGTGTGATTCTGCATTCGCTAAAACACACATGGTGCGTTTTTAGCGATTGTTGAATGGCGCGAGGTATGAGTAGAATAGTTTCTTGTTCCCGAGTGTTTAGCCATACAAAGTTATTGATAAGCAGTTTTGTAGCTATTTGATAAATGCCTTGCATTGCATTATTTTGCGAGATCCTCGAATTAGAAAGTTGAAAACAATCCCTCATTAGTCACCTCACAGCCCAATAATCGGAAAACTGTGTAGATACTTGTTTTGTTATTTCTTTAATTGGTGGTATTATTATTTGCTCAATCGAGTTCGCGCAGTGCGGGGGCATTCATGTGGTTTACGGGACCGTCCACACATTTGGGCAGCTGTAAATATCTTATCAGTTCGTTATGTATACAAACTTCTTAAGCAACTACGTAGCTTATAAACGTTTTATGGGTAAATGTAATTCAATCTGTGTGTTTGACAATTCATCAATTATTATAAATGGTTTGTCTATTGATTTATAAAAAAGAAAAACAATATCTTGTAAGTTCTGTTATGACAACATTATACTTTTTAAAAGTGAAAAATGTGTTTTTATAAGCAGTATGTATATGTTTACCTATGGGCATTATTTATTCAATACACAGTAGCAAATCTCAAGAATAACTGTTGTTTATTTCTTTTACCAGCTAATTCCCCCAAGAACGCACGGGACCCATAGTGGTGATTAACAGTTTTACAAAATCAGAAGCGGTCACAGCTAATCCTGAGTAGCCCGACGATTGGCTGAAAAGGTGTGAAAAGGGGGAGGAGTTTACTATAGCACCCGTGTCTTCAATGCTTTAAATAACACTTGTTCTGGAGATTTGGTACACAGTAGCAAATCTCAAGAATAACTGTTGTTTATTTAAAGCATTGAAGACACGGGTGCTATAGTAAACTCCTCCCATTTTCACAGTTTTTCAGCCAATCGTCGGGCTACTCAGCATTAGCTGTGCCCGGTTCTGATTTTGTAAAACTGTTAATCACCTAACAATAATCAAAGCCAGAATCGGGGGTGTTTGACAAGTGTAAATACGCCAAGCTGAGGCAAACAGCCTGATGAGCAAGTTACTATGAAAGAGTTAGCTTATTAGTTATTCTTATACAAATCTTTACATGTCTATAATCTACTCACTTGGCATTTAATAACAATAGTCGAAATTAGTCTTTATGCACCCATTATTTATCAACGCATTATGCCTTTCATCTTTGATGTTGCCCAGTTACTCCTAACAATTATATTATTTAGGAGACAGGGAGGGGAGCTAGTACAGAGTCTCGATTCTATCGTTACTACATTCTACTCAGCCTTTAAAGACCCGTACTGCACGTTCTGTACATTACTGAGACTAGCCACAATGGGTGCAGCGATATGAAGTGGAGGTGACTCTTGAACCATCGTGGCGAACTGTTTGCTGTTATATCTTGTATATTTATCACCATGACGTTGAAACCCACCCCCACCCCACCCCGCTTTCCCGGTTACCCACATTCCTGTGTTCATGTGTGTCCTTTAAGTACAATGATCACTCACTTTCGGCCTGTTGTCACCAAATGACATATGAATCCCGATATCACACAAAGAGCCACCATTGATGTCCTGCCAAAAGCATCAGAACAATGACATGTTTCTGTTATGTTCTATCGAGTTAGAGAGATAAAGAAAAGTAGTGAATAGGCTGGAAATAGATAGTAAACTCCACACAACTGTTGTTTTAAGGTGAGCGATCACTCTCTCCCGCTCTCCCTCTTTGCCCCAAATGATTTGAAAATAAGGAGAGCTGTAAATGCACACCCAGAAAGTCTTCGATAAACAAAGGGAGTTTAGAACCCGTGTTTGCAAAATAAATTTAATGATAACATGTGGAGTCTGCTTGTCGGAAACCGGGCTTCGTCGCTGCTGGAAGGAAAAGATCCACGCCGCGTATTCAGCCATAACTCAAGGAGTGTCGCCTGAATCCGTGCGTGATCGTATGTCTCACCGAGACGAACCCGCCCGTCTCACTTTTGTTGGTGTGGTTCTTATCCTGAAGGGGTCATTGACTTTTCCTCGAAAAGCATAAATCAACAGGGGTTCACTGAAAACAACAATACATACACATATAAATAAATATGGCAATTTGTGACTTACATGGAACCCAATGAATATGATAAACAAAACGTCAATCACCCCCTACCCACACAGTTTTTGAGTCACTTTCGGGCCCGCATACTCTGCTGTCGCTGGTTTTGCCTCCTTCTCGCTGGTGTTTGTTCTTTGGTCGTCTCTTCACTTCACCCTTTCACGGCCGTTTCACTGCCAGTAACGTGTTGTCACTTTATCCGGACGCCTTAGCTCTAACAAGTGACGGAATGTCGCTTTACGCCTGCCGTCTCACGGCCGCTAACGTACTGTCACCTTACTATGTCGCCTTCCCTTTAACAAGCGACGGAATGTCACTCTTCCACTGCCGTCGCACGGCCACTAGCTTATTGTCACTTTACTATGTCGCCTTCCCTCTAACAAGTGACGGAATGTCACTCTTCCACTGCCGTCTCACGGCCATTAGCTTATTGTCACTTTACTAGACGCTTTTCACTCAAGTAATCGCCACCAATGGGGTTAAACGCTCCCCTCCGTTCAGCTCAGAATAATGTTCATACGGACAAGGCTACTCTGCTTACGTATGGCTTGCCTTCTACAACAGGTAATGCCGTTTACCTAAATGCGAATAGCTCCCTGAGCTCGTACGTCGTGTTTCTGATCCTGTTCTCATATATGGCCACCGACTTGGCCCGCGACTGCTTCTATTCTAAATATGAGCTCTGTAGCTCCCCTACATCACAAAGTGCCTATACTTTCGCACCGATGCGGCACCTCCTCTGACCTATATCATAGGACATCCCCACCTACTTGCAACGACCCACAGTCTTATACATCTTCAGACTGGAATCAATTTTTCGAGAAATTCCCCGATTTATATTTAGATAGTCCGAACATTAATTCTCAGTTTAATTGTTTCTCTTGACCGCTTAGATCTATTTTAATTTAATATTCGCTGTAAAGTTCCTTTGAAAGACTCACATTTTGGTATCTTTTGACATTCTGTGACAGGCTCGATGCGTAATATGGGAGTGTGTCTAGAACATACGCGATGTACTGTTTTTACACAATCACTTATTAACAGGCCATAATTATTTATTATTTATCATTTATTTATTGGTGTTTAAGGTCACATATTTCTGCACAATGGCTAACCATGACCGTGACAGTTTTACGGGTGGAGGAGGCCGGAGTTCCCGGAGAGAACCACCGAGCAACGGCGAGCAACTGTCAGCTCCCCAACATACCAACTCCACACAAGCAGGGTTAGCATGGGTTGAAGACAGGTGCACCATCAACGTGCAGTACGCCTTAGTACACAGCGGCACCGTGCCCCCACGTGGGCAATGGGGGTGAAGTGTCTTGCCCAAGGGCACAACGCGGTTGCCACAGGACAGGCCATAATTACATTGCTAATGACTACAGGAGAAATCTCTCTTACTCCTTTTACCAGTTATCAGCTAGCTACTAAATGGGTTCATCCAGGCAAGCCTACTCTGCCTGAGTATGTCTTGCCTTCTACAACAGGTAATGCCTTTTACCTAAATACGAATAGATTCCTGAGCTCGTACGTCGTGTTTCTGATCATATTCTCATATATGGCCACCGACTTGGCCCACGACTGCTTCTATTCTAAATATGAACTCTGTGGCTCCCCTACATCACAACGAGCCTATACTTTCGCATCGATGTGGCACCTCCTCTATAGCATGGAGCATCCCCATCTATTCCCAACGACCCACAGTCTTACACACCTTCAGACTGGAATGAATTTTTCGAGAAATCCCACAATTTTTATTTCTATAGCCAGAACATTAATTCTCAGTTTAATAGCTTCTCTTGAACTTGGCAGCTTAGATCTCTCTTAATTTAATATTCGCTTTAAAGTTGCTTTGAAAGACTCACACTTCGGCATATTTTGACATTTAGGTGACAGGCTAGATACGTAATACGGGTGTGTGTCCAGAACATGTGCGATGCACTGTTTTCACCACAATTACATATTAACTGGACATAATTACACGGATAATGACCGCAGGAGGACACTGGCTTTTACTACCTTTAATGTTTTAGCCAGACCGCCCATGTGGCGTTCAAAATATGCGCCATAATGGACATTAAATTTCATGCTTAATTAGCAGCGCTTGGATTATTGCTGGTCTGTTTGAATGACAAATCGGCTTTCGGGGTCCGTCATATACCTATCTTTACGCTTTATGTTTAACCCAGTCAGAAAGATTATTGAAAATATTTACACTTTTAAACAAGAAAATCTCAGCTTTATGCTATCACCTTGACACTGCTTCAGGTGCGTTGCCAGGATTCTATAATAAGGGGTATCCTAGCCAGTATTTTTTTAAATTTTGGTGGGGTGGGGGGGGGGGCAAAGATTATATTTGAAAGGTAGTTGTGTGGGGTTTCTCCATAGTTCTAACTAGGACCCTCCGGTCGTTGCCTCTCCTCCCACTTCCCTGAACTAGGAATAGTACCCCGCACCCCCTCCCCCACCCCACAATCGGCCAAATTCGTCGTGGAGATAAAATTATGCAAACACCATGAAAATAAAGATAATACTCCCGTAGACCCGATAAACGTACACAATAGGAATAACCCGTCGGGCGTATAATCACTGTGGCAGAGGCAAAGTTAATTACACTGCGAGAGTTTTAGTCCGCGCCATAAACGTTCCACATAATCACTGGTCGACACACGTCTGGTCTCTGTTGTGTGTTAATTCGTACCTATTAAATCTGTAGTAATAATAATAACACTTTGGCCAGCCGATGTTTTGTCGCGGTTCTCGGACGAGAAGGCCATGGTTACCCCTGGACTCCCAACTGCCTCCCTATTCCCACGCTTCTCCTCTCCTCCCAACACTCGGAGACGAACTGCTTGATGACATCCCTTGCCCCATTCTTCCCAATCTCACCGATTAGCATATCAACCCTCTCCTTTGAGTCTCCCCCTAACCACATGTCATTCATTCTCCCATCCCACTTCTCCATTATACTCCCAGTGAATCCCATTCTTTTAGACTGATACTTTGGGCATTCTAGAAGAAAGTGTTCCAGGGTCTCCACCACGCCCAAGTTACACATCTGGCACTCCTTTTCGCTGTTTTTCCCAATTTTTCCCCTCAGCTCCAGGGACCGCGACCTCAGCTTGAACAACAGTGACCCCCCAAAGGTGCCATCAAGGTACTCTTTAAAACCAGGCTTCTCTTTATCACGCAGGCCACCCAAAGATCTCTTTGATCTGACCCCCTCTCGCCAATTACGGTTACAATCTTCCATGACCCTTTCTCTGACGATCTTCTTGCCCTGGTTTGCCCCAACGTCAAGGTCCGAGATCTCCAATGAGTAGTTTTCTACTAGCTCCCTCACTTGGACCATCCATCCCGTCTTGATATTTGAGTTGAAAGTTCTCAGGAACATTACTTTACACCATCGGCTATCGGGGAGATTTACCAAATAATTAAGATAACCGAGTTTCAATAGGTCTATCCTGTCCTTGATCCTCATCCACCCAAGCTCACCCCTGATCGCTTCTAGCGCTGCGGCATTACTCGTGCCTGTTATCCATCAGCCTGCATCGTTCTGCAGGATTTCCAAGCTCTTTACGGCTTATGGAGTAGTATCACAAACATGTGCCATGGCGAATCGCCATGACACAAGGTTTTGATACCCTTATTCCACAAGACACGATTTTTTTTTTTACTTTTTGCGTTTCGTTTTGACTCTCTCAAAGACTCTAGAGTCACGGATGTCGCGACCTTTTACCAATTAAAAGCGGATGGGTCACAAAATGTTTCCAGGAACGTATGAATGGGGGAGGGGGTGGTCGGAGTGGCCAGAAATCATTTCCTTTCATTCTTTTAATGATTTTATACGCTTTTTATGACACATCCATATAAATGTTGATTTTGTCATGTTTATAGATTTGCAGCAATCATTCAATCACATCTGATCATATATTTATACTTCGCCATGTTATTGATAAACGAGGTAAACGACTCTACTGCTGTTTAGTGGACTTAACCCTTTACCTAACATGAAAAGCAGACGACCCTTGCCAAAAAAATTCTTGAATAACTAATTTTTTTCATTTTTTGTCTCAAAAACATAGGTTATGACCCCTCGTTGGAACGAGCTCAACGAGCTCGTTCCAACGAGGGGTCATAACCTATGTTTTTGAGACAAAAAAAATGAAAAAAATAATGAAAATTAATTGGAGATTTTTGAGAATAGCGCTGGCCGGTTTTGGCCGTTACGTTGGGTAAAGGGTTAAGGAAAGCGTTCGACACAGTATGGCGCGACGACATGCTGTATAAATTACATCAGTGCGGAATAGGTGGCAACTTCTTCAGAATAATAGAAAACATGTATAAGGAGGTAAAATTTTCCGTCAAGCTCCCCGAAGGTTTGTCGGAAGAGTTTGGCACGAATATGGGCGTAAAGCAAGGCTGCGTCCTCAGTCCGAGACTTTTTAATATATACATTAACGATCTTCCGAATATATTCGACAGTGACTGCGGGGGCCTTGAAATAAATGGTCGCAGTGTTCACTGTTTAATGTATGCGGACGATCCTCGTACTAATGTCATCTAGTAAAGAAGGATTACAGAGGAAAATAAGCCTCCTAAGTGTTTATCTCGACTCCTGGTCACTGAAACTGAATATAGAAAAAACTAAAATAATATTTTTTTAACAAGGCTGGGAGGAAAATAGACATAAACCTGGAATACAAGGATGAGATTATTAGCTCGTGTAGACAATACAAATATCTTGGTGCTCACTTTAAGCCTTCAGGCAAAATTGACGCCGATTTATTGACTGATAAAGCACAGAAAGCCATTTTTCTATTCCGACAAAAAATACCCTTGTGCGAAATTAATGTCCACACTAGTAAGAAGCTCTTTGACAGTCTCATACGTCCCATCCTCACTTACGGCTGTGAAGTTTGGGTTGTTGATAAGCTAAATCTTCCCCAAAAGGGCATTAAACAGGATTTAAGCCAAAAATACGACAAATGCAAATATGACCACATCCAAACTAAGTTCTACAAACAAATTTTGGGTGTAACAAAATACTCTGGCACCTCGACTGTAAGGGGTGAAGTAGGTGTATACCCACTTGATAGTTTTATCATCAAGCAAATAATTAGTTACTGGCTTCGCCTGCATGACATGCCAAGTGAGTCACTAACATCTGCATGCCTAGGTGAAGCATACCAGCTAGAAACAAATTTCTGGTTGAAAGCAGTTAGAAACATTCTGCAAAGCCTAAATTTTGAGCATGTGTGGTAATAAACTAACATTTTCTTTGGAGAAAACTCTGCAAGAAAAGTATGCAGCCTGGTGGTTATCGAAAATGAGAGACTCCTCTATATTTGCCTTCTACAGATCAATGAAAGACGATTTCGCCTTGGAGGATTATCTCGTGGCGGAAAAGGACAAAGCCACCAGGCAGTCATTTACAAAATTAAGAATAAGTGCCCATAGACTGGCTATAGAGACTGGTAGGCATAGGAGGCCACCTATTCACTCTGAGGAAAGATTTTGTCTGTTTTGTACGGATAGGGTGGAGGACGAGTTTCATATTCTGTTTGGGTGTTCTTTCTACTCTGCAGAAAGACAAGCACTCATGCAGGAAGTGAACCCCATTATCACAGGCGTTGTCGACATGAGCAAATATGATCTCGTAAAGACACTGATCGGGTCTTTTGACTATGATGTAACACCCAGAGTCATGCGCTATGTCCATAATGTGTTCTCCATGCGTGACGAAGCTGTAGCGACAGCTCAGACAACATCAAATTAACAGGCAAGAGAGCGTCCAGCTGATCAGCAGACTTCAGAAAAATGGTGACCAGAATGCTGACATTTCATTCTCTGCAGGTTTACATGAACTTGGTCTTTAAGACGACTTTCAGGTACATAGTAAGAGGTGATGTGTCCAGATGTTGAACATTTTCACCATATGCCCTTATTTGGGGGAAGAAAACATAATATATCTATATATAAAGTTCATCTTAAACTTTAAACTCTTTGCCCAGCGCGGTTAACGGACGGCAGTTGCAAAATAAATTCTCGAATTGTTGAAATATAAAATTGTTGTCTCATAAACAACGCTTATGATCGCTCATTGGAGCGAGCTCGGTGAGCTCGTTCCCGTGAGGCATCGTAGGTTGACCTTGTGAGACAAAAATTGGAAAACAGAACAAATTATAAAGCGCTAGCCGGTTTTGGGTCGTTACGTTGGGCGGGGGGGGGGAGAATTTTTGGATTATTTCGGCTAAATTATGTGCAATGCACTCCATTCCTGAACTACAGGTAGGAGGTCGAACCACAATAAACCTTAAAAAATCAATTTAATGTAATGTATGTGATGTCAGTTTATGTTTGCATTATGTTATGTTGTCTGTTGGACATGTGTGTCACATACCCGTGTATGGGGATGAAAGACAATAAAATTATTATTATTATTATTATTAAACACATTTTCAACCAGTTTGAACCTTTTTAGCAGAAACTGGAAGAAACAATCACAATAATCATGAAAATTTTAATAAATTTTTCGTTTTTTTTTTTTTTTAATTTTCACTCCGCAAAAATGACACCTCTGAACCTGTGTATAAAATTTGTTATCGGTCATTGACAGTTGACAGTCCGACGTTTCATATTTTTCGCGAATTGCTGATTTTGATCGAATCGAATATTGAATCGAATTGGAGAAAACTAATCGAATTTCGAATCGAACTTCGAATCGAATCACAGTTAACTGATACGTCAACAAAAGAAAAGTTTTTTTTCTAAAATAATACCCGAATTATTAAAAGACACACAGTTATGTAGAGTGCATTTTTTCGCCTCACCACTTCTCACTATATAAACTGAGATATTATTAGTTACACAGTTTGTTGGTGGCCTAATATGGTATATATGGTGTCAGTTAATTCCTTATTGGACTTATTGGACTTAGCGAAAACGAATATATCTTACCGACTGCTGCATCGATGCACAGAACTAATAACAACAGCGATCAAAATTAAATGAGAGAATTCTCACAATGTGTTCACGTGTCTTTGCCTTGTTACAATTTATGGGAGAGTGCCTACAGGCACTCTCCCATAAATTGAAACAAGGCAAATTCATACCTACCAAACAGTTTCATTTCAAAGGTAACATGACACACATCCACAGAATATGAAGCCTTTTAAGTTGTCTAACCTGCACTTCAGACCAAATATGGGCTTCCGACACTCAATCTTTCAACTTGAAGCGTTTATCGGCTGCCGCCATTTTGAATAATCAATGAACAAAGGGGAGATTACCCATAGCTGTCAGCGTATATTGATGTATATGGTTTTATATGCAGTCTGCATGTGACGTCTTTGAACCAATGAAATTCCCAGATACTTGTAGGAGGTAAGATATGAGCCAATATACTAGCTATTGATTGAAACTATTAGAATTGTTGACTTTGTAGCTTCGAAACAGCAGCAATAAACATTTTTAAACGAACCTGACTGCCAGGGCTGATACCTCACTTTTATCACTTGTTTTCTTGGAAAAAACTTCGTTTCAAATGGGATCGACTCTATTCGGTTGTGAAGCCATTTGTTTTAAATAAAATTGTGGAATGTCTAAAACGAAACGATAATTCAACGCCGAATGGAGTCGATCCGTTTGTAAATTAATGCTTGTCCTACTTCTGTTTATATAATAATCAGGTGTAGCCTTTTATAGAAAACCGTTGCTTTTGACGATGTGTCCAGAAACTGTGATCGAGCAGAACAATACGCTATATAACAGAATGTGATCATGTTGTGGAACAAATCATTTATTGAAGTTGAACAGATGAATAACTTTTAAAAGTTCGAAACTTGAAATTTTTATAAATGGTCACTGGTCATAATGCACAATAGGTTGAAATGAACAGTTGTAGCAGTAATAGTGTTTGTAGTGATGTAGCTACAGCTGTTGTACAGTTGTAGCTACATCGCTACAAACACTGTTACTCCAACAGGCCAGTTGTGTTTCTACTCAGAACAATACTCAATATACAACGAGGTCAATTACAATCTAGAAACACTCACGGTTATGGTCTAAATATATTCGAAAATATTCGAATTTCCGATTTCGAATCGAATCGAATATTGACTTTCGAATCGAATTTCAAATCGAATTTCGAATTTTCGCAGGAACCTACTTTCACCCCACTCGTTTTCACCATCAACTTTTGAAATTAAATAATAAATTATAAGTAAAATCACTCCATTAATTACATGTGCAAGCCACAGAAAACTTTGAAGAATGAAAATCAAACACTCCAAATAAAATGGAAGCCATTCAGCTCCATAATACCGGAGAATGGAGTATTAATACATTTTTGTAACCACATGATCTAATGGTTTAAGTAGTATACTCTCCAGGGCTGAAGTCAGTAGGGTGCAGAGGGGGGCGAACCGCCCCCTATGAGTTTCTGTCGGAAATTTTTAATAGTCGTCGGAAAAGAAATTCTGACTACAACGTCTAGTCGTCCGAATGTCCATTTCTGGCAGATTCTCTCGATCTCTCGGTATATTTCGAATATTGCCGAAAGATCGAGAGAATCTGTCGGAAATGAAGATCGGTACGACATTATATTTCTATTCTGCATAACAATCTAGTTACAAAACACCCTATTCCTCGCTCACTCTCAGACGCACCGCAAAACCACCTCATCTTAACCATGCCCTATTGAGCTGCTAGAAAAGCCAGATATCAAAAGCCAAGATACTCTAGAACCGTTATCAGAGGCTTGTCGTTTACACAATTTTCTAGGAGGAGGTCCTCCGAACCCCCACCAGTGGGAGGTGGCTACGCACCTAGGTGGAGGTGAGTATGTGAGGGGTCGCCCCCTCCCATACTCTCCCCACCTAGGTGCGTAGCCACTCGGGTTGCCTTCGGCATACAACTGCTACTTCGCTCCCCTATGTCGAGTGATTTTAACGCTCCTAGCTTCGGGCCTGATACTGTCAAAAATATTTAGTGGTACACCACATGGATAGTTGGATACAAGCAGAGACAACTCCACGTTCAATTTTGGAAGTTTGGATCTGTGAAAATAAAATTTGTTCAGCCCCTCAACTGTCATAGGAAGAACTGGGCCATGAAAACGTTATCGGAAAATGCACCGGGGCGACCCAGAACCGGAGAAAATTTTGATTTTTCGAACTGAACGAATGCGGCTTCCTTGCATCTGAGCGATCAATGGCAGTCCTCACAGAGGATACTTCGATGGCATTTTTTGTATCATCTTCACCGATCATTCGACAAAAATGGTTCTACCTGAGACTGGGGGGGGGGGGGGGGGGTCATCGAGAAGACCACAGTTCGGAACAATGATTAAAAATTTTGATTTTTGAAATTGAAGGAACGCTGTTTCCTTTCATCTGAGCAATCAATTGCAGGCTAAACTGCTGGTATATCGAAATTCCCTCCTAGTGGACTGCAATTAGCAGTCCAGATGGAGAAAATTCCGATATAACGGCAGTCTGTGCAATCGGATCCATTTCGCCGTTTGGTCATTTTCACGAAATTTTGCACACAATAGGTGTTCGGCTGCCTCAATTTCGGGGACCCCAGGGGAAACCCAATAGAGGGCCCACCGGGAATTTTCCCGGAGAGCTATACGGCTAATCAGCCGCGGAACTGTCATCATTTGATTGCCCTTGGGGTTAGACCAATTAATATTTTCAACGTGCAGCCTTAGGGCTGCGCGTTGAAAATACTGATTGGTCTACACCACGCATTTACCTTGTAGCCATCCCCCTTAACGACATTTTGACGTAGCTTATGACCCGACCGGAAAAACGGCCTCTGGTGTTCAAAGGGTTAAACTCTAGTGAATACCGAGTAAGACTGTGAATATCCGCCAAAGGGGTTTGGTATCAGAAATTGGTCTGATAAAACTATCGAAAATGGAAAAAAAAAATTGGGGGAAAGGGGTGGGTGGTCTAACACGTCGAAAAGTTAAAAAGCATCATATATGTTCCTGGATATTTTTCCACCACCACCACCACCACCCCGCCCCCCCCCCCCCCCCCAACACCGATTAAAACAAAAATTTCGCCGATCGGGCTGAACCAAGATCGTGTCCGTGGGTCCGGGGACTCTCTTGCCCCCATGTCGCACCCCTCTGAGAATTGTGTTATAGAAAGGATTAAAAAGCTAAAATGTTAGAAATGTACTACAAGTCACGTAAAAAGGAATGTGTGCTTCGAGAGAACATTCTTTCACTTCATTATGTCTCATAAAACCGGAAGCCAGGTTAAATATCACTCATCCACGATTACGTGGAGTACGACACGATTTAAAAAAGGGTATGTAAACAGATGTAGTTTGTGTTAAAATAGTGACATTAACTGCCACCGGCATAGTTTGAATAATTTAGTAGCCGTCTGTGTATTTAAACAAGTAGTCCATTGACTGGCACAGATTTACGCGCAGGCTTCCTGCACGTGTAGTTTTCCCGCTTAAATCTTTAACTCTCTGAACGCTGGCTCAGTGTTAGTTTTATTTTTATTTTAGTTTTTAACAGTGACGTAGCTGGGGAGGAGGTGCACACCCCCGCCCCATAAATTTCGCCGGCACCATAACACTTTGGCCCAATGCAAGTTTCATGCAGCATAGAACCCCAAAATGGCCGTCAATATGAGGGATTCACACGCTACAGATTCGCTCTTACAGTACTGAATTTTACAAACTTTTCTCGGGGTTGTTGAGGCGAGCTACTTCTAAATAGCCACCCCGGTCTTTGCTGAGAAGTGGGAGGATGGAGCAACGACCGGAGGGTCCTAGTTAGGACTAGAAGAGGCCCCCGAAACCCCCAGACAACAGCCTTTCAAATACCCCCCCCCCCCCCCCACCCCCCAAAAAAACCTGGCTCGGGCACCCCATTATAGAATGCTGGTTACACGCCTGTTTTTGAAAACACCGGTTTCTGGGCAGGAAATGAAGGGAGTGGCTGATGAAGTTGTATCTGCAAACTCAATTTTGGAATCGGTCCAAACTGTTTCTTGGAATAATAAGTACCTATCTCTCTGTTCCTCTCTCAAAAAAGGCAACGCACAATATTGACAATAATGCCTCCGTGGTTTTGACGCACAAAGCCAATTTCGGAGTCGTTCAACAAAAACGTTGGGCCAATTTCCGGTAATTTACTTCAAAGTGCAAAAAAATGACCAGTAAGAAATAACCTCAATATATTATATAGCAACATTTTTGGAATCAAACATAGATCATGTGGAAACTAAAATTTGTCATGGAACTGCTACCATGTGGTAGAAAGCACTGTCTGAAAGTATACTGTGGCATAAGTAAGAGACTAGAATTTTACATTAAAATACCTTAAAATTACTGAATAGTTATATTCTGCAATTTGTCTGGTACAGACTCGGAATTGACAATAATACTTATAATTCTAAATGAGAGTGTCTAAATTGCACATGGGTTGCCATTTTGCTTGTGTTTGTTTACCTATTCGGACGCTCACAAGGGTCAAATCTGCATAGTTCACAAGAACAACTTATTTATTGGGTTTTAACAACATTTTCGACAGGCCGGGTCACCTCGAGTCAGACATTTTTCCGTTGAAGGAAGTCAAGGCACCACCGAGGAAACCACCGAGCAGCGGCGAGAAACTGTCAGCCTCCTCAACATGCAAACTCCACAAAAGCAGGGCTAGCACTGGTTGAAGGCAAGTGTACCACAGATGACGGGCAGTACGCCTTGTACATAAAGTACATCACAGTGACACTGTGCCCCGACGTGGGCAATCGGAATTAAGTGCCTTGCCCAAAGACACAAAGCAGTTACCGCTGGTCAGGATCGAACCGTTGACCTTTCGGATTGAAGTTCAATGCTCTACCCATAGAGTCAAATCGCACCTAGTTTGCGGTGATTATACCCCCAGAATTATGTGGTATTTGGTATAAGATTAGTGTCAAATTGGAAAAAAGGATAAGACTGATCCATCAAAGCGGAAAACTTACCTAACTTCCTTATTCAGTATCACGTGCGACAATTTCTTGCGCAGTGCAAAAACATATTATGTTTTAACAGAACTTAATAAAACCGTGAAAATATAATTCCAAACTACACTAATAATCGTTTCGGGTTTAATATCCTCCATGCCTTTGCTATCCACGACGGGAGGATTTGTAGCACATGAGCGTTTGGGGATTCTCGGGAGGTTTTGGGTGAAGACATCGTTATAAATTAACGATGTTTGTTAAATTGTTAACAGTTACGAAAGAGATTTATTTATTATTTATTCATTTATTAATGTTTAAGGTTATTTCCAGCATCGATGTCCCCATCATGACCGACCGAAACAGATTTAAATTCTATAGAATATAGTTTACTGTATGCCCCAATTCCGATTTTGTTAACAACTTGAGGTCTGAGGTATTCTGGCCCCCAGTGTTGTACGGGTAAACGAACTGACACACTGATGTTTGGGATAATATTAACCCTTTGAATCCTAGTGGTATCTTCCATGCCAGTTCAATGATAGCAGTTAGAAGAGTCCATATTCATTATTTGGGGTAGACCAATCAATATTTTCAACGTGCAGCCTCCGGGCTGCACGTTGAAAATATTGATTTGTCTACCCCACACATTTACTGAACAGCCATCCGATATAATGACGTTGTGACGTGTCATGTACCAGGCCGGAAAAACGGCCGCAAGGGTTCAAAGAGTTGAGCGGCAGAAGTCGAGAACCGGCAGAAGTCGAGAACCACAGCAGAAAGAACTGTTACGTCATACGTCTTCATAACTTTGGTGGTGAATTAACTCTTATTTTCCCTCTTGTACGGATTAAAAATATTGTCTGTGAATGTGGTCCGGGAGGGTTGGACCCAGTGGAGGTACACTTCATCCCACCTTGTGAATTTTAGAGTTTTCTGCTAATCGAGTTGTGGTTGTGTGGAGTTCTATTGATTCTCTGATGTCTGAAGCAGATTTGAGCGAATAGTTTTATTTTCTTGTTGCGCACGAACGCAAAGGACGTGGACTAATGTGAGAGGAACCAGGCCTCTCCAGGCTCAAGGTACTATCACTGCCTGTTTGTTGTTCGTGCTTTGGTTGTTTATGAGGTGTTGCGTCTGTGTGTTGTTGTTGTTGTTTTGTATTTCTACTGGGTTTTTCGTTGTTATCGCTTGTCCGTGGTTTTGTTGGCAGCTGACTGGAGGTTGTTGATTTATAGTCTGTTATTGTGGTTCTTAATTTTTCGGGCGGAGGCAACAAAGGGTGAACCCTTCTTTTGATGTGGACCGATGTGAGAAGGTTCAGCTTCCCTGATGGGTACTATCACTGTCCAGATGGTGTGTTCATCATAAGATGGACTTTGTTTTACTGTTTTCTAGCAGCTGTGTTCTAATGGATAAGTCCGAGAATAGCGGGCTATTTCTTAGTCTGGTGATGGTCTTTTGTTGAAGGTCGGTTTATCGTTCTTGAATGGTTGGGATATTTGAAGTTTTATGGAGGCAATTTGTCGCTATGTCTCTATGAAGCTCGAGGGCTGTTCTGATTGTTTTGCGTGCGCTGTATCTCTTGGAGTGTTGATTTACAGGCGTTTTTGTAGTACGTTTGCACCATAATCTGGTACTGGGCGTTGAGGCTAGGATTTGAAGAGTTTCAGTACTGCAATCTGGTCGCGTTGGTACCCCATTTTGTTCCTTCTAGTCTCTTGAGTAGGCCTATTTGTTTCCGTGCTTCAGTACAGACGAGCTTTTTGTCTGGGGTGACACTAAGTAGGTTGGCTTCGTTACACTTTTAGCGTCTTCCAAGTGGGGTAAATTTGATTTTTGGCTCGGTTCTTTTGTTGTGGAAGAGGACTACTTGTGTCTTTGTTGTGTTCAGTTTTATTCTCCATTTGGGACACCATCTTTCAATGTCATTTAGGGTTTTTTGCTGTCTTCCCTGGATTGTGGTAATTCTTTTGCTTGATGTCCACAGTCCGAATTGAGATGTTCACATAGATTAAGAACAGAAGTAAAGGTTAATAAAATTTGGCATGTATTTTGTAACATGAGCAGTGTTCATTCGTGGCTTTATCTCGCCAATGACATTTCCCACGGCAAACAAAATACCACAGCTAGTTTATCACAGCATCTTGTTACTGATACTCTACTGTAAATTCTATTTTCTGTTGAATTTGATGTTATTCATAGCTGATAAATTACTGCTTGTAAACACCGACATTCCGTTACGCGTTCATTTTATACGAAAATTGAAGTACAAGTGTAATATTTATATGGCTAATGAAGCAAACATTAACCCTTTACCTAACATGAAAAGCAGACGACACTTGCAAACAAAATTCTTGAATAACTATTTTTTTCATTTTTTGTCTCAAAAACATAGGTTATGACCCCTCGTTGGAACGAGCTCGACGAGCTCGTTCCAACGAGGGGTCATAACCTATGTTTTTGAGACAAAAAATGAAAATATTTTGAAAATTAATTGGCGATTTTTGAGAATAGCGCTGGCCGGTTTTGGCCGTTACGTTTGGTAAAGGGTTAAAAATGTATATAGTTGGGCTGTGACATTTGACTCGAGGAATTTAGGGATGTACATGGAAAACAGTTTGGTATTTATTTCGTTGTTCACCCTTACGAGCGATATGGGAGCACGGTGGTGTTGTGTACTAAGGCGTGGTGCATGTCGGTGGTGAACTTGACTTCAACCAATGCTAACTATGCTTCTGCTGAGTTAGTGCGTTGGTGAGTCTGACAGTTACTCACCGCTCCTTGGTGGTTATCTTCGTTCTCTGGTCCTCCACCTGTAAAACGGTCGGATGCGTGATGACCCTGGATATCGAAAGTGTCGTTAAACCCTAACAAATAATAAACTACGAACAATATGCCTAATTTTCTGTTAACCCTTTCAGAACGGTATATATAAATTTTAGCGTGGAGAATAATTTGGTAGTGCACAAGCCGACGACACAATGAACAATACATAGGCTACGGACCTGAAAGATTAAATTATTACTGAACCTCCCTGTAAATACAGAATGGATTTCCCATATCGCTGTATTGCATTAGATGATAACACCCAAGGTGCCACTTTTGAAAGGCTTGAAGGAAAATCTGACCTAGATGGACTAGGAGACATAGGAATAGTGGCTACGGGAGATCAATGAAAGTGTATGGGGGTGGAGCATAATGTTTCAAGATGCAATAGACCTAACATGATTCGGTACGTTGAGAAAACTTTCAAAAATGGATCCACAGAATTGCACTTTCCTCGATGGTGATTGATGAGTGTGATTGATGGGGGTGTTAAAAAGGTTTGTGTGAGTGTTGGGAGGGCATCGATTAAGCCTTTGCACACAGGTGTCAAAGTTCCAAACTTCCGGTTGCAAATGTTTCCCATAATGCTTTTAAGAATTCAACTAATTCAGTCTTATTTGACAGAGATCAAAGATCTCTGTCAAACAAGACTGAATTAATTACATTCGAAGTTGCACTATGGGAAACGTTTACTTCTTGATATTCTGATATTAGTGTTCAGGGAGTTAATATTCTCAACATCCGATACAACTGACGGCCTGATTGATTTCGTTCCGTGCCAGTGACATTATTAACACTGGCGAAGCCAGAACGGCATCCGGGGGCATCACGCTAGCACAGTAACTATATATATGGTAGTAGAATGAGGGGATAAAGAAACAATAAGCCACTATTTTGAAAAAGGACCGGTGATATATGCACACAAAAACCCAGAACTAGCTTCTCGGCCGATCTCCCGTTCAATTCTTTCCCGCGGATTTGAATGACTTTAAACCAACAGTCCGACGTCTCCATAGATCCCAATTTAATAAGGAGACAACAGACAAGGCATTAAATTCAAACCATTCAGATGTCTCTTATAATAACCCTTCCTGTCCCGATTGTACTTCAATTTCGTCTGGATCTACATATTCAGATTTCAACATTCTAGAACCTAGGCTTTGTTGATTAGACATGAAATTTCGGTAATTCAGTTTCTGCAAAATGTTTACCCCTCCCCCCACCCCTCCCCCTTACCTAGCGCAATAGCCGCTTCTAACCTGTACTGTTCACAAAGATTGCGATGTGGGGTGTATTCTGTTCTGTGCTTGCCTGCGCTACAGGGAATATGGCTTCTTACTGAAGTGAGTTCATTGGTCAATTTCGTTGAGTGCCATGGCCTTGTCCCTGGGGCGGGGATTGAACGTCAAAGGACTGATAACCAAAACAAATGGAAATCCTATTTAAGAGCATTTTTCAGAAAACAGTGTTCTGCTTGCGCTGGACGAGGGGTTAAATAATTAAATAAGTATGTGATACAAGTGACCTCCATGAATCCCGTAAGAATGGAAAGTGTTTGCAATTTGGATGTCAGGATTAACCACTTTTTTAATATGGGAATATCAGGAAAAAGCCCCCATAGGGCTATGCTGGTTCCATGCAGTATATCTTTATTTCTGTGCATTTCTGCAAGTTGTTTATTATACTCCATGTAAACGTACACTGCAAAATAAAATTTCATTTCAAAGACTCTCAGACTTCCTTGTATGAACTGTATGCAAAGTGTAAGACATACTTCAGAAGCCACTCGAAATTTCTTAAATCTGCAATTAAACACTTTAATGTAGACGAGTTTTAAGAAGCCACCACATTTTGGTGAGCTAAACGATGTTGCTCGAAAGTGATCGGAAGCAAACACAAGAGCGTGAATATTTCAAAATACAGGTGGAAATCTTTTTAACCTCGCTGCTGCCTGAATACATGAACGCCATGAACAACGACTGTGTATTATTTGGGCAATAACTGGACATTATTAGTTCAACAGTTTTGTATTATTATAACCCTTCACCTTACGTAACGGCCAAAACCGGCCATCGCTATTCACAAAAATCGCCAATTAATTTTCATTATTTGTTTCATTTTTTGTCTCAAAAACATAGGTTATGACCCCTCTTTGGAACGAGCTCGTTCCAAAGAGGGGTCATAACCTATGTTTTTGACACAAAAAAATGAAAAAAAATGAGTTATTCCAGATTTTTTTTACAAGTGTCGTCTGCTTTTCATGTAAGGTAAAGGGTTAAAGTCATGCTTCCAATAAAACTTAAATCACATGTATTGCCATTGGCAATCCAGATCAAATAGCATGGACGCATTTGCAACGCACAGAGAACGTGTTCACAACCTTCACCTCTGTCCTTCCGAGAAGGCAAATGACGCCGAATAAGGAAAATGATATGACAGTTTGTGCTATCCCGGAATTTTCCGTGAGTGATCGGGATGAAAAAATACTGCCTGCCGTTTTTGAAAGATCCCATAAATTCTCTACTTCAAGTTAATTTATTTAATCGAATAGAACGCATCATGCAAATAATTTAAGAAAACCACCGCTTTATCACTGATGCCTGTTTATCCCTCTGCAGAACGCATAGGATATGAACGTTTATTGTTATTATTTTAAACATTATTTTTAAAACCTTTTTTCAAGACATTTGAACAGAACCATATCATGTGTCCCCCTCAATGTAACCACCTCATTCCAATGAGAGTCCACGTGATATGGTTTTGTTAAAAAAAATTTTTTTTAAATTCCAAAAAAGTAGAGAATATTTGATAAAAATGAGATATATGAAGAAATATATTTATATTTTCATCCAAAAGACAGTTGAGGCATTGCACTGTGACATCTGGAGAATGATTTCAGCGATAGTTGGGTGTCTGACAAGCACACATTCCACGCACTGGGCTGTAGAAGACATGGACGATCAGTCAGAGAATTTACGACATTCAGTCCAAGATCTCAATACCTTGTAAATCCTCCTCGGTTCGCGAGACAAGCGCGGATCCGACGTGGCATACTCCCCACCAAACGTCCAATATCAGCTTGACTGATGTTATTCCGTTATTCCTGCAGTGCAGCGGCGAGTTCCTGGACATTGGTAGGGGGCTGTTGGCGTTGTCGTAGGCGACTGCCAAGCATATCCCAGACGTGCTCGATTAGTGAAAGGTTCGGACTTAGTGCTGGCCAAGGCAGTGTAGTGATGTTCTGCTCCTGGAGGAACTCTGTAGCGACACGGGACTCTGTGTGCTCTTGCATTGTCATCTTGGAAAATGAATCGACGGACGTGACGTCGCGCAAATGGCACCGCATGAGCTGCTAACATGTTGCCACGGTAGTACTGCCCTGTGACACGCCCTCGGATGACAGGTAATGCTGTTTTGCTTGTCGTGGTTATGTCCCCCCCCCCCCCCCCGCCACACATCATAACCGATCTACCACCAAAACGATCGTGCTGCCTAACGTTACGTCATGGTATCGATCGTTCCGCCGCCGCCGCCGCCGCACTCTGTTTGGAGAGGTGGTGGAAGTCGAGAGTGAACCTCGATTCATCGGAAAACATGACGTTGCTCCACCGACGATTCTCTCAGTGCTGTCGTGCTCCACACCAATTACGCCTTGCTGCGATGTGACGCTCGGTCAAACGTGGAATTATTCGAGGTCGTCGAGCGTATAAATTCCAGCTGTGTAGTCGATTTCGGATAGTCTGACCACTGACTCGCACATCTGTCGCTCGGTGCAGCTGCTGTCCAATTTCTGAGGCACTTTGATGGCGGTTACGTAATGTTGTGGTTCGGAAGAAACAATCCTGGTTAGCAGTTTTCGCCCTTGGACGACCTGACCGACGTCTGTCATCAACACTGTCTGTCTGATGGTAGCGTGACCACAACCTGCAGATCACCGATTGAGTAACGTTGAGAATTTGAGCCATTGCAGTCTGTCTGTTGCTAGCTTCCAACATGCCAACGGCACGTAAACGTTCGTCACGTGTCACTCTTCGCAAACCTCAAAAATTACGTTTCGACCAGACACTATTGATGAGCGAGTTTATACCAAGAAAGGAACGATGAGACCTCCGAAAAAGCCCGCGTCCAGTACAAATGAGAATTTCAAAACATACCCCACAAAGATTAACGCGGCGTTCGTGCGAAAAACCTGCACGAAGTTTCCGTGGGCCGGTGACATTCATGATCCACTCTAAACTTGGTAACATACTGATGTGTCCAATCACGCGTATCCAATATCATTTTCCGAAAATACCTATATCAGTTTTGATATCCCCTACTTTTTTTTAATAGTATATTATTTTTTGCTGCTAAATTTGTATATTACGCGGGCGGCTGTGGCTGATTTGTCTGGTAAACGGTTAATCTTTACATGAGTAGTATAGCAGGAGATTTTGGACCCTAACTGCTCTGAGTATTGCCGGAACAGCTAGTGTTAAATTCCCATAGGAAACGGAGCTTTGCCGAAGCAAATTTTTCCTGTGCAAAACTTCGGCTCTATCCAATTAGATTCGGCAAGTGGTGAACGTACTGCACAAAAATTAGAGAATGGCGTGTATAGTAGTATATGTACACACAGGGCGTTGAGTATGTAGTATGGGTATGTGACGGAAAATGGATGGGGAAGATGAAAAAGACGTTACCAATAACGTCGCGTCGCCATGATGTGCATGCGACGTCACAGAGACGTTGTCTGCTATTGTTGTCCACTGTGCAAGCCAACATTACCTTGTTCAGGTCAGCGTATGTCGGGCTTTTCCTACTGGACTGATATGACAGCATAGTATGGCCTTTATGTACCCCTGTAGGTTCCCTGTTAGTCATTGGTACTACTTGTCGACTTAATGCGTTATATTGTCCTATGACTGATATAGGTAGTACGTAATGCTATGCCAGGCAGTGTCATCCTTGGTTGTTTAGAACGGTAGTATAATATGGGAGCTATATACATATGTAGGTCTCATCTTAACCCTTAGTACTATTAACAAACCGAATGCTTTGTATTATCCTAAAGTTGGGATAGATGGTTCTTTAGGATAGATCAAGCGGTATTGTGACGTGGTGATGAGGGTACTTCGTGGTTGTCTAGGTCGGTAGTATAGGATGAGCGGCCTGTACCCCTGCTGATTCAATGTTAGACCTTGGTAAAACTATCTAAGGCATTGTGCTGGCCAACCGATGGAGTAGGTAGTTCGTAATTCTATGCCATGTGGTGTTGTGGGGGTATGTATGGTTGTCTAGTGCGGTAATTTTGGGCGTACTGTATATTTACCCTGTTGTTCTATAGGTCCCGCGGTATGAGGGGGATATTTTGTTGTCAAGTACGGTAGTACAGGATGTACTGTAGGTACCTTGTTGATCTACTGTTAGCACTACCAAACCACCTAATAGAGTTGCATTATCCCATAGGTGATCTTTTGGACATTCTAGAATCTGCAGAGGGTAAAGGTTGTGATCTGAGATACTTGACAAGCCTGTGGCAGTACTCCAAGTCATTACTAATGGTACAAAGCTGCAATGAGGGTTGACGACTTCAGTATTGGGTGATTACAGTAGATCTTGGTCATAGAACAGATGGCGATAACTATGGATAAGTCAGCAGTAGTGTTTTTACACCCATGAAGGATATGGGGCGGTCTTCAAACAAGAAACCGTACACGAGCCATAACTAACCAATATAAAAGGTATCCCCCAAAAGATACCCTCCGAAAGGTAACTTCTAAAAGGCATCCTCATGGGTATCCTCCAAAGGTTTCCTCCAGTACTACATCGTCATGCCATAGATATCCTCCATTACCTAGATGAGTATAAAAGTCATAAGAGGAGTCACTCGTTCGAGCAATTGCTCAATAGTTTATTTGCTCGATAATATCCGAGTCGTTCGAGCAATCTGATGTAGCTAGAAAGTCTTTAGTAGTGTTACAAATCAGTAGTAATCGCACAAAGCTGTAAGCGTGGAAGAAGACTATAGGATTTGGTAAATATAGTAGATGCTGATTGTAAGACAGATGATTAACTATGGATAAGCCAACTGCAATGGTGTTAGACCTATGAAGGCAATGGGGCGGTCTTGAAACTAGATACCGTACAGGATCCAAAATTATCAAATAAAAGGTATCCCCCAAAAGATATCTTCCAAAAGGTATCCTCCAATAAGTATTACCCAGTACTACATCGCCATGTCATAGGTATAATCCAATACTTAAATAAGGATAAGAGTCGTTAAATAGCTTGTTTGCTCGATAAGATTCGAGTCGTTCGAGCAAAATGCGAAAGTTAGCAAGCCTTTATTAATGCTACAAGTCAATAGTAACCATACAAGGTTGCGAGGGTTGTAGAAGACTATGATATTGGGTGACTACAAAAGAAGTTGATCTACAGGACAGATTACGGTGACGGTGGGGGAGTCAGTAATAGTGTTCTCGGACCTATGAAGTCCATATGGTGGTCTTAAAACTAGAAACCGTACAGGAGTCCTAACTATCCAATACAAGGTATCTTCCAAATGGTATCTTCCAATAGATATCCTCTTAAAGGTACCCTCCAATAGGTATCCTCCAATAGGTATCCTCCAAAGGTATTCCCAGCACTACATCACCATGTCATGGGTATTCTCCAATACTTAGGTGAGAAGAGTCGTTAGAGGAATCAGCCGTTTTAGCAATTGCCCCCTAGCTTATTTGCTCGATAAGATTCGAGTCGTTCAAGTATATTTGCGATAGTTAGCAAGCCTGTAGTAATACTACAAGTCAGTAGTAATTGTACAAGGCTGTAAGGGTGGTAAAAAATTATAGTATTGGGTGACTACAGAAGACGTTCATCTACAGTATAGGCCACGGTCTCTATGGGTAAGTCAGTAATAGTGGTCTTAAACCTATGAAGGCTATAGGGTGCTCCAGAAACCAGAAGCCGATCAGGTACGCGGACCGATAACTATCCTCAAATAGATACCCCCGAATAGACAGCTTTCTTACGGACCAAATAGGAGAGTCCATGTTTGAAAAATGTCTGTGGTTAATGAATCCCTTTTCCGAAATGAGAATAAGAGTCTAAAGAGGAGGAGTCACTTGTTCGAGCAATTGCCTGACAGCTTATTTACTCGATAAGATTCGAGTCGTTCGAACAATCGGTGATAGTTAGCAAGCCTGTAGGAGTGCTACAAGTCAGAAGTATTCGTACAAATAATTTGCTGTACTTGGTCAATGACAAATGTGTAAAAAAAATGTTAATCAATTGATTGATTGTGGATTCAGAGAATAGTTCATAGCACAAGGTGGAAGAAGATGAGACAAGTCTCACCCGATCTCGTTTTCTATTTTGCACTATCAAACTGCGTGCCTTTTGCCCGTATCAGCAGTATCGCACTCCACCCCATACAGCGGGAGGGATTTGGTGACTGAAATCGTGTCCCTGTCAACGACAGGCTTATTATAAAATATTATATAATTATATACCTCTCCCGCCACACGCCCTTTTAACACCTCCAACACCCTTCTTAAAATCTAAGAATAAATCAATGGCATTTATGTGGATCCATGTGGGTATTTTCCGATGCTCATAGTCAGAAGGTTTTACACTTGCACAACTTGGGTAAAGAGAATAGTATCTGGATATTTTGGTGATTACTCCTGCCGCAGTTCTTCGACCTCTGCTCGATTGATTTGGTGCTTAAGGTTTTGTTTGTTGTTGGTTTCTTTTCTTTTTCTCTGTAAATAAATTTCGCGATCACACTATATCGGCTGGGAATCATATTTCCCCCTCAGTGTTGACTTGCTTAAAATGATTCTCAACATCGTAATGTTATCAAGTTTCTTTAACCCTTTACCCAACGCAGACGATATCAAAATTTATTATTTTAAATATCATTTTTTGAAGTTTTTCAAAAAATTTCAACAAAACCATATCATGTTACCCCTCGTTGGAACGAGCTAGACGAGCTCGTTCCAACGAGGGGTCACATGATATGGTTTTGTTGAAATTGTTTGAAAAATAATTTTTTTTTCAACTGCTGAATTTGCATATTACGCGGGCGGATGCGGCCGATTCATTGGGTAAAGGGTTAACATTCTAAATACGGTAGGGATTACACTGTTGCTGTAGTACATGTTCCAAAGTGTAGTGCCAGCACCAGAACAGCATAATGAACCAATGGTGGTGAAACTAAGATGAAAGTGCAAAGACCACTTTTCTTATTTTCAATTTTTCAAAACTAGCTCCTCCCTGTGAGGTGCCGTCTTCTATTCATGTTAGGCAAATACTTACATGTTGATTAAACCTTTCTGTCTGCAGGTGAAGTTTCCTGTTCAGTTCCAAGATATTCTCCAACCAAGGAAATCTTGGTTCTTGTTAACAAAGTGTAGTAATCTTATCAATGGTTTTTTGGTGCCACAATCTATTGAATATTTCACGAAACCAAGTCATGGCTGTTTTACAACAGCCATGACTTGATTTTATGAGGAATTTTAAAAATACTCCAAAGATTAAGAGTTAACAACCTCCATGGGTAATGTTGTATTCATTAAACGTGTGAGAAGCCAAATCATATGATATGATCTGATCAGGTCACGTGACCTTGACCGCATCCAACTCCACCACACACTCCTTTTCCCCTGCCACTGTGATAATCTCTTTTGACGTTAAATAATACAGGGACCATCTCGAGCAATGTTAGGAATAATGCCTAGAGTTAACAGTGAATGCTCGATTCTTCAATTTAATATGATAGCTTATACCCTTACGGGCAGAAAAGTCTAGACGATTTGTGTGTTCGGTTTAACAAACCAAAGGGCATCCATTTGAGAGCCAGGATCAATAAAAACAATAGTGCAACTAGGTCTTAAACTCTTCAATTTTCAATTAGAATATTGTGGAGGATGTTGGTAGAAATAAGCAATAAACTAGAGGTCTACTCAAGATCTCAAAGGAATTCCAGATATCATCTAACGAAGCAAGGCAACCGCCGATTTTGTCACTTCAAGGAGAAGATGTCAAGATTAATTTCAACTTCATACATTTCATTTTAAAGTTTACCGACACTCGGTCGTGTTTAACATCATAGCATTAAATATATTGTCTCACTGTGAATAAGAATGTGATGTTGGATAATTTCAAGTATTCCCTTAGGTATATAATATATAAGATATGAATGCCGAATTAATCTCTTGAAGTTTCAACATGGAAGGGTATGCATGATGTCATTTAAACACATGAAATGCCGTAAAATTGTTAAAAATGATTTTAATGAGAAAAATCCAAAAACGTATTCTTTTACTTTTTTTAAACCTTTACCCAACGAAGACGATTTCAAAATTTATTATTTTAAATATCATTTTTTAAATTTTTTCAAAAAATTTAAAAAAAAAACATATCATGAGACCCCTCTTTGGAATGAGCTCGACGAGCTCGTTCCAAAGAGGGGTCACATGATATGGTTTTGGTGAAATTTTTCGAAAAATAATATTTTTTCAGCTGCTGAATTTGCATATTACGCGGGCGGATGCAGGCGATTCGTTGGGTAAAAGGTTAATCTCTGCAGCATACTAGAATTTTATTCAAATCAGACGCAGACATCATAACGTTGTTTTCTGGTCGGATGATAACTGATTGCATTTTTGGATATGTTTTTTTACGGGAGATAAGATTTCTCAAATTTCAGAAGCAAAAACCTTTTATTTTTATATATAAGAACCCGAAACTGCTTAGAAATGGCGTTTTTATGTCTAAACGTCAAATTATGACCCCACTAATAACGAAATGAGATATATTATATTGCTAAAATGAACACATCGCAAGAGGTGTAAACTTTCATAATTGTGAGTCTCATCAATACTGACCCAATGCAGACGATATCAAAATTTATTATTTTAAATATCATTATTTCAAATTTTTCCAAAAATTTCAACAAAACCATATCATGTGACCCCTCGTTGGAACGAGCTCGACGAGCTCGTTCCAACGAGGGGTCACATGATATGGTTTTGTTGAAATTTTTGGAAAAATAATATTTTTTCAACTGCTGAATTTGCATATTACGCGGGCGGATGCGGCCGATTCGTTGGGTAAAAACGCACAAAAAGTCCCTACAATTTCGGTATTTACGCCATATCTCTTGTATTTGAAGTCCGATTTTCGAAAAGTTTTCAGCTTTCTATCATGGGTACTAAAAAGTCACAGGAAACAAAATAAACTAAATTGCCCTTTGTTTTTACCTTCATCCAGTGTAACTTATTTTTGACATTTTGTGACGCAGATCGCCTTCAACGCTATAGCGTCAAATGTATTATACCAATCGAGACCATAACTGCATTGTGCACAAATGGAAGAATTAATGAAGTCGTCTGCGAAGTATAGTTGTGGTGCCCAATGTATTTTTGGAGTTATGTGATTCACAAAATTGCCGACATTTCAAAATGTCAGAATTTGAAATGATGTAAAAATGTCAAAGAAAATGTTAAATCAAGAAAAGAAATATATAGGTCTTTTTTACGTCTATAACATACTAAAATTTCGTCTAATTCGGACAAACTTTCATTTTTCCGACGTTGCTGTCAATAGTTCAAAATTTCGCTACGAGGCACTTTTTTGTCGGGGGGAAAACTGATGGCATTTCTTGAAAAAGTGTTTAACACTTACGCTGCCGAAAGCGACTATTGTTACCTATTGTATGATGATATATGTACGTTCCGGTATGCGCATATCAAACCTACCATCTGATTAATTGTAGGAAAGGGCTCTCTGAGCCCTTTCCAACAATTAATCAGATGACAGAAGTTCAAATATGTCATAAATTTTATTAAACTTTCTCGCATACAGGCATGCATAGAGGTCCTCCATATATGGCTAAAGTAGGCGTGGCGGTAAAAGGATTAGGGGAGATTATAGTTCCAAAACATGAGAAGTAAAGATCTGTCCTATATATCAGAAAACGAAAACGTTTAAAATGACTTTTTTCATGTCCGAACGTCAAAACTGTGAAAATATTTAATAGTACAGTCGTCTAGAGGGGAGTATATATCAGCTAAGCAAGAAGTTATTAGAGTCAAAAATGTGAATTTTTAGGTTCAAGGGTGGAAAATATTGTTAAAAATGTTTGAAAATTAAAGTGACGTAAAAACGTCAAAAAGACAATAATTCGAAAAACTAAAAAACAGTTCTGTGTTGATTTTATGAGCTCTATAAAATACTAAACTTTCATGAAAATCGGACGTCCGGTAAATTTGGCTCTTGGCCCTCTATTATGTCACTGGCCAGTTCGGCAATTAGTGTTGAAAATTTCCTATAACGGCAAGATAATTTTAGATATTCTTTTTTTGCGCATATTATATTCAAAAAATTTGAGACGGGTGCGCTTAAAAAAAGCTTGAAAATGAAATCATTAGAAAAAAACATTTAATCGGGCTCATTCCAACCTTGGTTCGAAATGCGGAAAAAAAAGTCTTTACCTCAACATAAATTTTTTCCCCACATTAGATATATCTTGTTCACGCAAGAAAATGCCTTGTTCCCACCAAATAGTATCTTGTTCCCACAACATAATATCTTGTCCCCCCCCCCCCTCCCCACCCCCCCCCCCCCCCAAAAAAAATAGTGGTTTGGTCCGACAAGAAAAATATCTTGTTCCCACTACAGAGTAACTCCCCCCCCCCCCCCCCACCCCAACAACATACTATCTTGTTTCCACAGCATAATATCTTGTTCCAGAAAAATATCTTGCTTCCCAATATAATATCTTGCTCCCACATCAAAATATCTTGTTCCTTCAAGAAAAATACTTCTCACAACATAATACCTTGGATCCACATTAAAAATATCCGATTCCCACGACATAGCGGGAACACGATAGCAAGTTGCAGGAACAAGATATTTTCACTGTGGGAACAAGATATTATATCGATGAACAAGATGTCTTTTTTATTATGGGATCAGGCCACAATGTTGTGGGGACAAGGTGGTAACAAGATACTATATTGTAGAATATGATGTTTTTTCTTGTTGGAACAGGATGTGATGTTGTGGGAACAAGGTGGGAACAAGATACTATGGCATGGAACAATATATTATGACGTGGGAACAGGATATTATGCTGTGGAACACGATAGTATATAGTGAGAACAAGATATTATGTTGTGGGAACAAGATATAATATGAAGGGAAGACGATATTATCGCATGGGAACAAGATTCTTTTTTTCTTGTGGGAGTGGCCACTATGATGTGTGAAAACGACGGGATGGTGTTGAAACAAGTTAAGTTGTGAAAACAAGATATTTGCGTGCGGGGGTTCATTCCCACTCAGCCAACCTTCCTAAAATACCAGTTAATAGGTGTGAATTACAGAAAGGTGTTAGGTTGGCTGAACGCAACTTTTGCAGTAGAGGATTAGGCTATAGTCTGTATCGTGTTACCTACATAATCAAACAACATCATATCAAAATACATCTCAACTTTATAATAAAATCTATAAGTACCTTCACATTATTTCAATTTTAGTAATTTACTTGCTTCGTCACCAAATTCAAAAACGTCCAGATTGCCACTATTGAGTCTGTTCTTCAGTGTTTTCAAATGATTGTCTATCGTTCTGTAATGCTTTCGTCTTTTTGGTGCGAGACCTCCGGATTCAAGTTGAATCATTTTTGCTTGGTTGGTTGCCTGCAATTTCTTTAGCAACACAAGGAAAGAGTATATGTTTGGGTGAGCAGCTCTGCACATTTTTTTTATTTTGCTGTGCCAACCTTCCGCATTGTTGGTTGTTCTTGCGCCGTCGTTGTTGTGATGGTTCCATTTGCTGATGGGAACACCCTCTACCCATTGTTCGGTAACATAGTCAGTAAATGCGGTGACATCCACGGAAATGTCCTCGGCTGATTCTAAAGCATTTAGCCAGAAATCTTCAACATGTTGGACGGGAATGAGTGGAAGAACAGCAGCCCTCCGGACAAGAAGTTTGACGTCATCATCTTGATTGTAATGTCTCACTAAACCAACGGATTGAGTCTTCCTCCAGATACACTGTGTAAAGTGGAAAAAACAACCTTTAACCACCACGGAAGTAAACACGCACTCCAAAACGTTCATCAACGCCGTCTCGCAGTCTATCATGAATGTATCTGGTGCAAACGTTAAGTTTCGTTGAAGAATCTCATCCTTCAGAATGTTGAAAAATATTGAGTAAGTTGATTGAGTTTTATTTGGCAGAAGCGCGAACACCAAGGGGAAAACTTTACGGTCAACCATTCCATGAATACAATACAGCTGATAAAACAACTCGGGACACGAATAGAATGTTCCATCTGCAAAAATAATGTCAGAATTGCATAATCGTCGCAAACTGTCGTCAGTGCTAAAAACTAAGATTCGTCGGTTCTGTTCATCTACTATGTCACGCAATAGAAACCGTTCTCCAGCAAAAGTTTTTGTCCATTCATCACCAAGTTCAATTTGGTTTTGCTCTCGTGGCAACTTTGGAAGAACTTTTAATCGATTCCTGTATAAAAACAACATAACTGCAGAATATTTTAAAAATTAAGACATCAAAGATGATGATAATATATAGTAACAAACTAATTAATTGTTTTCTCAATTCAACCGACTGACAAAAAACAACAATATTTTAATTTGCAAAAATGATTTTTATTTTGCAAAAAAAAAAATGACAATTTATATGCTACAGACTGTAACAAGGATTAAGCAAGTGTGAAAAAAAAGGTTGGCTAGACGCTACTCCTGATCATTAAAAGGTTGGCCAGACGCTACTAATGAAATTAAAAAGGTTGGCTAGGTGGGACGACACCCGTGCGGGGGATAAGCAATTATGTTGACATTTGTTTCAAAAAGCAAACTTTCTGCATGGCATTAATCTGCCATTGAAATAAAACGATTTACATATCCCATCCCAACAATATAATGCACACTGACAAAGCAAATAATTTATTATTTAGCAAACCATCCGATACACAATAAATAAGCATTCTTGTGGAAAATGTCGAAGAAATGAGATTCGAGTGGAAATCCAGAATAGAAGTGTCACTTACCCTTTTTTTACTCTCGCGCAACAAAACGCCAATACGGGAAAGATGTGTATGACCGTCTTAGATGTGAAAAGGACATTTGGCATGGTATGAGTATCGAGGGATGAAATCTTACAGAAAGGTTAAGGTTGTCGGATCTGGACAAAGTTTTGTTGGGATCATGAACAAACAGTACAGGGATGTGCAAAGTGAATTCAACGTGGGAGACAATATAACAAAAGGGTTCGCAAGAGATGGGCTAAAAGAAGAGGGGCGTCCTGTCACCCATTCTGTATGCATTGTAATCAGCACTTGATCTCACTCTATCGATAATTAGGTATTATTGCCATATTATTTACGACGGAACCTTTTTTAACCCTTTACCCAACGTAACGGCCAAAACCGGCCAGCGCTATTCTCAAAAATCGCCAATTAATTTTCAAAATATTTTCATTTTTTGTCTCAAAAACATAGGTTATGACCCCTCGTTGGAACGAGCTCGTCGAGCTCGTTCCAACGAGGGGTCATAACCTATGTTTTTGAGACAAAAAATGAAAAAATTTAGTTATTCAAGAATTTTTTTTGCAAGTGTCGTCTGCTTTTCATGTTAGGTAAAGGGTTAATCAAAGAGAAACCATCTAAGTTATTTGATAAAATAAGTTCATTACAAATACACTTTTAATTCCCGCTGTGCCCTCCGGTCCCGCAGTTATAATACTTATGGAAGAAAATTAACTTGTCAAAGAAATACTTCAGTTGCATATCAATAAGAATTTCCAATTTGCTCTCGGACATACTATTAATCTGTTTTCGCAAATCTCTAGAAGAATGTGCTTGGGGTGTGAGAACTATCTATTTGTGCTTCAGAATGAGATGGGTAATTTGGAGAGAAAAAGATTTTTCCCAGCATACTGAAAAAGTTTATTGCACCTGAAACAGGAGACATATCTTGGACCATGGGTAAAAAAATATTTTGTGGCTGGCTGGAATTCTTGGGGAAACTACGGAGGTCCTGCGGAGGCAGCAGTGGTCGCCGTACGATAAACCATTCCACCAGTGCGATTCGGACTGGAGAGAAGCGTGTTATCAGATTACAAGCTAAAATGCCATACAGTAAAATGCAGTTACTCGGTTGTTCTCTCAGAAACCACTCTGCCTACCAGATTTCTCCACCCGTGAGACTAGCTGCCTACAATGTATCGTCCCTTGAGTGCACCAAAGCGTCATCTGCAATGCTTTAGCATTGCAGATGGTGCTTTTATGCACTCAAGGGGGATAATTATGATCCCAACTGTTAGAAGTGTCGTTAAACACCAACAGGCAAACAAAAATGTTTCTGCATACAAACACAAAATGTGTGATTTGGAAGTTCTATTTCTAGTAAAATTATGGGAGATGAAAATAACTGCAGATGAAAACTCGACTTTACTGATGGAGGGCGTAAATACTGTTTAATTGAAGACAATCTATTGATTTCTTTACGTAAACATTATTTGTTGCATTTGGTGACGTATACCCGTACGCTCACTTTGCAGCGTTATAACCGCTGCTTAAAGTTTTTATTTATGGAAGGCATAGACACTATTTAGAAAGGAAAATCTATTGATTTCTTTGTGTAAACAGTATTTGTTGTTGTCGATGATGTCCATGTATCATACCTATCTAACTACATATGTTGAAAACAATTGAACGTTAAGTTTTTAGTTAAAGCTTCTCGCTCAAGTTTTCGTGTCTAACAATTATATTTCATCTTGTAGTGTTTGTGAAAGATATCACTTCTAAGATGACCCCAACGAAAAGTAAACACACCCCCTAAATAATGTGTTGACATTGTCACTTCTTCAAACAAGTTACAGAACAGAAGAAATATGTGGACCACTATGTAATTGGATCAAGGTCGGCTTCGTTTTAAATAAAACCAAGATATTGGCGCGACACCAAGGGGTTCTGGTAATTTCATAGAATTTTCTTGTACAGACCCGCACTTTCTGTTTGTTAATGTTTCGATATCAATTGTTTTTGTAATATTTCTGTGCGCAATTTCTGCCTAAAAGGCATGTTCCCTTTTGAGCACAGCAGAGTGCATGGAGGACTTCATAGATTGCATGCGGAGCGAACTTTCCGAGCGTTGCGATAAAGTATTAAATAACAATTTTACTTCTTCTCACCTTGCAATTTTCGCAGAATATTTTGCCTTCGATTTTTTTATTTTTCTTCAGATCAAAGGCAATGATTATGTAAAGTTAGTCCAATGTCACAATACAGTACTGTCGCCGTGTACTGGTCATAATGCTCGCATGGGAAGTGATATCCACGCATGCGTTTACCAGGTAATAAAAATCATCATCAGCAAAATTTTAATTAATGAAGCACTGGGTACAATTCAATTTTTGATGACTATACCCATTTTTTGTGTCGGGAATATCTAATATTAGTGAGTCTGTGGAAATATTGTCCACCCGTGCAAAGTGACCAGTCCAGTCTTCTGTATATAATCACTGAATTTATTAACTTTAGAGATTTCATATTTCAGTCTGCACAAGTTCGTAGTTAGTATTGGTGTTTGTAGAACAGCGAGACTCACAATGTTGAAGGCAAAACACCATTTAACCCTTTACCCAACGAATCGGCCGCATCCGCCCGCGTAATATGCAAATTCAGCAGTTGAAAAAATACTATTTTTCAAAAAGTTTCAACAAAACCATATCATGTGACCCCTCGTTGGAACGAGCTCGTTCCAACGAGGGGTCACATGATATGGTTTTGTTGAATTTTTTTTTTAAATTTCAAAAATGTTTTTTAAAATACTAAATTTTGATATCGTCTGCGTTGGGCAAAGGGTTAAAAATTGCACAATGGGATGAATATCTGATACTTATCTGTCCGCAAGGGTCGAAACACTCTCATCGCACAAAATGTGTAAATGTCTTGAGGGATTGAGTGGCCCAAAGAACATAGTGGCATTTCCAATGTGAAGGCGTGGTGGAGTGGT
The DNA here is from genome assembly GCA_031216915.1 of Pictodentalium vernedei. Classification (NCBI taxonomy): domain Eukaryota; kingdom Metazoa; phylum Mollusca; class Scaphopoda; order Dentaliida; family Dentaliidae; genus Pictodentalium; species Pictodentalium vernedei. The sequence continues at coordinate 217,988,604 of CM062293.1, forward strand.
GGCAAGAGGAGGTGGGAGGCTCTTTAAAGAAGCGATTTTACCACAAGAGGGTGGTTCTTTTTATTGTGGTTTGGCCTTTAAAGCACCAGCATATTGCGTGTAAGGCTGTTATACGTGTGTCTGCCTCACGAGACACGTCCTTACAACAGTTCTTATAGAGTAGAGCTCTGGTATCACGCGCTCCATCTTATAGATATTGTTGTAGCAATGTAATTTGCGACCTCTACACTCGGGTACTCACGCTACCTGGGGTACGCGCAGGGCGCAAAGATATGCATAGTAATTATGTAATTTGGTAAAATAACAAGTGATTTTGCGCTGTTTCTGATTCGATATGAATTCTATGTCAATGTCGACATCGGATACCAGATTTGAGATTCGATTCTAGGATAGAAATTCGGATTCGCGGGGTCAGAGGGTTTGACTGAACTGTGCGGAAACGTCTTTGTAGGAATGTCGAATTTACCACTATACCAGTGGGTAGGTTTGTGCATACAGTACAGTTGCCGTGGACTGCTCACTTTTCACCGGTGAGCAATATTTCCACGGACGCAATAATATTAGATTCCTAGCACTACATTTAGGGATAATCATTCAAAATTTAATTAATGAAGCGCCGGGTATAACCCGGCGCTTCATTAATTAAAGTTTTGATGGTGATGATTTTTATTACCCGGTAATCGCATGCGCGGACATCATTGCCCAAGCCTGCATTACGACCAGTCCACGGCGACTGTACTGTACTGTACACGGGTTCTAAACTCTTTTGACGACAGTGCGGACATTCGTCATATTGACATACTCAATGCAAACGAAGAATTCTACAACTTAATATTTTCATGATATCTATACAACATCCAAACTCCAAGCAGTTGTCTCCTTTCTTAAACTCTCTTGGCCACTGCCGTGGGTTGTTCAACCTCCAAGATTTTTGTAGATTATGCATCGTGTTGTGTTGGTTCTTGAATTTACAGTTTGCTCGTTGTTTATTGTCCTGATTTATTTACCCCAGAAAAACTTTCAAAAATACTTCAAGAATTATTAATGATAAATTGTAGAAAACTAAATAAATATAGTTCGAGTGTGAATACACCGGAAATCGCATGTTATTTGTACGTAAACAACAGCGTAATATCGTCGCCTGAGTGCTAGAATGTTCTATGTGGATATAGAACATTCTAGCACTCAGGCGACTCTACATATAGAAGAATCATTGCATAACAGTTTGTTTGCCACTACAAGTACAATCGATTCTTGTTGAACGTTTTCATTGTTGTGTCTCGAGCTGTTGTATTGGAAATATGTTGTAATGCTCATTTTCAAAGAAAAGCATTTCACAGCTGATGATATCGTTGGCGTCTCTGTTGCACACGTTTCCGTGTTTACTTCATTATTTCCACCTGGAAATACCGATGGTCTAAATTTAGATAAACATAGTTCGGTACCTTTCGGAAGTGTTCTGTCAAGTTTAAGAAGGGAGGTAACTGCTTGAAGTTTGTTCATCAGCCACAAAGAAGTGTATGATATTGGCTATGCATGTATTGGAGGTGAGGAGGTAAGGATGATGACGGCTAACAATCGTGGCACCGCCATCTTATTAATTTGTTTGTTTGTTTATTTGGGGTTTAATGACACTTCCAACAACAAGGGTCACCTTGTGTTGAGGAGTTTTACGGGTGGAGGAAACCGGAATACGCGGGGATAACCAAGTCGATCAACTGCCAGACTCCCCAACTTACTGAATCTGCACAAGCAGAGTTACACTCTAAAATCAGTTGGGTTGAAAAAAAACCCAAATCAACTGGGTTGCGTCAATATGAATCCAATTGGGTTCATGTTCTCTCAATCCAGCTGATTTGGGTTAATTTGTAACCCAATTGAATTTAGAGTGTAGCAGTGGTTTAACCCTTTACCCAACGTAACGGCCAAAACCGCTTAGCGCTATTCTCAAAAATCGCCAATAAATTTTCATTATATTTTCATTTTTTGTCTCAAAAACATAGGTTATGACCCCTCGTTGGAACGAACTCGTCGAGCTCGTTCCAACGAGGGGTCATAACCTATGTTTTTGCGACAAAAAATGAAAAAAAATAGTTATTCAAGAATTTTTTTTGCAAGTGTCGTCTGCTTTTCATGTTAGGTAAAGGGTTAAGAAGGTCAGTGCACCATTGACGAGCAGTACGCCGCCGTGCAGCGAGTGGCCGTGCCCCTACGTGGACAATTGGGATTAAGTACCTTGCCAAAGGACATAACGCTGTCATCGCTGGTCAGGACCAAATCGTCAACCATTCGGTTTTAGTCCAATGCTCTAACCACCAAGCCATCGTGCTTCCGGCCATCTTACTTACTAACATATTATTGAATCGATACGTAACCTCGACAGCCATTTCGTTGCGACAGTCGGCCATAATATGACCCCAATATGGTCAACGCCACCAATCGGCAGGGGTGGTGGATTCATAGATGAATATCGTAGCGAAATAGTCGAGTTGGCCAACCCGAAATAATTTGGGCATGTGTAGCGACGGGCCCAATTTCATTTATTAAGGCGACGGGGGGGGGGGGGGTCGTTATAGTTTGCATTCAGGGGCGAAAGCCTATCCTTCCCCTCAATAATATACACCTGGAACTCAATTCAGCACCCCTGTATTTTTCGCGGTGATGTTAAGAGAAACTGTCTTTCCTTTCATGCTATCTTTAAGATGGACAAAAGTGATTCTTTGCGGAAAGAACGGTCTATTGACAAACGAAAGACAACACAATGATGACAATATGCAGTATTTTAATGGCGCTAATTACACATGTCTGTCACTAATGTTTTTGATGGAAAAATGTTCTCTCGACAAGTATGGTGCTGGAATGGTCCACGATGAAACAATGGCTGTAATTACTGACCAAAATGTAACTTGTGATCTCCTGAACACAATAACTGTGTCTGACGTCAGTAGCGAGTGTATCCACCATGTGCCCGGATGGCAGCTCGAACCCTCCTCTGAATGCTGCCCGTGAGCCTTCTAATGCGGCCAGGGGCCACTGCTGACACTCCTCATGCAATGCAGCTTCCAAATTGGCCAAATTCTGCACAGACGGAGCCCTTGCTTGCACACGACATCCAAGAAAGTCCAAGATGCGTTCTAAGGGATTCAAGTCGGGGCTCATTACAGGCCAAGGTAGTGTTGTAATAGCGTTATTCTGAAGAAATGCTCTCACAGCATGGGAATGATGTGGCCTTGCATTGTCGTCCATGAATACAGTGCGAGTAGCCAACGGGTGGTTGTCAAAATGAAGCATGTCAACCGATTGAGAATGTCCCTGATGTACTGATGACCACTGAGATTCCCACGTACAGTCACCATATCAAGTTTACAATCATGAGAGAGGCATCCCCAGATCATTACTGATCCTCCACCATTAGGAACAGTAGGTCTGAACCGTCTGATGTTCCTGGCCACGTAAGCAGTATTTCTATGCTTCCACACTCTCATGCGACCATCTGTGACGTGAAGCAGAAACCTACTCTCGTCTGACCAATGGACTCTCATCCACGTCCTGAGATTCCAATGTTGTCGTGCAATACACCACCCCAAACGTCGTCTTTGGAGCTGATCGGACAGGGTTGGACGCTTGATGGCCCTTCTGCACCTCATACCCAGTGCTTTGAGACAGTATGGAACAGTTCTGTTGCACAAACGCTTGTTGGGGCGCCAAAGGCGTTTTAAAACCCCACTTGAAGTAAAGGGTTCACGCCTAACGAGGCGTGTCAGACTCCGATCTTTCCAAGGAGAGGTCTTTTGGGGTTGTCCAGGCCTTGGTCGGTCCTTTACATCGTTGGTTTGTTTATGATTTTGGACAAGACTGCTGATGACAAAATGACTATAGCCAAGTTGCCTTTCAATAGGTTTGAATTACATGCCTGTTGCATGCATGCCAACGATTTGTCATCTTAGTGCCTCTGATAGTCTTCTCCTTGCCACATCAACATTTATTGATAAAAAAGTAACAAATTTTCTTGTTTTATACCAGATATTGCATGTGGATGTTAAAGTTTTTTGTGACGTTCGCGGGAAGCATGCTTCACGTGGACGAGTGGATGTGTTTGGGGTACGCTATCAACCGGAAACATGTTTCACTAGATGGAATGTACAGCAAGAAAAGCAATCATTAAAACATAGTAATCAGAAACAGCAACTTGTCTGCCATGAAATATTGCAGGGGATGTTTAATTAAGTTCCAGGTGGCTACTTACAGTCAGACATTTTCGTCTGAATTTCAGGCATAGATATCGATGCGCTCTTGCTGGTATGTAACACACACAGTCGGTCTTATAAATGAAGGACTACCACGTGTATGTTTTATTAATCCACAAAAAAATTCAAGAAGTCTTCAATCCCGACTGGCTAATATTCCAATTGATCCATGAGAGCATGTCTTCGACGAAGGCATGCCTTGATTTTGAAATTAAAATATTTCATGTCTTGAGCCATCATAGTCGGGATAAATCAGGTTTACAACCCACTAACATCATCCTCTCTGCGCATTTGTACTAAAGATGCATTACTCCTTTACCAAACCCAAAGGAAATAGATGACCAGCATTATTCACAATGAATAAATGTAAGTCGGAATCTATATCCATGATTTATCTCGGCTGAAAATCGATTTTTGATAAAGTAATCTCCCCTGAAATTATCAGACGCGCGAGAAAAGTCCAATTAAGAAGCATGTAATTGTTGAGAAAACAACTATGACATCAGTAGAGAATAATGTGAAGTATCGTTTTGTTTTTGTTACTTTTAATAAACGAAAACAACATATATCTCCCGGAGCTCTCTGTTTTTTTCGTTTATTAAAAGTTACAAAAGGAAACTTGGCTTTTCATGGCAGGCTAATAGAAGCAATCATGTAATTTCCCACTTTGGCTCTTTGTTTAGCGAATGTGTTTTTAGAGTAATTTGCAAGTTTTTATTCTAACCGTGAAGAAATTAGCAAATCTTATCTCCCAGGCTTTTATATTAATGGAAAGGACAGTGTCGGTATTATGCGTCGCGATGCGAGCGCTGTTGATATTATGAACAGAAAAAAGGTTAAAGAACATCAAGTGATAGTGAAAACGCCGCTTTCTTATTTTTAATGGGTTTCAGCAGAGAATAACAGTCAAACATTCAAACTGATTGGGAAAAAATGGGAAAAAAGCCAGCTTGTGTATTTTTACACAGTAGAAAATGAAGGGGAGGTAACTTTTCCGTAAATCTCTTTCAATGGCGAGAATTATCAGCCATGGATATTTTTTTTAAAAATATACCAATAAAAAGGTGTAAACATAAATACAAGACTTTATAAATGCAAAAGGTAAATGGTACATTGTTTGGTGACAGCATAGCTGTCTTTCTGTATCAGATTGGCTGTCTTCCTGTCATTCCCAACATATAAATTGAAAGCTAAATTTGGTCCGAGTAGACAGTTTTATTATATAATTACTCTTACCTTTGACTCACATGTTATATATATCTGTAATCTCTGTATTATTATCTGGCCTCAAGGCCATAATTAGAATATCAAATGATGTTAATATTTAAGCCTATTTGGATAAGATAACTTAGTTTCTTTTTAACAATGGGCGAGGTGTTTAGTGGATATTTCCACCACAATTGTTTTCAAACGCGCATGACATTAAGTTGTATAGGAGTATGTACTGTATAAAACTCTATATCAAGGCGTTGGTTTACAGTGTAGTGTTTATTGGTCTTCAAGTCCAGCGCCCCCACCCCCACCCCACCCCACTCACACACACACACACACACATACATATGGCCATCTCATGACCTCTGATCTAGCGAAGAGTCGGCGATAAAAATACAGCTATAGATACCGATCTCAAACTGCAATAAATAACTAGGGAATCAAGTTTTGCAGTTTTTTCCACTGGTTTTTAAGGTCACAGGCAGCATCTATGGCGATATCATCGCCGCACCAAAGGTATGAAGTAAAGTTTAGCCATCCGTTTAAACGTATGTTGCCCACTTTAGAGGGCTTCCAGCCCAGGCCTTGGGTACCGGGTCCTATTTAACTTTAAAGCAGAACTTGCTTTCCACAGTAAGCCAGCACTACTTCACTTCTCAGGGTCGCTAATCTTTCGTAATCATGTTGCCATTTTTATATTACTTCACTTCGTATGTTGTTTACCGGGCATTCAGATTGCATTATCCGTTAATTTGGTCTCCAAAACGTGGATGATGACTCCATATTGGAACAAGCTCTGCGAGCTCGTTCCAAAATGTGATCATAAGCTATTTTTAAGCAAAAGTGAAAGGTTTTAGTTGTTCCAGGTTGCTCAACATTTTTTTGTAAGTGTTGTTCGTAATTCGTGTTAAGTAAACAATTAAATTATAACATTAGATAGTTTGCTTTGTGAACAGAGAGGTATGTGTATAGTATTTGGCTGGGAGCGCGGTGGCCGAAATGGACGAATCAATCTGGATTTGTTTTTCGGGGGGGGGGGGGGGGCGTAATAATTTAATCCTACAGCCCTATCGGGCTGTAGGATTAAATTATTACTAATCCCCCTGTCCAGTTAGATGTTTACTGGGAGCACGGTGGCTCAGTCGTTACGGCATTGAACTTCAAACCGAAAGGTCCAAGGCCCGATCCCCGCCAGGGGTAACTGCGTTGTGTCCTTGGGCTAGGCACTTAATCCTGACGGCCCGCGAAGGAGGGGGGTGGGGTGGCGGTGGCGCTGTGCACTAAGGGGTAATGTACATCAATGGTGTACTTGTCTTCAACCAATGCTCACCAATGCTCACCAATGCTCACCTTGCTTGTGTGGCGCTAGTATGTTGGGGAGTCTGACAGTTGCTCGCCGCTACTCGGTGGTTCTCTACGGATACTCCGGCTTCCTCCACCCGCAAAACTGTCCGACACGAGGTGCCTCTGACTGTCGGAAGTGTCGTTAAACGCAATAAATAAATAAATTACTGTGGTGTCTCCTCACGGACGGCCAACTTTTGTTTTACGCAAAAGTGCATGCATACCGGGTTACACCTGAAAGATTCTGTTTCAGTTTATTTTTTCTTGATTCAGTCTCGATTTCATAACATGTTGTTTTGGCATCTCTGGTAATGCGACGCGATCCAGATCCAGATCGCCCCTGTATTGTATTTCACAACGCGGACGATATCAAAATTTATTATTTTAAATATAATTTTTTTAAATTTTTCAAAAAATTTCAACAAAACCATATCATGTGACCCCTCATTGGAACGAGCTCAATGAGCTCGTTCCAATGAGGGGTCACATAATATGGTTTTGTTGAAATATTTTGAAAAATTTAATTTTTTCAACTGCTCGATTTGCATATTACGCGGGCGGATGCGGGCGATTCGTCAGGTAAAGGGTTAAGTTTATCAAGTGAAGATAATACGTGCGGGTACATTAAAAGCTTATGACTCATCTTCAGACTTATAATGTAATACTGATTTTTTTAATACAAAATGAACCCACAGTGGCAGCTGTGAGATTTAAACTGAATAAAGATTTGAATATTATTCGTAAAACGAAAATACATCTGTCTCAAATTACTTCATTTATTTTCAGATGTGATTACTAATATCTTCTATATTTGAACAATAGCTTAAAGTTAACCCATGTCTGTGGTATCTTCAGATATTCAGAGAGGGACGAGGTCACGGTATAAATTTTCCCAATTATTTATTTATTTATTGGTGTTTAAGGTCACATATTTCTGCTCAATGGCTAACCATGACCGTGACAGTTTTACGGGTGGAGGAAGCCGGAGTACCCGGAGAGAACCACCGAGCAACGGCGAGCAACTGTCAGCTCCCCAACATACCAACTCCACACAAGCAGGGTTAGCATTGGTTGAAGACAGGTGCACCATCGACGTGTAGTACGCCTTAGTACACAGCGTCACCGTGCCCCCACGTGGGCAATGGGGGTGAAGTGTCTTGCCCAAGGACACAACGCGGTTGCCGCAGGTGGGATTCGAACCGAGGACCTCTCGGCTTGCAGCCTGCATCTCTACCAACTGAGCCACCGCGCCCCCAAAATTTTCCCAAAGGCTCTTTTGTTTACATACATATCGTGCCTTGAGAGGAACAAAAGCATCATAAATGGAACCTTGTTACAATCAAGAGACGATATGCTGTTTTGCGCAAGGGAGCACTGAGTCTCGGTAGTTACGGCATTGGACTTTAAACCGAAAGGTCGACGGTTTGATCTCCGCGAGGGGTAACAGCGTTGTGTTCTTGGGTACGTAGGGCACGGTGGCGCTGTGTAGTAAGGCGTACTGCACGTCGATGGTGCACTTGTCTTCAACCAATGTTAACCCGATTTGTGTGGTGTTAGTACGTTGGGGAGTCTGACAGTTGCTCACCGCCGCTCGGTGGTTCTGTCCGGTACTTCGGCTTCCTCCGCCCGTAAAACTCTCCGACACGAGGTGATCCTGGCTGTCAAAAGTGTCGTTAAACCCCAATAAATAAAGTAAAAAAAAAATTAAATAAATAAATAAATAAATAAATAAATAAATAAATAAATACTTCTCCGCGAGATATTCAGGCAAGAAGTCTACATTCACCGCTCTTAAACGCAACAATCGGCATGGCGTGATAAAACCCCTCATATTATGCTACGCCTTTTATCACGCCATAACCGATTGTCGTCGGGAGTATTTATCTATTTATTAGGTTTAACGACACTTTCGACAGCCAGGGTCATCGTCGGGAGAAGAATGGCTCATTGGTTAGAACGATGGATTTACGAGCGATCGAACCGCCGATGGTTCGATCCTCACTCGCATCATTTGCGTCATGTCATTGGGCAATTAACGTCATTCTGATTGCCTTTGTGGGAGCATTGTATACTGATGTATAGAGCACGACGACGGTTTAACTGCCTTCAATCGATGGTTACCCTGCTTGTGTCGGGTAAGTAAGTTGGTAGTTCGATAGTTACTCGCCGTTGCTCGGTGGTTACCTTCGGGTACTCGGGCTTCCTCCTCCCGTAAAACTATCCAACACGATATGACCATGGCTGTTGAAAGTGTCGTTAAACCCCGATGAACAAAAAAACACACTGATTGGCGTTGCTAATTTCTGGGGCTGATCTAACAAAGAAACCACCTGTCACAAAGTTGTGCCAAAGAGAAGGTCTTTGAACATGGTCATTATCGGGCACTAGTTCTTTGTTCTGCAACTGCCAGGTGGTTCAAAGAATTGATGGGGGTGTAACTCTCTCCCGTCTACCATGACTTACGCACCTGCGTCATCCAATATTTTGTGGGAAGATAGTGTATACTTTAAACCTGATATACCGTGACTGTGAGTCTTAGATTTCACGTGTCCTGAGTTTGACTCTGGTTTCTTGTCCAGCTTGTTTCAGCGGAAGAACATAAAAACTAACAGTTAAAATGATCCAGAGGTAGGTGGGCTGCTTCATTTGATCAACAGAAAACTAACAGTTAAGTGGTGCAGAGGGAGGTGGTTTTTCCTGGGGGGGTTAATTTATTTTTTTTTTTGGGGGGGGGGGGGGGTGTTTTGGGGAGGGGGTTGGGGGTTGGGGGAAGGGTTCTTTCTACCTTTCAACTTGCTAACCGCAAATGATCCTGGTTGTTGAAACAAGTAAATAATACTGTGGTTGATTTAAGAAATGCAAAATAATTACGTATCTATAAATTTCGAGATATGTAACTTCTCGAAATCCAACATATTTTCTCAAAATTTCGAGATAGTGTATCGGAATTTGAGATCCTTTGTGCAAATTCGAGATCTTGTATGGAAATATTGAGATATTATCTCAAAAATCTGAGAAACTACCTTATAAGAGTAGTATATCATGGTCCAGGCGATACCGATCTGGTGAATTTGTTTTTAGCGCTTGGAAAGCCAAGTGAACAACCATCTCAAGTCTCATACCTATTTCATCTTATGAGCGTAAGTTAAATAGTAATATTATCTTATGTAATTTTGAAGCCAATGTGGAATTTTTTTAGATATATCATGGCGCTGATTCTTTCCGTCAATGGCGCAGATTCGTAGACAGGCAGATCTGATGGGCTCAGACACGTTGCAATGCAAATCACTGAGACTTCTCGGAATAGTTCTCACAAAATTATCACTATCACATGTAAATAATTCTTCCTAGCCAAACTATGCCTGTAAAAGTATTATAAAGTATATAATTTTGACCAATTTAGTATATCAGTCCGAGCCATTGGTATATTGGTTGAGTGGTATACAAGGATATTCTATGACATATTATCGTATTAACCCTTTACCTAACATGAAAAACAGAAAAACAAAAAAAAAACAGATGACACTTGCAAGAAAAATGCTTGAATAACTAACTTTTTTTATTTTCTGTCTCAAAAACATAGGTTATGACCCCTCGTTGGAACGAGCTCGACGAGCTCGTTCCAACGAGGGGTCATAACCTATGTTTTTGAGACAAAAAATGAAAAAAATATATTGAAAATTAATTGGCGATTTTTGAGAATAGCGCTGGACGGTTTTGGCCGTTACGTTGGGTAAAGGGTTAAACATAAATATGAAATGGACACCCAATATACTAGTCTTCCTGTCTTGAGAACTTTAGATGTTTCGCAGACAAGGAATTACCCATCCAATACGAACACACCGAGCGAAGTGTTTCGAATAAGCATACAATGTTTTCTTATTCCACCATGTCATGGCTCTGACACTCCCTTCAATTAACTGTAAACTATAGGTGTTATTAGAAATGAAAGGCAGATCCATTGCGGTCATCGCATTTTGACCGACAGAGAAAGTCAACAAAGTGTGTGAATTCCTGAAGGGGATTCTCACAAAGCTCTCCCATTTCATCACCCGCTCCCTTTATTGATTTACTGATTCACTGACTGATTGATGTATTGAATACCAGCGGGTGTGTGGGCCATTACGTGTTGGGTCACGAACTTTTATAATAATTTTCACACAGCAAACCTGTTGGAACGCACAGCGTGTCAAAACAAGAGATGGACTGTCGTCCGGAGCATACCCCCACATGGTGTACCGCCTAGTGTGGGCATACCTATGACCAACAAATATTATAGAAAATAATGAAAGTTAATATTCTCGGACGGACTCACACACGGACTGACGCACGGACGGACGGACGCCCCCCCCCCCTCCCCATTTTCTTCGAAAGTTTTCAACAATTTCGAACAATTTCTAAGTCAAAAGTGGAAGTTTTATGCAATGAGGCAGAAGCCTTTGTCATAGGCAAATTGCATGCCATATTTTACTGATATCTGATAACCCATACCTGAGATACATACTGAACAGACAAATAATGTTTATTTCCTACAATTTCTTAGTCAAAAAGGGGGATAACTCTAAAAAGGAGAATGTGAGAAATATCGTTGAATCCTTTTTTAAAGCCTATACCAATAGCAATGTTCAGAGCAAAGTTCAATGCAATAAAAGATTCGATACCCGAGATACAGGATGAACAGACAAAATTTGGCTCAGACAGACACAATTTCTAAGTGAACAAGTAATAAAAAAAATAATAACTAGTGTGGGCATACCTATGGCCAACAAATATTATAGAAAATAATAATTTACTTAAGTTATGAAAGTTATGAATATTCTCGGACGGACTCACACACGGACGCACGGACGCACAGACACACAGACGGTCGCATGTAATCCAGTATACCCCCATTTTCTTCGAAAGTGGGGGTATAATAAGAACTGAATTTTTTGGACTTCTAAATGTAGTTTTGGGGCAAGTACAAACAAAATAAGAGGCCACAAGGGGTCTTAATCGCGCACCTGACAAAGTGATACAAGGAAGTACATGAGGTCGCATTCAGTTAGTCATGGTTTATCAACATTACAGAGGAATTAAGTCATGAAAGGAACATTTTATGGAAAAACACTAAGGAATGGACTTGAACAAACTTGAACATAACTTGAGAGCCCAAATATCAAGCCAGGGACTCAAATAGAACAAACTTGAATCTGATCCTCCTAGAGATGTTAAATACCAAATATAAAGGAATTCTGACTTGTGATTCTGAAGAAGGTTTTTAAAGAAATGTTCTCACCTTACACCAAGTAAAACTTTGAGCTCCAATAGAGAGCTCAAATATTAACCCAGGTACCCGATTTGAACAAACTTGAATCTGGCCCACCGAGAGATGTTGTATACCAAATATGAAAGGATTGTGACTCGTGGATCTGAGGTAGAAGATTTTTAAAGAATATCTTCATATAGCACCAAGTTCAAATTCGGGATCCCATAGAGAGTCCAAATATTTACCCAGGGACCCAGTTTGAACAAACTTGCATCTCATTCACCTAGAGATGATGTGTACCAAATATGAAAGTATTCTAACTGGTGAATCTGAAGAAAAAGATTTTTAGAAACATTTCCCTATTTTGCACTACGTTCAAATTCAGGCCTCCACAGAAAGCCCAAGTATTAGCCCAGGGACTCGATTTGCACAAACTTGAATCTGACCCCCAAGAGATGTTGTACACCAAATATGAAAGTATTCTGAAGGGTTGATTTGAAGAAGAAGATTTTTAATGAAATTCTCTCATACTGCACTAAATTCAAATCTGGGCTCCCAAAGAGAGCCTAAGTATCAACCCAGGGACCCGTTTTGAACAAACTTGCATCTGACTCCCCTAGAGATGTTGTATACCAAATATGAAATGATTCTGACTAGTGGATCTGAAGAAGAAGATTTTTAAAGAAATTCTCTCATACTGCACTAAATTCAAATTTGGGCTCCCAAAGAGAGCCTAAGTATCAACCCAGGGACCCGTTTTGGACAAACTTGGATCTGACTCCCCTAGAGATGTTGTATACCAAATATGAAATGATTCTGACTATTGGATTTTAAGAAGAAGATTTTTAAAGAAATTCGCTCATATTGCACTAATTTAAAATTCAGGCTGCCATAGGGAGCCCAAATATTAACCCAGGGACTCGATTTGCACAAACTTAAATTTGACCCCCTAGAGATGTTGTATACCAAATATGAAAGTATTCTGAAGGGTTGATCTGAAGAAGAAGATTTTTAATGAAATTCTCTCATACTGCACTAAATTCAAATTTGGGCTCCCAAAGAGAGCCTAAGTATCAACCCAGGGACCCGTTTTGAACAAACTCGCATCTGACTCCCCTAGAGATGTTGTATACCAAATATGAAATGATTCTGACTAGTGGATCTGAAGAAGAAGATTTTTAAAGAAATTCTCTCATATTGCTCTAATTTAAAATTCAGGCTGCCATAGGGAGCCCAAATATTAACCCAGGGACTCGATTTGAATAAACTTGAATCTGACCCTCCTATAGATGTTGTATACCAAATATGAAAGTATTCTGAAGGGTGGATCTGAAGAAGAAGATTTTTAATGAAATTCTCTCATATTGCACTAAGTTCAAATTCGGGCTCCCGAAGAGAACCCTAAGTATTAACCCAGGAATCCGTTTTGAACAAACTTGCATATGACTCCCCTAGAGATGTTGTATACCAAATATGAAATGATTCTGACTAGTGGATCTGAAGAAGAACATTTTTATAGAAATTCTCTCATATTGCACTAATTTAAAATTCAGGCTGCCATGGGGAGCCCAAATATTAACCTAGGGACACAATTTGAAGACACTTGCATCTGACCCCCTAGAGATGTTGTATACCAAATGTGAATGGATTCTGACTTGTGGATCGGAAGAAGAAGACTTTTAAAGAAATTCCCTCATATGACACAAAGTTTAAATAATGCGGGCTCCCATAGAGAGCCCAAGTATTAAGCCGGGGACCAGATTTGAACAAACTTGCAGCTGACCCCCCCCCCCCCCTCCCTCCCCCGAGATGTTGTATACCAAATGTGAAAGGATTCTGACCAGGGGATCGGAAGAAGATGATTTTTAAAGAAATTCCCTCATATTGCACAAAGTTCAAATTCGGGCTCTCATATAGAGACCAAGTATTAACCCAGGGACCCGATTTGAACAAACTTGAATCTGCCCCGTAGCCCCCCGCCCAGCCCCCCCCCCCCCCCCCCGAGATGTTGTATACCAAATATGAAGGGATTTGACGGGTAGATCTGAAGAAAAAGATTTTTAAAGAAATTTCCTCATACTGTACAAAGTTAAAATTCGAGCTCCCATAGGAAACCCAAATATTAAACCAGGAACTCGATTTGACTAAAATTAAGTCTGCAGGCGGAAGTCTTCACTAGATATCCCCAAATTATCCTTCGGTGCTGGGGGGTGGGGGAGTGGGCGCATAACAACGAACATAATTATCCATCTACAGCACGTGGAGGATGGATTGTCGCTAAAACGCGGTATGTTAGAATTCATCCAATAGACCACCGGGTGCAACCCGATGGTCTATGAGATGAAATTTTGTTGATGGTTCTCGTATTTTGATGCAAAATTAATGGAAAATCTACATCACCAAGATTTAGTGACAATCTACCCCCACGTACTGTACTGCAGTGTACTGTTGAAATTTATCACCAGCAAGTGAATCGGCATCGACACAGCTCTTCCATATATCATGTATTAATAACAGCAAAATGTATATCGAGGTCGGGATTGTGGATTTTTTTATGCATAACCTTCTGTTGTATATAGAATACCAAATAAAATCAATGCTGAATCGCCTCCGAATCTGCACTGAGAAAAATAGGAACGAACGTGAGCGCAACTATCAGATCGCAAACGAATGACACAGGAAAAAATGGTAATGGCACAGGAAAAAATGGCACACTTTTTGACACCCTAGGAAAAAATGGCACGCATGGGAGGAAAAAACGGCACAGGAAAAAATGGCACAATTCCCTAATCACCTAGGAAAAATGGCACAATTGATAGAAAAAAATGGTACATGCCATTTAAAAATAAAAACACAAAATTAACAACTTTTTTTTTATTTCAGGAAGAAAGAGGTGAAACAATAGCACAAATGTAATCCACAATCAAAGCACATGTTTTTGTGATTTTTAAAACAAAGCACTTATACATATTTGCTAATTTACCTCAGATCAGAAATTTACATATTTACAAGTTTTTGGTAATTTCCAAGAAATGATGTCAGGAGTTGGAATTACCAACAAAAAATGGTACAGTGGAACCCTGTTAATTGAATAGTCACTTTGCCATCGAAAATTATTCAAATAACATGAGTATTCAATCAACAGGAATTGTGTCACTTTCCTGTATTCTGGAGATAAATTTAGCATTTATTCTATTATATCTTGTTTGACAGATCTCCATGAGCACTGTCAAACAAGATATAATAGATTAAATGCCTGTATTGGATGTACTGAGGCCAAATAGGTCTATAAACAAAGGAAAACTGGGACGAGTCAGGGTAATTTCTCGACAGGTTACAAGATTTGGTATTCAATTAACAGGAGTTTACACTATAACCTATATTCAAATACTGATACTGCTTTCATACCCAGTTTAATATCACACTTTTCTTTGAAAAAACAAATAAATAATGATAAAGTGTGCCATTTTTTCCTAGGTAACTGTAGAAGTGTGCCATTTTTTCCTGTACCATTTTTCCGCCGCCCTCAAAAAACGGCATTTTTGGTGTGCCATTTTTTCCTAGTAAGTCAAAAAAGTGTGTCATTTTCTCCTGTGACATTTTTCCTGTGCCAATTTGTCAGGGCACCTCTTAAAATATACTATTAAAAAAAGGTAGGGGATATCCAGACTGATGTTGACATTTTCGGAAAATGGTATTGGATACGCGTGATTGGACACATCAATATGTGAGCAAGTTTAGTGTGGATCATGAATGTCACCGGCCCACGAAAACTTCGTGCTTTCGCACGAGCATCGCGTTAATGTCTGTGGGGTACGTTTTGAAATTTTCATTTGTACCGGACGGACTTTTTCGGAGGTCTCATCGTTCTTGTCCCAGTGATTATGTCTAGAAAGTGAATGTGTGAGGAGACCAATAAGTATTTTCAACGTGCAGCCTTAAGGCTGCGCGTTGAAAATATTAATTGGTATCCCCCCATAAAATGAATATGGACCATTTCCAACTGAACTGACATGAAAGATACCACCAGGGTTCAAAAGGTTTAGAAAGATCAATAATAACTTGTTCTCTTTGTTTGAACAAAATGAGAATCCGCGCCATATTTGCATTTCTATCGCTTCCGTTGTCAAATAGTGAGTGTATTGTAACCACTCTATCGGAACGAGTAATCCACGCTCTATCGCATCCTGTTCTTTGTCTGTTTATGACACCTGTACATTGAAGGCGCAATTTTAAGTAAAATAAAATAATTGGATTTTAATTGAGTTTAATACAAATATAATAACATACGTATTATATAGGTTGGCCAAGCGGTACTATTCATTCAGGTTTGTTAATAGCATGTGTTGGTGAACGGGGCTTGAGTATTTTCAAAAAAAAAGTTTTAGTTCAGCTGGTAGTATTTTTCGCAACGCATTTCATTGCGTTTGACTGCCTGTGCTTTCTGGGAACTCGAGATTGCACTGGATTCCTCTGTGACAAGATGGGAGGGGATATTCCAACTACCCACACTAA
Source organism: Pictodentalium vernedei (assembly GCA_031216915.1). Taxonomy (NCBI): domain Eukaryota; kingdom Metazoa; phylum Mollusca; class Scaphopoda; order Dentaliida; family Dentaliidae; genus Pictodentalium; species Pictodentalium vernedei. The sequence goes on from CM062293.1 coordinate 218,005,170, forward strand.
TCAGTTAAAAACTACAGACTTTTTGGAAATTTATTTACGGATAAATAAAATAAATAATCATGTGCGCAGTCGCAAACCCTTATTTAACCCTTTACCTAAATATCGGCCGCAAGCTTCCGCTAAATACTCAAATTCAGCAGTTGAAAAAAAAATTAAAAAAAAATGTCAACAAAAACCATATCATGTGGCCCCTCATTGGAACGAGCTTGAGGGCAAAACCATATCATGTGGCCCCTCATTGGAACGAGCTCTTTGAGCTCGTTCCAATAAAGGGTCACATGATATGGTTTTGTTGACATTTTTGAAAAATGTGAACAAATATTATTTAAAATAATAAATTTTGATATTGTCTGCGTTTGGTAAAGGGATAATTTAAATGTAACGTACTTCCAATTGGTCAAGCTAAGCTCCCGATTACCCAAATAGGGTATCATCGATCCCCATTAAAATGACCGACTGTGTGTGTGTCAGAACTCAAATTATCAAATGTCTCCTCGCAGGAAATTACAGTGGAGTGGAACTCTGTTAACTGAATAGCCACTTTGCCAGTGACAATTATTTAATTAACAGGAGTCTTCAATTAGCAGGGATTGTGTCACTTCCCTGTATTCTAGAGATAAACTTAACATTTATTCTATTATATCTTGTTTGACAGAGCTCCATGAGCTCTGTCAAACAAGATATAATAGATTAAATGCCTGTATTGGATGTACTGAGACCAAATAGGTCTTTAAACAAAGGAAAATTGGGGGAGGGTCAGGGTAATTTCTCGACAGGTTATAAGAATTTTTATTTAATTAACAGGAGTTTACTCTATAACCTATATTCAATTAACAGGTCGAATTTGAACTGGAGGTATGGTAAATGGTTTTGTGATGGGAAATTATATTCAATTAACAGCGTTATTTAGTTAAGAGATATCAAATTAAGGGGCTCCAGTGTACTAGCAATGGCGAATTGATATCAATGACTCCGATCCAGACGAAAATGTCCACATTGAAAAAATCTGGAGGGGTGTCACGCCCCACCACACCCCACCCAACCCCATCGATACATCCCTGCAGGCTTTGCTATAATTCTAAAATCTGTCCAGCATTTAAATGTTGGAAAGATTTTATTCTAAATTTGAGATCGGTTAGAAAAAATACGTAGAAACAAACTTTAGAGATAAATGTCTTTCTATTACTATGATTCAGTTACAATGTAACTGTATACTATTATATAAATAACCCTTACTATAGATAAGAAGCAACTCGGGTTGAAGGGTCAGAAATTCAAAACATTTCAATTGCATTAATCATAAAACGCATTCTTAAATCAATGTATAGCCCTCCATGTGTTTTTGTAGAAATTAATGAATGCTTGTAATAGGAAATGTTGAGTAATGAACGACAAAGGAAGTGAACGTCTAATGGTAAAGTAATTTTAATTGAGAAATGTTTTAGAGTTTATGTGTGATGTTTTGTGCCAATGTAATTAGTAACATGTGTCACCAAAATAAAAAACGGCGGGAAAAACTTTCAACCCATTTTCGTCCATTATTATTTTGAAATTGTTCACTATAAGCCATTGTGCAGAAATATTTGGCCTTAACCCTTTGAACTCTAGTGGTATCTTCCACGTAAGTTCAATGGAAGCAGTTGGATGAGTACATATTAATTATTTGGGGGTAGACCAATCAATAGTTTCAACGTGCAGCCCTGGGTGCAGCCCCAAGGCTGCACGTCGAAAATATTGATCGCTCCACCCCACATTTTAACTTAGCAGCCACGTTACTTAATGAAAGTATGACATATCTCTTTACCCAACGTAACGGCCAAACCGGTCAGCGCAATTCTCAAACATCGCCAATTAATTTTTATTATTTTTTAATTTTTTGTCTCAAAAACATAGGTTATGACCCCTCATTGGAACGATCTCGACGAGCTCGTTCCAATGAGGGGTCATAACCTATGTTTTTGAGACAAAAAATGAAAACAATTAGTTATTCAAGATTTTTTTTTTTGCAAGTGTCGCCTGCTTTTCATGTTAGGTAAAGGGATATCCAGTTCTTGGACCTGAGAAGCGGTCTCTCATTTTTACAAAGGGTTAAACACTAATGATTAGTGAATAAATATCATTTTGAAATTTATGGCATTAACTCGTTTTTATTTTTTTTATTTTTTTCTGTTAATAGAAACCAATTCTGGCCATAGTTCATTATGGATATCATTTAAAAAGAAAACGTGTCTTGGGCATCACGTCTTGAGGAGAGGGGGGGGGGAGGGAGGTGTAAATTTATATCTGCACCTCAGTTGGTCAGTCAAAGGCAGATGGGAGGTTAATCCAGGGTGGCGGGAGTTGTACGATCAACGTGGCTCGAAGTCGGCACTTAAAGCCTACTGTATGGACACGGGTACGATCGTAGATCTCATAACCTTAGCCCAACCATCCGCGTTTTTTGGAACTTATCAAAAATAATCCAGGATTATTCAAATCGCCTCATGTAAATGGGATATAATTTACAGGAGATGATCTGTTCCTAGAACATTTTTGGTCCCAGGAACAAATAAATATTTCTGAATATATTTTTGTCATGTAAATGCATATGTTCGAGTAATATACCGTCTGTTCGGATTTGTTACTGGAACAGATTTTGGAAATACTCCAGCTGAGGAGGTGGAGCAAATGTTTTATTCTGGAAACAAATCATAACGGCACGCTCATTGCAACTGAAAATAATCCGGGGACAAATTCCCATTTCGGTGTTCTGCAACTCGTCGGCTGAGTGCTAGAATGTCCTATGTCCCAAGGGGGACATAGAACATTCTGGCACTCAGGCGACGAAATATTGATTCTGACGTCATGAATACGTAGAACACAACAAGCAACAAAAATGTGCACGCAAAAGTTACTTTGACATCTAGTTTCATAACAACCCTCCATCTGGATTTCAAACGACCAGAAGTTTTTTCGATATTTTCGATAGTCATCCTGGCTCTACGCAGTCGGTAACTGAATAAAGGGTCTCTGGTAAATAATCTTTTACTTCCTGGCAATGGCTTCACTAGCCAGTTACGCAACGGGAAGGTTGAATCGTCGACGAGGGTGACAGGAAGTAATACCTCATTATTATCCATGGTGATTGTCTTTGATATATCGGTTGGGGACAGGGGGGTCTTTCTCCGTGGTCTTAGATATTTGAGTTTGCCAAGACATGCGCGTCATCCACGCTGCTGGACAAACCCACCGCCTAATCTCTCGCAGGATGTATCGATGGTCACAAGCATCGAGAACCAATGAGTACTTCCCCTTCCTATTAATGTAATTTCCATCATTTTCATCGCACCTCCAAGTTCGAGCGTTTCAAACATCCTTTTACAACCGCATTCATTTCTTCGAGTTCTGGAAAAATGGTCATTATATGACTATCACGAATGTCCCCTCAATACCACAGTAGTTTGCCCATCAATCTGTCTCCACAGCAGACGAGAGTCTCAACGTTTCCAAATCCATATCATGCCCGCTTCAGACGTGCCTCTCGTGACGTTAATGACGTTCGGGGATTTTCGAAGCAACAATTTTACAAACGCGAAATACAAACTCGAATACGTTGGCACTGAACACTCCAGGCAAACATCCATATTTTATTTTTTTTGATTTGGCTGATCTGGACCCAGAACTATAAAACTTTTACAATTGTATTTTCTAGAATTGTATTTTCTAGTTACGGCTTTAAATGGGTTGAAATGAACCATTAGCATTTTCAAAGATGTGACAATTTGCAAGTTGGCAAATCGCCATAGTTTTTAAAATGCTAATGAATCATTTTAGTCAGTTATATTAATAAGTAGAAAATACAATTCTTGGAAACACAATTGTAAAAGTTTTATAGTATTGGCCCCGGACTCATCAACTCTGACGACCCAGATCAACTGATTGTTGTAATAATCTTTTTATGTACAAGTTATTTATCAGATATGATTATCTTCCCCAGAACTCCACATTATCAAACTCGGCTGATATGACGTCCATCTGGGCCGATATGAACCAAGCCAGAGTTACCCCCTTGACGTATTACTAGGCGCAACTATTTTGTTTACAGTGAAATCGTTCACGTTATTCGTCGAGAGCAATCCATCATAAAAATTGGTGGTACCAGGCTAAAGGGGGTAGTTTGTGATTAGTGAGGAATTCATGATGGCAGTAAGTAAATATTAGGTGGATGTAAAGAAAAAAGAAATTCAAAGCAAACAATTATTATTATAATTATTTATTGGTGTTTGAGGTCACATATTTCTGCACAATGGCTTATCATGACCATGACAGTTTTACGGGTGGATGAAGCCTGAGTATCCGGAGAGAACCACCGAGCAACGGCGAGCAACTGTCAGCTCCCCAACATACCAACTCCACACAAGCAGGGTTAGCATTGGTTGAAGACAGGTGCACCATTAACGTGCTGTACGCCTTAGTACACAACGCCACAGTGTTCGCATGTTGGCAATGGAGGTGAAGTGTCTTGCCCAAGGCCACAGCGCGGTTTCTGCAGGCGGGATTCGAACCTAGGACCTCTCGGCTTGTAGCCTGCACCTCCATCTACTGAGCCACCGCGCGCCCCAAAGCAAACTAAGATTGAGAGTGGTAAGCGGAGATTCGCAGAAGTGAGGGAAAATATTGTTCAGCTATCCGAACGTCACGGCTTCCCGAATGGGGAAGCCGCGACGTTCGGAGGGCTGAACTAGAAGTGAAAACTTCGGACTTGGTAAAATGAATGGGAAACAACAACACTGTCAGAAAACTGTAACAGATCTAAGAGCATTTTGTAACTATTTGTTTTGACACTTTATGGACTGCCCAACACACTGCCGGAATGAATACCTCGAAAACGTTTTTCACCTTTTCTTACTCCGAATCTGTCACCAACCAAGAGAAGGAACTTGCTACCTGCTCCCCTGTCGTTACCGTATTTTAGTTACTATCTCCTTTATCACGTCTTATTTTGGAGGGAGTTTGACACAACTTTTTATGAGGTTTATGGTTTAAATCCTTTAGATGTCTGTTACTAACTAAAAATGGGTGATACATGCGGCTTCTGTAGCACGATTACTTTATGCGCTACTTTTCGTGACGATGCGGTGCATATTATTCCAATCAGTGGGAGATAAGGATCTGCAGTTTGCTATCATTGCCACGCGCATCTATGATAAAGGGTTTTAATCTTTAGAAGGCAGAAATACTGGAGTTCCTACAGATTCCTTTATAGGCTAAAGGCTTTTTTCATCAACTTTGTGTCCTCTCTATATAATGCAGGGTCCGTTCCAGTAACTGTGATTTGGAGGGGAGTGGCTTTCCAACCCATCATGTCGAGGGGTCTGGGCCTTTGAAATCCCGTCACGAAATACCCTACTATACCAGAGTATTTGAGGCAATAGTTTAAAATAGTTTATATTGGTACTCTTTTATAAGGGGATATCACGAATATTTCTTTGCACTTGAGGATACTGTCAAGACTACATTAATTAGGGATTGCGCAGTTTATTGAAGAAAACAAAATCAAAGTTCTTTTAAAATACCAGGTCTTTTCAAAAATCTCAGCAGGGGCGGACTGGGCCAAGGAAAGTTACCGGAAAGTGAACTAAGGGGCCATTGGATCCAGAGATATTTTTGATATTTTGAACTGAATAAATGCTGCTTTCTTTCATCTGAGCGATCAATGGCAGTCAAGATAGAAGACTTTTCGATAGACATTTTTTGTCATCTTCATCGCTCATTCAGCACAAAATAATTCTACCGGGCGCGGGGGGGGGGGGGGTTGGCATCGGGGACACCATAGTTTGGCCCAATGGGAGAGAATTTTGAAGAAGGCTGTTTCCTTGCATCTGAGCGATCAACTGCAGACTAGCCCGCTGGTATATCGAATATCCTTCATGTGGACTTCCATTGGCAGTCCACATAGTTATTTATTTATTATTATTATTATTATTTATTATTGGTGTGTAAGGTCACATGCTTGTGCACAATGGCTAATCGTGACCGTAACAGTTTTACAGGTGGAGGAAGCCGGAGTACCCGGAGAGAACCACCGAGCAACGACGAGCAGCTGTCAGCTCTCCAACATCGTAACTCTGCACCGCGGCACAGGCAGGGTTAGATTGGTTGAAGACATGCGCACCATCGACGTGCAGTACGCCTCAGTACACAGCGTCATCGTGCCCCCATGTGGAAATCGGGGTTAAGTGCATTGCCCAAGGACACAACGCGGGAGCGCGAATCAGTCGTTGAAATGGTCACCCATTTAACTACTAACCGCGCTCGACGTTTCTTAAGGGCCTATATAAGTAATGGTATTTTGTTTATTTTGAAATTCTCACCTCTCATATTCCTTAAATGCAGATTAAATATAAACAAAGTATACATCAAAATGAAGGTTGGGATGTATAGAACTCGAAGCACATATGTAATCAACTCATAGAGTCGACTGTAGGCACCACTGGTTCCTGGAAGTCTGCTACCGTATTCGCACCAGAACTGATAAGATAATATTTCACCAGAACAACTTGTGGCCAAATGTGATTCATATATCCAAGAACAAAGCTAGGCATTCAAAACACTTTTGAATACAGCGATAGGACTGCATTTTGGAAAAGGACAACACTGTCTGCATTTTTATTGAAGATGGTTTCCATGCTCGACAGACATGCGCAAATCACTCGCTACCACGAATTTCCACCGAAAAACAAAATCGTAATTCTAAGAAATTTCAACAGGTATCATGATACCTTGCATTGAATATGGCAACTGAGCAATCTCTATCTAATAACAGTATACTGTATGAAGGCGATCTTTTTCATTATTTGATTTTAAACGACGTTCTTTTTAATGCTTTTTTCTGTCGAAGACGTCGACCGGAAATCGAAAGTATACTCATACGTAAACAAAAGCAAAGGCTTTGGAATTTTCTCCAATGCAGCTCTGTCGCCGTGTTTTGAAGAATTTTTATCCCCTAGCTTTGTTCTTGGATATATAAAGCACATTTGGCCGCAAGTTGTTTTCGTGAAATATTATTAAATTATCAGTTCTGGTGCGAGTGCGGCAGCAGACTTCCAGGAACCAGTGGTGCCAACAGTCGACTCTATGAGTTGATTACACGTGTGTTTCGTGTTCTATACATCCCAACCTTCATTTTGATGTACATTTTGTGTATATTTAATTTGAATTGAAGGAATATCAGAGGTGAGAATTTTCAAAATAAACAAAATTTCATTACTTATATAGGCCTTTAACTTCGGTGATCTGACGAGAACCAGTTACCACGAGGCCACCGCGCCCCCGTCCACATAGTTAACATTTCGATACAACTGAAGTCCATGCAAACAGACATCCATTTCGCCTCTTGGTTATTTTCACGAAACTTCATGTTCCAACTGGTGTTTGGCTGAATTAATTGTTGGAGCCCTAGTGGGCACTCAATAAGGGAGCCCAGCGGGAATTTTCCCGGTGGACTATAAGGCCAGTCCGCCTCTGAATCTCAATTGCATGTTTTTATGTTTTAAGATATTTAAATGGGGGGAGGGGCTTCATTTTGAAATTCCGTAACCTTTTCCACGATTCCATCAATTTCCAAGACACGTATCAAACCCAATAATCCGAAACCACAGGGCAACTTACTTTTGAGTATTGCATTGCAGACATGGGTTAGTATTCCATTCAAACAGTCACTGCGTGAGTCATTCATTCTAACACACATTAAATCTAACAACATAATAGCGGCGCAGTATTTGAGCATTAAGGATAAACCACCGAGACTATAATAGCATGTGGAACCCGAGGAAATATTCCGTTACCTTCGGCGTTCAAACACGTGGCTTCAAGGAACACAAAAGTAAACTTGACCTTGGCAAAGAGATTTGCACACGTCTTCCTACTTTCCCGCCTCTTTTTTGATTGAGGAAAATTTCCACACAGAAAGATAAACTTATTCGACACGTTCCAGATTACGGTGAATATTGACACGAACTTTTGTCAAGATATGTATTGTCATGTGATGGATTTCTCGTGACGAATTTTGAAGTTGAGAACAACAGCTCATTATAATCCAAGTAAAACGAGATAACGCAAAGGAGACAGGCAAAAAAGTCAATATTTTCGCCATTGTTCATCTCAACTTCTCATGAAACACACACTGTAATCCTCACCCCCAGGCACGTAACCAGGGTCAGTCTTTTTTTTTGGGGGGGGGGGGGGGAGGCACCAAAAACATAAATAATTCTTCACACTTTAAAACATTTTCATTAAGTCAATCATCGTACAGTACAAGTCGAAAGAAGTTGTAGAATAACCACTATAAACTATGCATCTTTCGTTAACTACACAAATAACACAACAACATAACATCATTTTCTGGAAAGCTCTCATAGAGGGCTTTCCAGAAAATGTTGTCGGGTTTTTGTGTTATTGGTGTAGTGTCAGTGGGATACTTAGTTTATAGCGGCTATGCTACTTCTTACTTTGACTCGTACAGAACACCAATACTCTCTAAGGTGGTCAATATAGAGATATTCTAGTGTTACCATTTCGTTTTGCAAATTTATCAACAACATCACATGGATTCTCGAGTAACATTTTACTCCTTTCGGATGACATATATATCACCCCTGAAAACTGCGTTCACATGACGCGGAAGACACTGGTATGGTGGGTGCTAGCTTAACTGCTGTTTGTAAATTTGGCAGTGTTGTGTAAGGAATTGTCTTTCAAGTACCTGAAATTCTTGTTTAACCCTTTATCTAACATGAAAAGCAGACGACACTTGCAAATAAAATTCTTGAATATATATTTTTTTTCATTTTTTGTCTCAAAAACATAGGTTATGACCCCCATTGGAACGAGCTCGATGAGCTCTTTCCAAAGAGGGGTCATAACCTATGTTTTTGAGACAAAAAAATGGAAAAAATAATAAAAAGTAATTGGCGATTTTTGTGAATTATTTATTTATTTATTTATTGGTGTTTAAGGTCACATACTTATGCACAATGGCTAATCGTGACCGTGACAGTTTTATGGGTGGAGGAAGTCGGAGTACCCGGAGAGAACACCGAGCATCGACGAGCAACTGCCAGCTCCTCAACATTCTAACTCTGTTCAAGCTCCGCCCAAGCAGGGTTACAGCGGTTGGAAGACATGTGCACCATCGACGTACAGTGCGCCTTAGTACACGGCGTCATCGTGCCCCCACTAGGCAACCGGGATAAAGTGCCTTGCCCAAAGACACAACGCGGGTCGTCCCGGACGGGGATCGAACTCGGGACATCTAGCACAGAAGTCCAACGGTCTACCACTGAGCCACCGCTTTTGGCCGTTACGTTGCGTAAGGGTAAAGTCAGTATTAATTGTTTTTGAGCTGGTGTAATGTAATACGTGAAATGAATATGAGGAATAGAAAGAAAAACAAATAACAAACGTGAAGTGTGACTTAACACCAGGTACGTAACGACGAGGGTGTGGGGGTGTCTCTCCGCCCCTAGTAACCATCATAATTTTCAACAGTTGGAAATTCGAAGATATAAATTTCAATAGTTGGAAATCAATGAAATCAATTTCCTTCATGTTTTCAACTTTTCAGACTTTTCCGACCAGTCGATTTGAATTTTCAACCCGTGATCACAGTTTTTTCCGACTACGATTGGCTATCGGTTGCGGTTACCGGTAGAAACAAAGCGATTTTCCAATTTTCGATCAAATTCTCCGACTTTTCCAATCAGCTGACAAAATTTTCTGAAATTCCTACTCGAATCTCTGACCGGTCCGGTTTTTTGAATTGATCATTCCGATTAGTCAGTTGGAAGGAGTAGGTATTGGGTGAATAGCTGTCAGTCTGTTGTTCTTGTATTGGTCACTGTAAGGGAAAACTCACTGACCTACTTGGAGAAATGCATTTTTCTTGTGGATAAATGACTAGATTTAAGCCAGAGGGAGGCCTCAGACTCCATCTCAGGGGTTCAAAAATTAAAAGGCTTTCCCGGAACCCCCACATCGAGAGGCAGATGTGCTCACTCGAACTCCCCCCCAACACCGGTCTGCGCGCCCTTGGGATATGCCTATGGCATGTCGTGGTGGGACCCCAACCCCAGTGAGAAATCCAACTGATCACCCCCCCCCCCCCCCCCCCATCGTTAAAGACCCTCCAGATACGTCCCAGCTTAATCTTTCACCTAAAATGAATTGCCAAAAAAATAATTTTTGCCTTCAAAAACACAGCATAATGCTGTCAAGCCATCGATGTGTCATAATCTGTCTTTGCGGCAAAAATTGAAAAAATAGTAAATTTTATGTTCAATTTTTTGTGAATAGCACTGGCTGGTTATGGCCGATACTCTAGATAAAGGGTTTAAACTCATTCGAGAGTCAATTTAACCTTTTAACCCCTTACCTTACGAATCAGCCGCATCCGCTCACACAATCTGCAAAATGAGCAGTTGAAAAAAATCTATTTTAAACTTTTTTTTAACAAAACCATATCATGTTACTCCTCTCTGGAACGACCTCGAGAGTTTGTTCTAGTGAGGGGTCACATAATAGGGTTTTCTTGAAATATTTAAGAAATTTGAAAAAAATTGAAGAAAAACGATAATTAAAATAATAAATTTTGATATCCTGTGTGCTGCATAAAGGGTTAAAGAATAAGTCAGACAATCTGAGGGAGAACAATGTAAGTCACCATCTGGGATTTGTACACATCCGAGTTGGAGTTTGACTGGCTGGTATGTTTGTTTATTGTTTGTCTATTGTTTGCCTATTGGGGTTTTAACCCTTTACCTAACATGAAAAGCAGACGACACTTGCAAACAAAATTCTTGAATGGCTAATTTTTTTCATTTTTAGTCTCAAAAAGATAGGTTATGACCCCTCTTTGGAACGAGCATGACGAGCTCGTTCCAAAGAGGATCATAACCTATGTTTTTGAGACAAAAAAAGAAAAAAATAATGAAAATTAATTGGCGATTTTTGTGAATAGCGTTGGCCGGCTTTTGCCGTTACGTTGGGTAAAGAGTTAACGACCCTTTTAACAGCCAGGGTAATATTATGCCGGGCAGGTTTACTAGTGGAGGAAGGCGGGTTCCCGAAGAGAACGACAGAACACGACGAGTAACTGTCGGTATCTCCAACTTACTAACCAGCCACAAGTAGGTTTAGCATCAGTAAAAGGGTTGTTTAGTCGTCGTGTCCTATGGCTTAGTACACGGCGCGACCGTGTTCACCCTTGGACAATCGGGATGATGTGTCATGCACGGGGAAACCTTCGATCCCTAGTCTAATTCGGTAACTAATGAGCCACCGCGCACCCAACGGCTGAGATAGCCTTTTATCGTTTATTTTTATAGTTCATGTATAGCTTACAATGTGTACTATTTATTTATTTATTTATTGGTGTTTAAGGTCATATACGTATGCATAATGGCTAATCGTGACCGTGACAGTTTTACGGGTGGAGGGAGCCGGAGTACCCGGAGAGGACCACCGAGCGTCAACGAGCAACTGTCAGCCCCTCAACATTCTAACTCTGTTCAAGCTCCGTTCAAGCAGGGTTACAGCGGTTGAAGACATGTGCACCATCGACGTGCAGTACGATTCGAGGACATATTAGACCTGGGTCGGATTGTTTACTTTCTTGAGCTACAGGGTTTTTCTCTGAAAAATTACAACCTTATAAACATTCATGTCTCAATTTCACCCAACTGGTTCGTGCACTCCCACCCTGATATTTCATGAGACATTTTGCCGTGGTTATTCCTTCATTTTCGGGATACTTAAGACTTCAAAAAGTACCCAGGGTGATTCAGTTGGCATGAAAAAATTATTTTTTTTCTACGGGAAAGACACTGGACTTTCTTTTATGGAAATACACAATTTTAATCCAGCATGGGGTGAAATGAAGTGGGGGGAGATATTCCCCCCCCCCCCCTTCGTTAACCCCAGGAAGTGAAGCAGTGTTTGTTTACTGTAGCAAACAAGCTCGGTTTTACTGGTAAAATAGGACCCAGTCACCAGTGCTTGGGATAGAAGCCCTCGAAAATGTGCAACATGTGTATAACGGATGGACAAAACTCTGAACTTGACTTTATCTCCATGTTGCGGTCACGATTAGCCATTGTGCAGAAATATGTGGCCTTCAAAAACAAATATTAATAAAAAAAAATAATTAATTAATTAATTAATTTTGTCTCCCACCTCATTTGGACTGGCCATGCTCCGGGTTTGGGACTTTAAACAGGTTCTCTGGTGTTACTCTGTTGTAATACACATGGACTATTTTAAATGGACAATAATAAATGGAAACGTACCCCGAGTCTGTCAATTTTCCAGCCATTTTGATTGTGTACAAATCTTGATGTTGACGGACATTCTCCACTCTGAATCTCGCAAACATCGTTAACAAAAAATCACTACATTTCACGTTTTAACTTTTTACCACACTACACCAGATGCCTGTCTCCTTGTTGGAAAGAGCTCGAATGTTTGAAAGGAAAAAATATTTTAATCACACAATCTCTATCCCTGACAAGAGGACACTCGATCGTGATAATTAACCTTGACTTTGAGTGCCAATCTTGAATGTTTCCACAATCTAATCTTGACATTTCGTCGCCTGAGTGCTAGAATGTCCTACGTTCCTAGGTCATATGTCCCTATTGTCCTTTTGCCTCCGGAGATGAATAGACCTAAAGTCCCGCTGTATCATATAAAATTGGATGGCTCTATATGAAGAGGGAAGTGGCAGTAGACGAAAATATATTTTGATCTTTCACCTCCAAAAACAATAGGTTCATAGATGTTATCAAGTACCTCTCCCGTACGAATTATAAAACTGACCGTTTTCTCTCTTGGGCGCAAGCATACATACACTGCATTCTGCAACCTTACCCTTTATCCTCCAAAAGTTTTTGGTTTCAGATCTTTACAATAAACCATGTCTACCGAGTACGGTAATCAAGATCGAAAATTGACATTCAAACGCATAGCACACATACAAATACTGATGAAAGACCAAGTCTGGCATTCTTAAAAATGCAGGAGGGCTAAAAATCGCTCCCTTCGTATTACCTAGGAGAGCAATTAGCTCTCCTCAATCTTACAAAAAGTAAAAGTGGCAAAATGAAGATTTACTATAGGTGAATTTTGCCCAGTGGGCTTTGTACATTTTATTTGGTGCGGGTAACAAGGTAGTCTCTGTGGGGTGGCTACACTGCCCCTCCCACACCTCCGGGCCTCGGCAAGGCCCGGAGGTGTGGCAGGGGCAGTGTGGCCGTCTTACAGAGATCACTAACACAGCAGAGATCTGAAAAGATGTGGGTTTTAGGAATAGGGTGTTATGGTAATCATTATTTTCTAAGACCAGGAGAGCTAGTTTTCGCCCTGCTTAATTTTATTAAGGCGAGCAGTAGGCAAGCGCATAAATCGCTCTCCTGGAAATGCCAGGCCTGAAAGACCCACCTGATATTCACCTGTCGCCAGCATGAGTTATTAAACCTAGTAGTGTCGTGTATTTTAATTGCAACAGAGAATATTTCCACAGAGAACATCGCTTGTTAATGTTCTGTTGGGTGGGATGACTCGAGTGCCTCGGGGCGATAGTTTGTTGAAATATGGCAGTTGTCGACATTATTAGATCCATCGACACTCCGGATCGGACGAATTGAACAAATTTGTAGCATAGTATGGTATGAACAGGCCTCGCTTGGGCAACATATAAAATTAGGTAACGTCTACTCCAAAATTGAAGTGTACACAAAGTAAAGTGGAAGTTTGACTTTTTGATCCCGTAACCTTGATCTTTGCTTTTTAGTCACTAATCGACTTACTGTGGACAAACCCTTATCGTTTCATGTTGATATCTTCAGCCGATTTTTCACCCCTCAAAATTTTCCAAATAACATACATATCTGTGTTTGTAAAAGTGGCCTTTTTCTCGATCAGATTGTGATCCGGTTCTGACACTTTTACTTCAGTGGTCAGTGGCTCGGATTTCATAAATAGTGAATTGCTAAATCAAGACCGAGTAAAGGGAATCAAATGAAACATAGCATACTAGATGCAGTGGCGTATCCATGGGTGTTTGGGGTGCTTGTCCACCCCTAACAATCCCCACGCGCTCGGTAAATATCTTGAATTGTACCATCTGAATGGGATATCAACTTATGATAATACAGATGACGCACAACATGAAAAGCAGACGACACTTGCAAACAAAATTACTGAATAACTTTCTTTTTCATTTTTTGCATCAAAAACATAACTTGTGACCCCTCATTGGAACGAGCTCAACGAGCTCGTTCCAATGAGGGTCATAAGCTATATTTTGAGGCAAAAAAGGAAAAATATAATGAAAATTGAATGGCAGTTTTTGTGAATAGCGCTGTTCGGTTTTTGACGTTGTGTTGGGTAAAGGGTTAAGACTGACGTTCTTTCGATCCTCCAAATGTCTCCAAATAGAGCTTTGTGAAGCATATTTTCAAAAAGTTCTTCCCCCGGACCACACCAACGCGGAAGGGACGTAACCTCCGTACCTTTCCCCGACTTTACTCTTCGTGAAATGCGTATGGCGTAAAAGTGTAATCAGTGATTTGTGTTTCAAATATTGGTTTACATGGAGTAAATACTTGTGGGGTTTTTTTCTACACGAAGTCTCACGTTACAGATACTACATAGGCGTCAAAGTTGTAAACTGAGAAGCAAAATTATTATTCATTACTTTGAAGCAACGGTCGGAACGTTCGGATAGCATTTTGTGTGTAACGGCCTTCATTCAGAAGCAAAGCAGTGTATCGAAAGTTTGTTTTTTAAAAAAAAGTGTAACCGACAGATACACGGCAAAATACGAATAGTCTGTAGTCCTTGAAGCGGTGAACGTCTACGAATAATGGCATTAGTAGAACTCAGCAGTCATAATGAGAGGGGGGTAAATCACTGCAGTTTTGGCCAAACGTAGAATCTCCCAGTGACAACAGAAAGCACAAACAGAAGTCTCTTGGTTCACCAAACTGTAGTCCTCAAGACAGTGGTCCCATCTGGTCTCCAGTGATCCCCACTAGTCCCCACACTGCGGCTTTTGGTTGCCTTCGACTGCCCGTTTGTGCGCATGTGCTGCGTGTACTTTGCGCTCACCGTTCATAGTTTCGATGCGTAGACGGTCGCACGTATACGGTACGAGGCAGGGATCACCCTTGCGATCATTTCGTTAAGGGACTGTATGGATGAATAGTGGTGGGACTACGATGAATGGGGGTGGGGGGGGGGATCTGATTGGGTGTTTTTATTCTAAAAAGCGTATTGGTTGGTTATTTCTGTCTTCAGAGATAAGATATATGCTATGGGGTAGTTGGAACAATAACAAGTGCCGGTTTATATCTCATAGAGGAACGTCCATTGAATCGAGTACACCACCATAACACGTGACTAGTACCTGTTGCACTACGTGCCACCATTTATATGGTGGATAAACCCTTTCTTAACCACAACAAAACATGCGTATCGGGATAATAACGCTACTACGTGGTCGCTGACGACTGCTGCCATGAAGCTTCTCGCGATGCCAACAGTAACGTGGCTATTAAGAGTCTCATATAAATGGGGCGTGTGCACACAGACACACTACTGATACTTACCTTGATTCGCCACGAATGAGATGTACGACCACATCATATATTAGTGACACACGTATTGCTACTTTTTAAAAAAAATGAATGTTTATGTTGCAAAATTTTCAAGACTAGATTATACCTTCATCCAGAGAAATGAGAAAGAAACGAGAAACTATATATGAAGTCGGAATTATATTAAAACTTAGATTGGTCATTGCAGTAGTACAGGAGGTTTTTTCATTACACATTTGGGGATGTCACATGCATGATAAGTGAGAGATGTGTTGTGGTGGTAACGTGTGGAAATATAAACCGCGATTCAGTCACAGAGAAAGCACGTGCTACCCAAGAAATCAAACATGGCGGCATCCATCTAACAA
The DNA here is from genome assembly GCA_031216915.1 of Pictodentalium vernedei. Classification (NCBI taxonomy): domain Eukaryota; kingdom Metazoa; phylum Mollusca; class Scaphopoda; order Dentaliida; family Dentaliidae; genus Pictodentalium; species Pictodentalium vernedei. The sequence continues at coordinate 218,021,170 of CM062293.1, forward strand.
AGTGGACGATGGAAACACGTGCCACCCCAATAACATACCCTTCGCAGCAAGACCACCCATCAGCATCGTGGTGGCGTAAAGGTACTAAATGAAAAAGTTACCATTAAAAAACATGTGACACTCATGACGCATTTCAGTTTATGTCACAGGGAATATCTCATGAATTTCTCCAAATGTGTTGTAAAAGCAACATTCTACACTACTTATGGATTCTCGTTGGAATAACCTCTTCTGAAAAATCCTAAGGTATGTTGTGGATGTGTATATATTCCGAATAAAAAATCAAATTGACACTTTTAATATGTGATTGATTATTTTGTGTCAGTGTAATAGATATAGCTCACCACACCACCCTCAGCACCAAAACCCCTCCCAACCCCATCAACCCCAAACTCACTCAACAACGGCCTTGTGGGAAACTTAGAATTCTGTCAGATTTGGTGTACCTACTGCATGAATCCTTCATGCTAAAAATAATTACCATTTGTTAGTTAGTACGTCTTAAACTCGTTGATCGTGACAACGGTTACTTGGCTTGCGTGAAAGATCATCGAGTTATGGGCAATAGTTTTTACATCTTTTTTCGCTTTTTACGCTCAAAACAAAAACAAACAGAAAATGAATGAGACAAAATGTACGTTTCGGAAACACCGGAAACTCGTTCGGGGTATTTCTTCCTTCCCACATCTCTGACTTATATCGTCATGAAAATAGACTTTCGATAAAGTTATCTCCCTTGAAATTATTAGACGGACGAGGAAGGTCCAACTAAAAAGAAAGTAATTGTTCAGAAAACACCTATGGCATCAGTAGAAAATAAAGCCAAGTTTTCTTTTGTTACTTTTAATAATCGAAAACAACAGACAGCTCCGAGAGCTGTCTGTTGTTCTTTGTCAATTAAAAGTTACAAAAGGAAACTTGGCTTTTTATCAAAAGTTAATTAGAAGCAACTACTTAACAGATAATCCGTCATTAAGAATATCCATCAGTATCACACTAACAAGTTCTAAGTTAGTGTCCCTTTTGGCTATTTGTTTAGCGAGTGTGCTTTTAAAGTAATTTGCAAGTTTTTGTTCTTCCCAGAAAAAAAAATAGCAAATCCCACCTCCTAGATGTTTATATTAACGAAAAGAACAATGTCTGTATTATATATTACGATACGCACACTGTTGATATAATGAACAGGAAAAACAGTTACAGAACATCAAAAGATGGTGAAAAGACCGTTGTTTTTCTTTTTAACCCTTTACTCAGCGCAGACGATATCAAAATTTATTATTTTAAATATCATTTTTTAAATTTTTTTCAAAACATTTCGACAAAACCATATCATGTGACCCCTTATTGGAACGAGCTCAATGAGCTCGTTCCAATTAAGGGTCACATGATATGGTTCTGTTGAAATATTTTTAAAAAATTAATTTTTTCAACTGCTCAAGTTGCATATTACGCGGGCGTATGCGGGCGATTCGTTAGGTAAAGGGTTAAATGTGTGTCAACAGAGAATACCGGGAAAAAACTTGTAAAAAGTCCGCTTCCGTATTTTTATACTACTCTACAGGAAAGTGTATGAACTGATGCGCACATCGACCATGCAACTTCGCGAACATTTCGAAATTTCAAAATGTAAATGAAATTCCCAATACCTTACTGTTAAATTTACTGGCAGCTTTAGAAAATTAAGAGGAGCGTTAACCTTCCTGTAAAAGTCTTTCATTGACGTAAATTGTCAGCGATGTCCCATTTTTGGTTGGCAGGGCTGAATGGTACATAAACATACCATTTTGATATCAGAAACAATAAGCAATATCTTTCCACAAGAGTCTGATCAGTTTATTTATTTATTTGTTGGTGTTTAAGGTCACATACTTATGCACAATGGCTAATCGTGACCGTGACAGTTTTACGGGTGGAGGAAGCCGGAGTACCCGGATAGAACCACCGAGCATCGACGAGCAACTGTCAGCTCCTCAACATTTTAACTCTGTTCAAGCTCCGCTTCAACAGGGTTACAGCGGTTGGAGACATGTGCACCATCGACGTTCTGTTCGCCTTAGTACACGGCGACATCGTGCCTCCATGTAGGTAATCGGGATAAAGTACCTTGCTCAAGCACACAATGCGGGTCTTTCAGGACGGGATCGAACTCGGGGCCTCTGGCATAGAAATCCAACCGTTTACCACTGAGTCACCGCGTTCCCGGTGGGGAGGTTTAGTAATAACTTAATCCAACAGTTCAATAATATTATGGCTGTCAGATTACATTATTACACTCTAAAATCAGTTGGGTTGAAATTTAACTCAAATCAACTGGGTTGAGTGAATATGAACCCATTTGGGTTCATATTCACTCAACCCAGTTGATTTGGGTTAATTTTTAACCCAATTGACTTCAGAGGGTACTAAAACACCAAAACAATTTGATGTTCAATTTTCTGTTTGCTTAACCACCATCGCGTTTTCTTTTCACAAAACTTCCTGTATACCTCAGTGAAAGGGTTAACTGCAGGGGCGTTGAGTGCATTTCGAATCTGGGGTCATGTCAAAGAAGGTCTCGCACTCACTGATATATATGAATAGTAACACATGCATGTCCCTTAAAGGCACAGTTGGAATACAATACTCGGAGCTATGTTTGGGAACAACGCACCTCTATATTAAGGAAAGTGCACATTTCGGCTACATATTTAATAAAATGTTCAAATCCCATAACATTGTTTCGGACTGATGTGGAAATTGGCAACACATGGAGCCAAAAATGTGAAGCCAAAGATCTGCACTTTTCAAAATTTTAAAAGACGAAGAGCGAAGAGGTGACCCCCCCTCTCTCTCTCTCTCTCTCTCTCTCTCTCTCTCTGAAAAAAGTTCGGCACATGCCCACTGTGTCCAAGTTCTACGTCCCTAGTTAATCGCTCGAGCTCTACCGAGGCTTTTTATATATGTTGCCCTTCCGCCCAAATTAGTAATTGTCCCATATTAAAAACGTGGACCACTTTCTCTTAACATCCACAGTCCTCGTCCCCGCAGTGATTTTGAAGTGATCGTGAGCGCCCCAACCATATTAATCTGAAAAACAATTCCAGAAATTTGTATGTCGCAGAAATTAGTTTTTATTCACATATCGTCAAAAGGTATTGAGCAAGAAACGTCCTTGCGACAGTCGTACATTCACATTTTCACGTAACAATCTGAACAATTCACGTTGATGGTTTGTACTCAAAAATAAGGTCAAAACACTCATTGTGATTGGTATTCTGATACCATGTCATAACCCACCTACATACATATATTATTCCTCTCCCGCGATAAATATTTAAATGTTGAGTGATGTGTTTCCACGTGGCGTAGTAGGTACCGTGTGCACAATTTCCCATGCACAAGCTTAGTTGGAGTGAAATTGTGAGAGAAAATAGATACAAGTCTATTCGCAGGCCTGTGAAAAGACACGACGCACCTTAGAAATTCCCAAAATACTTTGTAATTATGACCTGTCGTGTTACCAGGTATTAGTGTGATTTTCTTCTGGAGACTGAAAGGGAGTCGAAATACAAATTACATGGTTTTCGTCCGTCTGTCCGCCACGCAAGTAAACGGGAGTTAGGAGTTTTTTTGTGTCCAGAGATGCATTATGAGGTTACCGAAATATTATGAGGCAATTTTACTTATTATGAGCTTATTTGCTAAGAAATGAGACTTATGATATTTAGAGTTAGGGTCAGTTCAGGTTGGGGTTAGGTTTAGGGTCAGTTCAGGGTTAGGGTTAGTAACCCTTTCCATTCCCCTTGAATTTTTTTAAAAAAAACGAGTTTGTAAGCGTTGTCCGAACATTTTAAAATGACCCGTCTGTCCGTCCGTCCATCTGTCTGTCTGTCCGCGCCATTATACGGGAGTTACAAGATTTTTTGTGTTCGGAGATGCATTATGAGCTTACCGAAATATTATGAGCTTATATGATATGTTATGAGCTTAATTACTAAGATATGAGACTTATGAAGCAAATTGCGAATTTTGAGGTTGGGTTAGGGTTAGTGTCACTTCAGGGTTAGGGTTGGGAGATGTAACCCGTTCTATGCCCCTTGAATTTTTTTTCAAAAAACGAGGTTTTAACCGTTGTCCGAACGTCCATCCGTCTGTCTGTACAAACGTTTTGGGTTGTAATTTCAAAGCAATCGGGTCGGTTTTGGATCTCCTTTGGTATGCTGATACACCGGCATGGGGGAACGGATATGCACAAGGAACGGGTTCCGTCCAATAATTTTCCCGGAGTTATGGACCTTTATCACTCTTACCTTTATGGCTACTCTGAACATGCCTACGGGTCGGGAGCAGTGGCCAACGGGACGGGGCCATGGCCCACTTTTTGCGTAGCCCTTGTTGAAAGCTCATATAGGGTGATCTAGAACGCTTCCTTCACTCAGTTTCTGTGACGTAAACGTCAGTCTCTCAAGCCACTAGTCAAATTATGTAAGGAATTCTACGCTGTTATGACCTGAAATCCGCCTAGCCCTTACATCGTCCATCTCTTGTGTTTGGAATATTTCAGTAGGTCAGCAAAGCGAACCTTGAGTTCGCTTTTTCGACCAACTGAAATACTCCAGGCGATTGAATCCAAAAGTATCATAAGCATTCAGTTTATTCGAATGAACGGAAGAAAATTAATTTTGGTCAGTTCTAAAAGCAAAAGCAAAGTTACACCCCAGGGTAGTAAAGTGGAGCATACTCGAAAGTGAAGAGTGGAGGAGTTCTGTATTCCGGAAGGTAGCGGTAAACGTCTTAGTTGGGGAGAGACAGGTGACCACGAGTATTTAGTGGTAAATATAAACACTACGGGAAGAGGCGTCTACCGAAACAACACGAATAAACTAAAGGGGAAGCGAGTCGTTAGTCAAATTAAACTTACAGGGAGAAACAGCTTCAATAAGGTTTTCTTGGGTTAAATAATTTGGGAAATACCAAGTATAACAAATGGTACGCAATAGATACCTCAAAACTAGGGGGTTTTAAAGAGTTTGGAAACCCTGAATAACGATGCAGGCCGATTGATAACAGGGTCGGGTAGTACTAGAAGCAATAAAGGGTGAGCTTGGGTGGAAGAAGATTAAGGACAAGACAGATTTAATGAAACTCTGCTATCTTAACTATTTGGCAAATCTCCCCGACAAGCGATGGTGTAAATTAATGTTCAGAATATTTGAAATTCAAACATAATGATAGGGTGGATAGACCAGGTGAGGGAGTTAATACCGAACTATTCAATAGAGATCTCAGACTTAGAAGTGGGCACAACCCAGAGAAAGAGTCATGGCGGATTGTAACCTGAATTGGCGAGAGGGGGTCAAACCAAAGAGGTCTTTGGGTGACCTACATGATAAAGAGAAGTCAGGTTTTGAAGAGTACCTTAATGGCAGTTTGGGGGGTGGGGGGCACCTTTGTTCGGGATGAGGTCACGGTCGCTGGAGCTTAGTGGGGAAACTGGGAAAGGCAATGAAAAGGAGTGTCAAATGTGTAATTTAGGCGCAGTGGAGACCCTGGAACACTTTCTATTAGAATGTCCAAAGTGCCAGTCTAACAGAATAAGATTCACCGGGAGTATGATATGGAGGTGGGATGGGAGAATGAAGGACATGTGATTAGTGGGTGACACAAAGGAGAGGGTTAGTATGCTTATTGGAGAGATTGGGGAGAATGGGGTGCGGGATGTCATCAAGTAGTTGTTGTTCGTCCCAGCATGTTGGGAGGAGAGAGGCGTGGGGATAAGAAGGTATTCGAGAGCACAGGGTGAAGCAAGGCCTTCTCACCTGAGAACCGCGACAAACCATCGGTCGGCCAAAGTGTTATTATTATTATTATTATTATTATTATTATTATTATTATTATTATTATTATTATTATTATTATTATTATTGTTGACTTGGCAGAATCGTTAATGACATCACAATACAGTTATGCATGTTTGTAAACTAAATACTTATGAATGAAGACTCACGACTGTTGTTTTATGATTACGCCGCGAAGTTCCACTAATAATGTTTTCAATTTGAATTAAATACTTTTTGGACTGAGGTATCTATAAGCTGAAACACGAAATAATGTCTGTTAATCTTTGTGAGTAAGTCGACAGCACGTTGTCTCAACGTTGCCTGTGCACAACACGAAAAGTGGATAAACAAACAGCCCACAACAATATTAACCCTTTACCCAACGTAACGGTTAGAACCGGCCAGCGCTATTCTCAAAAATCGCCAATTACTTTTCATTATTTTTTTCATTTTTTGTCTTAAAAACATAGGTTATGTACCAACGATAGGTCATAACCTATGTTTTGGGGACAAAAAATGAAAACAATTAGTTATTCAAGAAATTTTTTTTGCAAGTGTCGTCTGCTTTTCATGTTAGGTAAAGGATTAAATTCTGAACAGCATTGGACTTGTGACTTGAGGGCTTGCATAGACGTTTGAATATATTGGTAAAACTGATTTTTACCCTTTGAACGCGAAAGACCGATTTTTCGCTCCAGGATCGTAATATAACCTGACTTCATTAAGTAGACAGCTGGTAGGTGAATTTGTGTGGTAGACCAAGCAAGATTTTTAACGTGCAGCCTCAGGGCTGCATGTTGAAAATATTGATTGGTCTTTCCCCAAGTAAAGAATATAGACTATTCCAACTGACGACAATGAACTGACGGGGATGACACCACCAGGGTTCAAAGGGTTAATTTTACTTGTTATTGTCCCAGTTGAAAGAAGATGCAAAGTTGCAGAACGACAACTATCTATCATCTTTCAACTGCCGATAAAGCCCTCGACAGTTCAGTAGTGGAAAACTAACTCAGAAGGCTTCAGGAAGATCATAAGCTATCGAAATTGAGAGGAGAAAATAATATTATTTTTACGGTTATCTGACACATTACTTTGACTAAGAAAGTTTTGTGTTCTTTTTTTACCAACCAAAAAGAAGTGAAGTTTTCATTTTTTCTGGAGCGGGCGACATATATGTGGCTCTATAGACCCGTCTGATGTAGGAAAGTATATTTTTGCGCACGAATAAGTAACCTCCAAAGTGCTGGTGCTACCCTTTAGATGACCAGACTTGCGTAAATAGAAAAACATAAAAATATGGGCGGACTAGGGAATTAACCCCTCAAATACGAGCATCATCTGCTCTATTTCAGTTCGAGGTACTCATCAGAGGAAGAACAAGGCTGCGAAGTTGTTGCTCAGGTACTCCTCAGAGGAAGAACAAGGCTACGAAGTTGTTGCTCAGAACAACTGTAATTCGTCTCTTGTACCTTCTTGCGACGACTGAGCTAGATAGACCAGGGCTGTCAGAAGAAACATGCTGAGAGGCAATGATCATTTGCAGTAGCGAGTATGCCTAGGTTGTGGCGTAGAGAATTGACACGGTTCCTCTAAAATAACCCGATCAGAGATCCTCTCAATAGGTATCGCGGAACTAAATATTGAAATTAGAGTGAACCGCCTTAAAATGTTGCTCTCGGAAATTGTTCAATCTCTAAAAAAAACAACCTTGGGAAAATCTATTGTTTCAATAAACGTTTGGAACATTCTATTGATATCTTCCATTATTGTTGAATATTCCTGATAAAAAAGAGGGTGATTTGATGACTTTTGGACCTAAAAAATACAATTTACTTTTTGTATGTTTTTGTAGGGAATTCCCTGAAAAATATGTGCACGTGACCAGTACTTCCCTTTGTGTCAGTTTTTCTCTCTTATTTGTTGCATGACCCCCTGTTTTCAGATCAGAAAAAGTTGTCTGAAGGGCTATACTTGACAAAGATATTTGAATGCCAAAACTAAAGTGATGCGATCTTTTTTTTCCGCCTGGTCGCCTATGGGAAAATATTTAGTTCTGTGATACCCATAGGAAATATGTTTTTTGGCTTCCAAACCAGATTCAATTATTATTTTGGGGGATTATTTCACATTTAAATATTTATTTGGGGACCACACACCTTACCAAACCATTTTATTGTTTTGAAAAGTTACATTTTTGTCACAGTCAGCAATAAAAGCTATATATTTCAAAAACTAAGGCTGTTCATGCAAGCAAATTCACATCTTGAGCAAGTGTATTCCCCAGGAGCACACTATAACCCCTGACAGCTGCTAACTAACAGCCTTTCTTACCCTACTAACATATTTATTTAAACCATGGTCCCTCCTCATATTACTAGGGGCAGGGAGGATTCCAAATCTTCCAACCCCCTCCCAAATCACAATTCAAACACAGACAGAAAACCTACACTGCCCTTCTATTCACTAGTATTTAGAAGTTTTTCTCTTCTATATTATGCTCTTCAAATGTTGGAAAACAATTCCTTCATTGAAAGAGTATCCTGGAACACAAATTTGGATGGGGGGGGGGGGAGGGGAGGGGAGGAAATAACATAATAAAATTACAAATGTGAGTGAATGGCATTTGTGCATAGCTACCAATATAGTTGTCTAGTACTAGTGCTGTCATGGTTCCCATGATACAGCATAAATTTACAGTGACAGTTGTGAAATATTGCTCTTTCCCTGAACCAAGTCCTCTCTCCCACACATATTTAACCCTTCTGCTGATGATAAACATTTGGAAAGACTGAACAGCATGTCTTTAGAGACTGAAGTTAGTATCATACACTTTCAGTTTCTTATGATTTACTTTGAGGCTTCAGCACACATGGTCCACTGAGTTATTTTTCAATTTAACAGCCTTGCCCTGGTTCTTCCACTATATTTTCCATTGTATGTCATTCAGTACTTCCATGTAGACCTCCTACATGTGTGACTGCAAGCCTATCTGTCTGTCTGTCTCTTCATCAGACATGGTGTTTCTTTGCTTTTCACTTGCCTGGATCTACATTTTCAATAATTGGCAGCTGACTAACTCACTATATTCTTGAAGTAAATGTCTGATTCATCCTCTTTGGAAACATGCTTTCAACAATTTCAATCTTTTTGCCAGAATGGGTGTCTGTGGGGATTAAAACAAAGGTTATGAAAGTGCACTTATGGGAACTTGCAGCATAAGCATAGCACTATAGAATCAATATTTGATGGTTTTAGGCATCTTACAAGTGTTATGAGATATCACAGTAGCAGGTACCGGCCATTCTTTTGGAAAGAACACTGTTTTATGTTTTGTCAGTGCCATACCAATGACTCTATGTGCCTTTACTGAGAAAACTGAGGCTTTTCCTTTACAAATATTGCAAAATATTCTTCAAACACAATGTGAAATGTCTTCAGAAGCCAGACTGTGAATTTAAAAACTATTACAGATGGGAAAGTTCATATCACAGTAGGTTTGTTTTGGGTCAATATCAATTAAATTATGAATTATATCATAGATTTTGATGAAAAGGGGCATACAGGGGGGGGGGGGGTCCTATTCAGGACAAAATTTTACTACATCAGATGGTAGAATAAAATTTGACATCAGTTGTTAGGATAAACTGGTGGAGTCATTTCATATTGGTGAAATATATAGCTGCATCCCCAATTTTGGAAACAAAATTGACATCCATATTGTTCCATGGGGGTTGGGACACTGTTTTGCTTGCAGTATGGTTAAATGAGACAAATTTTTTCTGAAATTATTTTTTGCTGATGCAGATTTTAGTTTTATTTTGGGATCAGGGTAGTTTTTTTAAAAAAACTGTAAATTCTCATCCTTCTCAGTTAATTTATAAAGTAACAGGATAGAAAAATCTTTTGAAGCCAATACCAGTTTTCAAGCCCACTTGACAAAGTTTGGACACTTTTCCTTAAAAGAGCAAATTTTCCATGTTTTTGACTCAGCCAAAGCCAAAAGTTGGATTCTAATGCAGAAATGACTCTTTTATCTCATGGAAGTGGTAAAATGTCTCTTTGGTGGGGTTGGGGATGATTATAGACATCACAGAACTAAATATTGAAATTAGAGTGAACCGCCTTAAAATGTTGCTCTCGGAAATGATGCAATCTCTAAAAATAAACAGCCTTGGGAAAATCCATTGTTTCAATAAACGTTTGAAACATTCTATTGACATCTTGCATTATTGTTGAATTTTCCTGATAAAAAAGAGGGTGATTTGATGACTTTTGGACCTAAAAAATACAATTTACTTTTTGTTTGTTTTTGTAGGGAATTCCCTGAAAAATATGTGCACGTGACCGCTACTTCCCTTTGTGTCAGTTTTTCTCTCTTATTTGTTGCATGACAAAAAGTTGTCTGAAGGGCTATACTTGACAGAGATATTTGAATGCCAAAATTAAAGTGATGCGATCTTATTTTTTTTCCACCTGAACGTTATAATGGTTGCCTATGGGAAAATATTTAGGTCTGTGATACCAATAGCTCTCTCAAGAACTGTGAAAACTTAATTGGATCTGAATCGGTCGGAGTACAATTGCGTTTTGTTAAACAGTTGAAAGATGTTATTTTGCCATGACAAATGTTTCCTGACAGCAGAATTTTGCACACCACATTAAAAATATTAAATGGTTTTGTACATGCTACAACTATCATATTAAAATTACGGAAACAGCCTTGTATAAGCTACACAGCTTGTTGCTGAATCCGTTTCCACCAGTCAAACTCATCTGTATCTTTTGTATCTTTGTGCTCATTACATGTTTTTGGAAATAAATAATGTTTAAACTAACTATCATATTTTCAAAGTATGTGTGGAACTTGTCAAGACTATTAAACTGCCCCAGTAATACAAGAGAGTACAATATCTATAGTTTATTTATTTATTTATTTATTGATGTTTAAGGTCACCTACTTATGCGCAATGGCTAATCGTGACCGTGGCGGTTTTACGCGCGGAGGAAGCTAGAGTACCCAGAGAGAACCACCGAGCATCGACGAGCAACTGTCAGCTCCTCAACATTCTAACTCTGTTCAAGATCCGCTCAACCATCGACGTGCAGTACGCCTCAGTACACGGCGCCATCGTGCCCCCATGTAGGCAACCGGGATAAAGTACCTTACCTTGCCCAGCGCGGGTGATACCGGGCGGGGATCGAACTCGGGACCTCTAGCACAGAAGTCCAACAGTCTACCACTGAGCCACTGCGCTCCCCTATAGTTCATTGACCGGGATAAAGTACCTTGCCCAAGGACACAGCGCGGGTGATACCGGGTGGGGATCGAACTCGGGACCTGTAACATAGAAGTCCAACAGTCTACCACAGACCCACTGCGCTCCCCTATAGTTCATTGAACGATTGATTGTTTGATAGTTTTTCTATAATTTTTGATAATGTTCTAGTTTGTTTCTCCAATCTATTGTGATCACAAAAAGCGGGCAGAGAATTTTGATCGGATCACGACTATAGGAAGCAATGCGAGCGAAACTGTTTTTGGTTTTTTTTTCGCTTCCTCTCCGCATCACTCGTCGATAAAAATGCGAGAACATTCAATCAGAGATGCTATCTGTCGCATGTCGTTTATTGCGATTTGGTCTTGATTTCGCAATTTTGATCCATGAAATCTCAACCCATTGGAATACACATCGTCGCCTGAGTGCTAGAATGTTCTATATCCCATAGGGGAGATAATACATAGTCCCACAGGGGACAAAGAACATTCTAGCACTCAGGCGACGATATGTGTCCGAAACGGGGGCGCGGTGGCTCAGTAGGTAGAGGTGCAGGCTGCAAGCCGAGAGGTCCTCGGTTCGAATCTCACCTGCGGCAACCGCATTGTGTCCATGGGCAAGACACTTCACCCCCATTGTCCACGTGGGGGCACGGTGACGTTGTGTACTAAGGCGTACTGCACGTCGATGGTGCACCCGTCTTCAACCAGTGAATACCCCGCTTGTGTGGACTTAGTATGTTGGGGAGCTGACAGTTGCTCGCCGTTGCTCGGTGGTTCTCCCCGGGTACTCCGGCTTCCTCCACCCGTAAAACAGTCGAGGTCATGATTAGCCATTGTGCAGAAACATGTGACCTTAAACACCAATAAATAAATATGTGTCCGAAACCGATCGCGATCTGATAAAGAAAAATACCACCCCTGATTACAGAACTCTATGCACTTATTAGATAAATTATTAGACAACTTGGAAAATATAGAGAGGGAGTGCTCCGAGTCCACCATCCCTCGAATCCGCTACTGATGTAAATCATTCTCTGTTAAAATTATACGGAGGACTAGCAAAGTTTAAGTTAACAGATCTTTAGGTTGACTCTACAGGGTAATTGTCTGGATTTTGCCTGTCTATCTTATATGGCTAATCACAGACATAATAAGGATCTATTTTCCTGATGAAACTCCACTCTGTTAGTTTTCTTGTGGTTCCTAGCGCAAAACACCCCAGGACCACTTCCACCAACCCACCCCAATATGGGGTGGGTTATGGAGGGGGTTTTGCGATGTTCTCCAACAAAACAAATGTGAAATTAGGCAATCAGGTGGTGTAGTAAGGTATAGTAGACCGCAAATACCAAGGACAACTCACTTTCCGACAGACGCTATTTAAGCCACCTCGACTCTTTTCTGTCCCATTCTGTCGGTCAGATATAGCGGCAGCTCAATGTAAGTGAGGCTCACAAGTGGTCAGGATACACTAGAACGAACATGGTCTGCTATTGGCCCAGTGAAGAAACCTCGGAAAAAGGATCCACAGCAATGCCATTTCCTGGATTCTCAGGTTTTTACAAGTTTGACAGCAGGAGGTGGCATCTCCATTAAGTATACTATACCCTTGAAGAAGGCAAGAGACGTTTTTCGTGTCAGGTCATGTATAAAAAATGTGCGAATACTAGCAACTCTCCCTCTCTTTGGTGCACATACGTGTACCACGGCCTGGTCAAGATAGTTCGGTCTGTTTCTTCTTCACTGTAAAAGGTTACCGCTAAAATTACTGTAGAAATACTGTCAATCAGTTGCCGTTGCATCTACCGTGCGTCTTACGATAATCACTGATACTCCTCAAAATTTCATCATTTGAAAACTTACAGATGAGTAGTCATGTATGGTGGCACAAAGTTGTTTTTTCAGAACGAACAGGTTCAACTCTTTTAATTCCAGATTTTGTTAAATAACCTTGTCCACCTTTGTTTTAGAAGAGTCATTTTTAAGGTACACTAATTAATATCGTTTACCTGCAGCCATGCGGCTGCAGGTTAATGCTGTTAGTTAGTCTACTTTGAAGACAAATCAACAGTGTAATAAAGAGAAACCAGTGCTTGTTCCTCGGTTTGGCTCCGAGACTGAACAGGGTAAAAGGGTCGTAGTGATATTAGAAGGCCTGGGATGGGGTGGGTATGGCCCTCCGATTGGTGGGGTTCGGGTGGGATCCTCACCAATGGGAGGACCATACCACCCCATCTCAGGCCTACGGTATCCCCCTCCGATTGGTTGGGGTTGAGGGAGCTTCCCCCGAGAAATGTTTGAAAATTCAGTGCCCTTACAGTGAATATGGGACCCTCTGGTGCTTTAATTTTCTCATTTTGAGGGGTCCAGTGTAATTTTTAGGTGCCCCTTAGAACCCCCCCCCCCCCCCCCCCCCCCGTCCCACCCCTTGGCTACGCAACTGCCCTGGATCAAACTGTCACTGGGTCAAGTACTAAATGGAGCCTTCTGGTGTATATTTAGGACTCTCACACGACAGAAATGAAAATATTGCAACACGCATGATATCAAATTTACTGATTTCGATAACAAAAATCAATGTTATTGCTCTGGTATTTTATTATTTCGCGACTTTATTCTGATACTTGATCTGTCCAATACTAAATTGCACGCTCATAATTATAACATTGCTCAGATATTCACGTTTCACCAGCAAGGTCGTCGCTTTTAAGAGAATCTGTTGACCTCCAGTCCCTCATACAACTGGACGGACAGACGTGGTGCGTGGTTCGGGCTGTTGGGCGTCCAACATGATAAACTGAGTGTACAGCTCGTGCTAATTGTACTGGAAGTTGAGTCACGACTACTAAGTGTATATTTTATTTATCCACAAATACATTTTGAATAAGCTCTGAGTTTTTAACCCTTTACCCAACGTAACGGCCAAAACCGGCCAGCGCTATTCTCAACAATCGCCAATTAATTTTCATTATTTTTTTCACTTTTTGTCTCAAAAACATAGGTTATGACCCCTCATTGGAACGAGCTCGCCGAGCTCGTTCCAATGAGGGGTCATAACCTATGTTTTTGAGACAAAAAATGAAAAAAATTAGTTCTTAAAAAAAATTGTTTGCCAGTGTCGTCTGCTTTTCATGTTAGGTAAAGGGTTAAAGTATAATCCCGACTGACTAAACTTCCACAACTACAACTACACGGCATGTCAGATTCAGATTCGTTGTTCACTGTATACATACATTTATACATGATTACCTATTCTACTATATATGAAAAGCCTATGACATAAATTTTAGCTTTATACACCAACCGTGGTGAACACGTCAGCAATGGGATTTCAGTAGTTAAAATTTACACCTACAGCGGAACTGCATCCAAGTTGACCTTTGGTGACGTCGACCTGAATGCGAACTTGTCTAAATTTATCGCACGTCGCCCCGCGAAGAGTGAAATGAAAGTGGCAATTGTTTATTACGTTTTTAAATGAGTTTATCTCATAAAACACCAACAATTAACAAACATGCATTGACTCATGTTAATAAAGCATGCATAACTCGAAATGGTATGTTATTATGTTATTAAAACGAAAAAGGATCCGTTTCTTTTTCCATTTCGTTTCGGCGATAAAATTGACAGCGGAAGTACCGCCAACCGATGCTCATACAAACAAAAAGGATTCGCACGTATGTACGTCTGCTTCTCAGTAAAATCGAGAAAAAATAATAGCAACTCTCAATAATTTGACGATCATGGTATAAATAAAATATATACCCAAAGCAACTTGGTGTACCAAATGTTCATCACTCGTGGTGAAGTGGTGTTAACCGCGCGTCAAAGGCTCGGGGTAAACACCACTTCACCACTCGTGGTTAATTAATATTTGGTACACCAAGCTACTATGGGTATATTCTATATGTAAAGTGGTTACAAATAAACATATTCTACAAATATAATAAAATAGTATACCGTGGGAAGTGGCATAGCCAGATTGGCTGTCTACCTGTCACCCCCTGGAAGATAGGGTAATTGCAAACAGAGTGTGACCAAACGAATGAACTTAGAACCAGGTATGAGACACATGGTGGGGAATGGGGATCAACCCGTTTCGTTTCCTGGGCCAGAGATATGGTCCACCATATACGCCTGCGGAAAGTTGGTGCTTCAAGGTTGGCAAGAAGCAACCTGCTTATTGGACTCCCTCCACTACTCAACGTAACACCTGAGATCGGCGACAAGTCCCATCGTGAAGTTCGTTTCGTTTAGGCTACGACAAAGAGGTGGGTCATTACGTCTGGGCGTGGGGTCTACGTCAGCTGGATCTTCGACGAAGGCATGCCTTGATGGTGTAGTTGGAATATTTTATCAGTCGGGATTTGGGACATTAATGTCGTGACCAATGAAACACCCCCTCCACCCTCGTTCCACTGAGTTGACCTTCTTCGTGACACTCCTAGTGTCTCCAAGTGGCGTGTTCTCAAAACGTCGAAAAACTAAAATTCACAACTCGGTAAGTTTGTTTTGATAGTAATTATAGTTTATATCTAATTAGTGGTCACTCGCGAGATGTTTCTGCATTCAGAGATCAATCAGAGATACAGATGGTGGGTTTTATTTGTTCAATGAACAGAGTTTACTGAGTTGTGTAAGATATATACAGTACATGGAGAGTGGATTGTAACTAAATCACCCGGCGAGTAGAATTATCACCCAAAGTATCACTTTCAAATTCTGTACATGTGGACAAAAAATACAAGCAATGTTTCAGCCAATGGACCTCCGGGTATAACCCGGAGGTCCATTGGCTGAAACTTTGCTTGTGCTTGTTATGCTTTGCAACAAATTTGCAATTATTGCTTGGGTGGAATCCCCAATCTGCAGGAGATTTAGTGACAATACGCTTTCCACGTACTGTTTATACGTACAAGTCATTGGTATCCATATCAATTTTCTGAAGATAATCAGAGGAAAAAATTGCGGAGCAAACAAAAATACGCTTCTCAAGCTTTGCAAATCATTCAAAAGTCAGTGAGAATTACACAACAGACACCCAAGGTTATTCCCCACGGTTATAGACCCTTCCCACAAAATACCCGATCCTTATTAAATATAGACTATAGTCTAAAGCTTGTTGTTCTCTTGTGCAAACACATATACCGGTACAGATTTTCATGTTTTCGACGTTTTGAAATACATCCCTCCAAGTACCAGCTCAAAAAATGAATTATGGCCTTCACGTTCCTGCATGAGCAATAATGATTTAGAAGCCTTCACTCGAAGTAAACTAATACTATACAACTGTGTTTGTGGTTATTTCACTTATTTACATATCGAAAATAATTTATAGCTTGTATCAGAAAGGTTCAAGTATGTTCTTTCTTCCTCGGTTTTAAGTGACGCTCAATATGATTTATTAGAGTCTTTACGGTTGTTGTGTAAATATGGATATAACTTATAACTTACATAAAAGTGTGGAAACAGTACCTTCTTCCCCGGTTTCAAGTTATGTTCAATAACGTTTATGATATAGACTACTAGTGCATCAAGTTCCAACCTGTAATAAAAAATCATAACAAGTTCAGCAACGTCCTTTACTTAAAATAATTTCCGAGCGGAATTGTTGATAAATACATGTTATGGATAATACACGAGAACCAGAGTATTCGGTCAGATAGTGGTCGAGGGCTTGGCCCTCGACCGGTCGAGGGCTTGGCCCTCGACCATTATCTGGACAAATATCCAAGATCGATTATATTATCTGACATAAAACCGACTTTACATTAAATTGTTGTTTTAATGCGAAAAGAATGCTAGAGGTCCCGAATTCGATCCCTGTCTGGGATGACCCGCGTTGTGTCCTTGGGCAAGGTACTTTATCCCGCTTGCCTACATAGGGCACGATAACACCGTGTACTAAGACGTACTGCACGTCGATGGTGCACATGTCTTCAACCGCTGTAACCCTGCTTGAGCGGAGCTTGAACAGAGTTAGAATGTTGAGGAGCTGACAGTTGCTCGTCGATGCTCGGTGGTTCTTTCCGGATACTCCGGCTTCCTCCACCCGTAAAACTTCCACGGTCACGATTAGCAATTGTGCATAAGTATGTGCCCTTAAACACCAATAAATAAATAATGCAAAAAGAAAATAAAAAAATAATTTTATCACATTGGGGAGAATTAAAATTGCAACTGTGAACAGTTTGGGCGATTTATTTATTTATTTATTGGGGTTTAATGACACTTTCGACAGCCAGGGTCACCTCGTGTCGGACAGTTTTACGGGTGGAGGAACCCGGAGTACCCGGAGAGAACCACCAGACAATGGCGAGTAACTGTCAGCCTCACCAACGTACTCCACACAAGCAGGGTTAGCATTGGTTGCACCATAGACGTGCACTACGCCTTAGTTCACAACGCCACCGCGCCACAACGTGGGCAATTGATATTAAGTGTCAAGGACAAAACGCGGTTGCTGCTGGTGGGATTCGAACCGAGGACCTCTCGGCTTGCCGCCCGTATCTCTACCAACTGAGCCACCGCGCTCCCAGTTTGGTCGGTGAGTTATCATTCGGGAGCATCGAAAACCCCGGCAATGATATTCCTGGAGAAACTCGAGGTAAAAACTAGGCCAGGTGTGGTTGAATGGTTGTATTAGGACAATAACTGTTCATATTATTTAAATGAATGCCCGGCCATTCTTCCAAGAATGTCCGGTCATTCTTTAAAAAATAGTGCACACTTATTGTTTATGCTGGCCATTCTTTTGGATCACAGCGAAGGAAACAAGAGAAGCTGTCGGCAGTGGGTTTTACTCCTGAGAAACTAAAGGGAAATTCGCATAACAAAAAATAACCCTGGTACATTTTTTAATGCGGGAATAAATTTTAATCCAGGAGAAAATTGCAAAAGTACTCTGCATTTACATGCGTTTATATAAAAACTATATTTTTCAATTTAATGCCATTTTCACTATCGACATGGAACGGGTAAGACGTGTAGAAGGAGAATGTTGCCTTATGCTTTGCCCTTTGGGGCCATAGTAGGTACCACACAAATTTGTTCGTGCTGGGAGCGTCCAAGAGTGAGGAACTGGTTCGTTCGATGATATCGTCAAAGGCACGTTTGAACAGACAATATGTGGACAACTTTCGCATGATAAAATCTTCTTTTGAGGACCTGTGTAAAGAATTGGAGCCTTTCGTTTGCCCGGTGACAGACTGGATACGACAATCAATTCCGGTCGACAAAAGGCTTGCAATTGCCATATATATATGACATCTTATTCAGAATACAGAACCATTCGAAACCTATTTGGCGTGTCTGTACCAGCCGTTTGCAACATAGTTTACAAAGTTCACAGAGCGATTAGCAAAGAATTTTTGGACCAATAGGTTGTTTTCCCCCCAAATAATGAACTCAACCAGGAAATTAAAAGCTACCAAACAAATGGGGATTTCCGAATTGTGGAGGTGCTACTGATGGTTGTCATGTGAAAAGTACTAAACCAGAGGAAAACCATGGCGATTATGTTAACATGAAAGGCAAGTACACATTGAGTCTCCAAGGAGTGTGTGATGATCAGTGTCGTCGCTTTCGTGAGATAAACGTAGGATGATCAGGAAAGGTGCATGATGCGAGGGTATTTACAAATTCCGATCTGCACCAACGTGCTAAAGACGGGCTGCTCTTTCCACAGGACCGGACAATGACAATACCTACTGGTGAAACTGAAGTGTCAGTTCGCGTAACATTAATTGGTGACCCCGTCTATCTACCCCGTCTTCGCAGCTGGTTGATGAAACCATATGCTGGTCGAGGCACTCTTACAAACGTTGAGGCAATTCTTAATTACAGGCTAAGCAGAGTGAGAATGGCAATCGAAAATGCGTTTGGTCGCCTAAAGGGAAGGTGGAGAGTTCTTTTGTAAAGATTCGACGTGAACGTTCCTTTCGCATGCGATGTGATTACTGCATGGTGTGTGTACGTAGCTCAACATTTGTGAGAGAAACAACGAAGATTTCGATGATAGGATGGCTCCAAATGATGAGGACGGTGTAGGGGACAATGCACCTTCTGAGGTAATCAACACGCATCTCGAAGACTTCCTCAGTAAGACGCTGAGCTAATTCGTGAGAATCTCTCTAAGCTATTTTCTAAAGAAGTTGAACATTGAGCTGCCAGCGATGCACAGGCCCCTATGCTGCAATCCGCTTTTGATTATGACTTATTTTTTCAATATGGTTTTTGTTTTCAATTTTGTGTAACAATACATGAAAAAAAGGTGTAAAATACCACAACGACTGAATGCTTATTTCATCGGCGTAAGAAGGAAACAATATTGGGGATACGATGTCATTGCACAGCGAGGGCTGGTGTAAAATGCGTAGATGAGGGCGGGGACACAAATGTGCAGGGACGTAGGAAAGGGAGGGGTGGTGGTGGGGGGGGGGGGGGGGGCAGGACCTCTCCAATCCAAAGTATGAGTGGTCTATCGTGGAACTTGCCCCCTCCCCCCCCCCCCCCCCCCTATAAGACACACACACGCCAATGTCCACAAAAAGTTCCGAATTTGATCTAGGATTATATTGGGAAAAATTCACATCGTCGCAAAATTCCAATTTAGTCCTGGATTTTTCATTTATACACCACCTCACTAGCTTGAGTATTTCTAAAACTTTTAATCAAAGATTTTGTGTAAAATCCTGGATTAAAATTGTTTACATGGCTGCTAAATTGACCTAGGTTTATTTTTTTTAATCAAGGATGTCGTCCCCTGAGTTCCAATGTGTTCTATGTGCCTACTGGCACATAGAACACATTGAAACTCAGGGGACGATGTGCTAAAATCTTGGATTATATCCCGTCAAGTGAATGGGGTATAAGAAAGCTGGCAATTACAATGAGAGGCTGTGAGCTTCGGCTCGGAAGGATACATGTAACAACGGTAGTTGACTAACGATTTGTTTAGAAGGCACTAGATCTTTTTGAGCGGTTCGTTTCGCAGATTAGTGAGTGGACTGTTCACGATGGATGACCCTGAAACGAAGACAAGTATTGTCGTAGAGTGAGGTGGGGTTGGGTGGAGAATTATGACGTGATAATTGACTCAGACACGAGACTTGCCGAGTGTCTGGATAAAATTTTCCCCTTCCGATGAGATTTGTTTTGACCCTGTCCTATTTAAAAAAAAACTAACACATGGCTGACCCTGGACGTGGTCTTGAAAAACTATTTTAGTCCTCTTTGAAGTGGAATGTGGAGTGGAATATTTGTAATTTTCTACTGACATGGTAATTGGCTTCTCTCATTGCTGCAACAGCTTCACTTTATGCAGCCTGGAGTTAGTCACATGCCATGGACTACATTTGGAATGAAACCAAAGATGTTGGCATTAGACCATAATTAGTTGATGGATTAATTAATTTATATATATTGTCACTTAAAACAGCTACAGTTATTTGTTACAAACCCTCTGCCATTCTCAGGAACTGAGCAGGAACAGTGTGTGACTCCAGAATGACAAAGTAGGTATGCCTACTTTTAGCAATTTGAGCTTTTTCGTGATGCAAGAAAGTCCAACGAATGGAGGCTTACCACCAACTTGAAACTATTGTGACGTTCCCATAGGAACTAGGACGTCTTCTCCTGGTCGCAGTTTAAAGTGAAACCTAGGACCAGTCAGGGAAATAAAGTCAGGCTCAGCAATCATTCGTTGTCTATCCAGATTGCTGACGTCAGTGGCTCCGGGAATCCATTTTTTATCCCAGCGCTCAGCATACAGTTACAAACAAATACCGTTATGCTTCCCGGTAGCCAACACAGATCATGCAATCGATCAGGTTCAGCAATCATTCGTTGTCTGATCCAGATTGCCGACGCCAGCGGCTTCAGATGGCCTATTGTAATGTATTCCAACACAGACTATACAGTTACCAACAAATGCCGTTATGCTTCCCGGTAGCCAACACAGATCATGCAGTCAGTCAGGTTCAGTAACCATTCTTTGTTCTGATCCAGATTACTGACGTCAGCTGCTTCAGATATCCAATTGAAATGTATCCCAAATGAAAGTAAACAGTTACAAACAAATACCGTTATGCTTCCAGGTAGCCAACACAGATCACATAATCAGTGCATCTGCTCATTGGTATGGGATGAAGATGAGAGACCTTCCTTTTCTTCTTTTTACGCCTGCAGTTCTTTTATTCACCGCACCGTAGGTAATCTGTAGGATAAATTATGTTTTTGTATTTCTTTAACCCTTTACCTAACCTGAAAAGCAGACGACACTTGCAAAAATAATTCTTGAATAACTATTTTTTTCATTTTTTGTCTCAAAAACATAGGTTATGACCCCTCGTTGGAACGAGCTCGATGAGCTCATTCCAACGAGGGGTCATAACCTATGTTTTTGAGACAAAAAATGAAAAAATTAATGAAAATTAATTGGCGATTTTTTGAGAATAGCGCTGGCCGGTTTTGGCCGTTACGTTAGGTAAAGGGTTAAATATCAAAACCTCGCAAGTTGGCATGACATGCCATACATTGAGTACTGAATAAAGCCGATGAATGATATACTGATTGTGGTAAGTGCATCACATGGCAAGAGAGGACATTGCATTGTGAAAAATTACCTTTAAAATACTGACAAGTAGCTGTTGGTACTTCCACTGTAAAACTTCACGGTACAGAATCGTACTTTTGCAATGGCTATATTATTGTTCGAGTTACAAGCAGAACCAAGGAACTGATATATGGTTTAGCATCTTTACAGCAGAAGTTTGATCAAAGGTCCCCCTATGTTGACGAATTAATATTTTCAACCCGAAGCCGTGCAAAAGCAGTAACCGAAAAATTAATTAATTAAATGCGTTCATTCTGGAAAAAGCTAGCGTCACTGAACGTAGGGAATCTTCCATTTGTATTTCATTTTATTTTTAGATGCTGTTCTCACTCAAGAAGAAGTAATCAGATGTAATGTTTATTAGGCCGACAATGCAGTGCTCGTAAAAAGACGTCTTTATCTCGATCAGATCGCGATCTGCTGATAGTTTCTTCAAGGCGACGTTCAAGGCGACGTCATGCGCCGAAGGGTGACGTCATTTGGGAAGCTACTGGGGATATTTCTTGATAACCATCGAGTCGACGGACATCGAGAAAGATCTTTTAGATAATTTGCGATAATTCACAGGCCAGTAAAGTACGACATCTAAGACTGGAAAAAAAAGAAAAATTATGATATTATTATTTTGATGATGTGTCATGTAAGATGTAATCTTTCGGATTATTTCTTCAAAAAACCCTTCAAAGGACTTTTTCTGTTTTGTTTTGTTTTTTGTTTTGTTTTGTTTTGTTATTTTTTTTTTTTTTTTTTTTTTTTTGTTGTTGTTGTTGTTTTGAAAGTGGAAACTTCCTTTCTCACCACAACAGTTTTCCGTCATGAAATGGTTTAATTTCCTTCATCAACATTGGAACGACGAGCAACTAAATCTATGGCATTTTCCAACACAATATTACTTACAATAATATGTACGAATCCATTTCGTACGGAAGCCCATTGGGGCCAACATGTGTAGTGGGAGCATTGCGAATATTCGCATTCACATTGCTAATATTCGCATTCACATTGCGAATATTCGCATTCACATTGCTAATATTCGCATTCACATTGCGAATATTCGCATTCACATTGCTAATATTCGCATTCACATTGCGAATATACGCATTCAATATTGCGAATATACGCATTCAAGATTGCGAATATTCGAATTTAGCCCATTGGGGCCAGTATGTGTAGTGGGAGCATTGCGAATGTTCGCATTCAACTTTGCGAATACTCGCAATGCATTGCGAATATTCGCAATTGAATGCGAATATTCGCAATGTTGAATGCGAATATTCGCAATGTTGAATGCGAATATTCGCAAAGTTGAATGCGAATATTCGCAGTGCAGAATGCGAATATTCGCAATGAAGAATACGAATATTCGCAATGTTAAATGCGAATATTCGCAGTGTTGAATGCGAATATTTGCAATGCATTGCGAATATTCGCAATGCTCGAGCCCCCGCTACACGTGTTGGTCCCAATGGGCTTCCGCAATTTCGTCGAAGACATGCCTTTATGATCGGTCATGCTGGACTCCCATTTGGCCGAATCGTGTACCACAACCGTCCATTTGTATGACCGACTGCGTTTGTAGCATACGTTTTAGTATCAAATCACATAACCAAATCCCCCTTCGCTACGCACCTGGGTTCGTGATGGATTCCAAATTGGAGGCTGTCAAGCAAATGCAGCCAATTTCTGCATTTGTAAATGTTTTGGAAAACCTTTCTTTTCCAATTTTTATGTTTTTAATGGAAAAGTCTTGAAACGGTAGAAGATACCAACATGGGAAATGTTAAAATTTACTTTTAGTGTGGGGAATTCTGCCAACGAAGCGAATAATAATTTGTCATTTGAAACACATAGAGATATAACAAAGAGTGACCTAAACCAAATTAAACATGGCGTGTACTGCTTTGCTTGTCAAACGTAGTTGACGATCTTCAAATTCCACCCTGCTCGGCATAAAGTCCCTAGTGTTCCGTGTTGTGAATATCATTCACCCAGTAAAGTTATTAGGGGCGTCGCGTAACATCTAAAGTCAGATAGAGTAAACCAATGTGCTAAAAACTCATTTATAAAGGAAGGTAAATAGGTTTATAAAAGGAGACCCGGTTTTCAGTTTATCGCCTGTTAAAGTTCTATAATATTGAATGGGGAATACGAGGAATTGTCACTCACTTTCTCTCAGAAGAAGATCAGAAGCCGTGCGAGACTTCAATGATTGCAATGGAAATATGTATTCGAATACGATCGGGGGGGGGGGCAGCCTTGATCACAGGGGATCAGGAAGTGCAGTGGTAGTAGCTAACTGCTAAGAACAAGGGATTTATTAATGGTATAGACCAAGTTGTCTAACCGTCACTTAAGCAACGTTTCGGTATATGTATTCATCAAGATTTGTCTGTGTTTATTCTCAGGGCTGTGAAAGAGTGGGGAGTTGAGTTCTACCCTCTAAAATCAGTTGGGTTAAAATTAACCCAAATAGACTGGGTTGAGTGAATATGAACCAATTGGGTTCACATTCACTCAGCCTACTTGATTTCGGTTAATTTTTAACACAACTGTTTTTATTGTGTAACCTCGAGGACCGGGGTATTGTGGGCTTAGCCCAGGACTTGTAACACAAGTTGCCCATTGAACTGGAAGGAAAGAGGCCAGTCATTTACAGAGGAAAATTGGACATTTTCCAGATTTGGTCTGCCAAACTTGCAGATGCCCGTCTTAGACCCTGGCTCTTTTGTCTCTTCGAGGTTAGTAAATGACTTGAAGTATCTGGCAGAACACTGGACCCATTGTTCAAGTGACGTCACTTGAATACATCGCGTCTACTGAGTATACTTAAGTAGGGTTTGCTTTTGTTAATTGAACAAACGACAGAGCATGGTGTTGCCGGGGGAAGCGTACAAGGGGTTCTGTGACCACATCCCCAACGTTTAAGGGGTCTACTCATGGGTGCACATTTGTCCAAACCAGCACCCAAAGGCTGTGATATGATTTAAAATTATATTACAGCGGTAAACATGAGTAGCTGTCCCTTAGCAATATTGTAAACAACCAGCTGGATTTTATTTCAATCAACAAAATTTACTCATTTATATTCCCTAAAAAGAGCATTGGGGCCCCAGATTCACTCTCGTGGGTTTGAAATTGCAAAACAGTTACTCCTGCAGGCTGAAAGTCTGCTTGTATTCATGGATTTGATCAACCTACCATCACCGCATGCTGTCATGTTGTTCAAATCCATGACTATGTCCTTCCAGGGAGACGTGACATCCGTTTCTTATTCCCAGTTGCTTATTCGACATTCGTTATCAATCGACAGAATCAGTTGATAACGAATGCCGAATAAGGAACTGGGAATGATTAACGGTTGTCACATGCGTTCCTGCGGGGCTGGTTCTCTCCCCTTAACTGAGAATTGAACCAATGTGCGACACCGTGACGACAAGAGACTATCGAAAGGGTCACCGTAACAAAATTCATTCCGGAATCCGAAATTCTTTCGCTGGCTCAGATTATTCTGAACATGGTACTTTAAAATTAAAATTTCGGCTTTCTGTATACTTCCACTTTTCGGGTAAATTACGCACTGCTTTCGGGATTTTTAGACGGTGCCTGCTTCTGTCTTTTTTCCTTTTGGTTCATGTCTGGAATTAGTGAAATATATTACCACACTTTTCCTAACAAAAAAAAGGTTTTCCAACAAATCTATTTTATATTGTGCAGTCAGGGCTCAACTCCCAGAACACAAAACTGATGTAAGGGAGTTAACCCGTAAAACAACAACTGAAGCAAAGTAATTTTAGTTACTTCAAATCTGCGTGTTTATAACGCCCAGGCATGTCAACCGGTACCTGTACCGGTACCGATACCGTCGGTTGCCTCATTCTCCAACCGGTACCAGTACTGAAGCTTTTGTCCCGCCGGTACCCTGACAAAATTATTTTATGGGGAAATGCCTAATTGAACGAGGGTAAACGGTCTGATCATTCTGTATGGCACACTTGCACGACATACTTTTAACGTAATTGTGAATGAACATATCAAAACACTCTACAGGTGCATGTTCTATCTGCACCACAATCTCGATAAGGCCGACCATTTTGACTTTTCATACGTCGCATCAAAGACACTGGAAGCGCCGTCATCGGCTACTTCAAAGAAATTATTCTGTGGTGACATCAAAGTAATCATAAAGCACGATCCTCTTGCTTTATGATTACTTTGATGTCACCGCAGAATAATTGGACGATGCCGTGTTTGTCTTGCGGACTTGGCGACTGTTGCGGTTTAAATGCGAATTTCTGCTATCTGATTGCGATAGGGCCTCCATTTGTTGATTTGTCCCGGTACCGGTACCGGTTTCGGTGGGACAGGCTCTGTCCCGTCCCGGTACCGGTTATGTTGGTACCGGCGGTAGTTTGACATGCCTGATAACGACCACACTATTTCAAATTGTTATGCCATATTCTTGAAGCAAGACTTTTGCAGAAAATATTGAACGTGCTGTAAACTGTTAGACGTTTGTCAATTTATCGTTCTTTTGTGTTTTGTGCCCCTTGTAGACAATGTATATTAAACACAAGTCACAGCCGACAAATCCCCGAATTAGCCCCCATGGAGTTCAAGGAAACCCACGAAAATGTGTATGATTAGTTTTTGTGTCCAGAGCATAGCCTATTCGTCAATTTATTGATGCCGATTATTTATGATGTAGATTTGAGCTATACTAATACACACGTAAAACGGCATACGTGGGAAGGGGGCATTGCCATAAAGTTTCTCAATACAACCGTAAAACGTTGTGGAGGGAAAGGGTTCGATGTACCCGAGTCTGCAGGGATGCTACAGCGTTCAATATGTGCTTCGAAGGATGCTTTTGTGCTGGGGTTCGGGGGTGGGGGTAGCTTTTTATCTTCATGGTCACATTTGAACTGCAATGGCCGTCCTTTTGCAGGTCACATTTTAGTGACTGTGGCATCAAATAAGTTAAAATTTTATGCATGCGAAGATCTATCGGACTCTATAATGTGTATTTATTTATTTATTTATTTATTTATTTATTTATTTATTTATTTATTGTGTTTAAGGTCACTTTCGGCATCTATATCTATATCATGACCGCATATGATTAACTCTTTAACCAAAGCACACGGTATCAAAATTTGTTTTGTTTTTTTTTCTCGAATTTTACAAAAAATTCATCAAAAGCATATCACGTGACCCCTCATTGGAACGGGCGCATTCCAATGTAGGGGCACATGATATGGTTTTGGTGATTTTTTTTCCAGCTGCTCAATTTGTAAATAACACGGGTGGATGTGCACGATTCCGATTCATTGGATTAAGGGTGCATTATCAACATTGTTACGTTTCCCACGTAGGTGTGCTATTGTGAGAGAGCCATACACTTTCTTGATGAAGGAAAGAAGGGACATATTTTCAAACAGCTGACAATTTACCCAACTCGAAAAGAAGACTGCACTTGCAAAACACATTTCTTGAATAACTAAATATTTCAAAGCTGATGCCTCAAAAGCATTGGCTGTGATTATGAGCCATAAAGTGAAAAAAAAATCAAGTATGAATGGCACTTTTTGTGAAAAGCGTTATACCAAAGTAACTGTGTTGTTGGCAGTAGTGGGGTTTGTATCATTTGAGTTTTAGTTAATCTCATACTTAAGCAATCTACTCCAGTACAAAAGTAATAGCAGTCCAGTCGTATACAACAATTTTGTAAATTAACCCTAGTCCAGCCCATAGAATCTATAGTCGAGAATTTTATTGCGCTGTTTTGCAAGTTTTGGCATGCGCACATTAACACTATCATCTGATTAATTGTTGAAAAGAGTATATATGTATACACTCTAAAATCAGTTGGGTTAAAAATTAACCCAAATCGACTGGGTTGAGTGAATATGAACCCAATTGGGTTCATATTCACTCAACCCAGTCGATTTGTTTTAATTTTTAACCCAACTGATTTTAGAGTGTATAGATCTTAGCAGCAATTAATCTAAGGGGTTAAAAGTCTGTTGAGCAAGACTTCAGTGCACCCTTTGAAACTCAAGCTTCTTTTATTTGAAAACTCCACCTCAGATACAGTACGTGGAGAGTGTATTATCACTAAATCACCCGCAGAGTGGATAATCCACCCAAGCAATAATTGCAAATTTGTTGCAAGGCATAACCAGCACAAGCAAAGTTTCTGCTAACGGACCTCCGAGTTAAACCCGGAGGTCCATTAGCTGAAACATTGCTTGTGTTTTTTGTCGATATGTACAAACTTTGAAAGTTATAGCATGGGTGATAACTCCACTCCTCGGGTGATTTACTTACAATCCACTCTCCACGTACTGTATACGCCAACGCAGTACAGTCGCTATTGTAGTTTTATATGATATTACACTGTGGTGCCACACATTTGTCATGGGTTGATTTTCTGGCAACCAAAAGTAGCACGGAGTTATAGGAGTGTCTCTTGAGCTACGCAGAGCGTTGGACTAGAATTTGTACTGTTTTTCGATTTTGGGATTTTTTTGTGGAGTAAGGATGCGTAAAGTCCAACTTCACATTATGGAAACTGTCAAGATGATAGCTAAAAGTTGCTATTTCCTTGTTTAAAAGTGTCAATATTTTCGATAATCTTTCTGACTGGGTTAAACATAAAACTTAAAGATAGGTATATGACGGACCACGAAAACCGATTTGTCACTCAAACTCTGGTAACTGAGCATGAAAGTTTAATGTCCATTATGGCGCACTTGTTGAACGCCACATAGGTTAGAGGAGGTGCCGCATCGGTGCGAAAGTATAGGCACGTTGTGACGTAGGGGAGCCACAGAGCTCATATTTAAAATAGGAGCAGTCGCGGGCCAAGTCGGTGGCCATATATGAGAATAGGATCAGATACACGAAGTATATTTAGGCAGAGTATGCTTTGCCTGTATGGACATTATTATTCTGAGACAAACGTAAGGGAGAGTTTAACCCCATTGGTGGTGGCTGCTTGTGTGAAAAGCGTCAAGTAAAGTGACAATAAGCTAGCGGCCGTGCGACGGCAGTAGTAGAGTGACATTCCGTCGCTTGTGAGAGCAAAGACGTCCAGATGAAGTGACAATAAATTAGTGGCCGTGCGACGGCAGTGAGAGAAGTGAAGAGGCGACCAAGGAAGAAATACCAGCGAAAAGGAGGAAGAACCAGCGACAACAGAGAATGCGGGCCCGCAAGTGACTCAGAAACTGTGTGGTGGGTGGGGGGGGGGTGATTGACGTTTTGTGTTTTGTTTTCTTATTATTTTGGATTTTAAGTCCGAAATTATCATATTTATTTGTTGTATATATGTATTAAAATTGTTTTCAGTGAACCCCTGTTGATTTGTGCTTTTCCAGGAAAAGTTATTAACCCCTTCAGGATAAGAACCACCCCGACAAAAGTGAAACGGGTGGATTCGTCACGGTGAGACATACGTTCACGCGCGGATTCAGGCGACACTCCTTGAGTTTGGCTGAATACGCGGCGTGAATCTATTTCTTCCAGCAACGGCAAACCCCGGTTTCCTACAGAAACTCTGAAATCAGTTGGGTTAAAAATCAACCCTAATCATATTCACTCAACCCAGTTGATTTGGGTTAACTTTTAACCCAAATGATTTTACAGTGTAACAAACACAAAGAATTAAAAACCAAGATTAATGTTTTGATATATGTACGAAATGTCAAGTACTAAAGTAAAATGCGATGTTTAATCCCGGAGATTATTTGTGTGGATTCAATCAATATAAAATTGATTTTAGTTGTATGAGAAGTTTACTTTGTAGCCCAAAACAAGGGTTTGTAGTTTCACCTCAGAAGCTTAAGAAAAGTAGTATTTTACTGTATGCTTTGATAAGGCTAACCCCCATTTTCATACCATTTGATACTAATTTCTCATCAAAAGATACGTGAGAAATGAAAAGTGGCATTAATTTAAAATAAGCTGAAGTGTTTGGTGGAGCTCTGTATCTGAAACAATATCATTTCCATATTCAAATGAAACACTATTTGCAATCTTCGGCATATCGCTTTGATCAGTTCGTGCCTCTCTCTACTATATATTTATTTATTTATTGGTGTTTAAGATCGCATACTTATGTACAAAGGGTAATCGTAACCGTGACAGTTTTATGGGTGGAGGAAGCCGGAGTACCCGCAGAGAACCACTGAGCATCGAAGAACAACTGTCAGCTTCTGAACATTCTTACTCTGTTCAAGCTCCGCTCAAGCAGGGTTACAGCGGTTGAAGACGTACACCATCGACGTGCAGTACACCTTAGTACACGGCGTCATCGTGACCCCATGTAGACAACCGGGATAAAGTGCCTTGTCCAAGGACACAATGTGGGTCGTCGCGGACGGGAACCGAACTTCGGACCTCCCACGCAAATAGTTCTTGATACAGGAAGTAGTTGTTCCAGTATTATACTCCGAGCAGGCATTTCCAGACATGAGTACACTTCCAAACTCGAGTTCAGTCTCATGGTTTAATGGGTCTTGTTTATCCTATTTTCTAGTGACGAATTCAGAACAAGAATAGGCACATTATGAACAGACGGGCATCCGGGCATCCGGGCATCCAAGAATCGGAGAGGTGTACTCTGCAAAAAATATAGGTTCTCTTTAGAACCAAAACTGGTTCTAATCTTGTCCCTCAGATGGAACCAGTTCTGTTTAAACAGTATTTATTTCAAATCAAATAAATTTACCAAGATTAGCATTCAATTTTAACAGAATATTACATGAACTGAAGTCGATTCAGCAGTAAACTTGGAGCTTTTTCAACGCAGTCGCCAAACATTTTGAAACAAAGGAGATATGAACAGTTGGCATATGCAGTTTTGGTTCTGTACAGAACCAAAACTGGTTCGATATGCCAACTGTTCATATCTCCTTTGCTTAATAATGATTTGAGACAACCTCGTATAAGCTCTAAACTTACGGCTGAAACCCCCCCCCCCCCCCCAATTTATGTTTAATTCTCTTAATATTTAATGTTAATCTTTATAAATTTATTTGATTTGAAATAAATACTGTTTAAACAGAACTGGTTCCATCTCAGAGACAAGATTGAAACCAGTTTTGGTTCTAAAGAGAACCTATATTTTTTGCAGTGTACTGTGAAGCTTCAAAGATTTGAATCGATGTCAACATCGGTGGCCTGTTTCGGGATCGGCTTCACGATCGAATCGGGCAACTATTGTTTTTTCAAGAAGAATCGATGGCAAATAAATGTCTTCTACTGGCCGAATCATGCCGCATAAATGAAAGAATAGTAGCATGTTGCGTCTTGGTTTCAATGAGCTTATCTGGTTTATAAGTTACATTGTTAAAGCAGTAATTATGAAGTTGAGCGCTGGATTTTCAATATAGAATCGGCTTCCTGGTTCTTATATCTTCGAATCGGGTAACTCACATTTTTCACGAAGAGTCGAAGGCAAATACATGTCCGCTGTTAGCGTATGCGTGTCACGGACATGAAAGAATAGTTAGTTAACCCTTTACCCAACGAATCGCCCGCTTCCGCCCGCGTAATATGCAAATTCAGCAGTTGAAAAAATATTATTTTTCAAAATATTTCAACAAAACCATATCATGCGACCCCTCGTTGGAACGAGCTCGTTCCAACGAGGGGTCACATGATATGGCTTTGTTGAATTTTTTTTGAAACATTTAAAAAAAAAGGATAATTAAAATAATAAATTTTGATATCGTCTGCGTTGGGTAAAGGGTTAACCGCCTGTTGCGTTTTCGGTCTAATCTGCTTATCGACATGCTTGTCTCCCTTGTAAGTTACATTGTTACAACAGTACTTATAAAGTTACAACAGTACTTATAAAGTGGAGCGCGGGAAATCCGCACCCCGCATTATAAGTATATATACTGTTGTATATTGAAGAACACAACCATGTTTTCGAAGAATTTGGAATATTGAGTTCTGATCCCCGGCCGGAAATCGAACCGTCGGCAATACCGCTTGGCATTCAGGAGTCCAGCACCCAAACCGCTGGACCACAGAGCTTATTAGATGATGTTCTCATGAATACTTGGTTCACTTTCCTCACGGCAGCTACATGAATATGTGAAACGCGCTGGCTACAGTACGACGAAAGTACTGTGGTTGTGCTCAGACGAAGACTGGCAATGGCCTGTTTGTGTATATTGGAGGACAAAATCATGTAGCAATGTAACTTGTGACCTCTGCACTCGGGTACTCATATATTTATTTATTTATTGGTGTTTAAGGTCACATATTTATGCACAATGGCTAATCATGACCATGACAGTTTTACGGGTGGAGGAAGCCGGAGTACCCGGAGAGAACCACCGAGCAACGGCGAGCAACTATCAGCTCCCCAACATACACACTCTACATAAGCAGGGTTAGCATTGGTTGAAGACAAGTGCACCATCGACGTGCAGTACGCCTTAGTACACAACGCCACCGTGCCCCCACGCGGGCAATGGAGATGAAGTGTCTTGCCCAAGGACACAACGCGGTTGCCGCAGGTGGGATTCGAACCGAGGACCTCTCGGCTTGCAGCCTGCACCTCTACCTATTGAGCTACCGTGCTCCCACTCGGGTACTCATGCTACTTCCGACAAGCATAAGGCGCAAGAATGTGCATGATAATTGAGTAATTTTGTAAATTACAAGTGATTTCACGAAAATTGTTTCGCGTCATTTCGATTCGATTCGGCTTCAATGTTGATGTCAGTGTCATTAGTCGTCCGATTCGAGTCGATAGAAGAATACAAATCCCGATTCGCAGGGCTCTGGACTTAGATGTGTACCGTGGATTGGGAGAATATCGGAACGGGTTTTATTCTTTCTCAAAAGACGAGGGCTGCACGATATTCAAAACAGAATACCGGTATCGGTATTCAAAAAAATACCGCGGTATACCGGTATATCGAAAACTTTTCAGATATCTGAACATAAGTAACACAATCTAGACTTGGGGCATCACAGTCGGAACGAATCAGCATGCCTTGATGATGGGGTTCGAAAAAACTCTTTACACAACGCAGACGATATCAAAATTTATTATTTTACATATTAGTTTAACAAATTTTTCAAAAAAATTCTACAAAACAATATCATGTGACCCCTCATTGGAACGAGCTCCTTGAGCTCGTTCCAATGAGGGGTCACATGATATAGTTTTGTCGAAATGTTTGAAAATTATTTTTTCAACTGCTGAATTTGTACATTACGTGAGCACATGCGGACGATTCCTTGGGTAAAGCGATAATATTATTCATTCTGAGCTACAGTTTAAAAACTCAAGACATCTTAAAAATTAAATTGTGGGTAAAAATATAATGACGATAAACCGATATTTTTGTAATTACACCGGTATTCAATCGATATTGGTTTGAATACCGGTATATATCGGTTTATTGATATACCGTGCAGCCCTACAAAAGACTATGACTTTTGATACACTTCTTAAACTTTAATTGTTCTGAAACATTGGTGTGCTCTTCATCCTGTCGTTCCACTGTGTGTGAAACCTTTTGAAGTGGAAAGTTGGCTCAAAGAGCGTATCACTGACTATCCACTTCACGTTCTGACGGTATGTGCAGGTAGTCAATGGCAAGGACCAACAGCAAAGACAATGTCCATTTCATGTTGTTGTATTCCTTTGGGTATTTTGACATGTTGGTAAAAGCACAAAAATGTAGTAGCTGAGGATGAGGTGCGAGAGTTCCAGACAAACATATTAGCATTCAGCAGTTCCGAGTTATCTGCTAGACACAGTAGACGCGTGTCTAGCTTCTCTCCACAGGACCCTCTCCTTCCCAGAGGTAACATATAGTATATTACGATTCCAACAGTATAGTATTGCCGACAGAAAAAAGGAGAAAGTGCAACAAGCTATAGAAAGAAGCCAAAACAGTTTGTTATGTTTCAGAAGGGGGGAGCAAGGATGGGGAGCATGCCAGAGGCCCCTTCCAAGATAGTGACACTTCGATGTCGTGGATTAATCGTTTGCAGACACACCTGATAAGTTGTAGAACATTTTTGGCCCGAATAACTAAAAACGCTCATTTCTTATTCCGAACCTTTGCTTACAGTCCAAAGTTGAACGATTTCATTACCTCGAGCCAGCGCGGGGCGAGGATCTCTAGTTTGGAAGGTGACAATTACAAAAATATGATATATTTTGGTGTGCAATACTGTGGGTTAATTTCTCATTCAAATCGTGATCGGGACGCGACACACTTAACATCCAGTCAGTTTTCACAAATAAAATACTATGAAATTAATATCAAATCACGAAAACAACAAACCAAAATAGAATCTCAGATTAGATTCAGTGTTTTCGCATTTCACTTCAGCGGCGTGAGATTCTACAGTACTGTGGGGAGGGGGGGGGGGGGGGGAGTGGGGGGGGGGGGGGGGCAAAAGCGGAAAGAAAATTTTGATCGAAATTCTCGGCTCGCTTTTGTGATTATAGTACTGTATTAGGTTACGCGGATTTGCGTGATAGTGATTCTTTAGGTGGGTGCTAATGTAAAAGGCACCCAACGTGCTAATGTGTAGAAGCACGGAATGGTATTAATTCGGCTCCGACCATTTGTGTTTGGTTTTCAAAAAGCTCGGTGAATGAGGTCAATGGCATGTATAAAGATTTCGCAGTGAAAAACTGATAAATTCGTATTTGAAAAATATATGGACAAATAATATGGACAGTCAGGATGAACAATGTCGATAAAATAATGGACACTTTTCCGTAAATTGCAGTTAAATGTTGTTCCATCATGCAAAACAGGTCTGTACTTTTGAGGTGGCCCGCTTCATTTAGAAATATGAGAGCGCCAACCTGACAATTCTTCTAAAGTTCGCCTTCGTACAAAAATCTAATGGAAATGCTCTCCTATACGATTCTTGTTTGTATTAAACTTTATCGAACGAAATGGTTTCGGTTTTAAACTTTATCAAATACAATACAGCTATTGAGAAATGTGCGTAATAATTCACGCGTGGAATCCGTGTATGTGTTAGAACCCAAAGAATGATACGTAAGAACGCATCTGATTGGTCGTTACCTATCTGATTGACGTTATGACGTGAATGAAATACTCTGACACAAACAGAGCCATGCAGAAAGTAAACAGACCCCCGAGAGTGATATTTTTCTTGAAAAATGTAAGCATCATTCACTTAACTCAAGATTAATCGCGGTATAAATACAGAACACAAATCAGGTAAAGTACGGAGGATAAGAATAAACTATCCTTATTAGAGTGTTACTTGTATTTCACGCGAGTCTTCAGCGCGCTTGAAATACAAGAAACACTCAACTCGGGTCGTTGATTCCAGTACCCCCTACCTGTATTGCACCGCGTTGTGTTCTGTCATAATAACCCTCAGCCGGCTGGCCATTATTTCAGATTTGCACAGTCTGTGAGACTAACGGCCGGCAAGTGCTTTCTATCCAGGTGGATAGAGGCAACCAGCTATGGACTAAGATAATTATTTAACTGATGTCAGCAGCACTTCTTGGTTGTACTGTATGTTACAGTACTAGTTTTGAAACTATAATATTTGCGAAAGTTGGGTGTAGATAGCCCTTAACCGTTTACCCAACGAATCGCCCGCACCCGCCCGCGTAATATGCAAATTCAGCAGTTGAAAAAATATTATTTTTAAAAAGATTTCAACAAAACCATATCATGTGACCACTCGTTGGAACGAGCTCGTCGAGCTCGTTCCAACGAAGGATCACATGATATGGTTTTGTTGAAATTTTATGAAAAATTATAAAAAATGATATTTAAAATAATAAAATTTGATATCGTCTGCGATGGGTAAAGGGTTAAGAGATTGACAACAACTTTCAGTAGATTGTATTTGTTTGTTTGTTTTGTTGTGTTTTGTTTGGTTGTTTGTTTGTGGTTTAACTTCTCCTTACATGCCGCTGGCGGATATTCCAGCCCAGGACAGGTGTTCTATTTCCACTGAAATAAGTTTATTTTTGGCACATTTAATCAAATTTTCTCCCAGTAAATGGCATGGATTTTCCGCAATGATTTCTTGAGTTAAATTTAGTTAAATTTTTCATCAAATCTAGTCATGGCTGCTGTGAATATTTTGAATATACACAGTGGGTTAAGAGTTAACGACACATTCAACGGCCACGGTGGTATATTTTCGGAACGTTTAAGAGAGAAAAAAGCCGGGGTACCCTGAGACAACTACCGAGCAACGGCGAGCAGCTGTTGGTCTCTCCAACTTGCTGTCCTGGAACAATCAGGGTCGGCATTGATTGAAGGCAAGTATTTCTTGTACGCCTTAGTACGGAGCATATTCGTGCTCCCCAATTGAGAAGTCGAGAATAAGCGTCTTTCTCGAGGACGCAACGCTGATAGCTAGGACCAGCATCGAACCGTCGACCTTTCAGTATGAAATGCAATGCGCTATCCAATGCACCATCACCCTCCCGAGCAAGGAGAGTAGTGGCGGTGTAGAATAGTGTGCTGCTCTCTCATGCCAACGACCGCGGGATCCACTCCCGATCGGAAAAGTTTTAGAGCTGTCCGGAAACTCTCTGACAGCATCAATTCTAGGGTTGATGTTATCACAGCGTACCGTTCTATATGGTGGGGACATGCACAGGCTATCCCTTATTCTGAGACATACACACACTCCGTGCAGGCTAAAGATCATTTCGTAGTCTTCGAGAAGAGTGAAGCCACTGCGGCGGTCATCTCATTATACCCGCTCCATTGGGCCAAGGAGAGGCGTGATATAAACTGTAGACCTTGGTCCCCCCATCCTTGTGACATAGAGGGGTTTAAACTATTCTTTAAAAGGCCTTTGGTAAGCGTTCTCTGCTTTTGTGAGATGACTGCAGAACTATAGGGACAAATCGCCACAGTCGTGACACCATGGGTTGGTCGTGCGGGAGACTACAGCCTCCTGTCCTTGAGGTCTCGCCACCCCGTTGGGAAAACCGCCTCGTTTATTGTGAACTTGTCGGTGAATAGCCCTACCCTCCTGTTGGGGAGCACAAACCTCGGCCGTAGAAACCTGGCGCCACCACTGAATCGCACTCCTGAACCTTTTTTTTCAGGCTGGCGTTAGTCGCCCTCTTGTGATTTTCAAAATACATGCCTGGCGATACTTACACGATTTTCATTTTTTAATTTAAGATAGATTGTCCATAAGGCCCTGCAACGATTCGAAATTCGATCCAGTTTGATTCAAAATCGTATGGATGGTTCGATTCGATTCGAATAGCGCCGATTCGAAGATTTTCGAATTGTCGAGATGTTCTCAAGTCCTACCAGGGGAGCACAAACCTCGGCCTTAGAAACCTGGCGCCACCACTGAATCGCACTCCCGAACCTTTTTTTCGGGCTTGCGTTAGTCGCCCTATTGTGATTTTCAAAATTATTTATTTATTGGTGTTTAAGGTCAAATATTTTTGCTAATAAAAAGCGTTAATAAGCCATGTTGCCCATTTTAGAGAGGGTTCGCACCCCCCAAGCATTGGTGACTGGGTCCTATTTTACCAGTAAAACAGAGCCTGTTTACCGCAGTGAACAGGCACTGCTTCACTTCCCGGGGTTCCTGCGGGGAGGATTTTCAAAATACATGCCTGGCTATACTTAGACGATTTTCTTTTTTTAATTTAGTCCATAAGGTCCTGCAACGATTCGAAATTCGATTCAGTTTGATTCACAATCGTCTGGATGGTTCGATTCGAATCGAATTGTGCCGATTCGAAAATTTTCGAATTGTCAAAATGTTCTCAAGTCCTACCAAGTATTTCCTCTTGAACTCTTCTGCTGTCATCAGGTCTCCTGCATAGGAGACCTGATGATAGAAGAAGGGTGAAAGAAGGTTCCGCTTCCGAAACTACTTTGATTCCGTTCTGGAATATTCCGTTTTTTAATTAACCTGCCCAAACAGACGAGTCGCCATTGAATACAATACGTGAGTGGAGGATGGCAATATTCACGGTGTATACGGTGGACTGCAGAAAGTAAGAGTGTTTGTCTTGAACCTGTATCCGACTTTAGAGTCAAGCGTCCAACGAGTTTAATCCGGAAACGACAAACGCTGA
This sequence comes from Pictodentalium vernedei, assembly GCA_031216915.1. NCBI lineage: Eukaryota > Metazoa > Mollusca > Scaphopoda > Dentaliida > Dentaliidae > Pictodentalium > Pictodentalium vernedei. Next base: position 218,058,987 of record CM062293.1, read on the forward strand.
ATAAAACTTTAGCCAAGACCAAATGACGTTGAGAATATCGTGATGTGAAAGCAGAAAGGTATCAACTACAATGTTTGGCGCTATTATAACCCACGGCGCAGGTACTTGTATTAACAGAATTCAATGTATTCGGTAAAATATATATCATACTATACCAATAGTACAAAAAAACACTTTTTTATTATTGATATTATAATAAACATTTTACTGAATATATTACATTCTGTTTATACGATGAGTGTCTGTGCTCCGAGAGGGCGATACATAGGACTGTAAGTTTTTCTCCCTTTTTCAGAATTTATATTCAGACAGGACCCGTTGGTGAATTTTCTAACCCAGTACTGTTCTAAGCTTTTTATCACATTCCACATCTGCTGTCAAAGAGGACAACCATGCTGAGGAAGAATGGAATCTAATGTTTCTTATGTAAATAGATTTCTCATAAGACTCTGTGAATCTTAACCTATGTTTTTGAGACAAAAAGAGAAAAAATAATGAAAATTAATTGGAGATTTTTTAAAATAGCGCTGGCCGGTTTTTGCCGTTACGTTGAGTAAAGGGTTAAAGTTCCGATGGAATCAAATCCCGAGTCGAATCAGACAGATGATTTGGAATTGCATCTTATCGAATCTTAACTGGTAGAGTGCTAGAAGCCACTATCAGGGCTTTAATATGAAGAGAGGTACCCCAGCCTAAAGGTGTCATATCCTGTGGATGTGCTTCACATTATCTTAGAAGTGAAATTACTTAGTCTATATGGGTTTGCCTTGTTACAATTTATGGGAGAGTGCCTCTTGGCACTCTCCCATAAATTGTAACAAGGCAAAGACGCAGGAACAAATTTTTATGACCAAAAATAACTTAGCACTCTACCAGTTAACGCTCATCAGGTTGTAGAAATTGCATCTTCTTACAGCGGTAATAACAGAGACCCTTTGCACAATGAACGGCGACCGATTAGAAATACGAATGAGGTACTACGTCAAAGGAATTTGTGTTCTTCCTATCAGTTGTCGTTTTCCCTTATCCGTAGTTTCGACTACGATTTCTCATTAAAACACGCAGGTATATGATATTGCAAATAGGTTTGAGAGCGTTTCTCCGCCACTTAATGTGGGGGTTCACTCTAAGATTATGTCCTTAAACTGTAATCGCCTTGTTGCCTAAAAGTCTATCTCTTACTAGCAATCAAAACATTCGTCGCCGCGCAACGAGAGAAAATTTCGAAACACAAACGGACCCGTAGTCGTCAATTCTGCGAAAACGTTTTTTGACCGCCCAACGAATTTATGACTACTATTAACCATTCGTAATTTGTATCAGTCGTCGTTCATTATGCGAAATGTGTCTACTCTCCCCACAAGTAGTGTATGCGGAATATTCCAGAACTGGATCAAAGGAATTTCGGATGCAAAACCTCCTTAAACGTTTCTTCTACCATTACTTCCCAGGAGTGAAACAAGGCGCTAAAGCATTGAAGATGGCATCTTGGTACACGCAAGTGACGAATAGGTCTCCAATACAGGAGATCTGATGATAAACAAAGAACGCATGAGGAGACACTTGGTATGATTTTGAGAACATCTCGAAGATACGAAAATTTCCGAATCGGCGCGACTCGAATCGAACCGATTCACTGGCCCGATTTCGAATCAAATGGAATGAAATGTCGAAACTTCGCTGGACTCGAATTACTCCATCTAAATGTTTTATGTCTGTGCGAGTTCCCTGCACGTGCGTGTAAGAATCTGTAGCCTGTAGTCGAGTTTTTGCGTCCGCGGTGGTTTGCAGCAGGTGTACTGACACTAACGGTCTGGAAAATTGTGAGCAGGGGGAGTCGTAAAATCTGGGCATTTGTTTCTAGGCAAGTGTCGCCTGCCTGAAAAGGCAGACGACACATAACAAGAAACACTTGCTAAGCCATGATCCCCAAGCCTTATTTGATGTTCAATAATAAATTCACTCTTCTTTCCCCGATCTGTACGTACTTAAACTATAATAACAGATGACGTCAATATAGAATTCCAATGAGGATACCATTCGTTATTTGTTCACAAATTGTCAAATACGTCTCGAAATAACTACTCACAGTTTGATTTCTACATATCTAACATGTCAAGTGATCCGTTCGATAATACTTCTCCAGACAGCGGAGTCTATGAGAGCAAACTACAAATGTAACTTTTTTGTCTCATTATCCCCTTGCTACGTCATAGCGTTATAAGAATTTATCTTCACGGTCGCACTAAGCCTTTTCAACAATGTGTGCTCAAGTGGCACCAATCCATGCTGTAATTGAGGGGAGTGGAAAAGTATTACTCAATTTTAAAGTTATAGGAATGATTCCTTTTATTTTAATTCTACAGCCGTTTAGAGATATAGGTTTAACTCCTTGCGCTGCCGGCGATAAGTACAACACAGGACGAGATTTCTCTTCCTATTGAAATAATTTTAATTTGGGCACATTTAATCAAATTTTCCCACCGAATCTGCGTGGCGTGTCATTATTAGTTAAGAATGAAATGTAATCCCCAAGGAGGAGAATAGCACTTGTAGATCAATAGCATAAACAAGTAAATCTCACGATAAAATACATGCTACTTGTATACAGTTACAAATCAACACTTAAAACAATTTCAAACATTCGGTAATTGTCAATTCTCGAATATTGATCTCGAGGCGGGTTGTAAATGTGAACTAACCTTCTTTTGGGCAGGTGTCTTTAGCTCAGTTGGTATGGTGGCAGAACATTTATGGCTAGGCGATTGGTTGCCTTAGACGAGGAATCGACACCCGTTAGGGCCACTTTCAGAAAAACCTAACATTTTTCAGTCCAGTGGCTCGGTCCCAGGACTTTGCCTGATGGAATTCCTGCTTGACATAGGTGATAGCTCAGTTGATATGGTGGCATAGCATTTATGGCTAGGCGACTGGGTGTCTTAGACCAGGAATCGACAGTGACATATCTGACGCTGACCTAGATTTGTGAAGCAATGTCATTTTAAACGAGTATCTTCTTGACTCTGACACGCCGATGATCCAGATACCAAAACGTTGTACCAAGGATATGGGTAGCCCTAATAATTACGGGCGGAGATTAATTGACTTGTGTCGTAATACTAATATGTATATTATAAACGGTCGTGTTGGGCGGGATAAGGATCTGGGAAAGTTAACTTGCCGCGAAAGTAGCGTTGTAGATTACTGCATTGTTAACAAATGTTTGTTCCCGTTTATAAACGATTTTGAAATTTTAGATTTTTCGTGTCTATATTCTGATGTTCATAGTGGATTAGGCATAGATATAGCATTTGGTGGCGATCTTAAACATAAAAAAGCAGAGGTAAGTCCAGGTGTTGAGTCTATAGGTCATATTAAAATTCGTAAATGGGACACAGGCAAACAGAGTGATTTTTTGGCTCAGGTTGACAAACAGGCACTAGATAGTACCCTTGAAAAGTTGTGTGGTCTCAATGTTCCCCGGGAGACATAGATTCTGTCGCCAGAGACGTATCAGGGATGCTGTGCTCAGCGGCAAAACGTACGTTTGGTGTGTATCGCGCTAAAAAGGGCGCCACGGGTAGGCAACTGAACAGGCCATGGTTTGATAAGGACTGCAAATTATACAGAAATAACTTTCGTAAAAAGGAGGCGCTTATATAAGACACGTTAAAGTTTTGCAAATAAATTAGCCTTAAAACGTTCCAGTAAAAATTATAGAAAAGTCATGGATAGAAAGCGTGCCCAAATGAATGACAACAATTGTTGCCGAACTTTGCGTTCGCTTTCTATGCATGACTCCCAGGCATTCTGGCGTACTTTGAAGCAACATATTGCTAGTTCCCAGACCCAAGAATCGGCATCGAAAACTCCCATACATTTAGATAAGTTATACTCTCATTTTAAGGACTTAAATAGTATCACCGACGAACAGCCAGACCTAAATGAATTAACGGAAACCAGACTCTATAGAATATATTAATAACCCAATTACGGAAGACGAAATTATGCAAGTTACAAATAAATTGAAGAACAATAGATCTCCCGGTACTGATAGTGTTTGTAATGAATATATAAAATCAAGTATGACTCTCATCATGCCCATCTATTTAAAATTGTTTAATCTAATATTGGACGCGGGTTATTATCTGGTTGAGTGGTCGACCAGCCTTATAATGCCGTTATACAAAGACAAGGGTGAATACTCAGACCCTGACTCCTACAGAGGCATTACTTTATTGAGTAATATTGGCAAAGTTTTCATAGGTATTCTAAACAGGAGACTAACTCAGTTTACTGGTGAATTTGATATATTGAAAGATAATCAAATGGGATTTAGAGCAGGTCACCCTACTATAGATAATATATATATATATTGTTCACCATAGTTGATATTTACTTACAAAGTGGTAGGAAATTATTCTGCACTTTTGTAGATTTTCGAAAAGCCTTTGATACGGTTTGGCGGCATGGTCTTTGGGTTAAGCTTCTGCGGAACAATATTAATGGTAAGGTATTTACCGTCATAAAAAATATGTACGAAGCTACAACATCTTGTGTGGCAAAAGACGGGCAAAAATCTCCACTTTTCCATGCTCGATAGGGGTCAGACAGGGTGAAAACTTGTCCCCCTTCTTATTTTCTATTTATTTGAACGATCTTGAGGATTTTTTAAGTGGTTGCGCAGTAGAAGGTCTTAACTATTTAAGTGAGAAATTTTATACGGAACTGGAGGTTTATCTCAAAATCCTATGTATTTTATATGCCGATGATACGGTTATCTTTGCAGACTCGGAAGTGAGTATGCAAAGATCTGTGGACGCTTTTAGCGACTATTCTGATGCCTGGTATTTGAGAGTGAACACCGAGAAAACAAAAGTGATGATATTTAGTAAACGAAAAACAAAAAATCCTCCAAAATTTGTTTTAGCCGGCGACAATCTCGAGGTCGTGGATAAATTTACATATTTAGGTGTAGATTTCTTCTGTAACGGCCGTTTCTGTCGCTCGTTAGAGAGACGAAAGGCCATTGCCACAAAAGCCATGTTCGGATTATTGAATCAAGTACGAAAAATTAACTTGTCCGCAGATTTAGCACTCAAGTTATTTGACTACCCCATACAGCCTATTTTACTTTACGGTTGCGAAGTGTGGGGCTTTGAAAGTCTGTCAATAATTGAAAGCGTAAATCTGCGGTTTTGTAAAATACTTATGTCCATGAAATCTAGTACACCTAATTATATGGTTTGTGGGGAACTGGGAAGATACCCAATCAGTATTTGTGTCACGAAGAGAATGATGACTTACTGGTCTAGACTGTTGAATGAGAATACCGGGTCTATGCTCTCGAAGAAAATTTATAAACTATCACATATTCTTAGTATAAACGGAAAAAGTACTCATCTGATATCTTATTATAAGAAAACGTTGGAATCTACTGGGTATATTGTGATATGGTTAAACCAATTTCCTTTGGCAAAACATTTATTATCCCAGATAAATCAAATTTTAGTTGACCAATTTTTCCAAAAATGACATGCAGATATAGCGGGTTCGTCTGGAGGTCAACTCTATAAACATATCAAAAACTTCCCAAATCTTGGTCAATATTACATATCGTTGCCACGATGGGTAATACTGACCAAGATTTGGGAAGTTTTTGATATGTTACCTTTTAAAAGTACGGACTGCCAATCATAAACTTGAAATAGAAACTGGAAGGTGGGGGGAAATTAATAGGGAAGAAAGGAAATGTAAACTATGTCAAAATGGTATAGGAGACGAATATCACTTTGTACTGATATGCAGCAAGCTCCAAGACTTGTGATCCAAATACATCCCTGGTTATTACTGGCACAACCCTTGCAGGGAAAAGTTTTATGGACTTATTTCCATCAACAATGTACAAATCCTGAAGAGGCTCTGCATATATCTAAAACTCGGGTTTAATCGAATTAGTCTCTGATAGTAGTAGTAGTAGTAGTAGTAGTAGTAGTAGTTGTTGTTGTTAGTAGTAGTAGTAGTAGTAGTAGTAGTAGTGGAAGTAGTATTAGTAGTAATAGTAGTAAATAAGTAATGAAGTAACAGTAGTAGTATTAGTAACAGTAGTGATAGCGGCGGCAGTGTCAGCGTCAATAGCATATATTTATATATATCAGCATCTTGTAATTTTATGTATTTTTCTTTTTTCTTTTTTTTTGAGTTCTCTCTCTTGTACCATATTTTTTGTGGCTGAGTATAAACAAATTAAATTAATTAAAATTAAAACACCCGTCAGGGCCATCTTCTGAAAAACTTAACAGTTTTCAGTCCAGGACTTCGCCTGGTGGAATTCCTGGTTGACATAGGTGATATAAAATTAAAATTAATCAGTCGGATCTTCACAGATCTTCCATTAATTGAGATTTCTATGTTTAAAAGCTGGGACCATAGACCTGTATAACAGTATTCTGTCACAGTTGCATCGAAAGCTTAGACAAACGATCCACGGGTAAATCTCACAATAAAATATAGGCTACTTGTATACAATTATGTATCAACACTTAAAAAAAGTCCAATCATTCAGAAATTGTCATTTCTCGAATATCGGTCTCGGGGCGGGTTGTAAATGTGAAGTAACACACTGGCTGGGAGCGCGGTGGCTCAGAAGGTAGAGGTGCAGGCTGCAAGCCGAGAGGTCCTCGGTTCGAATCCCACCTGCGGCAACCGCGTTGTGTCCTTGGGCAAGACACTTCATCTCCATTGCCCGCGTGGGGGCACGATGACGCCGTGTACTAAAGCGTACTGCACGTCGATGGTACGCATGTCTTCAACCAATCTAACCCTGCCTGTGCTGCAGTACGGAATTACGATGTTGGGGAGCTGGCAGCTGCTCGTCGTTGCTCGGTGGTTCTCTCCGGGTACTCCGGCTTCCCCCACCCGTAAAACTGTCACGGTCATGATTAGCCATTGTGCATAAATATGTGACCTTAAACATCAATAAATAAATAAATAAATAAATATAACACACTGGCTGTGTTAATTACAACTGTGTTGGGGTTGCCTTTAGCCCGGTTGGTATGGTGGCAGAGCATTTATGGCTAGGCGATTGGGTGCCGTAGACCCGGCATCGACTACTATCTAGGGTCACCCTCCGAAAAAATAATAAAAAATTCCCCTGTGAAGTGAATGTGTTTTTCATCAAATCTAGTCATGGCTGCTTCCCAGCAGCGATAGCTAGATGTAATGATAAATATCTTAAAACTATTAAGCGGGTTAAGAATTTAAAAAAAAAATAATCATCCTTTCCAGTTTGTCGTCTTTTTATACACTGGTGCAGTTCCTTCGCGAGAAAAAGTATACATACCGATGTCGAGGGGGTTAATTTTATGATACTGAATGACAGCTCAGTGACGTTTTTGAGTTATTAAAATAAAATTGTATATATGTGTTGAGTTGGTACTCGGTCGGTTTGTGGACCAATGATTGGACATCTACGTGTACTGGGTGGTCCATGAAGGGCATATTCGCCTGTTGAATCCTCATGTTTTACCCGTCCAGTAAATATAGATCTAGGTTAATATCTTTGTACCGGATGACCTAGTACCAAACCAGCCTGCCTTTACTGTACGTTAAACCTTCCGCCACAGGTCAGATCCACATGCAACCTCTCAGTCCACCAGTCAAATTCTGTACGGAATCCGAAGACGCTATTATTGATTAATGTTTACCCAATTGTCCTGGAGTTTGCATGCAGACTGCCGTCGATTTAATGTGACGTCTCTCTACTCACAAAGATACACATATATTCTTCCGTGCTGCAGTTATAGATATTACAATTAAAAAGTATTTAATTCGCCTTGAGAACATCAAGATATTATCACAATTGTGGAACTAAGCAGCATAGTCATAAAATTACAGCTGTGGTGGTCTTCATTCGTACTTATTTAGTAAACAAACATGTCTACTGGTATTGGTAAATTATTAAAGATTCGGTCAAATCAAGACTTATTTGTGAAACATTTTTTACATTGATTCAAAGAAAATGAATGTTATGGATTAAATAAGTCAGAGGTATTTTAGTTGGTGACATCGACAGAATTTGATAAGTGGCTTGAATGGGAGCTTGGTTCACATATTGAAAACATTAACTGGCCTTTCCAACATGTGCATGTAGACACTCGATTTCGTATCACTCGACTTACAAAGAAAAGGTTCGAAAGTTGCGTTTCTTGGCGCAACTAATTTGTTTACATCGAAAATCGAGAATATTGGCGTGGTTTGAGGCAGAGCTTAGCATCATGAGGAATTAAGGATGGCAATCAGTCGCAATAGGTGGATGAAGAGAAGAAATAAGAGAGTTGTCCATAAAATTCATCGAAAACTAAAATTCAGAGTCGTAAGCGGGGATTTTTCGAAGTAGAAGAAAAGGTAGTTTAGCTATCCCCACTGAGAAAGCCGGGACGTTCGGATAGTTGAATTAGGGGTAGGAGAAGAGGAAACTTCGGACTTTGTGAAAAGGGTAAGAAACAATAACACTGTCAGAAAATTGTAACAGATTTGAGAATTTTTGTAATTATTTATTTTCGTTTAATATTGATCATTACCTGGTTAATTTCATAGCAGTCGAGATAGCATCCCTCGTTAACTTCACATCAGCATTCGACCTTCGGACCCAGACCGATATGAAATTATCTCGGGTTGACTTCTCGGCCAATATGACGATATAAAACTAACCAAAGCGTGCTCCGAGTTCCAATGTGTTCTATGTGCCAAAGGGCACATAAAACACATTGGAACTCAAGGGACGAAAGGTAAGATATTTCCGAAGCCGAGGGGGGAGGGTATTCAGCAGCTGGGTATGATATCAGTGCAGATAAAGGTATATGTTACTTTGGTAAGCTAGCAACACATTTTAAAGGGTTTTTATGCAATAAGATATTTGTACATATTAGTGATATACTTTATCTAAGTAAAATTCCAGCTAAATTTAAGGACATTCTGTAGTAGGGAAGTTGTCATTGTAAGGGTATACGCCGCTTTGATAGGTTGCCTGGTGATTGATGGTTCACTCTGATTGGTTCATTGAGTCGATAGGTGGACGATATATGTTAATAGGAACTGGAATTAAGACTGCCGTGGATGGAACGGGTTTGGGAGTAGGAAGAAAAATTAAAAACGATCTGAACAAATTTTCGCTACCCAGGGTACACGTATTATCCTATATTATTGTAAACACGTTATCTCAAGTTCCAGCTTCCATCTCAAGCCTCAGTGGCTATGGCGATTCAAAACTTCCTTTCTCATCTCTTGAAACTGTTTACTAAAAACTTTTGTAGTTCATTATACATCTTAGTGAATATTTTAAACATATTTTATTTGACACACATTTGTAAAAATGATTGGACAACAAGTTATACAACTTACAATACAATACAATACTTTTATTGTCTTATACCAAACAGGAGATACATGGCAAAACAGATCATAGACGCACAAATATCGATGACAAAAGATGGAGACAAATACAAAGGACAGACTGGTGAATTAAATAATATTCGTTACAAGCATGTGAATATATATGATAAGCGTGCTTCCAACTCGAGTGATTTTAATTTTTGCTTAAACAGCTTTTTTAATTCTCGGTGTTGTTCCGTGTACAGAGGGAATTACGCCAGCTCAACGGAGACAGCACAGCACCGACTGGGCTTTTTCACCAGCTTCTGCAAGCTTCATGGTCCGCACTGAACGGTGAGGGCGCTGGCGAAAATGTTCTGACGGCGCTCGAACAGTAATGCACCCTCTCCAAACCAACCTTCCTACCGTATATATATACACCAACATACACCAGCATGAATATTTCGTAGTAACGGGAAAGCTTATGCTCTCGCAGTGCAAGCGCATCGACAACGAACTTGAGTGTTAAAGGTGTCAATTCTGAATCAAAAGACTCTACCAGGTAGAATAATGACTCGTCGGTACTTAGCGTACTTTAGTCGATTTCCGGCGGTGCTATTTATTTCACAAAATAGCCCAGTCCCGCAGCGTAGTGTAGAGCTGGCAGGCATACAAAAAATGTGTTTCGTCCTTCACTACATCTGGACAGAAAGGGCAAAACCGCAGCTCATGTAGGACTTTCTTCGGCTTTCTATATCAATAGACAGAGGATGTGCACTTATTCTGAGTTGGGTAAATTTTTGAATGTTACATTTTATTGTATGAGTGGAGAGGGGTTAACTTATGTTAACCTCTCTCCACACATACAATAAAATAGAGAATCCATACACAGATACGGATATCAAATTGTTAAATTTATTCACACAAGTATACAATTTACACTATTTACATTATATATGTTGTTGGAACAGGCAGTCAAGTAATTCTGTCTGAACACAGAAAAATCTATTGGACACTGTGGGTGTTGACTTTCAGTACGAAAGCTCTGTGATTACCAGTTTTAAGAAAAAGGGACATAAGTGTTTAAAAAGCTTTTCATCCTGTACTTAGAGAATGTCGCTAAACTAAGTGAAAGTTGCTTTATGTAACTGCTCTATGCATGTCTGTTCTTTGATGTCATAGGAGAGACACTTAAGCCTTTGAACCCTGGTGGTATACTCCTTGATAGTTCGACGGCATCAGCTGGAAGAGTTCATATTCGTTATTTGAGGGGAGACCAATTGATCTTTTCAACGTGCAGCCTTGGGGGGCTGCACGTTGAAAATATTGATTGCTCTACCATACAAATTCACGATGCAATCATCTACTTTAAAAGTTCAGGTTGTATCACGATCCTGGGCCGGAAAAGCTGTCTTTCGGGTCCAATGGGTTAAATAAATTGCTATAATGTCTCAAGATGGATCAACATGGGTATAGACCGTCACTATACTACCACGGTATTCTATTCCAATCGGAATCTCCCTCAGGAGACACTCCAAGACTTGTTGAAGACCATTCGAATGCACAGAAACGACATGTAATCATAGAATCCAAGATGGCCGTCCCATCTTACATGCTGGACATGAGTTCTCACACTGGCCACTATAGTAATGACGCCTCAATATTGTCGCAAACACACAGCCCAGTTCTTTCCGTCATGCATCGCAGAATGATGTCATTTTCGAGGTCGAATGGGATCTAGGAGAACTGCAAACTGTTTCTACGTGAAGATCGAAAGCAATTTGCTTCCTTTCTTCAGACACTGGGAATATTGCATTAAATGGAACAAAAGAGCAAATTAGGTCCAGAAGAGCTGAAGGGACAGCCAACAATCAACTAATTCACAACTGACCCGGAGTCTAATGCCATGGCAATCGCGATGTTCAGTTTAATAAACTTGTCAGCCTGACTTAATTTGGTGATTCTGACGCTTGTGGTAGAAGATGATAGTGAATGGTAACAATATGAACAATCAAATAATTAACATCTTGAGAATGTCAAGATGACAATAATTATTTGTATAGTACGGCCAATGTCATTGGAGATTCAATATAAAAGTATGACTTAGTCTGTGATTGAAATGATCGATATTTGTTTTAGTATTTATTAGATAGCGTTTGAGTTGGCATCACACTCGGTTATGATATCACTTAGTAGTTGCTTGAAAAGTAGAGAATCCATTGGCCCATATATCCGTGTGAAATTTGGAGAACGTGAAACTAAGGGAGGTAAGTGCTGATATCTTATTCATAGCTGGCTGAGTGGTACAAGCTCATATTTGTACAAAACTTGAAAGTTCCGGTGTCTCAATTGAAAGACTAGTATTCCTTTGATATGGTACATATTCTCTTAGAAGTAAATGGTAATGTTTATATGGAATTGTCTTATCACAGTTTATTGAGGATTGCCTACAGGCACTCTTCAATAATTGTTACAAAGACCAATTCGTGAAAGCAAAATTAATCTGGCACTCTACCAGATAATTAGAGGTTATTATTTGGCAGTCCTCAGCAGTGACGATTTCTCGGGGAACGCGTTCTCATGTGGGAACACCGTTGCCTTAAAATTTCAAGACCGGGAATGGCTTCATAATTACGAATATCCAAAGCAGCGAGCTCCCGCTCATATCGCAAATTGTGCTAAACCCATTTTAGCTGTGTGCAACTCAGAGCACTGACAGACATCATTGCCGACTTCTTTTTTTTGGGTACAATTTTTTTTCTCCTGGAGGTGCACACCGGGCCCTCTAATAGTACAAGAGAAAGGGGTGGCACGACCGCGCTGGCCATCGCTGGGCGTTGAGCGCCCGTTCTGAATGGGTGCTCAACGTATAGTGATGGCCTGCACTCAATGCGGGCAGTCCACTACTTCTTAATTTCGGAAAGCATCACTCGTAACTTCACATCAGCCTGAGACCGAAGTTCGAAGGCTGATGTGAAGTAATTCAGAGCGGATATTTCGGCCTATACGAAACTAACCAAGTGATAACCATTTTATTTATTAACCCAAAACAAATAGTTACAAAAAGTGCTCAGATCTGTTACAGTTTTCTAACAGTGTTAATATTTCTCGTTCAGTTCAAAGTTGGAAGTTACCTTTTCTCCCACTCCGACGAATCTTCGATTACGAGTCTGAATCTCAGTTTGCATTGAATTTTTTACACAACTTTATTCATCTACCTAGTCCTTACTTTTTGCCATTCCTCATTACACAAAAAGTCATATTGAAACCAACCCATTATACCTGCTTACTCCGAATTTCTGTTTGTGTTCGACAAATAAAGATGAACGATTTCAATGCAAACAAATTCGTTGCGCACAGTAAGTGGAACAACTTTAGCTTGGTTCATATCGGACGAGATCAGTATCATATCAGTCGAGTTTTAAGCCATATCTATCGAGCTTGATAAAGGGCAGCGCTGGGAAAGAAATTCATTTCTAATAAATAATTATAAATAATTGTGATCGTGATGTAGGTATATATTTTCCGAGAATGAAAGATCTGCCGTTCCTGGTTACCTCGATACCATCATAAGATCTGTTGTCCTATTTGCATTGCACCGGGCGGAGAGGGCAATTCTACGCGAGTGAAACTCGGAGTCCCATGGACTGACAACTTGCTAGTACAGCTCCGTGTAAAATCGTTGTATCGTTTTTCGTTAAAAAATTTCGTCCCTGTGTTTTTAGAGTAATCAACTATCAATGCACTGTAATTTGTTGTGAGGTGTAGCCCTCCCCCGTCATTTAAACACCCCTGAAAGTTGTATAATGACAGAATGGACTAGCCAATGTCAAAAACATTCGTTCGGAAAGTAAGATCCAGCGAATCTTTGGTCTCGAGTCGAATCGAATTCCGAATCGAATCAGGTAGACAATTTTTCGAATCGAACCTTTCCGCTCTTCAAATTGCAGATATTATACCTTTGCCATCGTACATATTGTCCACCCAAATATTATATTCAACGGCGACTCGACTGTTTGGGCATGTCAACCGAAAGGGGAATATTTCATAAGAGAATCAACGAAGTTTTGGAATCGGAATCTCCTGAAACGCTTCTCCTGTCATCGAGTCTCCTGTAAAAAGTTCCTCGTATACAGCAGATAGGCCTTGCGAAGCTACGGAATTCGATTTGATTCAAAATCGTCCAAATGATTCAATTCGAGTGGAGTCGCACTGATTCTGAAATTTTCGAATCGTCGAGTTGTTCACAAAACCATACCCAGTGTCTTCCTCTGAAATATCAGAGGAAGGCATTTGGTAGGGTTTGTGAATAACTCGACGATTCGAAAAGTTCCGAATCAGCGCGAATTTCAGAGGAAGACACTTGGTAGGATTTTGTGAACAACACGATGATTAGAAAATTCCCGATTCAGCGATAATTTCAGAGCAGGGCATTTGGTAGGGTTTTCTGAACAACTCGACGATTTGAAAATTTTCGAATCAACGCGAATTTCAGAGGAAGACACTTGGTAGGGTTTTGTGAAAAACTCGACGATTTGAAAATGTTCGAATCAGCGCGACTCCACTCGAATTGAATCATTGGGACGATTTTGAATCACATCAAATTTCGAGCAAGACCTATCGTCTGTATCCGAAATTTCAGAAGAAGACACTTGGTAGGGTTTTGTGAACAACACGACGATTGGTTTCTAATCAGTGCGAATTTCAAAGGAAGACACTTGGTAGGGTTTTGTGAACAACTCGACGATTCGAAAAATTTCCGAATCACCGCAAATTTCATTGAAATTCATTTGGTTGGATATTATGAGAAAAACTCCACTATTCGAAAACTTCCGAATCAGCGGTAATTTCAGAGCAGAAGGTTTGGTAGGGTTTTGTGAACAACTCGGCGATTAGAAAATTTCCGAATCAGCGCGAATTTCAGAGAAATTCACTTGGTAGGGTTTTGAGAACAACTCGACGATTCGAAAATTTCCTAATCAGCCCGAATTTGAGAGGAAGAGATTTGGTAGGGTTTTGTGAACAACTCTCCGATTCGAAAATTTCCGAATCAGCGCGACTCCACTCTAACTGAATTATTGGCACGATTTTGAATCACATCGAATTTCGAAGCTTCGCAGGGTCTATCAGCGGTATCCGAGTAACTGTTAAATTTCGTTTACTGCACAAAACAAACTGAGTCACCAATCTCTTCAGTACAAGATTATGGAAGCTATATCCGATCAACGGTATCTTCACGCTCACTTGAGACAGTAATCATCTTTGTGCCCACAACAATCTTCAGATTATATAGGGCTCGGCAAATTGGAAAGTAAGCCGACAGGAGGAAATAAAACCTGAACATTTTTCCACGTTTTTAGGAGTTCTCCGCGTGTTTTAGCATGAAGAAGATAAAGTAAAACTTACATGCTTACCCGTGTTTTTGTAAAGCCTGACACGAGAAACCTAGATAACTGAGGTTTATTTCTTGAGATTCTGTCATAAAGCTGATGCTATGCAATGATGTAATGTAAACACTACCGGAGAAGCTGAAAGCCGTTCTCATTAGAGATTACAGCATTTGATTACTAAAGTCAAATGCCATAACACTTTATCTCTACTGTAAATTAGGCAGTGGTTCCACAAAAGGTGACGAGGGTAAATGAAGGAGACTCTTACGAACCTTTGTTTGCTTTAACCCTTCTCCCAATGCAGACGATATCAATATTTATTATTTTGAATATCATTTTTTGAAATTTTTCGAAAAATTTCAACAAAACCATATCATGTGACCCCTCTTTGGAACGAGCTCGGCGAGCTCGTTCCAACGAGGGGTCACATGATATGGTTTTGTTAAAATTGTTTGAAAAATAATATTTTTTCAACTGCTGAATTTGCATATTACGCGGGCGGATGCGGCCGATTCGTTGGGTAAAGGGTTAGCCAAGATCAAAAACAATAGGGCGAACGAAACGATAGCTCTCCTAATATGTATGGGCTCGCGGTACGTGAACTTTGAAAGCAGAACTTAATGACGCTGTTGTATGCACCTTCTCTGCCCCTGTTGTCTAGTGAGAATTAAAATCTACAGGATTTAATCCCAGAAGTTGGCAAAGAAAATGGTTCAGGAACGTGAAACCATTCTTTGGAGTCAGAAAACAAAACACGTTAGAATTCTCCTCAATGCCAACAATGCCTGAGTAAAACTATTAAATTTAATCCGAGTTACAATTAAAATTAATATCATAAGGAGGGGAGTACAACCTGATGTCAGCAGTTGGACGGCTTGAGAATACTTTTTCACACGATGAGATAATGAGTGTTGTTCAGACGTTACTGCGAGAGAAGTACTTCCTGGACTCCCACTGTGTCTCTGTTTAGCATCAGTCACTGATCTCCCTACAACTGTATTGCTGGAACGTCAGCAAAAAGTCACAACTCAATTTGCTCCCAACCCTAAGATGGTGTCAAGTCAATCAACGTGATACCTCCTTCCAATAGATGACGTTTGTTGACGTGAAAACTGTCACTTTGCGACTGTAGTCCTACCGCTGCACGGCACTGGTATAGACCAACGCTGGTGCCGAAGGGTTTTTTTTTGTGAATGTATTTTATGTGCTTGAATTAAGAATGGTTAAGTATTTGCCGAGTGGACATTCCACCTGCAATGTTTCAGTAGTGACCCATCATCTCTGTTTGGCACATAAAATACAGTGCCATTTTTAAGAGAGAAATTACGGACTGAACGTAGAATCATGAATATCTTCTGGTAAAAGGTCGAATGATCTCAAAAATGTGTCTGGACTAATTGTAACTAATAACGCGGCCATGCATATTCATGAGGAATCTGTTAATTTATGTTACGTGAAAGGTCTTATCCTCGCCTATGGGTCACCGAAACATATTGCATTGATAATTTATACGAGTAATATTGATTTTATACAAAACTTCTCTATTTATGCTATGTTTACGGGAACAAAATGACAGTTCTGAAACATGGAAGAAAAAATTAACCATTTTAACTTGTTGACGCTCACCACGCATAAGGTCGTACCGAGAGGGGAAATCCAGTACCAATAGAACGAGCTCCCCATCCTCCGTCGAACTTAACCAGTGTCAAACGATAGCCCTTGTGTGGCAAACTAGTGATAAATATATAAGACTCCGGGAAGATGACTGATTGACGGAGGTGTAAACCTGATTTGACCCGACTGCGATGGCTAATATTGCACCTATATCATCAAGGCGTGCCTTCGTCGAAGGCATGCCTTGATGATGCAGTTGGAATATTGGTCAGTCGGGATTATATTTGAAAAAGTGATGACTTCTCGAAATTTATTAGTGAATAAATAAAGTACACATGTACAGTACAGCCGACGTGGATTGGTGACTTTCCACGGGGTGGGCTGAAATTCCACGGATGCAATAATATTAGATTGCAAACACTAATTATAGGAATAAACATCAAAAATTTAATTAATGAATCACCGGGTACAACCCGGTGCTTCACTAATTTAAATTTTGCTGATGACTCATTTGTAACAGCGTGCGTGTACATCACCGCTCACGCGTGGATTACGACCAGTCCACTGTGACTGTACTGTAGTTGCCGTGACGCAACGTCTTATTCGATTAACTCATACCGTACCGGTATTCCAAATTGATCGTTGTGGGTCCCCAACAGCCCGACTAGGTTGCTATAGCCCTCCACGTTTATGACCGACTGTATGTTTGTATCTAATCTATCCCGTTACCCTTTTACTGCCACGCCCACTTTAGCCATATATGGAGGACCTATATGTACGCCTTTATGCGAGGACGTTTAATAAGATTTATGACATAATTGAAACTCTATCATCTGATTAATTGTCGGAAAGGGCTCTCTCAGCCCTTTCCAACAATTAATCAGATGGTAGGCGAAATCTGCGCATACCAGAAAGTACAGATAATTATCATAAAATAGGCGATAATAGTCGCTTATTGAGGGAGCGTAAGTGTTAAAGAAAGTGCATGATTACTAGCACGTGAGAATTGGTATCTTAGACGCCAATCCTGGTGAAAAAATCCCGACTAGAAAAATTATTGAATGTGCAAACTCACCTTAGCGATGCTACTGACACTGTGCAAATTTGTTTGGGTTAATAGTGGTTGTTCGTGTTCGTTTTATACTTTCAAGTGGTTTTGATCCCCGTATAACATAGGCTCACAGGAGGATTCAATACAAAAGCAGTTGAGCTTCTAAAGAATCCACTGCGCAAGTAAGTGTAACATGGGTAAAATATACGTACAATAGTCTCAATATAAATGATGTACGCTGTATGTATATCCATAAACCTTTCCGAGCAGTCCGGATTTTCCACAGTTTGGTCCGCCACCTCTTGTTTCACCATCAACCTAAACAGCTCTGCCACTCTTTGCAAATTGTGGGCAGATTCATTACCATGCATCTTGTGACCATACACTACATCCTAAAATAAGGTGGAAAGCATGTGGGGCAACTTATGCCTTAATAACGTCATTTTTGCAATAAATCTTACCATCATGTGACAGTTTTAAGGTACAAATTATGACAAAATACTTGAACAACGGCGTGTAAAGGAGTGACCAGGCTTTGAAGAATGGGGGTACATACTTCAAGTAACTTATATGGTCGGGGTTGGGAGCATTTCTATAAATTGTTTTAGGTGAAGAGGCAACTGGTTAAAAAGTACAATAATATTACCCTCTTAACACTAGTGTATTGCATCACTATTACCAGATTGCTGCTGCAATCAGGCAATAATGATGTAATAATCTGATGTTATGAACGCGATAATGTTACCACATTATCCTTTGATATAGGCTGTACTGTACTTATTTGCAAAGCAGCGTACAGACTGGATCAAGGAGCACACGTTTAAAAATTGTGTGATCATATGTTTCAGCGTGTTCGTTGGACAATAACACACTTACGACTGAGCACTTTTAAAATTAAAAAATGAATGTTTTGAAAACTACCACGCTTGAAATATATCTATTTTCTTCAGAAACTCATCGACTAAGACCTTATCCTTGCCCCATCCCCATCCCCACCCCCACCCCCACCCTCACAATACCACTTGGCCTGGCATTATGTATTCCCTATACTAATTGTAGCACAGTATAACGCATTGAGTGTATCAATGATACTAATATTGAACCAGCAGGTGCACAGACCGTGCATGCTATACTACCGCATATATTATCCCTACCCACCCCGGAGTACCGCCTTACACACTACCTATACCAGTATTACAATAACATGAAGGATAAGGTAGATTAGTAGTACAGGAGACCTACAGGGGTATATAAGCCCATACTATACTAACATATGAGTCAAGTTCGAGAAGCCCGATACACCCTGACACGAACAACGTAATGTCGGATATTGAACAGTGGACAACAATAGTGGTCAACGTCACTATGGCACCGCGTGTACGTCATGAGGTCACAAGTCCATTAGCAACGTCAACTATTTCGTGGGAAAAAACTTTCAAAAACCATCTCACCTTCCCTATCAATTTTCCATCACATACCAATATAATATACCACAAACCATACTTATGTCGGATCTAATTGGGTGGACGTAAAATGCGTCTCATGTCGGCTCCATTAAAGCTCCTGGTTCTCTGGGAATTTAACACTGACGGTCACATCAAAGCTCCTGGTAATAGTGGACGAAAACATACCAGGAGAATGTTCGGGATTATTTGGTTTTTAAACCCAAAACAAACAATAAGTCTGCATTGAAACAGTGTTCCTCAAACGTCTCACGCCATGGCACTTGGAGAGTGTCACCAAATATTGCGTATTCCGAACATGCCTTAGCCCAGTTTCGTTACAGACATCAAACAGCATAAATTCGGAAAGAAAGAGCAAAGAGGTAATAACTAAATGTTGGAAATCACATCAAAACCTGCTAAGCAAGGAAAAGAGAAAGAAAAGAGAAAGAAAGATGAATAAGGGAAAGACTGAGAAAAAAAAAGAATTCTAGTATGGCTAAGTGACGAAGGTGTTTTTTGTGCACTAGATATTATCAAACCAGAAAGTAGGGCGTCACGGAAAGCGATTCAACTTGCTACGGCACCATATTGCTTCGACATTCCAAACCTCTATATAGATGTGGTAGTTGGCATGACCATACTATATGTTCAACTCAGATTTGTCATACTTGGCTATTCGGACGTATCTAAAATCTATAAGTTGCTTCGAGATATGTGTTCAAACACTGAAATATTGCAGTTTTAATTTCCAAAATTGTGTTCATGGCAACTCATTGGAACTAGATTGTAGCCTATTGACTGAATGCGGGCTTAACATCGGGAGCGCGGTTACTCAGTGGGATGTGGCTCTGCAGTTACAGTATTGGACTTCATACTGAAAGGTCCACTGTTCGATCCCCGCCAGGAGTAAGAGCGTTGTGTCCTTGGGCATGACACTTAATCACGATTACTTATGTGTGTGTGGGGGGGGGGGGGTGCGGTGGCGATGTGTACTAAGGCGTACGGAACGTCGATGGTGCACTTGTCTTCAACCAATGCTAGGCCTGCTTGTTATTAAACTGTGGAGTCTCACAGTTGCTTGCCCCTGCTCGGAGGTTTTCACCTGGTACTTCGATTTCCTCCACTCAAAAACTGTTCAATACTAGGTTATCTTGGTTGTCGAAAGTGTCGTTAAACCCTAGGAAAAAGATTGACTTAACGTAATCAAAGGCATATCTGTAGCGAAACAGCTCGCAAGACAAAATCTCCACACAAATTTCTCAATTCACTGTTTGATGACTTATATTATGATGAGCAGTTAACCCTAGAAAGACAAACTCGACAATACAAAAGCTGGGTAACATAACAGCAGCCAATAAGAAGCATCAATAACAACCAGCCTTCTGTAAGGTATCCATTTTTGTTGTGATAGGCATTACCCTCGCAGTTTAGCTATGAATCATTATACAAATCAAGAGAAGTGATTTGCCGTTTTCGTGAAGTGAAAACATTCATCATGTTCGAATGTCGCAAGAAGATTTGATATGTTACATAAATCGACAGTAATATTCGTAAAAAAGAAAGTTATAAATTTACAGATTTTCTGATCTTGAAGCGTACTGACAATACAATCTGCGATATCACACAGGTGCGTCACATTGCGAATTTATAGATCTATTACAAGCGTAGATGATGGCATGCTGCAGCGTAATTTAACAAGAAACTTTAGCGGCAATACTGTCTTATTACATTTACATATTTGAAGACTGCAGTGTACAATCCGTGAAGAGTGGAATGGATTGGAAGAACCACTGAGTGGAGCTTCCACGCGGATAATTATCACTGTTTTGCCTAAGTACCAAGAGCTATTGTGGGGTTCTACGCAGTCAAGGAAGGATAAATGCCGCTTGAAAATTGTACTGTGAAGGAAGTTATAAACTTGAAGTTTTCAGACAAGCAGTTTTCAAATATGCAGATATTCAAATCGTGTGACTTCCGGTAATGGTGGACGTAAATGTTTAAATGAGACAGAGGATAAAAAATTTAAAAATTAAGACATTTAGTCTATTTCATGTGGTAATCAAAGATGCTTCTATAGCCTACAATAGTGTGTGGGGGATAAATATCTTTGACCAGTAACCTCTGATGTCGTGAAAAATTAATAGTTTAAATTTACAAATCACCACAATCTTTGCACAACATCCGGAAAAAACGTGGCTGCGGCCTAGAACAAAAAAAACAAAAAAGAAACATGGTGGTTCTAGAAGTAACTCAAGGATTAAATCCAGGCAAAGTTTTTCATCTAAAGGGGAGCCCCTTCTAACAAACAGATATGCTAATGGAGAAATTTAGGTGTGTCAGATTTGTGAATAAGAATTTGGAGAACCAAATGCAATAATGCTGGAATGTCTGCGTTGCAAAGAGCATTCGTCTATCAAGTGATTGAGGAAAACTGTCAGATCAGAATGAAAAAAGTCAGAACATAACATTTCGCAGCATCCGATAAGAACATCACAATTAACATCGATAACGAACTAAGGTACCAAAAAAACAATGATAGTAGGATATCAATTGGAATCAGATATTAAAATAAAAAACCCAAAATGAAACCTAGAACAAGTAAGCGGCATAGTGAAAGACGAGTTATCAAACAATGTCAACTCATGGGCTGCGTGGGCAAATAATCCAAAACGGGGCCAGTCAGTCCCCACAATCATCGGTGTATTGGTGCAAAGAAAAGGGAAGACAAAATTTTGTGGTTTTTGATACTGAGGCGTGTATCTCAGCGAAATCAACGGAGCATGATAGGAATGTAATTGGGGATCCATTAAATCTATGACAAACACAAGTGGCTTCTCATGGTATCTTTTTCAATAATAGAATTAAAAAAGGAAACTAATGAGAAACTTGGGAGAATCGCCTAAAGGAGGAGTGTGGGGTCTTCAACGAAAAACCGAAAGCGTCGCTTCAAGAAGGTTAACAGTCATCGGGGAAATTCAGGTTCAAAGTACGCGGACCCTCTTGGGACAGGAAAACAGTTAACAGCAGAAAAATAAAGAAGGGAACAAAATAGTTCCAGATTTTGAAAAACTTCGTCGTCGCCGTCGCCGTCATCGCCGTAGTCGTAGTGTAGTCGTAGTCGTAGTCGTAATCGTGGTCTTTCTCGTTGTCGTTGTTCTTCCTATTGCATATCAACGCAGACCAGCTCCGAAATAAAATTGGCGCACTCGAAGTGCGGATGTGAGATCATCGTCCAGACGTTAGAGGGCTCACAAACATGAAATCCCAAAATAGTACATACCGGCAAAAATTGCTGAGTGCAACCTTGATGAGGCCGACAGATTCAACATCTTTTCGAGAAACGTAGAAAGCAATAGTGGGAGAGGCATGCTTTTATGTATAAATAGCTTAATGGTATCTAACGAGGTTAGAATGGAAACCAAATTTGATGAAAACTTATTTGTCAGTATTAGCCTGCAGATTCATGAAAAACTACTCCCCGGTCTAGGGTACAGGTCAAAAAGTGGAACAGCCCAAAATAACGACCAACCCAACAGTCTATTAATAGAGACGTGCACAAAAAGGACAGTTGTTAATTATGGACGATTTCAACTTCCCTAATACTGATTGGGGAGCGTGGAGTATAAACGGTGGGGGGATCACAAATTTGTTGGAACTCTTCAGGACAACTACGTTTATCAATACGTGTCGATATCTATACTAGATGGAGAGGAAACAACAAACCGAACCTACTAGATCTTGTCATCAGTCAGGACGAAAACCTAATTTTACTCCTGGCCGCTGATCAAAAGCGACCAATGTGTACCGACATCTGACTTCCACTGTTAGGCAAAAATCAGCTTGGAAGACAAAGTTCGGAAATGTTTTGGAAGTGGTAACCACGATTCGATTAGTGAATGTCTGTGTCGCCTAAATTGGCACGAGGTACTAAAAGTTGAAGACATCAACAAAAAGTAGGCCTCGTTTTTAGCTATTGTAAACGATTTAACAAATAAATTTATATCGACAAAGAAAGTTCGAACTAAAAGAGAGAGTTCATCTAAGACAAACGGGTACTCGATACTCTGAAAGAGAAAACCCCAGTGTCGAGGTCAGCGCTGTCTTGCATGGATCCAAAAATCTACAATGAAGTGCGAAATAAAGTCAAGAAAGGGATGTGAACGTAGCTTGTCAAAAGAGGTCAAAGATCATATGGAAATATATTGACTCTAAACCTAAACGTAAAACAGGAATGGGCGTTGGTGGGTTGTGTATTGACCACAAAGACATTAAGTCAAGGAAGAGAAAGGAGGACGGGGAAAAGTCAAACATACTTGCGAAGTTTTTTTACTAGTGGGTTTACTATGGAATCGGAGTGGAGTTAAACACCATTTGTGGGTGAACGTCAGCGTGCTCAGCCAATGGCTTTACTAATAGCCGAAGTAGTGGTCGGGAAAAAGTTATTGGAAGGACTAAAACCCGACAAATCGTCAGGGTTGGATGAATTGCACTCCAGATTCTTGCACATGAACTAGCAACTCCATTATGCATCTTTAATAAGTCACTTGAGGAAATGGAAATACCCGATTCCTGGGAAAAAGCTCGAGTTAGCGCCCTGTACAGAAAGGGAGGGAGGTCATTAGTAAGAAATTGTCGCCCTGTCATCCTGATACAAAGGTGTGTGTAAGATAACGGAAACACTTATAGTAGGACACATGTAAGCCAACAAACTGTTCACAGTCGCGCAAGTTGGGGCAATCAAAGGCATGAAGCTACTCTCAGTTCTAGATAAGAGGACTACAGCCATTGAAGATGGAGGTCACGTGGATTGTATCTATATGGATTTCTAAAAAGCATTTGACACGGTGCCCCACAAAAGACGTATCTCAAAGCTGCGTTCATATTGTATTCCACATGACACTGTCACATGGGTAAGAAGCTTCCATGAAAACAGAATACAGCGCTTTACGATTTAAAATGAGATTAGGTGTCTGTTACTTCTAGTACATCCTAAAGATCCGTACTCGGTCCGATACCGTTTGTGTTATATATAAACTACTTGCCGGGTTTCGGGAAATCAGATGCATTTCTCTTCGCCGACGATAAAGATCTTCAAAATTATCTAAAAAGTGCCAGATTCAGCAAGCTTATAATAAGATCTCAACACTTTAACAGAATGGCGCAACACATGGCCGCTCAAATTCCTTCCTGATAAATGCGAACACATGCAATTGAGTGAACGTGGTGAGTACTCAGCTATTTACTACAAACTCTCCGGCATAGAGCTTCAAAAGTGTGACCACGAGAAGGATATAGGCGTAAATGTTAATAGTATCTTGTGCTTCGATAAACACATCAATGTAAAAACTAAGAACTCCATGTTCGCACTTATCCTTCGGTCGTTTAAGTTCCTGGATGCAATATCATTTCTACTATTGTACAATACATTAGTCAGACTACACCTCGACTACCCACATTCGGTGTACTTTTCGTTCAAAAAACAAACCCATTGGTCAACTTGAGTCGGCACAAAGGAGAGCTACCAAAGAACTTCCAAACATAAGCAACCTTTCATATGAAGACCTTGGATTTAAGAATGTAAGATGGTTCACATCACAAAATCACAGCACTCGGAACACTTGAAGTATTTGTGTTTACTGTGGTTACAAGAGCTTTCGAGTGTGACAAATTCGTTATACTAACAAGACTTTGGGTGATTACACAGCCACGTATACCCTGTCAGAGTTTTATGTACCCCTCGTCTGGGACGAGGGGTACATACAATTCTGGCAGGGTACATGGGGTGTATTCTGCCGAAATCCCGAAAAACTAATAATGTTCTGTTAAAATCTCGTGAAGAATAAATAACGTTGCAATCACTGAGCATTTAGATTCAACCACGATGGTCATTAGCTTAGTCTTTGCTTGTCCAGTTCAGGTTTTTATGAATTATTGCTTGAGAAAGGAGACAAGTGAGGGTGTGTTTTAGTGGCATTCCCCTGTCACTGTTCTGTGTAGGCAAGTTGGTCGCAGGTGTCAAACTATTGTTATAGGAGGCGAGTATCTTGCAAAACAAGAATAGCCAGCAGAACCTGAATGTTCAATTCGTTATAATGACGAGTCAGAAGATATATTTATGTGGCCAAAATGGATAAAAAAAATTAATAAAATTTGAATTATGACCTTTTTGAATAACGCTGACCGTTTTTTACTGTTACGTAAGGTAAATGGTTAACAAAAGTTAGGAGAATTGTTCTTCTGGTGTCAGGAAATTAACGGGTAACGACAACGCCATTCTGATATTTATTCCATAGTTTGTAGAAGCCGTGGTATCTGTTCACAGCCCTTGATCGAATTATGGGAAATGTCTGACACTCGACAGCAGACGCAGATATCCCAAAAACCATTAAAAAGCAAATAAATTAATAAAACTTCTTTTCATTTGGGTTTGATCGCGATAAAAAGCGTATTACATATCTCACAACTGCCCTTAATGTGGTCTGAAGTTTGCGCATTTCCTCGTAAGTATCGGTTGCCTTGAATGGTGCTTTAAACATTATAACGAAAACAAAGTGTTACCGACACTCGAAGCTAAAACATTTTAATGACAAATATTATTAGTTATCCTTATGTCTTCAGGGGTGTATGGGAATTTACACCGGTATGTGGGCTCATACACCCTGAGGCGCAGCAGAAGGGTGTATCTGTTACCAGATCGGTATAAATTCCCATATACTCCGGAAAATACAAGGATAACGCATTTATTTCCAACTCCTTTTGATCTGTTAACCCTAAAGCTAATATAGCTTTCAAAACCAACATTTTCTCCCCTTTCCAATAAATGTTTTTAGTAAACTGACACACTTTTTGTTGCACTTGACTGTATTTACTGGTATTACTTTTGTTCTCTTTTCTAAAATTTAAGTTTTAGTATGACTTGCAGAGCATTTCGTAAAATAAATTTGAGCTATTTTTGATTGAAGCAGACGCCAGAACAAAATGCATCACACCCCTTTCAAAAAATAGCACCATAAATAAATAATCCTCACATGATGCATATGTATTTTTATTTTCATTAAATTTTTTGTGTAATAATTTACTTCAAAATATCCAATTAAACATATTTTTATAATTTCAAACATATAAATGAGCTAGTAAATAAATATTTATAATAATAAAAATAAACAGGACTTTTTTCAACTTTTTTTACCAGTACATGGGGTTGTATTCTGCCTAAATCCCGTATAACTAATAATGTCCTGTTGCAAACTTGTGAAGAATTCCTGTTTTTACACCGTAGTGAATTACTGTGTAAAAATTGAAAGATACTATGGACTAAAAGTTACAACGTACCTCTCAGCCAATAAAAAGCAGTATTTCATTCCATTTGGAAATAATATTTGTTACACAGTTTGTTATTGAACTGATGTGATATATAAGGTATCAGTTAATTCCATTTCTGTGGGGGCGAAGCTCGAGTCCTACACGAATTTACCTGACATTCCTGTTTTTACACCGCAGTGAATTACTGTGTAAAAATTGAAAGATACTATGGACTAAAAGTTACAACGTACCTCTCAGCCAATAAAAAGCAGTATTTCATTCCATTTGGAAATAATATTTGTTACACAGTTTGTTATTGGCCTGATGTGGTATATAAGGTATCAGTTAATTCCATTTCTGTGGGGGCGAAGCTCGAGTCCTATACGAATTTACCTGGCACCGTTTTTACAACATTAGTTTACCAGCAAACCGTGTAACAAATATATCGCCCCTTGAGTGCAAGAGGACATCACCTGCAATGCTTTAGCATTGCAGGTGATGCCTTCTTGCATTCAAGGGACGATATATAGTGAAACGTTACTTATTCTTCACAAGTTTGCAACAGGACGTTATTAGTTATACGGGATTTGGGCAGAATACAACCCCATGTACCCTGACAGAATTTTATGTACCCCTTGTCCCTGACGAGGGGTACATACAACATTGACAGGGTACACGTGGTTGTGAAATCTGCCAAAGTCTTGAATAACGAATTAGCCACACTCGAAAGCTCTTGTAACCACATTGAAACAAATATCTCAAAGAGTTCCGAGTGCTGTGATTTTGTAATGAGAACCATCTTACTTTCTTGAATCCAAGCGAAAGTAACCGAGTTAGTCGCCAAGTCACTCTATTATCACTCTACTCACCCATTACTTATTGTGTATACTGAACTGTTTGTGCTTAATGGGCGATATCTCACCTACTGCTTCTTCTATATACTGAACTAGCAGCTGAGATAAAATAAATGATTCAATTGGAACTTGTTTAACCTGAAGCTGTTATTTCGGCCATCAATTTGATGGATGACTATACAAAGGGAAATCACTCTGACTGTTTTCCGTGTATAGATTTGAACAGACTGGATAGTTTACACGTTGCAGTAAGATTGTGATACCAGCGATTTCACAAAGTCTCTCTGGAAATCGTGTACCTACTGTTCAACGCTAGAAGTTGTTGACATTTGTGAATGCTTGCGAAGTTTAAGGAATATCCCTAGAAACTAATGGACTTTATTTATGTTCTCAATTGAATGACACCATGTTCGTTTTGTGAATTGATGTTTATTTGATAAATAAAAAAAGTGTCTCTTGTATGCCAATGTCTTTGTTTTTATAAAATAAGTTTCAAGTAAGATATAAATTTGGATTTAGAAAAAGAACTTCTGTAAATAGATTTTATAACCCCCCCCCCCTCCCCCCCCCCCCCCCCCCCCCCCCCCCCATTGCTAAGCATGCGTTTCTGGTCATTTATCTCTGTTGATATTGAATTAATAAAGATCTTATCTTATCTTATCTTCGCTAAACTATAGCACCAATACAGCATGCCACCAAATGTGTCCATGGGACACTAATGCCCCGCTTTATAATCTTCTAAGTAGGAAAAGGGACATAACTCTGCCAAAAAATATCGGACCAAGCCCACTTTCCATCCCAACCTGTATTATGTGGTTAAAAACCTATGTATAAATTTTTAAATTTTTGTTTCATTTCTTTCTGTCAAACTAAAGTTATCGTCCGGAAACCATATTCGGGACGGACGTACGTGCGGACGGACGGACGGACGGACGGACGGAAGGGCGGACGGACGCGGACGGACGGATGGACGGACGGACGGACGGACGGACGGACGGACGGACGGACGGTCGGTCGGTTGGACGGACGGACGGACGGACACTGGTAACATTTTACTAAAATGAATTACGGACGGACGGACGGACGTACGGACGGACGGACGGACGGACGGACGGACGGACGGACGGACAAGGATAACACGTCATGCCCCTTCGTCAAATTGACGGGAGCATAAAAACAATGAGTAAATTCGTGAAATTACAGAGTTAAACAATGCGTATACAACTTTACTAGGGATTTCATAAAACTTACACAACGGTGATCACAATTACCATCGATTAGATGGCAATCGGATTGCGATATACTTATACACCAGTTGGTCGAGTTTTCATTAATACATTATGGCCAAATCAAGGTTGAGTTAAGAAAAATAAACGAACATAGCATCGGAGGTGCAATGTTTCCACATTTCTTTTCGACGAGGGAGATTTTCCAGTGCTATAATAATAACACTTTGGCCAGCCGCTGATTTGTCACGGTTCTCGGACGAGAAGGCCTTGGTTACCCCTGAACTCCCAACTGCCTCCCTGTTCCCACGCTTCTCCTCTTCGGAGACGAACTGCTTGATGACATCCCTTGCCCCATTCTTCCCAATCTCTCCGATTAGCATATTAACCCTCTCCTTTGAGTCTCCCCCTAACCACATGTCCTTCATTCTCCCATCCCACTTCCCCATTATACTCCCAGTGAATCTCATTCTTTTAGACTGACGTCCCCCACGGTTATTGGGGATTTTTAGGTAACGTCCCCCACGGTTATTGGGGATAAATTCAACATTCACTTGAGCACTGGCCATGTTTAAGTGCTAACCCTTACCTGGAGTTTATATTTATACCATGTGAGAGAGAGAGAGAGAGCGTATCTCATAATACATATTTATCGCAGAAATAAAAGCACCGCCTTATTTGTTAACAATATTCCCAGGAAAGGAGGAAAGCAGAAAGATAATTTCCACTGGATTGTGATCCAGTCTCGGTCTGGAGCTAGTACTATAAAACTTTTACAATTGTATTTTCTAGAATTGTATTTTCTACCTATTAATATAACTGACTAAAATGAATTATTATCATTTTAAAAGATATGGCAATTTGCCAAATGGCAGAATGCCCCATCTTTGAAAATGCTAATGGTTCATTTCAACCCATTTAAAATCATAACTAGAAAATATAATTATACAAAATACAACTGTAAAAGTTTTAGAGGATTGGCCCCCTGCTCAATACTCTCTGGACACTTTTGTGATCACAGTTTGAATACATGGCTTTCACGTGAAATTTTAAATACAATAAAGCTCTCGTAAGATGTCACATAGTTGTGATCATTCTTGCATAAAAGACGCATTAAACTCCAGATGGTCAATACCTCACACACGGTTCCGCGAAAATATGGCGTAGGTAAATATGGCAAAGCCAAAAAATGGCACCATTTTGCAGTTCCTCACAAAAAATGGCACACTTGCTAGGAAATGCCTCGTGATGCCAGAAAAATAGCACAGTATTTTTCAAAGGTCGTTTGTGGTATTTCTTCAGGTTTGGTTTTTATTTATATAGCATTTGTTTTGAATCAGTAATCAATTATTTTTTATTAACTAATTATTTTATTTTATTCATTAAATATTGTTTATTTAACTTTTTATTAAAACTAGTTTTCAGTGTTCAGTAAACTTAATTATTAATTTATTAATTAGTGTTTAAGGTCACATATTTCCACACAATGGCTAATCGTGACCACAACATGGCGATAAAGTCAAGTTTAATCAATCGTTTATACCCATATTGCCCACTATAGAGGACTTCCACCCCAGTCATTGATGAATATGTCCTGTTTTACAAGTAAAACATAGCTTGTTTACCACAGTAAACAAGCACTGATTCACTTCTCGGGGTTCACACGGGAGAGAAGGTTTAATTTGTTGATGTCAATAGGTTTGGACAGTATAATAAAACTGCAAAACAATGGTATGAGATGTGGTCATTAAAAACAATGAAAATACTTGCAAGCAATCACAAAATTATCATTTACTAGTCAAATGGAAGCCTTCAAGCACAAACTTTGGGCTTGAATGCTTCCATTTGTCTCTTCAGTGATAAAAAATGTTATTGGCTGGTATGTGTTTTCAATATATACAGTGACCAAACCTGTTATGGTTGACGTTTTGCAGCTTTACTTTTTTGTTATTGATTTGTATAATTACCTTTTTGTAATGTCTCATGAGGTCCATAACTCCGTGATGTTTGTTTTGATTGCAATAATTCCCAGTATACACTCTGGGAGGATGATGCGGTGGGCATCTGACCTGGTACTTGACTTCAAAACGGTTTTAAATTTACCATTATCCCTACATGTTAATCCTGTAGTCGATGGATACCCACCAATCAAATATACAATTATGGATCTGTGCTGTTATTTCTGTGTGTCAATTGTCCCGTGACATTGTGTCCTGTGCTATTTTCTACTTTCTCACAAACTCTCCTCGGGGTATCGTTTCCTGTTGCAGCCATGTAACGTTAGTATGCAATTTGTTCACATTTTAAGAACTGGAAATATTTTAAATGAGTTGGTTCGCGGACAAAACCTATCGGAACACCTTATGAAACAAAACCACATTATTATAGCACAGACAAAACACCATAGAGATAAAAACTGATACTCCTGGATAGGTAAAAGGACAACGACCCATACCCCTTAAGACTAAATTGGACAAAAAACCCATACTCCTTGATACTAAAATCGGATAAAATCTCATAATTGTTGCGTCATACGAACATACAAAAGCGATTTTAGTAACTCGTAACTGTTGTGTCGTACGGAGATACAAAAAGAAATCCCATACTTTTTACTTCATTGTAAACTGCCAACTAAAGTTACCGCTATATTCATGCTTGACTGTTTAAGTGATTTTAATAATAGTGTTACATTCTTAGTCCTGGTATATTTTCTATTTCCCCCAAAATTTTCAAGCAAGTTTATTTTATCCGTTTTCCATTATCTGATTCATCTGTTTCCTATGTTGAACATTATTGTCTGGTAAAACGTACATCTTCTATGATGAGATGCTGCAAGTGATACAAATTTCGAAATGCCAAACAACAAAGTTTTCACATTATGCAACAAGGAATTGCACCTATTCAGAAGGGAGAGAGAAAGAGGAATAATGATAAAATCACTTTCAATTCCCCACCTCAAACCATCGTAACCCCTGTCCATAGTCGGAGGATACAGTTGACTCGTCGCGTGAGTGCTAGAATGTCCTATGTCCCATAGGGATCATAGGACATTCTAGCACTCAGGCGACGTTGTGACGCTAAATTCTGGGGCGGAAATGGAAACTGATCTCTTGATACCTCCATCTCCAATCTCTCCTATTCCAACTGTCCTCGATCCTCTTGAAGAGTCCGACAGGGACACGGTAATCCTCATACTCCAGCCCCGGAAGATGAGAGAAAACACAGCCACCAAATCTCCTGGACGCCCGGCAAATCTCCTCCCCAAAAGGAGAAACGTTGAAGACGGACCAAATTAACCATATTCTCCTCATCTTTTTCCGCCTTTGCCAGGTTCGGAAATGAGAAAATTAAATAGTCAAAACAGGCTCTGTCCATAGTCAGTTCGGAAATGAGAAAATGAAACAGTCAAAACAGGCTCAACTGGGGTTTACTTGCTGCATATCGTTCTGCTCGCCTTCGGCACACCAAAAAACATGTTCTCGGTATTCATTGTCACCCAGATTATAAGATTAGTTAGTACAGTATAATCCTCTTAATTGAATATCCATTTTGCCAGTGAAAATTATTCAGTTAACAGGAGTATACAATTAACAAGGATTTGGTCAGTTTCCTGTGTTCTGGAGGTAAACTGAGCATCTATTCTATTATATCTTGTTTGACAGAGCTCATAAAGCTCTGTCAAACAAAATATATTAAAATAAATGCCTGTATTGGATGTAGTGAGATCAAAAAGGTTGATAAATAAGGTGCATTTGGTGCGTGTCACAGTAATTTTTCGACATATTACAAAAAATTATATACAATTAACAGGAGTTTACTCTACAACCCGTAATTAACAGATCAAATTTGTACTGAAGGTATGGTAAATGGTTTTGTGTTTGAGAATTATATTCAATTAACAGGGATATACAATTAAGAGATATCCAATTAAGTGGGCTCCACTGTATTTGAGAAATGGTGTTTGATTATTGGTTTGGTGGTAACTGGTATTTTAAAATGGTAAAACGAGGGACACCAAAATGAGTTACTGTGTTAGCATATCTCTTTACCATAATTAAATGTTGTCACTATCTTTGTTAGAAATTACACTCTAATATCAATTGGGTTAAAAATTAATCCAAATCCACTGGGATGAGTGAGTATGAACCCAACTGGGTTCATATCGATTCAATACAGTTGATTGGGTTAATTTTCAACCCAGCTGAGTATAAATTATTATATCAAATCGCAAAAACGCTTTTTTATCTGAGAGAGGGCGATATGGTCGCGACACGCTTTCATCTGCATGCGGACGGACATTTCATGAATAAAATATTTCAAAATCGAAATAAATCAAGAAAATTAAGCGAAATTTAGCATCTGAGATATCACATTTTTGTAATTTTTTCGGTGAGTAGGATTCTACAAAGCGGTGGGCAGGTAAGAGGACGCCGAATTTATTTATTCATTTATTTATTTATTGGTGTTTAAGGTCACATACTTATGCACAATGGCTAAACAGGACCGTGACAGTTTTACGGGTGGAGGAAGCCGGAGTACCCGGAGAGAACCACCGAGCAACGACGAGCAGCTGCCAGCTCCCCAACATCGTAACTCCGCACTTCAGCACAAGCAGGGTTAGATTGGTTGAAGACAGGCGCACCATCGAGTACGCCTTAGTACACGGCGTCATCATGCCCCCATGTGGACAATCGGGGTTAAGTGCCTTGCCCAAGGACACAACGCGGGAGTCCGAATCGATCGCTCAGACGGTCATCCATCCGAGGACTAACCGGGCTCGACGTTGCTTAACTTCAGTGATTTGACGAGAACCAGTTACCGCAACGCCACCGCGCCCCCGAGGACGCCGAAGATTTATCATATCGCAATAATACGATTTCCACTAAAACTCCAATGGAGTTGAGTTCTCACCTGGAACATAACCCAGTCTTGTTAAAAGGCATCGATATTCGAAAGGTTCCGTTAATGGACGTTCCGTTTCAATCAGGGGGTGCATTAATTGAAACTTTACTTGTGCTGTTTCGCGGAATTCGATTTATCATCGGAGTGGAAATTTCATTTTGTGAGTGTGTTGATTGTGGTCAGCACACCACATACTGTAGTGGGTGGATTCATCATTTTTCGAGAAAATCTTCTCTGCGAATGGGTGCATAGCAAGTATCTCTCGCTGCAAATCGCCTTGCAAGTCTGGTACTGATGATTGATTCAGTAACGGAACGAAGACATCTCTCCCGTGTTTATCCTATCGAAAGTAAATACTTGGAATCCCCGACATTTTGCTGCTTCATGGATCGGGGTAATCAAAGTATGATAAGATTTCTTTCCAGATTAATCGAATTTAGATCAATATTTCTTCGTTCCTGAGATTCAAGAACTAGCTCTGCTTCAACTCTCATAATTAGCAATACAGCATGTATACATCGTATTGAAACGGGTTTCTTGCCCATGTTGATAGCTTTCTGCTAATCGTTATCACATAGATAGAGAGTCTTCCAAAGTGGCTAATAGTGCGACGCGTTTGTGGAAAGTGTTATGACCGCAAAAGAGCGTGTCCCGATCGGATCGTGATCATGGGCCAAAACTATAGAACTTTTACAGTTGTATTTTCTGGAATCGTATTTTCTAGTTTCGACTTTAAGTGGGTTGAAATGAACCATTAGCATTTTCAAAGATCTGGTAATTTGCAAGCTGGCAAATTGCCATATCTTTTAAAATGCTAACGATTCATTTTAGTCAGTTATATTAACCCTTTGAACCCTGGTGTTATCTTCCATGTCAGTTCAATGACAGTAATTGGAAGAGTCCATATTCTTTATTTGGGGGTAGACCAATTAATATTTTCAACGTGCAGCCCTGGGGCTGCACGCTGAAAATATTGATTAGTTTACCCCACACATGCAATTAGCACCCACCCTGCTTAATGAAATTATGACGAATCATGTTCCTGGGCCGGAAAAAACGACCTCTCATTTTCGAAGGGTTAATAGTTAGAAAATACAATTCTAGAAAATACAATTGTAAACGGGGTTTTTCTAAAAACGTTTATAATTGTATTTTCTAGATTTGTATTTTCTAGTTATGACATTAAATGGGTTGAAATGAACCATTAGCATTTTCAAAGATCTGGTAATTTGCAAGTTGGCAAATTGCCATATCTTTTAAAATGCTAACGATTCATTTTAGTCAGTTATATTAACCCTTTGAACCCTGGTGTTATCTTCCATGTCAGTTCAATGACAGTAATTGGAAGAGTCCATATTCTTTATTTGGGGGTAGACCAATTTTTAATAGTATTAATATTTAAGAGAGTAAATATGAAAGTACCTATCACGTGTTGGCAGTATTGTGTGTGTCGCATGGTGGGTGGTGGTGATGGCCTGCAAGTGGCATATCTGTATATGTGTATGGATCCGTTTGTGTGGGAAGCAGAATGAAAAGACGAAATGCTAAACATTCTAACAAAATGCAAACTCCGGTCAGAGTTGAAGGATCGCCAGAGCCTCTGTAGTACACTCTGGAACACGCGAAACACCACACGATAATATGACACTTGTGGAATGGTATTGCGTGGTGGCATAGTACTAACGGGCTTTTCCTAAGCTCAAAATAGACTGCGATGGGTATATGCCGCCATTACTAAACTATTACAGTTCTACAGTTCAGTTGAATACACAATAAGAGAACACTTCCCCATGTCAAACAATTCTTTTCCGTAGAAACCATGTGCCATTTTTCGTGTACAAGATGGCGGTCTCCCCCAATGAAAAGGAAAATGGAAACATGATCAGCCAAACGATACATGATGCGCATGTGCACCAACATTACGTTTCGCCATGGTCATGACGTCACAAAAGCCATAAAGGCCTCCAGGATAAGCCACGTGACAGTCCTCAAATATTGGCATACGATGCCACTTCTCACTCAAACTTCCATTCAGCCTAATGAACAGCCGCTAGAGGCAAGAAATTCTATCAATCATGGAAGATTAGTTTGGAGTAGGCGGAAAAACTATCCATACAGGTAGTACCCGCTCTCAGTCGGGGTTTGATGGGCCCATACATAATAATTCTTTGTATTTCAGAAATACAGAAGCCACGGTATGCATTCTCGAAAATTCTGTCCCGCATTTTGTATTACCTGCTGCCCCAGGAAAACCACGTTGGCTCCATGTATAAAAGGATGGATAGACATGTGTGTTAGACAAAGAACGCGAGCTGCAAATGCCTTGTTTGCCTTATGTGGCAATATTACTGTGCACTTGAGTGAAATTTTCTTCTGACATATTTGCGATATTTTTGGTGGATATGACTGAGGAATGTATTAAGATGGTCCCCAGTGTTTACATTAGCTATCATTACAGGCAGACGTTTCGTGACAATCATGGGAAGTATGTACCCCTTGATTTTCATGATGTTTTCGTGTATTGTCTACATGCACATGACATGTGTAGGGTATTCAATCTTCATTTCAACACAAACCCTTGTGATTTAATGATTGAATATGGCAAATGCAAATGTAAGAAGACATTTGTCTGAAGCAGAAATGTGACGGGCTGTAGGGATGGTGGAGCAAGGGGCTAACCATCGTCAGGTTGGTGAAGCCCTTGGTGGGCACAATACGGTGATCACCAGAGCCTGGGCAAGATTTCAGCAGTATGGCACACCAGTAAGGCGGCATGGTGATGGCAGAGACAGGGCAGCATCTGCAGCTGAAGTCCGGTTTTTGATCATTCAGGCCCGTAGGAACCGCTTTGCCATAGCAACCCAGGTGCGCAGTGACCTTCAGAATGCATCCGGAGTAAATGTTTCGACGCAGACTATCAGGGCAAGGTTGCGCGAAGTTGGTCTGCGATCGAGAAGACCATATATTCGCATTCCGATGTCCCAGAACTACCGCCAGGCACGATATGAATGGGTCATGTACCACGTTGGATGCACCAGAGAAGATTGGCGACCTGTCCTCTTTACAGATGAGTCAAGGTACTGCCTAGACCACACAGATAGGCGGCCTAGGGTATGGATAAGACCAGGAGAGTGATTCCACGCAGCCAACATTGCTGAGCATGACCGCTATGGTGGAGGATCAATCATGGTCTGGGGCGGCATCAGCAGGGATGGACGTACAGAGCTCTGTGTCATTGAACGTGGTACATTGACTACACAGCGGTATACTGATGAGATCCTGGATGTCCACGTCAGATTGTATGCAGGTGCGGTGGGTGATAGATTCATTCTGATGGCCGATAATGCCCGTCCTCATGTTGCCCATGCTGTCTGAGAGTACCGACAGAGGGAAGGGATTGAGAGTATGGACTGGCCTGCAAGATCCCCTTACCTCAATCCAATCGAACATGTCTGAAATGAGTTGCAGCTTGCAATTTCAGCCCATCCAGTCGAGCCAAGAAGTGTCCAGGAGCTTGGTGCCATGCTGGTCCAAGAATGGAACAACATCCCACAAAGGACCACCAGGAACCTGATTGGGAGCGTGAGAAGGCGTTGTCAAGCTGTAATTAACAGTAATGGGTCTCATACTCGATATTGAACCCAGACCAGTTCGCTCCGTCAACTGTTTGGAAAATTGAAAAATTTCCTCTTTTACCAATAATATCCATTTTCCATAGTTATCGTATTCAAAAGCTAAACAATAATGTCAAACACAAATAAAATCTTAAATTCTGTACTTAAATCATTAAAGATGTAATTAAATAAAAAATATATACACTTTTCATTACAATATTTAAACTAAAACGTAAAACAGGTAGTTGGATATACTTGGTGCTTAGCAAACTTAGAGTAGTATAGAAGACTCCAATTTAAAAAGGATCGGTTCAAAATCTCTTTAAAACATATCCTTCTGTGTCAACGCGGTTAAGCCAGCTTGTCCTTTAAACTACACGCGGGTTACCCGTAGATGGTGAAAGTGGGTGATAGGTATTTTCAGGACCGGGAGAGTGCCTTACCAAAGACATCACAGTTAGATATCTCACCCATTAGATGGTTGTAGATCCCACGAAAAAGCACGCGAAGCACGAGAAAAAATTCTATTCATGGACTACCGGGCTGCAATCGATGGTCCTTTGTCGAAAGTTTGCCTTTATTCAAGTGTTTGTCTCATTAATTGTAAGTGATAGTCTTGCGAAGTGAGCCCACAGGGGTTAATTAAGCTTGTCAGCTCGGGCAAGAGCTCGAGCTCTTGGGGTTTTTATTTGGGAATTCAGTGGACTCAAGTTTATTTAACTTCTTCGTTTATTTTCATAGTATTTGCATAGTATTTGAACAGATTAAAACATGACAAATAAATTACATGGAATTGTATTAACTGGCAACCAGAGTACATGCGTACTTTGTGGGTACACGCCAGATGTTCTGTTGACAATATCAGGCATACCCTTGCAGGCCAATATTGTCAACAAGCAGTAACATTTCAGGATTTGTTGATAGATGGAACAGTAACATTCGGCAGTTTTACTGGGATGTTGGTGTTCGAACTGTCTAACAAATCAAAACATGTACTTGGTGAAACTCTCCATTGAACTGGGGATGCTGCGTTGCATTTTAGCACCAATCACCAGGACATTCCGCCGGTTAACTAGTGCCCGGCGGAATACTATTTGAGAGCCGAGATTCCATGGACTGCATGCAAACTGACCGACAGTCTGCATGGCAGTAAAAGAGTCTACAAAATGGTGACCGCCACGTCAGGGGACTTTCCGTTAGTTTCCACGAGGTCAGAGAGAAACTGCTGACGGTCGTCACGTTCCCCAATTATTGCATCAGAAATTTGGTGTATATAAGCACCAATTTCTGACTGCTCAGACAAGTTGTCTCTGGGCTCCTGATGAATACAGACCGAACTCTACAAGAAGAAACTATGGATGCCGCCACTACGATTGAAGGTATGAACGTTGTTTGTTACCATGTACATTTTATGCCAGAGACAACGACAGTTTAGTCGCGAATTATTATAGAATAATTGATTGCTTAGTTTAATTAAAATAGTAGATAATTTGGACCTTGTCTTCGTTGTGCTGTACACGATAAGTTCGTGAAGTTACTGAACCCAGAATCTGGAGCCTGTGTCTGATATCGTCTGAAGGAATCCCAAACGGTCACGGGCTGGTGGAACCCCATAGAACTACCAGTAAACACAACGTGGAAATCAGACTTTACGATCACAGATCGATAAACAATTTCGTCTATTCCGCAACAATAGTCGGGTAAACATTGCACCATCCCATTGTCTTACCAACAAACAACATCCGGGACGTATACATAAGGGTGGGGCACCAGGAGCACGAGACGCCACTACTCTGTTCCACCCGCTCCGTGCCAAAGTAATCGGATATCAACTGAAGTACATTTTAAAACAATTCAGCGATGAACATAGGTCACACCCTTGGTTGAGCTATTTTTTTTTTTATTGTCAGAATGTGTTTTGCTTTCAAGTCGCTTCACCGTTGTATACCGACTGGTGGTTTTTGGGGGTTAACACAGTAGTAACTCCTTGAATGACATGCTTCGTAAAAAATGGCAGGAACTAGGTGTAAAATAATAGTTATCAAATAAAACGATGCTTACTGATTTTGTATCTCTGGGGTGTCCTTAACAGGTTGGCAAACGTTAGGTTCCACCCGCCTTTCTCCCACAGTCTCCAAAGAGCGCCCCCCCCCCCCCCCACACACACACAACTTTTGAAAATAGTGATACGTTCCTGATCAACACTTCCTGTACTGCATGTGTGCCATGTTACAGGAATATAAAGGATACCTAATGTTTCAGAGTGCATATCTGAACTAAAAACTCCAGTAGCGACTTTCTTTAAGCTTAATTGTTTTACAAGGATTGACGAACAAGTTATGCAACTTATATTAACGCCTCTCCTTGGGATGACCTTCGTACCGACAACTTCGTGAACCCGCTCTTCTCGAATACGAAGGGATCTTTAGCCTGCCTGGAGTGTGTCTCTTTCTGCACAGAGGACAGACATTTTACGTCCCCACCCGAGAGGACGGTATGCTGTGACAGCATCAACCCCACAATTGATGCTGGCAGAGAGTGTTCCGACCCCCCGAGAACTGTCCCCGACCGAGGACTGATCCCGGGACCTCTGGCATGCATGGGAGATCGGCGCACTTATCCACTCGGCCACCATCGGTTGTGGCGTCTAGGAAATACACGTTTGCACTCGCGGCTGAATGCCGCGAGTGAAAATTTGGATTTTCCTGCAGTCACCGAAAAAAGAATTCTGGTACATGCTCAGCAACAATTGGTATTCTTTTTATTATATGCGTTGCGATGTTTTAAATGCAGTTAGACAGTGTTCTAATTACTCTCAAAGCACTGAAGTGTTAAAAACGTACAGAGGTGTCGATCTAAACTTGTTACGTAATGAGCGACACTCACGGGGAGATATTCTCTTTTATTATAAGCTAAACGACATATTATCAAAATAATTGCGGAAAGATAGAAATAGTATCCCCCACTGTGAAGATATAGAAAGTTTCACTTTCACGGTATCAATCAAAATGGCGGCTTCCAAAGCATCACCTCAAGGTGAAGACGAGTAAAATTATCAGTGGAAATGAGCAATTTGTTCTAAAAACGTATAATGAAAAGAAAATCTAGTGTTTTTGAGTGGATACCGACCATTTCCAGCAATAATTAAACACGTATTCGCCTTGAATTGATGCATGAAACCCGCCAGTTGAATCAGATCGCAAAATGCTGCCTGTTACGAGTATCGATCAAATCACTTCCGCGTATCAATGCGCATCAGCTGTTCACTTTCATGCAATTCAATTCAAGGTTAAAACGAGTGGAATGATCGGTAGGAATGGTCAGAGTCTTATGAAAAGTGTATAAATAAAAAGAGAATCTTGTGTTTGTGAGTGACCCTCACGAAAAATAAACATTTGCCTCTGTCACTCATGAGATAATTTTCGGTATCCACTCAAAAACACCAGCTATCCACTCAGAAACACTAGATATCTTTACAAGGCTACGAATAATAAGGAAAGGTTAACATATTTCATGAAAATGATACTTCCACTAAAGAACTATGTACTCAATTCATTGTCATTAATTCCTGTTGTTCGTGGCTCTATTAACGCAGCGATGTTACCGCTCTATGAAAAACTTGTCATCAACTCATTTATTGAACTGCGTCAGATAATATTTTTTGGTTCCTGGAAATGCATTTTAAATAACACCGCAGTGCAAGCAATATCTGCGATGTTATGGAACGGAAATTGAAGTACAGCTGTGTTACTGGGAGACCATTATTTAATGACACTCATCTTGTACATGAATATTTGAATCATTCATACAACGTACCCTTCTTGTAAACACGTTGTTAAGAAGAATCGGAACACAACAGACCTCGAAGTGATAGATTGTTCCATTAGTAAATTCAAATTCAGTTCAGTTTACGGGTAAGATGTTTTTTTATTATTCCATATTGAGCTTGTGGCATTTAAAGTAGCAAATTCACTTTCATTTGGATAAACCCTGTTTCCGAACAGCTGAGTTTCGATTACGACTAAAAATGACATTGGTGGCCTGAGGCGACGTGTTACATGCATTCATCCTTTTGCATTGAGCATGGCTGGAATACAGAATTTACATTTTAAGCGCAAAGCATTATCTTGAAACATCTGTTGATTGTGTGGTATGTCAGTTTGCGTTGGATGAAAAATCAGTTTTCGTTCCCTATTCAGAACGGGCATTTAGAAATGTTTCCAACGAAATATGAATTTCTTAACCCTTTGAAGCGGAGTGGTCCATTTTTTGTCCCAGGATCATGATACGTCATACTTTTATTACGTAGGATGGCTGCTAAGTGAAGGTGTGGGGGTAGACCAGATCGATATTTTCAATGTGCAGTCCCAAGGCTGCACGGTAAAAATATTAATTTGTCTACCCCTAAATAAACAATATTATTAGTTACACAGTTTGTTGGTGGCCTAATATGATATATATGGGGTCAGTTAATTTCATATTCGCTCTCGTCCAATATGAAATTAACTGACACCATATATACCATATCAGGCCACCAAGAAACTGTGTAACGAATATATCTTACTGACTGCTGCATCGATGCACAGAACTAATAACAACAGCGATCAAAATTAAATGAGAGAATTCTCACAATGTGTTCACGTGTCTTTGCCTTGTTACAATTTATGGGAGAGAGTGCCTACAGGCACTCTCCCATAAATTGTAACAAGGCAAATTCATACATACCAAACAATTTCATTTCGAAGGTAAGATGACACACATCCACAGAATATGAAGCCTTTTAAGGAGCCTAACCTGCACTTAAGACCAAATATGGGCTTCCAACAATCAATCTTTCAACTTGAAGCGTTTATCGGCTGCCGCCATTTTGAATAATCTATGAACAAAGGGGAGATTACCCATAGCTGTCAGCGTATATTGATGTTGACAGGCAGTATACGGTTTTATATGCAGTCTGCGTGTGACGTCTTTGAACCATTGAAATTCCCAGATACGTGTAGGAGGTAATTCACTCGTGGGTGGTGATGCTCACGCAAGCCAGAAAATAAGCAGACTGTCATCTGCAAAATGAGGTCCCCAGAGGGTGAATTTGGTGATGCTACCCTGCTGTGCAGGTAGCATCACTAAATTTACCCTCTGTGAACCTCAATCTGAATCAGGGTCTCAAAACTAAACAGAAAGAGATACCCAGAGGATAAATTGGCCCACTGTATGGGATAGCATCATCAAATTCACACTCTGGGGACCTCATTCTGCATGTGTCAGACTGCTTATTTTCAGGCTGTGTCCACGCATGCGTTTATCAGGTAATAAAAAACATCATGAGCAAAATTGTAATTAATGAAGCACCGGGTTGTGCCCGGTACTTCATTAATTAATTTTTGGTGATTATTCTTATAATTAGTGTTTGGAATCTAATATTAGTGTGTCGTGGAAATATTGCCCACCCCTGGAAAGTGATCAGTCCACTGCGGCCGTACTGTTTACAGTCTTATCAAACGTTTTTCGTGAGCGGAGTGGTTCAGTATAGATTGGTGGGAACTGTGATGAGAGATGGAGCAAGACGGACGTTACAATCCGGACCCTCACCTACATCCATGCTGGAAACACTCGATCCAATGACATGAACATTCCTTGAAGCTGCATTTTTATTGTTTACATCACCCCAAATAACAGATACATTTAGCTTTTAATTGGATATAGTGTAAACATCACACTGTTAATATTACTACAAAGGTTTTCAGTAATCCAAATCTACAATATCAATCACATGGAAGGACACATAGAAACAAAACTCACCTCAACACAAACTTTTACAACCTGAAATTGACTATGTCCGAGAAAAGCATGAAAGGTTTGACCGAAAAAAAATCCGTTAAATCTTTGTATACAGCAGGGTTAACATGTAAAGATGTTATTGAAATAAAAACATGCTCAGTAATGGGATATAAGGCCCAAACACTGCGCCCAAAGCGGGCCTAGATGCTAATTCTTACAAATAGAAATTGACAAAGTTTGGGTTGGCAATTTTAGGTGAAACTGGATAAAAGTCACAGTATTAGGGTTGCATGCAGTTGTAATATTCCCCTGCAATCTACAAATGCAATATAAAAGCCCTGGCCCTCTCTGGTCTTTGAGAAAATACTAAAACTATTTCACAGCTATTACCGCAATTTTGTGTTGTAACATGGGAAACTTGTCGGCACTAGTTCTGTACATCTACATTGATAGCTATGCATAAATGCACATTTATTATTTTATTATGTCATATTTTCCATTTTTCCCCCAAATGTGTACCACAAATACTTTTTAGGTGAAGAAATGGTTTTCTAACAGTTTTAAACAGCATACATTGGTAAAAAGTTCCAAATATCAGTGATCTGAAGTGCAATATACACTTGTATAGGTTTTCTGGCGCCAATACTATAAAAGTTTTACAATTGTATTTTCTAGAATTGTATTTTCTACCTATTAATATAACTGACTAAAATAAAACATTAGCATTTTCAAAGATTTGGCAATTCGCCAATTGGCAAATTGCCAGATCTTTGAAAATGCTAATGGTTCATTTTAACCCATTTAAAGTCATAACTAAAAAATACAATTCTAGAAAATACAGTTGTAAAAGTTTTATAGTATTGGCCCCTGGTTGCGTGTTTGTATGGTGATTTGGGAAGGGAATTTGCCATTCCGCTCTACCCTCAGGACTCTTGA
The DNA here is from genome assembly GCA_031216915.1 of Pictodentalium vernedei. NCBI lineage: Eukaryota > Metazoa > Mollusca > Scaphopoda > Dentaliida > Dentaliidae > Pictodentalium > Pictodentalium vernedei. The sequence continues at coordinate 218,102,474 of CM062293.1, forward strand.
AGGAAAGTGTGGTTCACTTTAATCTGTGAACAGCGTAGATTGTGCTATTAATTGACATTTCACAGAGATTATTGTGTTTTTCTGGAAGCATAATTTCGTCTCCTGAATTGCAATGTGTTCTATATGCCTGTAGGCACATAGAACACATTGGAACTCAGGGGACGATTGGGCCAGGATAAGTATTCGCTTCCCTCAAAAGTCTTATTTTTGACAATATATAGCCGTTATTGTTGAATGTGACAAAATTCTGGGTTTTTTTTTCAAAACAATAAAACAGTATTGTCTGTTGAGTTGTCTCCCAAGGATCATGTGACTATGAAACAAACTCCAATAATGCTAATTAAATCATATATGAAAGCCGAAATATGTATTTACTAAAGGTATAATAGTACTAAATATTTTCCCACAGGCGACCATTATAACGTTCGTGTGAAAAACATTTGATCGCACCGTTTTAATTTCAAATATTGTTCTCAAGTATAGCCATCAGGCAACTTTTTCTTTCCTCAAAACCGGGGGATATGCAATAAGAGAGAAATATTGACAGAAAGAAACTGCAGGTCAAGGAAAAATATTTTTCGGGGAATTCTCACCAAAAACACACCACTAGTCAATTGTATCTTCAGGCCACAACAGTCATCACATCGCCCCTCTTTTTCTCTGGAATATTCAGCAATGTACAAGATTTCAAGACAATGATTGATATTATGCAACAATATTTTTTTTCAAGGCTGCTCAGTTTCGGAGATTGCATTATTTGCAAGTGCAACTTTTCAAGGAGGGTAACTCTAATTCAGATATTAAGTACTGTCATACCCGCAGCGTTGTAGGTGGGGCCTTATTGCACCGAGAAAACAATATAACGATCACTTCGCGGGCCTAGGGTTTCCCGTCGATGAGTATGTTCTATTTGTTATGGATTTGTTTATTTGGGTTTACTACACTTTCGACAGCCAGGGTCACCTTGTGTCGGAGAGTTTTACAGCCGGAATACCCGGTGGGAACCACCGAGCAGCGGCGAGCAGCTGTTGGACTCCCCAACGAAACCAGCTCAGCAAAAGCAGGGTAAGCATTGGTTAAAGACAAGTGCATCATCGACGTGCAGTCCGCCTCATCACACACTGCCACCGTGCACCCATGTCGACAATCGGATTTAAGTGCCTTTCTTTAGGACACAATGCAGTTGCCCCTGGCGGGGTTCGAATCGTGGACCCTTCGGTTTGATTATCAATGGCGTAACAACTGAGCCACCATTTCCAAAGGATAAACATTAGAAGCGTTAGCAATTTTTCAGTCCATGGACCATCAGGTTAAACCCTGTGGTCCATGAGCATAAAGTTTACAAACGTTTCTAATTGTTTTTTATTTTTTTTATGCAAATCGTTATTTATTTATTTATGTTTAAGGTCACATACTTATACACAACGGCTAATCGTGAGCGTGGCACTTTTACGGGTGAAGGAAGCCGGAATACCCGGAGAGAACCACCGGGCATCGACCAGAAACTGTCAGCTCCTCCACATTCTAACTCTATTCAAGCTCCGCTCAAGCAGGGTTATAGCGGTTGAAGACATGTGCACCATCGACGTGCAGTACGCCTTAGTACACTGCGTCATCGTACCCCCATGTAGGCAACCGGGAGAAAGTGAATTGCACAAGGACACAACGCGGGTCGTCCCGGACGGGGATCGAACTCGGGACCTCTAGCACAGAAGTCCAAGAGTCTACAACTGAGCCACCGCGCTCCCATGAAAATCGTTACCCGCGTGTAAAGTAAAATTCACTTTGAAATGGAACTCAGCAGAAACCTGAGCAAAGAGTAAACTTGTATCACACCTTAAAAAGAAAAACGAGGGCTCTTCACGAAAGTATTTTCGATTTCTGGGAGAGCGATAATGATAGTTTCAAAACACCCTTTCCTGCATTACCACATTTACTTGACACAGACTCGGAAATCGAACAATATTCTGTAATAACATATTTGATCCGTTCTGTAAGTGGTTAATTTTATCTTCGGAAATTGTAAATCGGCGTGGGTTTGAATCCCCGCTACACAATTTGCAATGTGATTGGGGACATTTCGAGATGATGCAACAGTCGGGAAATTTGAAAAGAGAGAAGTTCTCGCTTATTTCAAAATGGAATGATGAATTAAGCGATGCAATTAACCCTAAAAACCTCAGATGAATTTTATGATAATTAATACCATGTAAACATCTACCCAGCTACGGATGACGTAATGTATCTACATCATTGTTGGCTGCCTGAACAGGCAGCCAGCAATGATGTAAAACATTACCAAGATAAGTGTAACCTGCAAATCACGGAAGAATGCACTTGGAGGCAACTGTTCAAAACAATATAATGATGGCAGTTTCGGCTGTATGGGGACCTGAGGGTTAATATTAACAATCGAGGAGTAACCATATGTTTTGTACTAGCTATTTATTTATTTATATTTATTTATTTATTGGTTTTAAGGTCACATACTTATGCACAATGGCTAATCGTGACAGTGACAGCTTTACGGGTGGAGGAAGCCGGAGTACCCGGAGAGAACCACGGAGCATCGACGAGCAAATGTCAGTTCCTCAGCATTCTAACTCAGTTCAAGCTCCTTCAAGCAGGGTTACAGCGGTTTAAGATATGTGCACCATCGACGTGCAGTACACCTTGGTACATGGCGTCATCGTACCCACATGAAGGCAACCGGGATAAAGTGCCTTGCCTAAGGACACAACGCGGGTCTTCTCGGACGGGGATCGAACTCGGGACCTCTAGCACAGAAGTCCAACAGTCTACCACTGAGCCACCTTTGTACTAGCTTCGTTCCTCTTCAGTTGACTTGCATTCCCACTTTTATGTTCTGTTGGTGGCCGAGTGTGGTGCGTGGTTACTATAGTTTCGAAAGGCGGTAGGTACCGAAGAAAACTCTCTCGACATGGATTTGAACCCCCGATATGCTATTTGCAATGTAATTGTAGTCATGTTTTTTTTTTGGGGGGGGGGGGTGTTGTTTTTTTGTGGGGGGGGGGTGGGGGGGTTGGGGGGAGGGTCTTTTTTTATTTTTTTCTTGAATCTTAAGCACTCGGGAATTTGAAAAAAGACGTCCTCGGTGATTTTCAATGAACTGCATCATGTACAACTGAGTAATGAAATCTTTTGTACTTCTTTTCGGAGGTTTCCGAGAATGCAAGGAAATTAAAAAGCTAAGTAAAAAGCCAAATCTCTTAATCTGGAGCACCGTTTCCATATTATTAGTAAATGTTCTAGACGAGAGAACCTGACGGTGATCAGTGGAGCTGTTATTGAGACTTTGATCGACAAATGCAATGAGGGATAGAAAAGATGAGTGTATTCTTACTTCTACATATTTCTCTTCAGGAATATTGATTAGGAATTTTGCCAATATGGGATTCCAATACAGAAAATATTGTATTTGACTATGTCGTAGATTCTAAGTGTTTCTGCCCTTGTCTGAATTTTCTTCCGGACTCAACACAATTATGAGAGGTTGTTAATTTCTGGTATGTCTCAGTCACTGGGTCACTGTGACAAACTCGTTTAGACAGCATTACTATGTTCGCTAAATAATACGATTAGCCATTTGTTCAAGATCTCAACAAAAGACGCTGCATTGATAAAGTTGAGTGCCTCGGCTCGTAAATTCAAGACACTGAACTGTACACGCCTGGATTGCTGGAATGCGAATTGGTCACCACTGGAAAAGTGCCTCAACTGTCTGTGTCGTACGGGTGGGAGAGTAAGGCAACTGCAACACATAAGAAAACAAATTGTCCAGTTTTCAATTTTTCAACACATCCTAATAGCCGATCGCTTTTTTTAAGAATATACTTTGATGTCTGTGAAAAATTAATATGTTGACGGTGTACACATTTTTTCGCTGCCCTGCAAATTGAATATTTATATCATAATCGTGCTACTAGGTTTCGTGCTTGGTAAAGATCATGATGTTGGGTGAAGTGAAAGCTGTGAGTCAAAGTTATGCTGTGCCTACAGTCATATCGCAACAACTTTCACGTCATCAAGCGTCATCGATGGGAGGGGTTACCTCGTTGATTGACTGGACGTGATCTTGGGGCGGGCAGATTGGGTTTCCCTGTGTATAACTGACGTTCCAGCAATCCAGTGTAGAGGTCATCGATGCAAGATCATGACGGAACTCCACGTACAGATAAGGCAGCGCGAAGACACCTGAAATGCTGTCGAGTAGATTTCAACCAGGAGGGTATTTCCAATTTATTTGAAACATTTTGTAGTCGTCCAGCTCATGTACCACCGGGTTACAGTATGTGTTCCACAAACTGAAAGACTGACAGTGCTCCTTGTGAGTTTCTAAAAGAACTGTGAATAACTGCCAGGTGAACGGAATCCACCTGCTCGGTGCTATATAGTAATTCACCATCCCTGCATTGTTTTCCAATTGAGTGTTATTCAGTCCGGTTTGTGAATTCAGTATCAATGCCCATATTTATTACTTAATCCTTTAACTAACATGAAAAGCAGACGACACATACAAACAAAATTATTCAATAACTATTCTTTTTCCATATTTGTGTTAGAAACATAGCTCCGACCCCTCATTGGCACGAGCTTGTTCAGCTCGTCCCTACGAGGGGTCGTAAGCTATGTTTTTGTCGCAAAAAAATGAAAACTGAATGTCATTTCAACGCTGGCCGGTTTTAGCCGTTACGTTGTGTAAAGGGTTAAACGTAATAAATGCATGGGTTGGAAACACCGACACATCATTTGGCCACGCCGTTAATGTACAAATGTTCTATTCCATCCTAGTTAATTGCCACACACACCAAATATACTTGGTTTGGGGCGTTGGTTCCGTGTCCTATTTAACCAGTAAAGCAGAATTTGCTGACAGCTGTAAACAGCCACTGTTTCACTTCGGAGTGTCCACGGGGAGCCCCGAATATACACATAAAATTAATTTCATAAGTTATCTCGGACAAACAGCCAAGGTACATGTAGATTTAAAACCTGGGTGGCAGATTTAAATCCCGAGGGGAAGTCGTGTTGTTTAAAACCGACATCCAGACATTAAATGTTTAGGTATCCTGTTGTCAGAGATAACGATTTTGGCTCGCCTCCTACCATTGAAATGTGTGTGTGTTTCAACAGCCTCTGTTAATACGGTAACAAGGTAACAGCCGTTTCGTAGTTAAGCTGAACGAATAATACGAATATAAATTGAAGACAATTTTAATTAAGGTTTCTGAATGCCGAAATGAGCAGGTCGGGGTTAAAGGTTATTCTTAGCATCTGTATGAGGTACGGGCGACAAACGGGAAACAATGGCGTGTTCTTACCTCCTGCATGTTTTAAAATCGAAATGATCAAACTTAATACTTCATGAAAAATATACATACAAGTTCCTTTTAATGGTGCGTGATATTCAGTTTTTGTCCTTCTAATTATCTTTAAAAATTGACATTTATTTCTTTGTATAATTCCTTGCAAATTATTTAAAATCTGAAAATTGAAAACGATTTTAACACGACATAATGGATCATTGATGATAAAAAACGATGAAATATTAGGTATGCGGTGTGATTCGTGTTTCCTGATTCTGAAAGCCGAAGGAAAAACTGCTCTCTAGTATAGTGTCGGTGTGTCAAGTTTTGTTTTTAGTATATAGTCCCAAACGATATTCCACTGACGAAAACCTTTATAAAAGTAATAATCAGAGAAACTGAAAGAAACATATTTTTCTTTATAATTGAACAAGAACGATTTGGAGTTGTTTCCCTTCGAAAGAACTCAAATATTTCGGAGACTTCAGTTCAGATATTGGGAAATGACGTGTCGTTATTATTGTGGGACACAAGTTGACTTTATAAATGTGTTATTCGATACAGTAGTGCGCTGTGGATTTTGGAGAATCGGGGACACTACATTCAAACTTTTACAAAATAATGCTTTAATAAGTTTCACTGAAGAGACAATTCATATACCGAGACAGATTGCATGTTTCACGAAACCACAACGGATCTTCAGTGTAGAAACACCACAAGAGAATCCCTCTTTTCGACAGTAAAATCAGATATCGGGGGAATGTACACGTTTTATTTCAAGTTTTCGGAATACTCTCATGAAACAACATTGTTCTCGTTTTGTTTGTGAGTCTGAATGTTTTTGTTTGTTGTTTTACCGACATATATGTTCGAGGCGATTGGTGAAAGGGAAATATGGTAAGTGTACCACAGAATGTTTGTAAACCCCTTTCAGATGCCACGTGATATTCTCATACATCCCGCTGGAATTCGTACATGCCGTTGGGGTTAAATGTGCCGTGCTGGATGCATTGGTTACTGGTCAATCAGGAAGCTTGTATAATTTTAAAAGGGTAATAAAATGTTTTACACACGTTTGCTTTTAACATTGACGCCCTGAAACGTATCGTACCTTACACACTTCAAAACAGAGAAATGGGAACGTTTTTCTTGGATTTGTGTGCAGAATCGTCAATAATCTAATCCTACAGACCTATAGGGCAGTCGAATTGTTTTATCACTGATCCTCGTGTCCAGTTACGTGTTTATGGCGTTGTCCTGTCTCGGACTGCCAACTTGGTTATGCGAACTGTATACATAGCGGTTTGAAAGGGTAAAAGAGAGGCCCATTTGAAATTGCATAGAATACTATTTCTCTAAGGAAATTTATAACCATGTAAATGAAGATGTTTCTTCCTAGTTTGGAATAGTGGCAGGCTGTGATTCACCAAATTTTAGCCTTGTGGTCGAATAAAGACAATCAGAAATTATTCTTAGGTGGGAAAAATATATTCCTCAATTTTAATATTGACGTAACGAAAAGCTCCTTCAAAATGTTAATCAAGTGATTTTATTTTTCAATTTTCTCCTTGTTCTCAGTGTTGTCAATCTTTGCTTTGGTTTTCGCAATGCTCAAGTTTAACTTGCTGCTGGAGGATATTCTTGCACAGGACATAAAATCCCTTGCCACTGAAAAATGTATAAATTGGGAACAATTAACTACTTTTCTTTCCTGCAAATTGAATGACTTTTTGACCAATGATTTCTTGAGATAAATTTAGATGAATATTTCATCAAATCTAGTCATGGCTGCTCAAAAGCAGCCATGACTAGATTCGATTAAAAATATTTTTAAAATAGTCAGTAGGTTAAGAGTTGAGGTACCACTTCGTGAAGATATTCCAAATTGAGAAGATAACATGTTAATTATGACTCCAGAGCCGCGAGCTCAACGCCGCATCACGGCCAGTATTTGGCAGCCTTAACACATCGTTGCTGATGCGGGCCCCATTCAAACAGGTATCTTAATATTTCATCTGCACTCTCAAGTCATGATACATGCCTTAATAATGTAGTTGGAATATTTTATCATTCGGGACGTGGGTCATCACAATCGAGATGAATCAGGTTTATACCTTGCCCCTCCTCAATCGGTCATCTTCGGGAAGCCCCTAAAGGCTACAGTCTTGTCTGAAACATAAAGCAAAACTATACCCGAGTCTTAAAAATAAATTATTTTTATTATATTTTTGTAGATTATGAGTCAATAAAAGTGCATGCCGGGAATTGTACAATCAACCGTGTAGCGTGTTGTGATACTTCATGATAAGAATGGACCATTATCGAGATCCAAACATATCCGACCAGTCAGACGCTACATTGATATCACGAGACAGAGTGGACCGTCCAGATAACCTTCATGTTCTGGTAGATGAAGATGACATGAGCAGCAAACCAAACGGACTTTTTCTCAATCATAAAAGATATGTTCCAGCGTTTTCCAAGAGACATTTCGCTTTGTTGAGAAGACGCGAGTGTTTTATTTTGACTCTGGGTGTAATGTTAATTAGTCTTGCCTTGATTCTCATACTCACGGGTGCAATAAGAGTGCACAGTTGCGATCTTCCCCCTAAGGTAAGTGTTGGGTAACAATAATATATGTCTTGAAAGGAAATTGTTGTTCCCCCTGGGGGAATAGTAGGAAGACAGCCGGTAAGGCAATGTTCTTTCCTGCAGAACATATCGTCGCCTGAGTACTAGAATGTTCTATGTCCCATAGGGGACATAGAACATTCTAGAACTCAGGCGACGATATACTTATTATGCGAAATTATACACACATTATACTGCAAACAACAATTTTAATTCCATTCAAAGCAATTTATGTCACTCCCATTATTGAAAAGTTGAAGTTACTGTCTTCAGAGTCAAAAAGGAGAAAAGAAAATTAAACCCAAAAGAACTGTACAACAAAATCTTTGGAATAAGACAGAGATTATATAGAAACTAAAATTTGCAGTGGAACTACAGCCCTGTGAGAAAATGCCCCCCTTCCAAAGAGTTGGCTGAGGTATCAGTAAGAGATCATACTTAAAGTAATAACTTACAATGAAAAAATAGCTGTATTGAACAATATTTCCAGTACAACTTCTACATCATTTAAAGGAAGGATTAATTTTAACCCTTATTGGTTAAAATTCATAGACGCTACAATTTTTTCTTGAGTATGTTTCGGTTTGAGGAAGTTTACCATGGGTCTATTTATTTATTTATTTATTTATTTATTTATTTATTTATTTATTTATTTATTTATTTATTTATTTAAGGTGACATATTTAGGAGGGTCTAATTTATACAGTTCAGAACAAGTACTGAGTCACACTGCAAAAATGTGGATGTTCAATTTAAAACATTTCATCATTTTGCAGTGATTCTCGGAAATGATGCGATATATACCAAAATATGAGAACTGCGAATCCGTTTTGCCGTATCTCTGGTGTTTAGGGGAATCATACATCAATGGCATTCAGGGTTCAAATATGGAAAGAAATCCAACAAAAATCGCATGCACTATTTACGGTAAGTCTGCATTCATTTACTGATTCAGTTTAAAATAGAGAATGTTAAGTCTTTATTGTTCTTGTGGGTAACTGTACGAGATTTGGTTTGAGAAACTAGCGTCCTCCTGTGGGAGTTGTTTGTGACTATTTCTGGCACCATCAAATTTAACAAGAAACACGAATATGTATCTATTTAATAGATAATTGATCACAGGCCTTAACTCTTACCCCGTTGAGTATTTCCAAAATATTTTTTATTAAATCTAGTCATGGCTGCTGTAATGCAGCCATGACTAGATCTGATAAATAATTCCAAAAGTCATTGATGAAAAAACCCATGCCATTTACAAGTGGAAAATTTGATTAAATGCGCCCAAAATGATAATTATATCAGAAATCCTGTCCGAGGCAGGAATATCTGCCAGCAGCATTTAGGGAGTTAATAAAAGCACGATTATATCGAGTGTTCAATTCGTTATCTTCAAGATGAGAAGAGTTTCGGTAATGCGTGTGCCTCAACAACGCCCAAAAACGCCCAACAACGCTGTTGTAATGAGTTGTGTTTATTTCGATGTAAATTATTTTAAACAGTTTCCAAAAAACTAAGATCCGAATACGCCACTTTCTGGGTCCTTGATGGACCTATACACCAACATGGTTACACGGGAGACCGAGAAAGCTGAATTTACGGAGCTGCTTGATGATCGCATTGCGTTTGAATGTCTGAAAAGGACTGCTTTGGCACGTGTTCTCGTCCTCCTTAGAATACATGAAAAACGTAAATGGTTTCAACGGCAATTTGGGAATCTACTTTCAAATAATTCAGTCTGCAATCCAAAGATATTTCTAAAAATCGACAATTGTGACAAGAACTATGGATAGTCTTGTTTTATATCTACATGTATATATCCAGTTTGATGTATTAACCCTTTACCTAACATCAAAAGCAGACGACACTTGCAAAAAAAAAAATTCTCGAATAACTATTTTTTTTCATTTTTTGTCTCAAAAACATAGGTTATGAGCCCTCATTGGAACGAGCTCGTTCCCACGAAGGGTCATAACTTATGTTTTTGAGACGAAAATGAAAAAATAATTAAAATTAATTGGCGATTTTTGAAAATAGCGCTGGCCGGTTTTGGTCGTTACGTTGGATAAAGGGTTAAATATCGTCAACTACAAGATTAATAGTTTACCTCACTGTTGTAATCCATCGATCTGAAAGCGGATCGAGTTGATTTATTTATTTAAGGGGGTTTAATTACACTTTCGACAGCCAGGATCACCTCGTGTCGGACATTTTTACGGGTGGAGGAAGCCGGAGTAAGCCACCGAGCAACGTCGAGCAATTGTCAGTCTCCCCAACATACTAACTCCACACAAGCAGGGTTAGCATTGGTTGAAGACATGTGCACCATCGACGGGCAGTACGCCTTAGTGCACAACGCCACCGTGCCCCGCGTGGGCAATGAGGGTGAAGTAGCTTGCCCAAGGACAGAACGCGGTTGACGCAGGTAGGATTCGAACCGAGGACCTCTCGACTCGCAGCCTGCTCCTCTACCTACAGAACCACCGCCCCCGATTGAGTTGAAGACCAAAATAGATATTTCAAAGCCATCGATGGATAGTCAAGACGTTTATCCTGCAAATAAAAACATTGTCAGTGGAAGCTGTCTTTTCTGTAAATAGACTATAGGCTCTCCATTACATTGTTTTTAACCCTTTACCCAACGTAACGGCCAAAACCGGCCAGCGCTATTCTTAAAAATCGCCAATGAATTTTCATTATTTTATCATTTTTTGTCTCCAAAACATAGGTTATGACTCCTCATTGGAACGAGCTCGTCGAGCTCGTTCCAATGAGGGGTCATAACCTATGTTTTTGAGACAAAAAATGAAAAAAATTAGTTATTCAAGAATTTTTTTTGCAAGTGTCGTCTGCTTTTCATGTTTGGTAAAGGGTTAACGCACAGAAAGAGACAATCACGTCACTGCAGTTTTCGATCTTTGAAATTAAAATAACTTTTTTTATGTCAGAAAACAGGTGATTACTTCACCATAGTCAACATGACCCCATTCATTATGTATCTTTTCGTGGTATAAACTTGAAAGATCCAAACACTTCAGGGAATCTCGGGTGAATGTGCTTTCTTCGACTTTGAGTACGTAGTCATTTGTTTCGAAAGGAAAACATTTAATTTATATGACTACCACAAAGAGCCTCAATACCACTGCAGTTTGCCCATCAAATCCAACTCTCCGAAAAACAAGAGAGTCAAGTTTTCCAGATCGTTATAATGCCTGCCTCAAACGAGGAGCACGTGAACGGACTATTTCTACTAGAGACCAAAAAATAAATACAGAACATAAGCACAGAACATAAACACGAGTGTCTCCTCATTAAATTCCGTCGACAAGCATTCCAGTCTAGGTCTATTTGAAAATGCCGCGCTGAACAATTGCAAAATAACAATTAACAACCAGTTTCAAGAAGCGAATCCTACAAAACGCAGGAGAATCTGTGTTATCGAAAGAGATTCCGATTGAAATTTAAGTCTTGCCTCCATTGTTTTGACTTTCAAGTTTCATGTTAGATACGAACGTTCGATATTACTACGCGTTTGGGATTCCCCAGTTCCATAAATTGCTAATGGTTATTTGGCGAATATAATTCTTGTTATATTTGATTTTTCAGGTCTTGCGATCAGTTTAAAATACTAATTGTCATATAATAAACAAATTACTACAACAGTTAATTGATCTGTGTTGTTGTATTCCGTCTCGTTGACGAGATGAGATCGGCCAGATCAAACGTGCAGTACGCCTTAGTACACAGCCATTGTGCCACCACGTAAACAATCGGGATTAAGTGCCTTGCCCATGGACACAACACAGTTACCCCTGGTCAGGATCCAACCCCGGAACTTTCGGTTGGCAATTAAATGCATTACCCACTGAGCCATCGCGCTCCCATGCATTACTTGGTCCAAAAACCAGATGTTTAAAAGGACCGAAAAGACAAACCATGTTTCCTGCAAGGTCTCGGATTACGTTAACCCTTTACCTAACGAATCACTCGCATCCGCCCACGTAATATGGAAATTGAGCAGTTGAAAAAATTTAATTTTTCAAAATATTTCAACAAAACCATATCATGTGACCCCTCGTTGGAACGAGCTCATTGAGCTCGTTCCAATGAGGGTTCACATGATATGGTTTTATTGAAATTTTTTGAAAAATTAAAAAAAATTATATTAAAATAATAAATTTTGATATCGTCTGCGTTGGGTAAAGGTTTAACGAATCGACGCACCTACGAACTGAGCCGTTGAAAATATAATTTTAAAAAAAACTTTCTCAAACCCATATTATGTTGGTCACATATATCGTGTGCATTCGGTAGAGGGTTAAACAGTGCATTGTTTGGCGGTGCGCCGTCCTCTTCAGAAATAATTCAGACTAAACTCCAAGCAAGTAGAATTTTTGAAGCTATGAATTAGTTGAATTTTATTGAAACAGCGGCTACCATCTCATTAAATAGTGTCACTCGATTTGTTTTTAATTCAAATATAAACTTACGACCCGAGGTCAGAGTTCAAGTTTAGCGCAAGAATGTAGCAGTTATTGAGTACAGCTGTGGCTATTTCGTGAATATTATTGAATGAAAGTGTTTTACCGCTTTCAACGCATGCTTTAAAGGTCAGATAAAGAGTCAGATCATATGATATAAACTAAGAAGCGCCAGCAAGGTTTCAGCCCCTGAACCTTCCGAACGGAGGTCCATTGGCTGAAACTTTGCTTTTGGTTATGTTTGTTTCACTCATTTGTAATTTCTTGGTTGTAAATTCCACTACTGTAGGTATTTTAATCATAATTCACTGTAAGATATTTTTTGATAGATGACAGTGGAGCAACTCGTAAATGCACGTAGCGTTCGACCCATAGTATTCTGCTGACATTATTTATACCACGTTTAATCTTGTGTTCCATTCTTTTAAAGTTTTACAAATTTGATGCACTCCTATTTGTGAGTTTTTCTAATAATTGTATTATTATCGATTGTGGTTATTTTGAAATACTTATCTGGTAAATTTCTTCACAGAAAGTCGTGATACAAAGTGTTGGACCTTTTGGGCACACAGAGAGGAAACAGAACTTATCATATGGTGAGCTATTTGTATATATTATATATCACGTGACTTTCCCTACCTCTGACTAGCTGAGCGGTACTGTACTATTTCCCAAAGTTTTATCTATCGGGGGTTGTAAAAGTATCCGTGCACCATTCCCAGGCACTATACACTTTCTCTAAAAATAGCTGTAGAGTATTCTATGACGTTTGACAAGCCGAACACAGTGTGTCCTTTAATTGGTTGAGGCCTATGTTATTTTTGATGGTCTGAATTTGTTCATCAAAATTTGTTTTATTACAAATTATTAGAGTGCCTGTGGGCACTCTCCAATAATTTGTAATAATACAAACTTATATAAACAAAATATTATTGGTGTTTGACTGAATATGAAACACGAGCAAGGAAAATGTTGGCTTTTGCTCAGGTATTCCCATTTTTTTGTAAAGTCCTCACAGTGGCTTCTAGCACACAACTAGTTAAGGAATTTTATCTGATATTCTGTTCAAAAATGAAAGCGTGACCGGCAAGATCATTGACAATAGGTAATGTATTTTGGTTTGTAATCTTTTGCGATATCTCTAACACGGGCATGGTGATAACAATATACAGGCGACTGTGAAAACATGAACATAATATCTACAGACGAATTGTATTTACCTTGGATGTTATCACCAGCAGGAATGTCCATCTATCAATCTGACATCAAAAGAGGATAGCTTCCCTTGTTGGCACCGATGCGCCATCTGAAATGTTTTAACTTTGCAGATGGCGCTTTGATGAACTCAAGGGACTCAAGGGACTACTTTTACTATTAGGTGGCATGGTATTTACTTGATCAAAAAGAGTTTCGTTTTTTATATAAATTATTTTCTTAATAAAAGATATTGCCAGGTAACACTTGCTACGTAATGTGGGTGCTGTTACTAAATTGTTCAATTAACTCAACACTAAATATGCGTCAAATACCTTGCTGTTCGCATTTTCTAATACCCCCTCGGTACTCAATAAACAACAAACTCTGTGTTCAACCCCTTTAACTCTTTTGGCGCGACAGGCAACTAAAGTTGACAGACGGCAGGCCGCGAAAAGGTACTGCAGTAGTCATTTTAGCCCACTGTGTGTGTCCATTTCCAAGTGCTTTTAACCCTTTATTCAACGCAGACGATATCAAAATTTATTATTTTAAATATCATTTTTTCAAATTTTTCAAAAAATTTCAACAAAACCATATCATGTGACCCCTCGTTGGAACGAGCTCGACGAGCCCGTTCCAACGAGGGGTCACATGATATGGTTTTGTTGAATTTTTTTGAAAAATAATATTGTTTCAACTGCTGAAGTTGCATATTATGCGGGAGTGGGGATGCGGTCGACTCATTGGGTAAAGGGTTGAACAAACATACGTATTCCTATGTTTCATGCACCATTTATGTCCTATCCATGAACAACGATATCGTCCCTTGAAAGTATAAAGGTGCCATTTAAATATATACAGGAAATCATTTGAAAAACTGTCAATGAGATCATTAGAACATCTTTTAAAATAAAAATGCTTCAGTTTACAACCTATACTTTTTGTAAAATTCCTGATGAATAATAGGCGCTAAGAATTCTGTTTCTCAGATTATTCCGCGCCAAAAGAGTTAATACGGTTTGGTAATACAGTACGGTCGCCGTGGACTGCTCACTTTCCACGAGTGGGCAATATTCCACGGACGCAATAATATTAAATTCCAAACGCTATTTATAGGAATAATCATCAAAAATTTAATTAATGAAGCACCGGGTGCAACCCTGTGCTTCATTAATTAATATTTGGATGAAGATGATGATTTTTATTACCTGGTAAAAGCATGCGTGGACATCACAGTCCACGCGTGGATTACAACCAGTCCACGTCGACTGTACTGTATTTTGTTCTTTCGAGAATAGCGTCATTTTCTTGGCCTCCAATTCAATCAATTCTGCAGGTTTCGTAAGTTAAACTTCTTTCTACAGTTCTACGGCGCTGCAAGTGAATGCATAATCGATCCGTTCTATTGTCTTCGATCGTTAATTTCCATTTGTGCAGTTGCATACATATAAAGGAGTTCAGAAGTAAAAAGGTAAATATACATTTACGCAAGAAGTAAATGAGTACGTCTGTACTAAATGGTCTTGCTTTTGGGGTGTTATCGTATGTTGGAGAGCAAAAATGGGTACTTTTCTTATCGGGTGAGGCACATTTCTTAAAAGCTATTACTTGGTTAGTTACAAATCGATTTATATATGAGCCCGAGGTAACTTCATATACATGTAAGGGTAAGACCGAATGTCGAATGCTGATGTGAAGTTACCGAGGGCTGATACCTCGGCCGATAGGAAACTAACCCATTAATTGCCTCCTTCTTTATTAAATCGAATCAAATAATTACAAAATGTTTTCAGATATTTTACAGTTTTCCAACAGTATTATTGTTGCTCATTCGTTTCTCTTAATTTCCCTACAGTTAAAACTAGAAGTCCTGTCATGAAATGCGCACAAATAGCACGTCGACCTGCCCGTTAATCTATGCGTTATGACCATAGTAAGGCTATCAAATTCTATGCATATGGCCTGTGCACAAGCAATGTTTCAGCCAATGGACCTCCGGGTAACCCGGAGGTCCATTGGCAGAAACATTGATTGTGTTTGCTATGAGTAACCAGGAGAACCTGCCGTGCTTTGGATGCCAATCGATATGGCAATTGCGCGCAATTCCTACGCGCAATTAAGCCTAGATCTCGGCTTCCACTATACGTTCCGATAGCTGAACTATCCCTTCCCCCAGTTCGACGAATCTCTGCTTACGACTCCGAATCTTAGTTTGCGTTGAACTTTCTGTACAACTCTCTTCTTTCGTCTCTTCATTCAACTAATCCTTACTTAATCCCACCTTTTATTCCTCATCATACAAAACCCATACTCCAAGTCACTCCATTGTGCCTTGTCGCACCAATTTTACTGATTGCGTTCGGCGAAAACGGTGAAAGATTTCGATATAAACAAACTAGTAACAATTAACGCATCGAGGGAGACAGCTCTAGCTTGGTCCGTATCGTCCGAAATGTGTATCTATCAGCCGAATGTCAAGTCATATCTAACGAGTTTGACAGTGGGCAATTCTGGGGAAGAAAATCGTATCTAATAAATAATTTTAAAGTAACTTATCAAAACACTGAATACTAACGAGGGTTATTTGTGTGGGGAATAATGGGTGCCGTTCAATCATAACAGTTATCAATTGCAAACTCTCACATGATCGGCCGTCTTCCGTATTTGTGTGTTAATGACTTCCGACTCCGTCTACCGAACCTCCGTTCACAGAAACGTTCAAAATAAATTCCAATCATAATTCATGGCTGATATGCCTTACTGGCTAAGACTCAGCTTTAGAAATTCATACCGCCAAATATCCGCGTGCCGTCTTCGCATCACTTACTACCTTGGGCCCGGCAAACGTTCGAGATTGGATGGATTCGATTACGAATCTTTTTAATGATTCGATTCGAAACCATCGCGAGAAAACGAATCCATGAGAGTTTGGATTTTACAATTTCTTTATTGTCATCGTCCAGTTTGCACAATATATTAAGCTAGAGTGGAACAGGGTGGCGCCCTGTTCTACTCAAGGGGCAATATATGACTTTTATTCATCCACTTCGGTGATACATGGTAAATTGTCGTTTGAACTTGTCTCTATCCTAACATACCTGTGGGATGAGTTGTCACCAACAGAATATTGAGAACAGAAAATGTCCAACTTTGTTTGTTTGGTCGTGATACATTCGGAGCGATAGTTTTGAGTAATTTGAATGTCAGTGTGTTAACTCTTTGGGCGCGGAATAATCTGAGAAACAGAATTCTTAGCGCCTAATATTCATCAGAAATTTTACAAAAAGTATAGGTTGTTAGACTAAAGCGTTATTATTTTTAAAAGATGTTCTAATGATCTCATTGACAGTTTTTCAAATGATTTCCTGTATATATACTCTCCCAAAAAAGAAAGTGTGCATGCTAAAAAATAACACTAAAAAAAGATATATATCATTTTCATTCATGGAAATTTTATTCAATCACAGATGAATCAATTTGTGATCAATACGAGAAATTTCATTACGCTACGACGAATACTCTTGGTGCCATGGTGAGTCAAAGACACTAAAGGTCAAACACAAAAGTCACACACTTAATATTTGGTATGACCTCCGTCGGCATCGACTACTGCTGTGCATCTACGCCTCATGGAAACGAACAAGTTAGCATGAAAGTGTTGTGGGATGTTGTTCCATATTCTGATAAGCTGTCTTTGGAGTTTCACAAGCGTTGACAGTGCATGGGGAAGACGGTGTAGCTGACGTTTCATTTCGTCCCATACGTGCTCAATGGGTGAGATATCGGGCGAATTTGCGGGCCAGGGAAGAACATCCACTTGTTGTTGCTGCAGATACTGTTGAACAACACGAGCTGCGTGGGGTCGGGCGTTGTCCTGCTGTAGAATGACGCCGGGGCCGTGACGTAACGTCAAAATCGGACGAATTGCAGGTCTTCGAGGACGTAAGCCGTATTCTCTCAGCCGGCTGATTACTGTTTGAGGATGTATCCGCCTCAGGTTAGGGATGTTCCTGGCTGTCGTCGTTGCCGTTTGTTGCCGGTTCCGGAGATGGACGACACGGATATACCAATCTTGTGCAGGGGTGGTAACTCGGGGTCTCCCGGAGCGAGGTCGGTCTCGAACGTCATCATGTTGTGCATGTCGATGGACTAGCCTGTCTACAGTGTTACGGTGGCAGTTCAAATGCTGGGCAACCTCTCTGTGTGTTCTGCCAGCTCTAATCATACCCAGGGCAAGGAGACGTTGATTCATTGTCAGTCTTGGCATGCTAATGTGGAGTCGTTTTAACAGCAGCGCAAGTTTGAATGTGAACGATAGGAAGGCCTTACTTTAGTGTTTAAATACCCAAGGATTCACACTGCTGCATGAATTTTCAGACTCTCCACGTGCAAAACATGCCTTTTCACAAACGTGTGGCACGTCATTTAACGTTAATGCAATTTTAACGGGGAAAGCTGTTTTTGTGTTCAATATAACTTATTCATGAACAGGTTAACACTCTTTACACCTACGAAATTATTTTTGGGGGGTTTGATCAATTTCTGCAATGTACACTTTCTTTTTTGGGCGAGTATATTTAAATGGTACCTGTATACTTTCAAGGGACGATATCGTTGTTCATGGATAGGGCATAAATGGTGCATGAAACATAAGAATACGGATGTTTGTTCAACCCTTTACCCAACGAATCGGCCGCATCCCCCGCGTAATATGCAACTTCAGCAGTTGAAAAAATATTATTTTTCAAAACAATTTAACAAAACCATATCATGTGACACCTCGTTGGAACGAGCTCGTTCCAACGAGGGGTCACATAATATGGTTTTATTGAATTGTTTTGAAAAATATGAAAAAATGATATTTAAAATAATTTTTGATATCGTCTGCGTTGGGTAAAAGGTTAAAGGCACCTGGGAATGGACACACACAGTTGGCTAAAGTGACAACTGCAGCACCTTTCCGCGGTCTGCCGTCTGTCGACTTTAGTCACCTGTCGCACCAAAAGAGTTAAAGCCCCATCCTCTTCGGCACTGATGAATGTACGTTGTATATCAGGTCAATGCACTGGTATATGCCTGAAAATCTCCACGGAATATCTTTGGTTACCATGGGAATAAATTGCCCAATCTTCCAGAAACAAGTGATAGGTCCATCCACTTGTACTTGCGGTTCGATGGTACGAAATAGTCTCACCAGTACGCATATTAATACTCAGTACGTATGAGAGATAGACAGCACAAGTAAGATAGTCGTAGTATCATTACATTCGGTAAGTGGATTCCAAACGAAATTCGATTCGGTTGGAACTTTTCGCCTGATTCGATTAGAGTGAAAAACTGTGATTCGCCGGGTCCTAATACTGCTGTATGCCTTTATTCCGTTTTGATGTAGTAGTTTTAGACCTTCCGCAAAAATATCTTTATAAAATATCGTCACGTGAGAAGCATAGTTCTATATTCCGGTGGAAGATAGAACTTTTTGATTCCCACGCGACGATATGGGGGTGATGTATTTGTCTTTAGTGTCAATAAAAATCGAGAATTCAACGTGCGGCACGCGCTGCTTTGGCCACGCAGCTATCCTCAAAGCTCAACTTAGGATGTCTACAGCCATAGCGCATACACAGTCAAACACCCCCTCCCCACCCCTCCCCGTGAAATCGACTGTGTCAAAATAGGCCACGTGATCTCAATGCATACAACTACCATTTTATGAATCTTCAGAACAGTTGAAAAATCTAAGTCCGTAGGCACAAAATAAAAATGTGTCCGGTTTGTCTGCATTCACATTAAAAACTAAAGTGTTAAAACTGACACTTTCAAGGTGTTAAACCCATTCTAACTCTTAGGGTTTGATTTTAACACTCAAAGTGCAATGCTTTAAGCACTTAGACATTACAATCGTCAGACATCTGAAACTTGAATGGATGGCACTTCCCATGTGTCTAGCATTGGTGGTTCTTCCAGAATCGTCCATAATTTGATTTACGCTTGGTGGGTACATAATTAAAAGGACACAACGCAGATGACGCGGATCAGGCTCGAGAGTTCGAGCCTGATCCGCGTCATCTGCGTTGTGTCCCTTTAAGTGTCGCGACATTACACTTATCAAGTGGTATTATTGTCAACACCTGTCAAGTTCTGGGATATCTACACTTGAACAAAGTGCTAGTTCAGCGCTTAGTAAGTGTTAAATACAGCACTTAAAGTGTAGTTTTTAACACTTCAGTTTTTAGCGTGTTGATGATATCAGTCACAGTGCGCTGTGAAGATCAATATGTTCAACCTGCGACAACGTTTCGCGATTCTGTTTTATCGCATACATTGAAAAGTCATCACACCATTCAGAATTCACTTGGAAAACCATGTGGTAATGCGAAGCGTCAAAAATTGAAACTGCTATCCGCAGAGCATTGCACAATGCAGAGCACGCGCTAAAAACTAAAGTGTTAAAAACTACACTTGAAGTGCTGTATTTAACACTTACTAAGTGTTGAACTAGCACTTTGTTCAAGTGTAGATATCCCAGAACTTGACAGGTGTTGACAATAATACCACTTGACAAGTGTAATGTCGCGACACTTAAAAAGAAACAACGCAGATGACGCGGATCAGGCTCGAGCTCTCGAGCCTGATCGCGTCATCTGCGTTGTGTCCTTTTAATTATGTACCCACCAAGCGCAAATCAAATTATGGACGATTCTGGAAGAACCACCAATGCTAGACACATGGGAAGTGCCATCCATTCAAGTTTCAGATGTCTGACGATTGTAATGACTAAGTGCTAAAAGCATTGCACTTTGAGTGTTAAAATCAAACCCTAAGAGTTAGAATGGGTTTAACAGTTTGAAAGTGTCAGTTTTAACACTTTAGTTTTTAGTTTGCACACTCGACGCACAGCACCTGGTGTAACTTCTCTTTTAATTTAGCGTATATGAAAAGACGCGTCCAAATCACATTAGAAATCGCATAATTAGAAACGGCAATAAGTGTGACGGTAGCCTAAGGACCTTTACCTTTTTTCAGATATGATAATAAAGTACAACAACTTTGCATTGGGTATGACAGCCATGCAGTCATCAACAGATCAGGAAGGCTACCCAGCCTTAGCAACTGATGGAGATATTGAAACATGCAGCCGTACAGGTAAGACAATGATGCACTAACACTTCCAGGATGCGAAGAATTTTCGGGTCTCTGCAGGTTTGTGAGATGATTTTCACCCCTGTCCCTTGAAACTGTTAACCCTTTACCCAAAACGAACAGAATACAGTAGTTGCAAACGTATTCTTGACTAATTAATTATTTTCGTTTTTTGGCACTCAAATGTAACTTATGACCCCTCATTAGAACGATCTCAACCGGGCCGTACCAGTGAGGGATAAAAGGATAGTTATGGAGGCAACGTTTTGGAGGCAAACATTTAAAAATTAATCAAATTTGAATGGTAATATTTTATATCCATCGAGTAGACTGTTGGAATTGGAGGTTCGACCGCTTGTAAGTACTGTGATCACAATTTAAGCGGTTCGAGAATTTCGGTCTACAGCCCGGATAGAACGGTAGAATCTAACCCGTTAGAAAACAAAAGCGAGTACATATCTTCTGAGATGTTATTTTCGTTGTTCTTTTTTTCTTAATTCGGTCTTGGTTGCGCAGTATTTTATTCATGAACTCCCGACCAATAATGAGCAAATAATGTATCGGAATCCGGTCGCTATCAGATACGAGAAAAATGCCACATTTGTGATCAGAGTAGTTTGTATTCGGGGGAAACGTACATATACAAATACGGATATTGAATCTATATTTTAATGTTATTTATACAGTACAGTCACCGTGGACTGGTCGCAATCTACGTGTGGGCAGTAACGTCCATGCATGCGTTTACCAGGTAATAAAAATCATCATCAGCAACCTTTTAATTAATGAACCACCGGGTTGTACCCGCTGCTTCATTAATTACATTTTGTATGATTATTCCTATAATTAGTGTTTGGAATCTAATATTACTGCGTCCGTGGAAATAGTGCCCACCCGTGGAAAGTGATCAGTCCACGGCGGCCATACTGTAATGGAGGGAGCAGTAACATGTAAATGCGACAGTCGAGTTTGGCAGATTATGTTATTTGTAGAATAAGGGCAAGCGTACCAATAATGTATAAATACGGAAGTCGATAGCGGATATTTGGTAATGTTGGTCTTCAAAAAAGCGTAAATGTAGCCGCGAGATTCAAAAACAAGAGTTTTATCCTTCCTCGATGGCACAAGTGTCATACGGATTAACCCATTCACACGCGTGTGTCGTTCTGTGTTTACCACACGCCTTCACGTCTATAAAACAAGAGCACTGCCTAACGGGGCAACACACGCCCGTCAAAATTGAAACATGCACAAGTTTCTCTGGGGTAAAGTTTAAATTTTTTGTTGACTCGACTATATCTGCCCCCCATCCCTCCAATCATTGCACATTCCCCGGCCCTGTCTGGGGTAAAGGGTTTCAAATTGTATGCTTGTTTGCACACATTTCATATTGTTTTTGTGAAATTTTAGTATGCATGATGGAAATGCAAACAATTTTTTGGTGCAGAACATTCTCCTCACCGTTTACAATGGTAGTGTCCATTCATTGATAGGTCAACTTCATTGATAACGATTGACGATAGGTGGCACCAAGGAAAAGGACATTTTGAGGATCATAACAGCTATAAACGGCCAGGATTCTCGTCGTTTAAAAATAAAATGGAGTTATCTGCTCCTGTCACATGCACAACTACAATTGATGATCAACATGGGTGCCAAGTTTGAACAATATACCATGTAAAATGTTGAAGGAGAAGGCGACACAATACTGTAATGTTTTAAGTACTAAAAGGGGCATAACTCTGGAAATACAAAACAGAGTTACCTGCTCTTGTCAGATGCACAACAGAAATTGGTGATCACCATGTGTGCAAAGTTTGAACAATATAGCATGTAAAATGTTGAAGGAGTAGGCGACACAATACTGTAATGTTTTAAGTACTAAAAGGGGGGGGGGGGTCATAACTCTGGAAATACAGAGTTACCTGCTCTTGTCACATGCACAACGGCAATTGGTGATCAACATGTGTGCAAAGTTCGAACACTATATCATGTAAAATGTTGAAGGAGTAGGCGACACAATACTGTAATGTTTTAAGTACTAAAAGGAGCATAACTCTGGAAATACAAAATGGAGTTACCTGCTCTTGTCACATGCACAACGGCAACTGGTGGTCAACATGTGTGCAAAGTTTGAACAATATAGCATGTAAAATGATGAAGGAGTAGGCGACACAATACTGTAATGTTTTTAGTACTAAAAGGGAATATAACTCTGGAAATACAAAATGGAGTTACTTGCACTTGTCACATGAACAATGGCAATTGGTGATCAACATGTGTGCAACGTTTGAACAATGTAGCATGTGAATTGTTGAAGGAGTAGGCGACACAACACTGTGATGTTTCAAGTACTAAAAGGGGGCATATACTTTGGAAATACAAAATGGGGTTACCTGCTCTTGTCAAATGCACAACGACAATTGGTGATCAACATGTGTGCAAAGCCGGAACAATATAGCATGTAAAATGTTGACGGAGTAGGCGGCACAATACTGTAATGTTTCAAGTACTAAAATGGGGGACATAACTCTGGAAATACAAAGCAGAGTTACCTGCCCTTGTTACATACACACCGACAATTGGTGATCAACATGTGTGCAAAGTTTGAACAATATAGCATGTAAAATGTTGAAGGAGTAGGCGACACAATACTGTAGTGTTGTAAGTACTAAAATGGGGGACATAACTCTGGAAATACAAAACAAAGCAACCTGCTCTTGTCACATGCACAATGGCATTTGGTGATCAGCATGTGTGCAAAGTTTGAACGATATAGCACGTAAAATGTTGAAGGAGTAGGCGACACAATACTGTAATGTTTTAAGTGCTAAACGGGCATAACTCTGGAAATACTAAACTGAGTAACCTGCTCTTGTCAATGGCACAACGGCAATTACTGATCAACATGTTTGTAAAGTTTGAACAATATAGCATGTAGACCTTTGGAGGAGTAGGCGACACAAAAATTGTTTACAGACAGACAGGCAGACAGACAGACGGACAACGCCATAACATAATACGTCCGTCAAAAAATGACGGGCGTATGAAAAACAATTATTAGAAGGACATTCAGCAATTCATTTGACAACTATTAATAAAAAGATAACATTTTATCGCAAACTAAATTTGCGAGGGGAATTCGTGATACTGTTTCCTCCCCTGAGTTCCAATGTGTTCTTAATTGCGTTCCGCGATTTGTAGAAAATTCCAGTGAAATTTCACTTCTATTTAAAAGTAGTCGTCAACGATTTCCGTTCCGCACATATGCGCGGAACAGATTTTCATTTTCCGCACGGTTTATTATTGCTGTAAATGGGGATGCCATAGAACAGGCGTATAATAAATACAAGAAGTTCCGCGATTTTGCCGTTTCAACCTAATCTCGTTTGCAACATTTCTGTTTCATGCTGCTTGTCTTTTTACTACAGATGATGAGACAAACCCCTTCTGGCAAGTAGATCTCGAGAAAAAACGTCAAATAAGGGAGATTCTCGTTCGTGGACATAAAGACAATCGTAAGTATTTTCAAACAGTTTATTGTGAACTGATGTTTTAGCATCTTAATTCCAAGAAGCCTGAAAAAACGATAACGAATATACTGAATGCAACAAACTATTAAGGCTTGTTGCCTGGCAGTGATTTCTTTTCAAGTATTGTCGGCCTCGGCGGTGGTTTTTATTCAAGTGCCGTCTACCTCTTCAGGCAGACGACACTTGATTAGAAACAGTTGTTCAGGTTGTACAACATATTTCTTCTTGCCATAATACGAGGCGCCAAGGTCGAAGTATATGTTAAATAAAAAGTGATTGTGGATTCGACTTTAGGCCTGGTAACAATAAATGGTTATGAGCGTGAACCTTATGTCCTTGTTCAGACGATCAAATAAATAACGCCTTTGGTGAATATTTGAACGTCTCTTTAAGTGTATGTCATAATAGTTTCCGGGAAGGGTCGCCCATCAAGACCTTGAGAACTTTAAGAAACTGCGGCAAAGTGTCGGAGGTGTATTTCATAAATTTTCCGGAATATAGAGCTGGGTGGTATCGAACTTTCAGATGCGGTAACAGTATCGGTATTTTCTCAAAGTATTAACGTACTGTTATTACAAAACCGGGCAGGCAATTTCGATCGGATCGCGATATGATTGAAATTCTCTGTTCGCTTTACTTCCCAAAGCATTGTAGAATGTAGATGATATTTTCATTTGTTTTTTCTTGACTTAGTCTTGATTTCACAGTATTAAATTTCCGAAATATCCTTCAATTGGTGTAAATTCGTCGCGACAAGGGACCAATACTATAAAACTTTTATAATTGTATTTTCTAGAATTGTATTTCTAGTTATGACCTTAAATGGTTTGAAATGAACTATTAGTATTTAAAATGCTAATGTTTCGTTTTATTGATAAGTAGAAAATACAATTCTAGAAAATACAATTGTAAAAGTTTATAGTTTTGGCGCCAGATCGCGAATATATCTCTTTTGCAATCACAGTATTGTGTCTGGGTATCACTTCGGTATCAGAATGTGCTCGAGTGTGGCATTTCGGTGAATAAATGAAAACTCAGTTGCTTCCCTTTAACCAGGTACGCACATTCCAGGCGCAACCTTTCTTGACCTTCTTTTGGTGTTTGTGTACGAATGTTTCTTCAGATTTAAAGTAATTCCAGGATTTTCTAAAACGTTTCTGCTTGAATATTGTAATTGCGTATTTTCCCGTTCATTCGCTACAGATGGAGCGACCACAAATGCCATTCTTGGGTTAAAACTTGAAGGTGAAATAAGAGACAGGGCGGGAATTTAAAAGTGCGGAGAAGCGATAGTATTCGGCGGGTATGGTAAACCGAGAGCTTCAAGACACCATTATTGTACCGAGTGTTCGGTAAACCATCCGGCATAATTCGAAAGGACAATGCGACATCCTATCGATCATTGGCTGTTGGCGATTGTTTACATAATAACGCACTGACCCTGATCTAAATCCTCTCGAACATCTTTTGGTCACTCTCGCGTATATAATACACTAGTGACATTGTCAACAAGTATAAAGTTTGGGTTAACCGCTCGAAACTAATTCTTTACACCTCACACATTGAAGACGATACTTGTAAATTATTCTTTTGAATAACTAAACTTCTTCAAAACCATCGACGAAGTCGTTCCAATCACGTGTCATAATCTATGGTTTTTTGGGGGGGGGGGGGGGGGGAATAGAAAAAAATAATGAAATCTGAAAGGCAGTTTTTGCGAATAACGCTGGCAGATATGTCCACTAGGAATGGGCTTGACCCTTTCCGACTCCATCGCATCCGTCCGCGTACTTTACAAATTGAACAGTTAACCCTTTACCTAACATGAAAAGCAGATGACACTTGCAAACCAAATTCTTGAATAACTATTTTTTTCATTTTTTGTCTCAAAAACATAGGTTATGACCCCTCTGTGGAACGAGCTCGACGAGCTCGTTCCAAAGAGGGGTCATAACCTATGTTTTTGAGTCACAAAAATGAAAAAAATACTCAAAGTTAGGCCTAAATGGCGATTTTTGTGAATAGCGCTGGCCGGTTTTGGGCGTTACGTTGGGTAAAGAGTTAAAAAATAATTATTTTTCAAAACATTTCAACACAACCATATCGTGTGACTCCTCATTGGAACGAGAAAATGGTTTTGTTGAAATTTTGTGACAAATGTGAAAAGATAACGCAATAACAAAGTTTGATATCGCGTGCTTTTGGTAAATGGTTTAGACTGTTACACATTACGGGTGATTGGCCGTCGCAGTACAGTTATCATAAGCCTTTTGGAATTTTTCCGTTTTTATTTTGACACACATTCATGATTGTAATTTGGATTTTGTTGCCGATCAATAATAACTAGTGAATGAAGTAATCATATTTTGTAGCATAAATGTATACATTATGTATACAAAACACAACAAACAATAAAGATATGGTACCATCCTTGACTAAAAAAGTCATGAAAATCGACTTTCGATAAAGTTACCTCCCTTGAAACTATTAGACGGGCGGGGAAGGTCCAATGAAGAAGCAAGTAATTTTAAACACCTATAACATTAGTAGAAAGTAAAGTTTCCTTTTGTTACTTTTAACCCTTTGCACAACGTAAAGGCCAAAACCGAGCAGCGCTATTCTCAAAAATCGCCAATTAATTTTCATTATTTTTTCATTTTTTGTTTGTCTCAAGAACATAGTTTATGACCCCTCGATGGAACGAGCTCGTTCCAACGAGGGGTCATAATCTATGTTTTTGAGACAAAAAATAAAAAAAAATAGTTATTCAAGAATTTTGCAGGTGTCGTCTGTTTTTCATGTTAGTTAAATGGTTAATAAACGAAAACAACAAACAGTTCTCGGAGTTGTCTGTTGTTTTCGTTTGTTAAAAATATAAAAGGAAACTTGGCTTTTTATGGCAAGCAACTACTTCATAGATAATCCATCCACCATGAAGAATATCTATCAGTGCCACAACTCACAACGCTAAGTGTCTCTTTCTTCAGGGAATGTGTTTTACAGTAATCTGCAACTTTTTATTCTCCCTCGGAAAAATGTTTCACTTCTAGGTTGAAGGACCTCGGTGCAGGACCTCGAAAGTGACGTCATGTCACGTGACCCAGTGGCGCCATGTTGTGTTGACATGGTAATCCGCGTGAGCGGCCATCTTGTGACGTCATCCCCATAGTGATACGTGATGTGAGTGCGCATGCGCAGCGCGTGTTGTTAGGGTGATACGTGTTTCCGTCGTCCATTTTGTATACTGGAGGCCGCCATCTTGGTTTCTATGGTAGCACGTGGTTGCTATGTTACCCAATTTTTCTGAAATGGGACGGGGTATGTTCTGAGGGTATGTTCCTTTGTAGAAGAGTAAATCTAATTACCACAAACAACCCGACAATCCTTCCAAATCACCAAAATCCACCAGAAATCACCGAAATTGACTTTATTTGATACGGATTTCCCATTTTATCTGCTTAGCACGTAGTGCTATAGTACCGAGAGGGTACCGGGGGTGTGTTCCTTTGTAGATGAGTATTTTTCTGGTTCGGATTGTCCCATAATCCCTTTTTTGGATCTCATGACGTGTTTTTTCCCTATTAAGAATAGCACGTAGTGCTATAAGACCAATTTACCCAGAATCCTCTGCTTCTACTTGGAACTATATTTTTATAAATTCCTACGCTCTATTTTTAGTAACATCCTTAACTGACCCCCTAACTAATTGTTAGGGTCTATATTTAGCAATTTCTTTAAATGATCCACTAACTACATGATGTTAAACAATAAAATTAATGACGATCAAGATGTTTTTA
The DNA here is from genome assembly GCA_031216915.1 of Pictodentalium vernedei. Classification (NCBI taxonomy): domain Eukaryota; kingdom Metazoa; phylum Mollusca; class Scaphopoda; order Dentaliida; family Dentaliidae; genus Pictodentalium; species Pictodentalium vernedei. Next base: position 218,130,580 of record CM062293.1, read on the forward strand.
CACTAACCAATCAGAGCGAAGTTAATCCACCAATCAGATTTCTGTATTGCCATTGTATTTCTTTCCCATTGACTTCTATACTAATTTTCTAAATTTTCCAACTTTAACCTATAATCCAAAAGGAAACAAACAGAAACGCCCATCGAGAATGAAAATATCGATGAAAAAACGTTGTGAGGTCGTGACGTTTTCAAAAACGTCCGTCACGTCGAAATAAATTCCGGAGAAGAATAACGTCGCGTCATTCTGTTTCGATCCTTCGAACTGAACACATCGCTAGAGAGTTTTCTATAGCAATTTTGCCTTCGCAAAACTTTTATGAAGATGGAGTCTGATGCTGCTACTGCCATTACCAGAACTGATGTTTACGCCTGTGAAGAGTGTGGGAAGACCTTTACGGACCGCTGCAACCGGAACAGCCATGTGCGTACCAAGCATGCCACCGGAGAGAAGAAGACCCACGATTGTACCAACTGCAACGAGACCTTTACGAGGAAAGAGTATCTCCTTGACCACCTGAAGAAATATTTGGAGACCTACACATGTATGGAATGCAGCCAGGAGTTTAACCAACTACCACATTTCAACCGACACAAGAGCGTTGCCCATCGACCAGTTCCTGTACCATCTAAGAGGAAGACTGATGAACCGAAGAGAGGACCACCTAAACAACCACGGACCACGACGACCACCTTTTATGATGTTGACCCAATTGAGTTTGAAAAGAATATGATGTCTGAAAAAGAAACCGATGAGATGTTGACCGTGTACGAAGATAACTGGAGTTCTATTAGAACTCGCCACATGATGAATAGAAGAGTCCAGGACCAATATAACTACCGGATCAACGATGTGAACCTGAAAATGATGAATGATGAATTGATGACTAGCGTATTTCTGCCACAACAGGTAAGATTTAAAATTAATCTGAGTTTTGGTTTTATCCTGCGACACAATGAAACGTATTACCATCCATCACAAAACAATGCCCGGGTACTTGATGTTCCACAACTAGTATGCTGCCAAGAAGACTTTGAAGAATTCCTTGATGATGTCATGGAAGAAGATATACTGGAATGGGCCAAGTTAAAACGACCCAACACCAAATGGCTTGTGGAGAGAGTTACAAACGTCACATTTTATGTGAATAAGCTGAAAGACCATCCAATTGGAATGGTAGAAGATCTTCCTGACTACATTCTCCAGAACAAAGCAGTAAATGCTTTGGTGAAAGATGAACAACGCCAGTTTACCTACGAAGACAACCTGTGTATTTTCCGCTGTTTAGCTTTATGGAGTGGTTCCACAGCACGCAACCTCAACTATACAACAAATGCCATGTACAACAAGTATACCCAGAAGCCAAAGAATGAATTCCGTGGAGTATCTTTAGCCGAATTACCTGACTTGGAGAAATGTTTTGAAGTAAATATCCAAGTGTATGAGCTTGTCAAGAATGATGATGACCGAATTGTTGCCAAATTAGTACAGAGATCTCACAGAAAGTATGAAGATACCATGTATGTGAATGTCTACAAGAATCATTTTAGCTACATCATTGATATAGACCAATACTGCAAATCCTTTGAATGCCGCAAATGCGGCAAATTATGGAAGAATGGATTTCTACTCAATCGTCACGAGAAAACCTGTACAGATGAAGTAAATTACCAGTATGTTGGCGGTGTATACCATCCATCCCAGTCCATATTTGATCTGTTAAAAGATGAAGGTATAGAAGTACCTGAAGAGAAGAAGTTTTATCCATACCGTGCAACGTTTGATTTTGAAAGTTACTTTGTCAAATCCAGTATACCTGCTGACAGTGATAAACTGATATGAGAAGCAGAACACCGACCATTGAGTGTGAGCATATGTAGTAATGTTCCAGAATACCAAGAACCGAAATGTTTTATTACAAATGGAAATTCTCAAGAACTTGTTGAAGAAATGATGACATACCTCACAGCTATTTCATCTCATTGCCATCAACTGATGCAGACCTATCATGCTTAGACCTTGTTTAAACTCAGACAGAAAATTGATGAAACGCTGGAAGCAGAAGCCAGAGCTACTGGAGAAGATACATCAAAAAAGCACCTTTAAAAAATTGGAGAAGAAATTTCAAGGCTATCTGCAAGAGATGCCCGTCATCGGATTCAACTCTGGAAAAAATGATATGAATGTAGTCAAGCGTGAACTGATGACATACCTGAAGCGACAGAATCCACTCAAGTTTGCAGTGAAGAAATCAAATAACTACATGTGCGTCTCGACAGAATCTTTCAAGTTTGTTGATATTTGCAACTACCTCGCTCCAGGTTTCAGCTATGACAAGTTTTTGAAAGCATTTGGCTGTTCCGTGACGAAGGGATTTTTACCATATGAATGGATCGACAGCTTGAACAAATTGGATCAAGACCACCTACCAGACCATGAAGCTTTCTACAGTTCTCCCAAGAAAGGAAAGATATCCAGTGAAGAATACCAGTACTGCCAGCATGTATGGAACGACCTGGAGATGACAACTTTCCGTGATTTTCTGATCTGGTATAATAACCGAGATGTAAAACCATTCCTTGAAGCAGTTGACAAGCAGTTTGCTTTCTACCAAGAACGCCACATCGACATGTTTAAAGATGGTATCAGTGTTCCGGGCCTTACATTGAAATACCTGTTCCAGACCATGAATGATGACACTTACTTCACATTATTTAACCAGAAAAACAAAGACCTGCATCACTTAGTGAAAGATAATATCGTTGGTGGACCTTCAATCATCTTCAACCGATACCACGAGAAAGATGTTACCCGAATCAGAGAAACAAAATATGGCAAAGAAGCAAAACCATGTGGAAGTATTATAGGCTTTGATGCGAAAGCATTATATCTTTGGTGCCTAATGCAAGAGATGCCAACGGGTTGGAGTATTAGACGTCGTGAAGAAAACCAGTTTAAACCAGAACATCCAATGAAGTATGGTAAAATGGCTGAACAATGGTTAGAGTTTTTATCCATGAGAGATGACATCCACATCAGACATCAGTTAATGGAGCTGAAAAAATGATTGGTCGAAGACAGTTGCCTGTTGATGGTTGGTGCAAAGAGACACAGACTGTATACCAATTCCATGGCTGCTTCTGGCACGGACATACCTGCATGAAAGATAAGAATGGCCTTCCTATCATCCATAATGAAGTCAGAGATAAACCCATGAAAGAACTGCTACAAGACACCCGTACCAATGCAAAGTACATCACCGATTTGGGCTATAAACTTATTGAAATCTGGGAGTGTGAGTGGAGAGAGATGAAGAAGACCGATGCCACACTCAAAGCCTTCCTGAAAGAGAACTTTTCAGACAAAATAGAGGGTGCGATGACAGATGGAGAAATACTGAACAAAGTGAAGTCCGGTGAACTGTTTGGTTTGATCGAATGTGATATACATGTACCAAATCACATGAAAGAGTACTTTGAAGAGATGACACCTATCTTCAAGAATACAGATATTTTCATAGATGATATTGGTGAACACATGAAGTCCTTTGCCGAGAAGAATGGAATCATGAAGAAATCCCGTAGAAGTTTGATCGGAAGCTATGGAGCAGAAAAAATGTTGTTTGCAACCCCTTTACTGCAGTGGTACCTCCAGCATGGTATTGAAGTTGATCACGTCTATCAAGTTATCCAATATAAACCAAGAAGATGTTTTGAAAAATTTGGAGATGAAGTATCTGGAGCAAGAAGACAAGGAGATGTTGACCCTGACAAGTCGATCGTTGCCGACACCATGAAGCTGTTGGGAAATTCTGGATATGGCAAAACCGTCACCAACAAAGAGAAGCATCGGCGTGTGTGCTATTGCGACGACGAAGAAGTTACCAAAGCTATAAATGGCATGTCCTTCAGAGCCTTGAATCCATTAGATGAAACATTATATGAAGTCGAACTGAACAAGAAGACCATCAAGTTGGATCTGCCACTTCACATCGGATTCTTTGTTTACCAGTATGCGAAACTCCGGATGCTTCAGTTCTATTATGATGTCATCGATACTTTTATCAACCGCCAAGATTTCGAATATGCTGAAATGGACACAGATTCTGCATATCTATGTACCTCGTCACCATCCATAGATGAATTAGTGAAACCAGAGAAGAGAGTAGAATTTTACAAAGAGAATTACAAGTGGCTTCCATCAGAGTGTTGTGATTTCCACAGAGATGATTATGTGACAACCAAATTAGAAGGAAAAGAATGGCTGTCACCCCCATGCTGACAAGAAAGAAAGCGTTTTGACAGGAGAACTCCAGGCTTGTTCAAGGTAGAATGGCAAGGAACCGGCATTGTTGGACTGTGTAGTAAAACATATAATTGTTTCGGAGCCACCAATAAATTCAGTTGTAAAGGAATCAGCAAACGCCACAATGATTTGACAAAAGACAGATATTTGCAAGTTTTGAAGACTCAACAAAGTGGATCTGGCATCAACGGAGGCTTTGTGATGAATGACAACACTATGTATACCTACCAGCAGAGCAGAGATGGACTATCATATTTCTACCCAAAACGAAGAGTTTTAGAAGATGGGGTTAGCACCATACCACTAGAGATTTAAAGAAGAAACGAGTGAGTGTCATATTTTTCTACAACCTGAACCAAGTCTAGCTTTTGCCTACAAAAAGTCCTATTTACTTGACCGAAAAATTCCTAAAAACCGAAATGGTTTTTAGGTGGTCCACTCAATCATGTTAGGCTCATCAAATTTTTCAAGTCCAATATGGCAGTTTTTTTCTCTAAGTAAAAAGTCCTTTATGGCAGTCCTCATAAAGTCCTACATGGCAGTCTCTAAAGTCCTTTATGGCAGTCCTCATAAAGCCCTTTATGGCAAGTTTTTCTCAAAGTAAAAAGTCCTTTATGGCATTTCCTAAAGTCCTTTATGGCAGTCCTCATAAAGTCCTTTATGGCAAGTTTTTCTCTCTAAGTAAAAAGTCCTATATGGCAGTCTTAAAAAAAACCTAAATGGCAAGTCTTACAAGGCAATACATTTTTCCGGCGTAAAGATTTTTCAATTTTTTTTATTTATTCTAATACAGAGAGTTTTTTCATCATTTCATCATCATCATCATGTTCCTGATATACTTTAGGCTAACCCTATTGGAAGTGGAGGATACTTCTTTACTTTTTAGTTTCATTCAAAACTTAGTTTCATTCAAAACTTTTTAGTTCCATTTATTTTTTAAAAAATGTTGATTCATGGTATCTTTTAGGTTACACCTGTTGGAACCAGATGATACTTCTTTACTTTTTTTAGTTCCATTTAAAAAAAATGTTGATTCATGGTATCTTTTAGGTTACACCTATTGGAACCAGATGATATTTCTTTACTTTTTAGTTTCATTCAAAACTTTTTAGTTCCATTTATTTTTTAAAAAAATGTTGATTCAAGGTATCCTTTAGGTTACACCTATTGGAACCAGATGATACTTATTTACTTTTTAGTTTCATTCAAAACTTAGTTTCATTCAAAACTTTTTAGTTCCATTTATTTTAAAAAAACATGTTGATTCATGGTATCTTTTAGGTTACACCTATTGGAACCAGATGATACTTCTTTACTTTTTAGTTTCATTTCATTTTTTTTTAAGTTGATTCCTGGTGACTTTTAGGCTACCCCTACTGTATAACCAAAGGAATAAATCACCATCATCACCATCATTACTAAGAAATTCTCTGTTGTGAATATTTAAAAGAAACGAGAAATTTTTATGATAGAAAAACTGAATTGCTAAGTTGGACATGTTGTTTTCGTTTTCTTTTTTGATGAACAAAAAAAATTCCCTCAAAGAGGATACGAACTGTAGGGGGTGGGAATGCACTCCAGCTATTTGACTTATCTCCATTGGACAGAGGTTTGTAGCCTGACCTGTCCCAAGCTAGTATAAAATGCAGAGGACCATATCCTACAGTTCAAGGATCAAGATTGCAGTTTGATCGCCAAACTGACCAATCAGATCGAAGTTAATCAACCAATGAGATTAGTGTATTCTCATTGTGTTTCTTTTCCATTACTTTCTATGCTAATTTTCTAATTTTTTCCAACTTTAACCTATAATCCTATAGGAAACAAACACAAACCCCAACCAAGAATCAAAAACTCAATCAAAATTTGTTGAACTGGTGTGATGTTTTCAATCACGTCCGTCAAAGATATATAAGATTAGGCAAAGCATGGACTTGGCATCATTCACGAAGATGTTCCGAATGGGCACCAAGCAGACTTATGCTAACGTCACCCAGTACCAGGGTGAACTGAAGATTCATCTCAGAAGATACTTTGAGGGAAAAGACCAGAAACCTTATCCTACGAAGACTGGTATTGCTCTATCTTTAGAAGAATGAAATGCCTTGAAATCTCAAATAGAAGAAGTAGATGCAGCCATCAAAACCCAACAAACAACTTTAACTGAAGTTCCTGAAGACACTAAACCTACTAACCATGAAGACTTCAAAAAAACAAATCAAGAACCACCTTTGAAGAAGAAGATGATCACAGTGAGAATAACCCAACCACGACCATTGATCGTTGATGAAATTGATAGTGAACTCAGGCAAGTTCGCTTGCAGCATGAACTTTGCTTGGTGTATGCTCATTATGTCGAAAAGAACATTGACGCTGTAGTGAAAGAAAAATGCTATGGTTGTACAGTCGATCACCCAAGTCAGATTCAGCATAATGTATGCCTAATGATGTCTGAAGAAGAGAAGATTATAAGATGTTTTAGTGAAGCACTTGAAAGAGTTAACAAGAATGATGTTCACCTACTGTGGCACCATAATACTTCTGGAATGAATCCACCACCAGTACAGAAAGAGTATGAAGATATGTTCGAGAAACCTCTCACAAATGAACAGAGACGTTGTATTATGGATTTGGTGATTGGATTTATGACCGTCAAGACACCTGTTACAATTGGATTCTAATTGAAGATGTAAATAGATGTTGTAAATAGATGATTTTTATAAAAAAGAAAAAAAAAGAAGAAAAAAAGTATAAAATGAAGAAACAAGAAAAAAAAGATGGTAATGACGCTTAAGTTATTTGATGTTTATCTTCTTGACAAATATCAAACAAACTTAAACTGTCAACAGCCAGTAAGTCAGAGGGCCACCAATTTTAATATTTTTTGGATGACGGGTCATATTGACCAACTCTCCAAAAGGTATAAAAGGGGAGTAGTCCCCACGTTCAGTGGGGGCCACCTCCCCAAAAGGTATAAAAGGGAAGTAGTACCCACATAGAACAACAAAGATGGATCCTCGTTGGAAGCATCCATTCACTTGTTTATTGTGTGGTCTCACGGGTAGTGGTAAATCATCATTTGTAAATTGGGTTATTCAATACATTCAAAATATTATATCACCTGTCCCAAGTCACATAATTTGGTGTTATAGTGAATGGCAACCATTATACAATACTTTACCCCAAGTAGAATTCGTAGAGGGTCTCCCTCAAGAATTAAAATTGGATAGTTTAGTCATATTGGATGATCTGATGCTCGATGCAGATGTTCGAGTGTCTAGATTATTTACTAAAGGTAGTCATCACCGTAACATTAATGTGATCTACATTGTTTAAAATTTATTCGATAAAAATAAAGTCCATAGGACTGTAGCTCTCAATAGTCATTACATGATCTTGTTTAAAAATCCTAGGGATCGTTCTCAGATCTCACACTTGGCAGTGGCAGGCTGCAAGCCGAGAGGTCCTCGGTTCGAATCCCACCTGCGGCAACCGCGTTGTGTCCTTGGGCAAGACACTTCATCTCCATTGCCCACGTGGGGGCACGATGACACCGTGTACTAAGGCGTACTGCACGTCGATGGTACGCATGTCTTCAACCAATCTAACCCTGCCTGTGCTGCAGTGCGGAGTTACGATGTTGGGGAGCTGGCAGCTGCTCGTCGTTGCTCGGTGGTTCTCTCCGGGTACTCCGGCTTTCTCCACCCGTAAAAATGTCACGGTCATGATTAGCCATTGTGCATAAATATGTGACCTTAAACATCAATAAATAAATAAATAAATAACACACTTGGCAGCACAGATGTATCCTGGTCATTCCAAGTTTCTGAGAGAAGTTTTTGAAGATGCCACTTCGACACCATATTGTTACCTTTTAATAGATCTCAAACAAGATACTCCTGAACACATGAGATTAAGAAGTCAAATTTTTCCTGGGGAAACCCAATATGTGTACCTCCGAAAAGTATAAAAGGGGAGCAACAAGTCTGACTCGAGTCAGAAGCATGTCTGACCGTCTCAAGCGCAACATCGCTCTTCTCAAGGTTCTTATTAAATCGAAACCTGCACTCGTCAAATCCATACTAAAACATGCAGACAAAGAATTTATACCGTGTTTGTGTGACTGTGCCTCGAATATACTGAAGGGAGCAGTACCTCTGACCAAAGCTCAGAGAACCAAACTCGTCCGTCAGAAAGAACTAGTGAGGGCAGTGGCAAATAAAGGCACCTCTGACAAAAAGAGGAGACAAATCTTGCAGAAAGGGGGATTCTTGGGGGAGGGGGGAGGGGGGGCATTGCTACCACCTATACTATTGGGTGCTGTTAAGGGTATATTTGGATGATGGAATATGCAAAGAAGATGGCTTTGGTAGAACCAAGGTTATTGGAACGTCTACAAGAGACTCCAAGACAACCGAATGAACTGGCTGTTTCATCACTGGATAGAGAAATGAGAGATATTCACGATGCCCCTTTTCTTTCGGCTGATGAAAAGATGACTCAATATAATCAAATTTTACAAAGATACTTGACATTTCAACAAAAGGTAATGGCTCCTCGACCAATTAAAGTCGAATTCGAGAAAGATAATAAAGATGAAGACATTCTCGATTCCGTACCTATGAAAATGAAGAGAAAGGGAAAGTTGTTGTTGAATCGTATTAGAAGTGACCCAAATATATCTTGGAATGAGAAGGGTGAATTAGTCTACAAAGATCAAACGGTGGTAGGGTCGAATGTTACAGATCTTCTAAACGATTTACTTAGAAGACGAAAATCTTTCCAACCAAAGGGATGGGAAATGTTGGCCGAAGCTTTGAGAGATAGTAACATACCCTAAGAATTAATTGGTCATAAAGAACGTTGGGATTTTATGAAACAGGCACTGATAAAGTCGGAACCAAAACAACCAAAGAAAACAGAAACGCCAAAGTGGACCGAAAAAAAGGTATAAATAGAGTTGACACTTGAACAAGGCAGTCATGGAAGCATTGTACTATGATTCTGAAGAGCCTGGTAGTTTTGGTGGTGTAGACGCTCTTCGTAGAGCATCCAAGAAAAAAACTAAACAAGTTGTAAAATGGTTAGAGACTCAAGACACATACACTCTTCAAAACCTGTTCGTCGTACATTTCCTAGAAGGAAAGTAATAGTTAGTGGTATAGATGCACAATGGCAAGCTGACTTGGTAGATGTTTCAAACATAAGTAAATTCAACAAAAACATAAAATTTTTGTTGACATGTATAGATGTGTTTAGTAAATATGCTTGGGTGATGCCATTACAAAACAAACTTGGTGATTCCATCGTGAAAGCTTTTAGTAAAATTTTCAAAAAAGGTCGTAAACCAGCAAAATTACAAACTGATCAAGGTAAAGAATTTCTAAACAGAAAATTTCAGAATTTTCTCAAAGATCTCAATGTCGACTTTTTCACTACACAAAATGTGGAAACAAAATGTTCCATAGTTGAGAGATTTAACAGAACTTTGAAAACCAAGATGTGGAAATATTTTACCAAGAATGATACCCTAACTTTTCCACTACAAAACTTGGTGAAATCATATAATCATTCTCATCATCGTAGTATAGGTATGCCCCCCACTGCCGTGAACTTTGAAAATCAAGAAGAGGTTTGGCAAAGGTTGTATGGACAACCCATAAAACACAAGACACCAAAGTACAAAGTAGGGTAGGAGACAGAGTGAGAATCAATAAAGTTAAGAAAACTTTTGAGAAAGGTTATTTGCCCAATTGGACCGAAGAGTTATTCACAGTAGTAGCCATCAAGAAAGGACATCCAGTCACATACATCTTACAAGATGATAATGGAGAAATATTGAAAGGGTCGTTCTACACTGAAGAGCTTCAGCGAGTTTCACATAAAACTATTTACAAAATCGAACACGTACTCAAGAAACGTGGTCGAGGTAAGAAAACGGAATTGTTCGTAAAGTGGTTGGGATACCCAACTTCGTTCAATTCGTGGATCAAGCAGAGTCAGCTCACCTATAAAAGGAAGTGAACCTCTGAAGTTTCTTCAAAATGGAAGAAGGATCGAACGGTTCTTGGCCTCTGTTTGGTAAAAGAATTCCAAGGAGCGAGATCACTTATTTTTCACAAATAATCATTTTGTATATCATCATCATTACCAGTGTCGTTAATCTCACTCTCGAAAACACAGACAGCAAGTTGTGGACTGCTCTCTTGATTAGTAGCATAGGATATTTGTTACCAAATCCAACCATTAAGAAAAAGTAATGTTTTATTTGACTCTACCAAGTAATAGTTCTATGAACGTGTTTCCAGAAAACACGTTGACTACGTTCACCACTCAGTTATCACAACCAGTGAATCTCACGGGAGAATGGGAAGTAGGTCTGGCAGAGATTCAGTATCCAAATACTTGGTTCAATATTCGTGGAGAAGAAGCTTTCGTTACAGTGTTCTGGTCTTCGAAAAAGAATTACCGACTTACTCTCAAGAAAGGTCGTTATTCGGATCCCACTGATGTGATACGAGCTATCAATGGCGTTAAAGAATTACTCTTGCCTCGTCATGATAAGGTAGCTTTTGAACTGGATGAAGTGACTGGTAAAGTTCGTATCACAGTACGTGATGGAGTAGTGGTCACATTGAGCCCTACTCTTCAAAATATTTTGGGATTTAATGTGTGTGTTTTTAAATCAGGAACTTACAATTCTTCCAGAGTTGCCAATGTCAACCAAGGATTTTATTCACTCTATGTATACTGTGACTCGGTTCGTGACCAAGTCGTAGGAGATACAAGAATACCACTTCTTCGTATCGTACCCATGCGTGAAAAATATGGGGATAACATCTCTAAAACATTTGAGAATGTGTATTATGTACCAGTAGAACGAAGAAATTTCAGTACCGTCCAGGTGTATATAAGGGGTGACACAGGAGCCATAGTACCATTCGAGTTCGGGAAAGTGACAGTGACACTTCATTTCAGAAATCGTAGATCTCTTCATTTCACATAAACATGACTTACTGTTGTAAGTCCAAATTATACAAAGAATATTACACGAAACAAGCTGGGAATGGTCTACCGGCTTTTTCTGGAACTCAAATACAGAGAGGATATGGTTTGGGAAGTATACTGGGAGGACTGAAGAATATGGTGGCTGGTGCAGGAGCTTGGAATGAAGTGGTTGGTGGTTCAAAACCACCCGGTAGGAAAAGTATAAAAAGGCCCGAACCACGCAAAACTAGCAAATTGACAAAAAGAAGGAGAACTGTTCAGACCCAAGACCATCTCGGTGCATGATGTCTCTCATCAATGAAAAATCTTGTGAGTGTGTCAACAGCGAACTCGACTTGTTTTCCATACCACCAACACAGACTAGTGTGGAACATGGGCAATGGGTAGAACACAGGTCTTTGGCGACTATAGGAAACAGCGGTCCAATAGAATTCCACATTGCTGGATTAGGAGATGATTATTTGAATTTGGCACAGACATACTTGTATGTTAAAGCAACGGTTGTAGATTCCAATGGGTTATCAATTGCACCCGACACCAAAGTGGGCCCAGTCAATTTATGGATGCATTCCTTATTTAATCAAATCGATATCAGCTTGAATGAAAAACTGGTATCTCCTTCCAACAACACTTATCACTACAGAGCTTTCATAGAAACTTTGTTGAGTTATGAACTAGCTGCCAAGAAGCCACAACTGACTAATGCATTATGGTACAAGGATACGGCCGGACACATGGAAGATTTGACAATTGATAACAAGGGATTTCTTCTTCGAAAGAAATTTATAGAGAAAAGTAAAATCGTGGACATGACTGGAAGATTGCATTTGGACATGTTTTTCCAAACTCGTTACTTGCTGAATGGAGTTAATGTTCATGTTAAAATGAATAGAGCCAAAGATGCTTTCGCATTGATGGCCGATACCGATACATACAATTTTATTTGGGGACAGGAGATAGAACTCAATGTTTTCATTGTGGTATTATTGATGTTATAAAAAAACACAGAAAATATTCCCCAGACTGTTATTACATTCATAATTTACCACCTGAATTCATGGACGTTGAAAAAGAAGAAGAAATGGCCATCAAAGAAGAAGAAATGGACACATCATTTCAAGAAGAAGATTCACGGAGGACAAAATGTAGTGTGTGTTTATTAGCTGAAGCCAAAGTCGCTCCGCGACCACGTAACCATTTGTGCCTGTGCAAAAACTGCTGTAAATGACTGAGAAGATGTCAAATCTGTAGAAAGACTGTTTATGAATATCTGACAATCTACATACCATAAAAAGATGTATTTTTGTTGTTGAATAAAAGAACTTTAAATTTATATTCAGTGTTGTTATTTTGTCAACAAACCCAAAAAGGTATCCTCAAAAAAATCGAAATGAGGGATAGTAAATTAAACCTCATACGACAAAAAAGGGATTCTCTTATATGGGTAGATCCTCATATGAGTATATGGTGGAACTTAGCTTCATGGCCTTCAAGTACACATATGGGTCCTACTTGTAATTTAAATAATGGATTCTGGGTCTATTCTTTCTAGGGAAATAACATGTCATGGGATCCAAAAAATGGGAACATTACTCCACTTCAAACGAACACAGGACCTTTTAAAAATCTATAGCACTACGTGCTACTCTTATTGGGAAAAAAAACGTCATGGGATCCAAAAATGGGACTCTGAAAGAATTCGAAATAGTACAACTTGTCGGGTTTATTTGGGTAATTAAACGAGGATTCTGGGAAAATCCGAACCAGAACATTACTCTTCTACAAAGGAACACACCCCCGGTACCCTCTCGGTACTATAGCACTATGTGCTAAGCAGATAAAATGGGAAATCCGTATCAAATAAAGTCAATTTCGGTGATTTCGGGTGGATTTTGGTGATTTGGAAGGATTGTCGGGTTGTTTGTGGTAATTAGATTTACTCTTCTACAAAGGAACATACCCTCCGAACATACCCCGTCGCATTTCAGAAAAATTGGGTAACATAGCAACCACGTGCTACCGTAGAAACCAAGATGGCGGCCTCCAGTATACAAAATGGACGACGGAAACACTATCACCCTAACAACACGCGCTGCGCATGCGCACTCACATCACGTATCACTATGGGGATGACGTCACAAGATGGCCGCTCACGCGGGTTACCATGCCAACACAACATGGCGCCACTGGGTCACGTGACATGACGTCACTTCCGATGTCCTGCACCGAGGTTCTGCAACATAGAGGTGAAACACACGAGCTATACTACTAATATCAACTCTTACCTCCAAGACTATTATATCAATAGAAAGGACTGGGTGTGTATTATATGTCAAAATGCACATGTGTACAGCTGATATAATGAAAAGAAAGATAAGTCACAAAACATTAAAAGATGGTGAGAACGCCGTTTTCGTATTTTTAAATGGGTTTCAAAGGAAAAAATAGTCACCGTTCAAACTGATATTGGAAAGAGCTTGTGCAAACAGCTTCTGCATATTTTTACTACTCTAGAGGAAAATGTGTGAAGTTCGTGAAATGATGCGAACAACGGTGATACAACTTCACTAAAGTCTCGAAATATCAATTTTTTTTGAAATTCCCATACACCTGGTGTTAAATTTTCTGATAGCTTTAGAAATTGAGGAGTGACTTTCCTGTAAATCTCCTCTGATGACGAAAATTGTCAGCCGTGGCTGAGGTAAAGTGACATAGCCCAAAAGGTTGTCCTCCTGCAATTCACGCATATCAGTATACTTTTTTGACGTCAGAGTCGTTGAGTTTGGTCCTCAGAATTTCTGTCCATATAATTTATTTCTTATGTTTCTTTGTTTGTTTAATCGGGATTGACGCAACTTTCAACAGCAAGGTCACATTATGTAAATTTTAGAGGTACATGGAACTGGAGTACCTGAAGTGTACCACCCGGCAACGCCGAGTAACTATCTTCCGCGTAAACTTACTATCCTGCCTTAGGCAGGATTAGCCATGGTTACTGGAACCACTGGATTTATTTGTGCACGCCTTAATACACAGCACCATCGTGTTTCCAATAGCGAAATTAGGAAATCAAGATTAAGTATCCTGCCCAAGCCAATGATGCACACGCTAAAAACTAAAGTGTTAAAAACTACACTTGAAGTGCTGTATTTAACACTTACTAAGTGCTGAACAAGCACTTTGTTCAAGTGTAGATAATCCAGAACTTGACAGGTGTTACAATAATACCACTCGACAAGTGTAATGTCGCGACACTTGGAAGGCAACAACGCAGATGACGCGGATCAGGCTCGAACTCTCGAGCCTGATCCGCGTCATCTGCGTTGTGTCCTTTTAATTATATACCCACCAAGCGCAAATCAAATTATGGACGATTCTAGAAGAATCACCAATGCTAGACATGGGAAGTGCCATCCATTCAAGTTTCAGATGTCTGACGATTGTAATGTCTAAGTGCTTAAGGCATTGCACTTTGAGTGTTAAAATCAAATCCTAAGAATTAGAATGGGTTAAACACCTTGAAAGTGTCAGTTTTAACACTTTATTTTTTAGTGTGCAGATGACACGAGTTATGATCATCCCGTCAATCTCGCGATATGACGTCCAATGCGTTAATAACAACCAATACGCAATCTCGCTCGAATTTATTCCATGCACGCGCTCAAAAGATAGTTATTTCAAAAGTCTTAGTAGTTTGGGAAATGAGATAATATTACGTTGTGACGCAGTCAAGGCAAAAGGGATTAATACACTTGGTGATGGCCTTGTTTTGTACAGTAATTTATCACTTTGAAACCTCTGAGAGTTTGTGTTTGGTGCAAAACAGTAAATCCACGCGAACCAACGCTCATGGTGAAAACTTAATTTCTGCATATCCGAGAGTGTCATCTTCCACGTGCAAGGTTTGCAGCTTCTAAAAAAATGTCATCTTCCACGTGCAAGGTTTGCAGCTTCTGAAATGTCTTGAACGCTAGGAATTCTGCACTGTATCGGCTAATGCTCAATTCTTCAGATGTAACGACATCATTTGTGAAAAATAAAAATTGGTGGATATTTCGTTATGAATAGCTTAACCCTTTGATACTGGTGGTATCTTCCATGTCTATTCAATGGAAGCAATTAGAAGAGTCCATATTCATTATTTGGGGTAGAACAACTAATATTTCAACGTGCAGCCTTGCTGGACGTTGAAATATTGATTGGTCTACTCCTCACATTAACTTGGCAGACATTTACTTAATGAAATTATGAAATATCATGTTCCTGGACCGGAAAAGCGGCTTCTCGGTCTCAAAGGATTAACAACAGTAACCTGCGTTCCAAGCCTTCGTCTTTGCTGTCCAAAAAGCAAAGGTTCCAAATAAGAATAAGTGTTTTAGAGCACGACGACAGTGATATTCTCACATGACACTTCTCGAATGATGTTAACCACCAGTTCATATTTTGGACAAACTGGCTGCAAGGGAATTGGAAAATATACATTTCTGTGGGTGCTGACAAATAGATGCTTGCATATTTTCTCTTTTCGAAAAATAACCGTTCATACATTCACTCCTAATTGATATTTTCGCTCTTTTTCAGCTCTACACGATTGGTCAATATTTGTGAGCGACGATGAAAATGTGACAAATGCCAACTTGTGTGTGTATACGGAGGGCGAGGAGAAAAACGTATTTGCTATGAAAAACTGCACAAGAGAGTTATCGGGCAGGTTTGTAAAACAAGTCAATTACACCACCATGAGGTATTGATTCCGAAAAATAGCTCGGTTTCGTTTCTCCTGAAATACAATTCTCTGTCTTTACTTACTGACAGGATTTTAACCCTTTACCCAACGTAACGGCCAAAACCGGCCAGCGCTATTCTCAAAAATCGCCAATTAATTTTCATTATTTTTTCATTTTTTGTCTCAAAAACATAGGTTAGGACCCCTCGTTGGAACGAGCTCGTTCCAACGAGGGGTCATAACCTATGTTTCTGAGACAAAAAATGAAAAAAATTAGTTATCAAGTTTTTTTTTGCAAGTGTCGTCTGCTTTTCATTTTAGGTAAAGGGTTAACTCTTTACCGGGAGAATTAACGTCTCCAGACGTTGCTCGGATAACAATGCTGAAGATGAAACTTCACCTTCTCGTTGAAACGTGAAAGTGAAATTCAGATTATTTTGCCAAGACGAACCCCAAGGTATTGACACAGAACACGACAAGGGTGGAGTGCGAGATACTGGAGTTGTAACCGTAGTTGGAGTTTTTCATGTATTTCAAGAGCGCCGAAGGAGTTCGTGAAATACAGGTAAAACTCTGGGAAGGTTCACTGATTCCTCGCCTTCCTTTTTTATTCACGATAAAAATCTAAATCATTATACCGAGAGATCCAAAAACTACCAAACGGAAACCACAGACATAACGTTCTCACACCATCAAGTGCGATAACCGTAGAATTACTAGCACTGAGAATGAAAAAATGAAACATTGAATTCGATCATATGAAAATCTGTTAAACTCTGAATCCTCTCGATCGATGCAAGTAAAATCATTGTGTTCAAATTAAAAAAAAACAGTGTTTGCACAATCAAGTGCCATACATAACTACGGGAGTATGTCCACTAGAAATTCGAAAATCAAACAGAGCTTTTATTTTGTTGCGATAAGAAACCTGTCAATTTTCTAATCAGTCTGCCAAATGTTAGAAACGTTATGATACAAAACCAAACATTAACTTTGTTTTGGCACAATGAAGGGACATAACTTTTGAATTATACACATTAGAAGTCTGAAAATCGAACCTGGCGTTTACTTTTTTATCATAAAAAAATCGAAAAAAAATCAAATTAATTCGCCCAAAACTTACCATGTTAGCACCAAAATTAATGAGGCTTTTGCACAGCCAGGGTCGATAACTATGAATTAAGGGCGTTATAAATGTGACAATTTATCTTGACCTTTAATTTGAAACTAAAAAAATAACTGTCATTCTGCTTGGTTGATGTGAAGATATCGCGCGGAAGCAAAATAAAATAGCTAAGTTTTGTAAAACCTAGGACCATAACTCTGAGAGTTCACGCGGAAAAAAAATTAAAAACTGAACTTGACCTTCGGACTATAATCATTTGTATATAGTTGTAAAATTTGAAAACATTAAGGAGAAGGAAACTGAACTTCTCGTGTGAAATACATACGGACGGATGAACCAACGTGCGGATAGACGGACATGGGTAACACTTAATGTCCTAGTCACATAAATGCGCGGAGGCATAAAAACGGCGAGGAAACGTCGTTAGTATGAGGAGCTTTAACCTTTTGAGCGGCCAGTTTTCCGGTCAGGAACATGATACGTCATATCGACATTATATAGGATAGCTGTTCGGTGAATGTGTGCGGTAGACCTATCAATATTTTCAACCTGCACGTTGAAAATATTGATTGGTCAACCCCAAATAATGAATATAGACTCTTCCAATTGCTGTCATTGAACTGGCATGGAAGATACCACTAGAGTTCAAAGGGTTACGCAATGGCAGGAAAAGAGCCAATGGAAGACAATGAAAGGACCAGACCTAATCAGCAAAGGGGTGCTCCGGCACCATTGACTATCCAACCAAATCTCTGACAGAAAAAAACCAAGAAGTAATCTATCTTTGCGCTTGGCGAATCCCTTTCTACCTCATTTCCCCCCTTTTCTGAAACAGTCGGACACATCAAGACAACAAACACTTTCAAAAATGGTCGAAAGGGGTTAATTTGTTCAACAGTTCCATGCGTCCCTCCATCGCGTGGAAATCATTCTTCATCTGATTACTGGATATGTCAAAACAGATGGAGATATTTTTCAATCCGAAATGCCAGACTGTCGTTGCGTTTCGGAAATACTGACAATTAAATGGCAAGTCGAGAGGCATTAAAGGATGATATTAAAGACACAATAATACTCTCTAATACATAATGCTGTACTTTAGTCAATGTGAGGTGAAGTGAAGATTCACTTCAAGATATGTAAATGTTGTCTGGCATTTGTAGATCAAAATCAAATACAGCTTCGTGGCTGTTTTCAGATATTGGGAGATGGTGATGGGGTTAGGCGGTACTTATATTTTCGCAGTCAGGACGTGAAGTTGCCCTACCTTTCTCATCAACACATACCTATCCATTATATCGAGCTATCCGCACACGGCGCCTGCAACTCTCTGAAGGCAGTTACGACAATTGGCAATGACGTGGTAAAATTCGTGGCCTACCACGACTCTTTCCATGGCATTGCCGATTCCCGTGGCCTTTTTGCGAGCTGGTCAGACTCGCATACCACTTGGAACTCTTTGATAGTTTTATGTCTTTACATGGATATTCTAACCAAGCGCAAGCTGCCACGCATTTTAATAATGGTGGATACCCTAGGTAACTTTTGAAAGACAACTATATGACTGGCTGTGATAATATGTACCTGTGGTGATATGTTCTAACTTCCGTTCAGTATCAAACTATTCCTGTTGGGTTGAGCTTGCTGATTGGGCAGGGTGTTGTAGGGAACAAGTAGTCTTCATAACAGCTGCACATCGGGGCAAAGACTTGTATATTCCAAGATAAACTCCACCCCAACCACCCCATCCAACGTCCCTGGTCAACTATTATCATAAAGATAACTGTTCAGAACTCAGATGTTCGTATCCAGACAGGGCGATTTTTATGGGAGTTAGTAGTGCCTTGCGAAGATTCGAACCACCTGTGCATCGACTGGAAATCTATAAAAAAAAAACATCAGAAAAAAGGTCACGCGCCTGTCGAACGAAATGTTACCCTCCTACGATTTGCTAATGGTGATAAAATTATGAATCAGACAAGCGAAAGTAAAATAAAAAATGTGTTCTTCATGTACCATATACCTGGTATTCCAATGTTTTAATGACCAGTGAAAAGAAATATTGCATGTGCCTCATATAACGGCCACGTTTGATGAAATCAAGTACTTGAAGCAAGTCACAGCAGTTCGGCAATTTGAAGATTTAGAGTTTTCCTCCCCCCCCCCCCCCCCAAAAAAAAAAAACCCAACTTAATTGAGCTCTGACAACTTTCTTATGAAAGAAGATTGCATTTATTGGAATTAGGAACAAGGCAACGGCCTTTAGATATTGATCCTCCATAAGTATATTAACCCTTTACCTAACACGAAAGGCAGACGATACGTGAAACAAAACTCTTGAATAACTATTTTTTATTTTTGCATCAAAAACATAGGTTATGATCCTTCGTTGGAACGAGCTCAATGAGCTCGTTCCAAAGAGAGGGCATAAGTTATGTTTTTGAGATAAAAACTGAAAAAATAATGAGAATTAATGGCGATTTTTGTGAATAGCGCTGGCGATTTTTGTCGTTGCGTTGGGTAAAGGGTTAAACACTACATTCGACCACCTTGAATTGTTTGTCAAAACTGATGTACATCATGCTCCTGTAATGATAGTGCAATGTACAAAATTGCAGACTACACCTTAAAAGCATCTTAGAGCCACTGGTTTTAACGAAAAAATACCTTTGATGTCTGTTATGGCCATTTTGGATTGTGTTCTCCTCAAAAATTGATAAATAGTATCCTCCTATTATTTCTTGACAACAAAATTCAATTTTAAGTTCAGTCTCACCCGACCTCTGAGGTCTGAGTTTTTTTGTAAAAAGTAAAATACAAAAAAATGTTCGACATTCTCTCATCTTGAATTTTCTGTCGGAAAAAAACTCATCTGCAACATCCTCTTGTGTCTGAACTATGTTTGTACAACAACGTTTCAAAGTCCAATATCAAAGCGCTCTGAGCTATGAGTTTCAATAGAAAAATGTACCTAAAAAATGCAACAAAAGTGGTGCGACCATTTTGAGTTTTCCATCCATAAAAGTGACAATGCATCGTCATTTTAACGTGTCTGAATAGTGTACCAATTTTTAAGTTTAATCTTGAAGCATCTCTGAACCACGAGTGGTAATGTAAAAAGTATCTCTTACATACACCCACAGTGGCCGCAATTCCCAAGTCAAATGGGATATGCTTTGTATTGAAAGCATTAAAAGTTATAGCACTTGTTTAAATTTCCTTTTATTCCCCAAAGATAATGTACTTTATTAACCCTTTGAAACCGAGAGGCTGATTTTCTGCCTCAGGAACATGATACGTCATAATTTCATTAACCCTTTACCCAACGTAACGGCCAAAACCGGCCAGCGCTATTCTCAAAAATCGCCAATTAATTTTCAAAATATTTTCATTTTTTGTCTCAAAAACATAGGTTATGACCCCTCGTTGGAACGAGCTCGTCGAGCTCGTTCCAACGAGGGGTCATAACCTATGTTTTTGAGACAAAAAATGAAAAAAAATAGTTATTCAAGAATTTTTTTTGCAAGTGTCGTCTGCTTTTCATGTTAGGTGAAGGGTTAACTAAGATAGCTGATAAGTAAATGTGTCGGGTAGACAATAAATATTTTCAACGTGCAGCCCAATGACTGCACGTTGAAAATATTAACTGGTCTACCCCCAAGTGATGAAAATGGACTCTTCTAATTGATGTCAGTGAAATGACATGGAAGATACCACCAAGGTCCATAGGTTCATAGGGTTAAACTGACGTGATGTGAAATGATGTAGTGCGATAGGGCGAAACCAATATAGCCCCCCCCCCCCCTTATCAGGGAATAAAAATAACTCCACAGAACAGTGTAAAATCGAATGAGAGTACGTGATCTCGCACGCACACACACATACACAAATACAACACACTCTAATACACAAACACACATAGACATACACACAAACATATACGGATGGCCCGTTAGTGTATCATAAGTTAAAATCCCAATTTTTGTCGGAAATCATTAACTACACGTTGACATTGTTAATTGGTTTATCCCTCAAATAATGAATATGGACTCTTCCAGAAGGTGTCATTGAACTGTAATGGAAGATAAGGGTTGAAACAGTTTGGTGTACAAGTGCAAACCAGCTGAAATATTTTGTTCAACGATACTGCGTAACTGATGAAGTTCAGGGTGAAACTCAGGACCTCCCGACTCGAAGTCAGTTCACTTGAACACTGGCGCATTTTCTCGACAATAATGGCCATTATCTCTCGGAAATACGGAACCGCTTTTTGACAGGACAGGGATTACAAAACATATCGTTGACAATACGGTAAAAGTACTAGCAACCACCTGACGCCACCTCCATCGTAAATGAGCTCACGTACAGTGCGCCAACGCATTTGTCAGAACGAACACATTCAGCTCCTCAAGTACTGCTTTTGCAAAATAGCTCCTCCTCTGTTGATATATGTCTTGGTTCATTAGAATCCATTGTTGAGTAACATAATTATTATCTTTAACCAACAGCAATACCACTGCAGGTAAAAGATATTAATTTGTCAACTCTAAATGGAAATCGAATAGACCCCTTGAGTAATGAAGAGAAATCACTTATCAGTTTCTCGATTTGGAAGAGGAATCTCATATCAGTTTCTCGGTTTTCCTCCGAGATTGAACAAACACGAGGTCAGCCTTCACCAAAGTAGCTTGCTTCGGTAGTTTTGGCGTACAATTGTACGCTGGAAGTACCTGGATCTGGTTACTACTCCTTTTACCGCATTTACTGGTATTTTTGTATAGCGTGACCTCTCCATTCTGGATGGAAAGTCAGTACTTTGCAGAAAAGTATCCTAGTGGAAGCTGATTGGACTACAACAAAATATTTCGGACGGACGGGCGGATAAAGCTTAATCAGGTAATACAAAATCATATAAAATCTACGTGCGGAAAATATACTCAGTGCATTGTATTGAAGGCTAGATGCATGCAGATGATGCAGGGATACAACATTGCTAAATTAGCTGTCTTCCTGAAGTCTCCCAAGTTGGTAAATAACTATGTTTTTCCGTTGACAGCTACTATAAAACTACCTTGTTGTTTGATACCCAATTCACCCCATTCACATAAAAATAGAAATACAGATCCATTCCAGATAACGAATAACGTGTCAGTACATTATATTTGATGATGATCATCGCGATGATGGTGGAGTAAGGTAAACTGAGTGAAAATTAGCGAAAATGAGTACAAGATGGTAGCGTTGGTTTCGTTTCTTACTTCTCGGCATATTCAGTTTGAAACTAGAAAACTGACATGTCACAAGGCCCCTGCTGGGGAATATACTATGAGAGAAAACATACTATGAAAGAAAAGATAAAAAAAATATAGATCCAAGTAGACACGTATGTGAATGGAAACACGTCAAAGCAAACCCGTGTTATCGTGTGATATCTAAAAAAACGTTTATGCTCTTCTCGGTCTCTCAAAACAGTATGTCATTTAACCCTTTACCCAACGCAGATGATTTCAAAATTTATTATTTTAAATATCATTTTTTAAATTTTTTCAAAAAATTTCAACAAAACCATGTCATGTGACCCCTCTTTGGAACGAGCTCGACGAGCTCGTTCCAAAGAGGGGTCACTTGATAAGGTTTTATTGAATTTTTCGAAAAATATTTTTTTTTTTTTCAGCTGCTGAATTTGCATGTTACACGGGCAGATAAGAGCGATTCGTTGGGTAAAACGTCAAAAAGAACACATCAATGCAAACTTGCGTTATTGTACAGCATTTTGAAAATATCCATTCTTTTTCAAAGTCACATAACTTTTGACCGGCATGACATGTGAAACAAGGAGGGGGAGGGGATGGGGTCATTCCCCATCAGCTCACCAACGGTATCCCATACAATATTTTCAGGCTTATTATGAATGGAACACATCGGGTTCACCCTCACCAAAACTTTGTTCACCAGTGGTTGTCTGCATTCATGTATAATAAAACAGGTCGGAATTTTTCGTAAGTATAAACTAAAAACTGTCTGGTCAGGGGTTAATCTTAATTTATATCGAAGCAATTAACACATATATGAAGTTTGAAAGCCCTAGGATACCAGTGGCTGCCTGCAATCATGTATAGCAAAACAGGTTAGAAACTTTCCAAGCCCACACTACTCTTTCAGCATTGATGACCTGAAAATTGCCATTTTTGACGATTCAAGTCCCATAATTCTGGAACGACAAATCTAAAAAGTGTCAACAAATGAAAGGGAGCTTCGTTTGATCAATCTCAATAGTGTGTATATAAATTACGAGAATCGGTCATTTTTTGACGATTAAAGTCCCAGAATGACAAACCTGAAAAAAAAAACATTCAAAGGTGTGTTGCCTTTACTGATTATAACATTGCTACAACATTTCAAGAGATTCAGTGAAAGCATGCATTATTGAGTTATCATGCGACATGTAAAAAATGCCATTTTTTAAGATTCAAGTCCCATTACTCTGGAAAGAAAAACAGAAAATCGTCAAAAACGAACGGGAGCTTCGTGTGATCATTTTCAATATTGTGTGTAACTATTATGAGAATTGGTCGAAGGAAACTTGAGTTATCGTACGACATTTATAATATGCTGACGGACAGACGGACTGACATACAGACGGAGTGATTACTACAGGGCTTCCGCCGCAAATCGGCAGAGCCCTAATAACAGTTGTATTCAGTGTTGCTGAACAATAGTAAAACAGTAAAGCATTAGTAGCAGAAGTAGAAAAGAATGGTAGATCACATGGCAAAACAACCAATGGTTCCGCTCCTAGACCCCACTTGGCTGTCGCGTCGGACTACAGACGAATTTCCAAGCCATCCATCTTGCTATATCTATAGGTAAAAGGACGGGAGGATAAGCAACAGTCCAATTCATAGGATCCTTGAAGTGGGTATCGGCCAATCTCTCGCTGGCCAACTTAGAGTGTGGAATAGTTATATCGACTGCCTTTTGGAGCGACAGAGCTGTACTGTGATCGAACTCCTGACCTCCGGAACTGAAGCCCAATATTCCATTGATCAAGTGAGTGCGTGTCATGATTTTTGGGGGAACTATTTGGTTATTTTAGATATTCATCTTGTATCTATTTCATATACTTACAGATATATTGAAATACAGCTTGAAGCAAACGATTCTGCGGAAAGTCTTGTGTTATGTGAAGTGTTGGTGTTCACAAGGTAGTGATGTTGCTGGCGCAAGAACATTTTGACTTATTTCCCACCGTTCATTCCAAGACTCAAATTCCATTTAACACAAAGGCTCCCATTGGTGCCAAATTTTATTGGATAATATCCTGGCATGCCATTCTGTATAAAATACAGTTAAGTGTAAAAATTCATACGACTATTGACACGTATTCGACAATCAAATCGACTTTACAGTCAGAGCTCTCCTTCACTCTCCGCAGTTGGAAGAGAGTACCCATTTTCGCTGTTGAATTTTCTTCCACGGCTAAATTCAAAATCTATATCGTTTTCATTCCTTCGCATGTCAGGGGACGATGAACCGAGGGTGGTTCCACGCGGGACACGTGCTTTTCCACTTTTCTCCACACGCGTTACACGAGGAGCAGAAATGTGTGCGCATGCAAACGTGTCTACACACTGACATCCCTGTAATGAATTATCTGCAAATTATAAATAGATGAAATTGCAAGGGTCCACTAATGAGATCTTGGGCCTCTTCGGTCTGTTTCCTCGAACTGAAGCATCATTCAACCCGAAGGCTCGCCTTCGCGGGGAATATGGCCGAAGGAGACGAAATAGACCGGACAATGACCACACCGCGGCATTCCAATCTGAACGAGAGGCTAACGGATAGTCCAACATTTGCTGACACACTATTATAACTTTACTCTCACCGGGCCGAACCACGGTCGTCTTTGAAATCTATGCTCTCTACTTTCATGGGACGTCCTCCGCCTCCGTGTGCTCATCAAATTAACCCTTTAACGTAACGACCATATCCGACCAGCGTTATCTACACCAGTCACCATTAAAATTTAATTATTTTTTTCAATTCGAACTCCTTCCAATGGGGGATCATAAGATATGTTTGGAGGTCGATAATAAAAAAAAATATTCATTCAATTTTTTTTTCTGCAAATGTCAGTAGTAAGGGAAGGGACTATGGGGACCTGATTTAACACTGAAAACTCCCGTGGGATTTTGATGTTTTTGAAAATCCACGTCCAGAAGGAATATGGGACCTGATTTAACATTGAAAATTCCCCAAGACATTTTTACGCAAGAGTGCCATCGGTCGGTGTCAGTCTGGCGTAAAAATGTCTATGGGAATTTTTAGTGTTAAATCAGGACCCATATTCCTTTTAGACGTGATTTTTTAAAAAATTCAAAACGCTATGGGAAGTTCATTCAAGTTTTTTTTTCTGCAAATGTCAGTAGTAAGGGAAGGGAAGGTCCCCGTAAGGAGAGTTGCGCAGTGCCTGTTCACTGTGGTAAACGGGTACTGCTTTACTGGCAAAAAAAGGACCGGAACAAACGCCTGCGGTGGAAGTCCTCTGAAATGGGCAGTATAGGTATAAACGATTGGCAAAATTTGACTTCACTAGGAAGTGAAGTCAAATTTAGCCAATCGTTTATACCTGCACAGCCCACTTCAGAGGACTTCAACCCCAGGCGATTATTCCGGTTCCTTTGAATTTGTCAAAGATGCTGAATGTGATCTAAACATCAATAACTAAATAAATATGTTCTAAAGAATAACCTCGAGATACCAGCTGGTGCTATTGTCCTCGGTACTCGTGGTAAATGCGCATTTAAGACACGTGCGGATCCCCCCCCCCCCCCCCACGAGCAACTCAATTTTTTTCACAAGCCCCGACATAAAGGGACACGATATTATCAGCAACATTACATGCACATCCACTACCGAACGTAGTGGATATTTACACGTTATCGCGTATAATACCGCATCTCATGTATACAGCTGTAGCCCATGTGAACAAGCCCCCGGAGGTACGCACTGTCTTTCTGTTGTCCTGAGTGCCAGACCACACCCTCTCAACTCGCTGCTGCGTGCGCCGGGGATGCTTCGTGTGACGATTCGTGATTGAAATGTGGAGCCACACACCCAAATTCAGAATCCTATATTCGCCACCGCAGATAAAACGTTAGGTGTTGAGAACAAGTAGTGTACTATGTCCAAAGCTTGCCAATGTATTTGTACCACCATTTCATGTGTGTGTGAATATTGTTTTATAACAATATAATTTGTTTCTTTACATTCATCATTACATCATTACAGGCTTATCGTTCAATTTTGAAACATTTTTTTTGTTTCATCTTTCAACAAATAGCTCTTGAATAGCATTTAATCCTTTACCCAACGAATCGCCCGCATCCGCCCGCGAAATATGCAAATTCAGCAGCTGAAAAAATATTATTTTTTGAAAAATTTTAACAAAATCATATCATGTGATCCCTCTTTGGAACGAGCTCGTTCCAAAGAGGGGTCACATGATATGGTTTTGTTGACATTTGTTGAAAAAATTAAAAAATGATATTTAAAATAATAAATTTTGAAATCGTTTGCGTTGGGTAGGGGGTTAATCTATGTGTCACAAAACACTTTGAGTTTTTTCAGACGCGTTAGTATATGAAGAAGAGTATGTTCGTTCGATGACACAAGTTCTACCGTGTGGTAGGTGACGATCGAATTCAACCAATTTGACCCTTTTCCTAACACAACGGTGAAAATGGATACCGCTATTCACAAAAACAGGTATTCAAATGTCATTACTTTAAAGTTTCGCCTCTAAAACATAGCTTAAGACATCTCAGTGGGACGAGCTCTTGAGCTCGTTGCACTGAACGGTCAGACGCTATGTTCTGATGCGAAAAATGATTTTTTCTAGTTGTTGCAGATTTTTTGGACAAGTGACATCGTCTCTTCGTATCAAGTTAACCCTTTACCTAACGAATCGCCCGCACCCGCCCGCGTAATATGCAAATTCAGCAGTTGAAAAAATATTATTTTTCAAAAAATTTCAACAAAACCATATCATGTGACCCCTCGTTGGAACGAGCTCGTTCCAACGAGGGGTCACATGATATGGTTTTGTTGAAATTTTTTGAAAAATTTTAAAAAATGATATTTAAAATAATAAATTTTGATATCGTCTGCGTTGGGTAAAGGTTTAAGGTTAAAAATATTGGGATAGTCCACTTAAAACTTTGCCACCAGCTGCCACCGCGTAGTGAAGATTTTGAAAGATGAGACACTTACAGAATGTATTCCACATAGGTTCTGTTGCAAAAATCCTGTTATTCCGCGTGTTAGGGCGACCGTACCATCTTTTATTCATTAAAATTTATTATTTCTCTTTGTTTTATTTTTTCTTTCCTTGAAGTTTTTTTTAGATGCAATGCTTTCAATGCTTTTCACTTGCAACGTCAATTTGTTTGTGATTCCACTTGGAAATAGTTATGAAGTCAAGGCCTCTTTTTCGACTGAAGTGCTAAGCAATCATAATGCACTTTAGTGTCCTAAACCATTCAAATAAATAATATTTATAATAAATATAATATCGATGTTTTTTTATAGAAATTGTGTGATGATTGGTAGGCATTCGTGGGGTGTGTTTTGTTTATATCTAAATACCGAAATATGTTTAAAAACGATGACCAGTAAATTTAAACATCTGGGATTTGTCTAAACGAGCCATTTCCTATTCCCGGTTTAAGTTGCTATTAAATTTAATCAAGTGGAGAAAGAGTTGTCGCGTCCATTTAATGACTGTGCTTGGTTGTTGGTTTTATGGTTCAGAAATATCCTAACATGTTCAATACGGATTTTCTCGGAGTTGGGTAGCAATTATTGTGCATATCACTGGACGGATGACAGAAAGGTTAGGTAGGGGGTTAACCCTTTACCCAACACAGTATTTTTTGAAAATAAATTAAAGTTCACATTTTTCGAAAACAAATTTCACAATTTTTCAATAAAACGATACAAATATGGATATCAAGCTGCTTCTAAAGATATCCATGTTTGTACGGTTTTACTGAGACACCTCCGAGATAGTTTAGGCTGTGGTAGGCTTGTTTTGGTTAATATTCTGGTCGTTTTTCCCCGCTGTGTTAGGTAAAGGGGTTAACAGATGTTACAGAACATCAAAGCAATTGCAGATAAATGTTCATTCTACATTTGAGACTGCTGAAATTTGTTCGAACGGACTCAAAAACATTTTCAATAATTATTTCATCAGCCAAAGTAATAGTGTTCAAGACAGAAGTCTGTTTATTTTTTTTCCTTTGTGAACTGAATATTCACGTTATTTGAAAACTCCCCTGAAGAAGATGAAATGTTTTTGTTTGCTTTGCTGCACCAATAATGCCAACAGCTCAGATGATACCAGTAACAAATTCTTGGAGATGCCTTCATAGCCAACTTCTGTTCTATTACCTCAATTCTTTGATTTATATTTCGCTCCAAGTAAATTTCCTTCGTTAGAGAAATACAACAATGTCATTCCAGCTTCTCGGTTGATTTGAAAGAAAACTACTAACCAGTTCCCCTTACAAATAAACCTTTTCATTCCTTTCATAGCACAATAATCATGTGATGAGAAAAATGTATTGGGACGTGTTCATATAGGCAATGCCTACTTATCAAACTCTGTTTGTATTTGAAAGAATTAAAAAAGGAAGTTAATAAACAATGAAAACCTGCTCGGAAGGCCACAAAATAAAGTAAGCATTTCTAATATTTCTCAGAAACGTTATGGTCCTGAACATACCCTCACACCCAGCCTAACACACCCAATATGAGGGGTATCTCGACTCGAAATACTTTTTTTTGAATGGGTGACCAAAATGCTAATAACCCTTGTCTAGCTCAAAGTTTGCATTTTCTAGGCACATATGTGAAACAAGTGGAAAAAATCTTCCACAAATTCTTGATGGGAGCTTGTACCCCCTAGTTTCCACCTACAGGACAATGGAAGTGGATTACTATTAAATCATGCCGGTATAGTTCTTCTTTTCAGACCCACAATTACTTGTGATTTATGAAAAAATGAGAAGCAGCTCTATGACATTTGTAGCTCGTGAACCACTGACTGCAACCCGGTGGTCCACAAGTGGCAAAGGCCCTAGAGCTCCACGTGTTTTGTCCGCGGAAAATGTAAATGTTGCCAGGATAAAATTACCCACCATGATGTGATTAAGCAGTAGTGCACCCTAACTGTACTGTATACCAACGAGACTGTCTGCAACTTTAACGATACCAAACTCTCAAGCCACCAGGCAAATTCAGTAAGAAATTCGACGTTGTTATGGCCTGGAACTCGTCTAGACTTAAATAATCCATCGCCAATGTTTTAGATTCAATCGCCTGAAATATTTTAGTTGGTCGGAAAAATGAACCTACGCTTTGCTTTTCTGACCAGCTGAAATTTCCCATATAAATCTAAAAGTGCCATAAACATTCATTTTCTTTTAATCAATGTAAGAAATGTTTTCAATCGATAATTGATTTGATCGAATCTTTAACTCTTTACCTAACTTGAAAAGCAGACGACACTTGCCAAAACAATTCTTGAATAACTATTTTTTTTTTCATTTTTGTCTCAAAAACATAGGTTATGACCCCTCATTGGAACGAGCTCGTTCCAACAAGGGGTCATAACCCATGTTTTTGAGACAGAAAATGAAAAAATAATGAAAATTAATTGGCGGTTTTTGAGAATAGCGCTGGCCGTTTTTTGCAGTTACGTTGGGTAAAGGGTTAACTGGCAGAGTGCTAGAAGCCCATATTTGGGTTTTACTCTCAAGCACAAGTACCCCGACTTGAAGGTTTCATATTCAGTGGATGTGCTTCATATTGTCTTTGAAGTGAAGTTATTCAGTTGATAAGGATTTACCTTGTCACAATTTGTGGGCGAGTGCCTATAAGCACTTGCCCATAAATTTAATCCTTTACCCAACGTAACGGCCAAAACCGGCCATGGCTATTCTCAAAAATCGCCAATTAATTTTCATTATTTTTTTCATTTTTTGTTTCAAAAACATAGGTTATTTAAGAATTTTTTTGCAAGTGTCGTCTGCTTTTTATGTTAGGTAAAGGGTTAACAAGGCAAACACATGTCATCAAATTTTGATGAACAAAAATAATTCAGCACTTAAGCAGTTAATGACTTACAATATTGTTAAACAGGTTGTAAAGTAAATACTTGTGAATGGACTCACCACAGCTGTAGTTTTATTACGCCGTGTAGTTCCAGCAAACATATTAATACCTTGATGTCTCCGAGGCGATATAAATATTTATTTGGAGTGGAATATCTATAACTGGAGCCGAAAGAATATATACATATATATATACATAAGGGACACAACATTAATCAACTGTTGTCTGCGCGCAAACTTCACAAAAATGTGTAAATAAACACCTCATAATAGCGTAGGATTCCTTACGGAATTAGAACTTGTCGCCTTGGAGCTTGGGAATTATAAACTAAGTGAAATTAAGAAGTTTTGTTCAAAGTGTAAGGAAATTTCTGTTACAATAACAAAAATGAAGAAATGATTCATTTTGTTATCAAACCTTCAATAAGTTGTCAGTATCTAGTAAGGATGAAATACTGAAACACAGAATCCGACAGGTGAAAGAAGAACTGAGAAAGAAACAAAATTCTAACGTCATCAGATTGTTCCATATCGTATCTGATTGCTTCTTAAGAGGAATGTAAACAGAAACAATGCGATAAAAATTACCAAATAGCACACTGGGAAATGGGTTATCGCTTATAGTGTGTGATGTATTCTCAGTTCATCTGCATTCTATGCCATATATAACATTTGCTTAGAGCTTCAGTTTTGTTTTTAACAATTTAAATATTTAATAAATTCACTTTTGAAGAATATTTTTCGAGGCATTTATTCTCATCGTGGAGAGGTCCGACCAAGACAAACGCAATATCAACAGCTCTGTCTTTATCTGGTATATATGAGCTGTGGACTGAAAATTAGATATCCTGAGCCAAAGTTTGAAAATATGTTGATGAAGATCATGTAAATAAAATCCAACATGCTGGTGAGGTGAATTGTTTTTGTCTAGAAAGTATGGTGAGCTATTTCAGTTGATAATTTTTTTCTATGACACTCTTCACACTCAGTACCATTATGTTAAAAACGTTTTAATCCTAGAAACACACAGATATGGCCCCAGAAAGTGATCTGAATAAACTTTATTAGGCAAGCAGCATAGTTTAGGTGTGCCATTTAAATGTCCCAGACTCCCTGGTGCACTGACGGAGAAATGCTATTTTATTTTTTTATATTTTTAGCTCATCAGAATAAAACATGATGAATTATAGCTGTCTTTTAATCTTTTACCCAACGTAGTGGCCAAAACCGGCCAGCGCTATTCACAAAAATCGCCAATTAATTTTCTTTATTTTTTTCATTTTTTGTCTCAAAAACATAGGTTATGATCCCTCTTTGGAACGAGCTCGTCAAGCTCGTTCCAGTGAAGGGTCATAACCTATGTTTTTGAGACAAAAAATTAAAAGAAAATAGTTATTCAAGAATTTTGTTTCTAAATGTCGTCTGCTTTTCATATAAGGTAAAGGGTTTAATGTGATCATAACTGTATCAGTTGCATCCTAACTAGTGAAGAAGTGTGTTGTTTGAAAACTGTCTCTGGGGTGTCTCAATTAATCGACACCCGGTCATCCATGAAATTGCTGTGTTTCTGTTGTGGTATTCTCGGGGTATCTGGGCCAAACGCACTTTGGATAATATCACTGACAGGTATTTCCTGCAATATTTTTTGGCAAAAATATTACATCCCAAGTTGCATCAAGGTGGCTTGAAAAACTATTCTTTAAAAGTGAGTCTATTAATTATTTAAATTATAAAATAACTTTTGGAGACCTCGGCATATCTTATTTATATGATAGTGAATGCACGCGCACAATAACGCACAATAAACTATGAATACAACGAGTTTTTAGTCCGGCGATTTTCGCTAAATTGTTTCTATTTACATTCACCTTAAAGCTACAAAGTTTTCTGGGTAATAATTTTTAGAGTATGAATAACACTGCAGCTCGCACTAATAGCTCCACCCACTTCTTTTCCAAGAGTCTGTTATGTAACTCCTGTTTAGAATTCGTTTCAGAAATGAAAATCAAACTGCAATGCTCTTTGAAGAAACGTTTCTGGGGCTGTGTCCGTCGAGGTACAGCCGATTCGATTTGCCTTGTTGTTTGGGTTTTTTTTCTTGTTTGTTTTTTTTTTTTTTTTTGAAGGGGGGGGGGTGGTCGATGACTATGTCGAGATGATGTTTCGAGGTCGTGGGCTAAATGTAAACCCTTTATCTAACGAATCTGCCGCCCACGTAATATGCAAATTCAGCAGTTGAGCAAATATTTTTCACAAAATTTCAACAGAATCATATCATGTAACCACTCTTTGGAACGAGCTCACCGAGCTCGTTCCAATGAGGGGTCACATGATATGGTTTTGTTGAAATTTTTTGAAAAATTTAAAAAATGATATTTAAGATAATAAATTTTGATATCGTCGGCGTTGGATAAAGGGCTAAAGTACATATGAATAATGACAATAATGCAACAAATCGACATTCCTCGAACAGTATTTATAATAAATTGATATTGCTTAATGCATTAATTCGGGCTACTTTAAAAGTGTTTATCTGTTTAAGTTATTGTTTATGTTGTTAATTATTTTGTTTATGTTGTTTACACACGTGTGAATTTGATTAAATCATCATCTTCCAATATATTCTTCTTACATTATTTCAAGTTTGTCTTCTTTTTTCAGAGTAAATCGTGATCTCTACATAGGGATACACGACGCTAGTTCACAGAAAGGGCATCGACCTCTCCGAACTTAATTTTCGGGGCAATGGGAGGCAGAAAATAATCTTTTAATCATTTACAATATAGAAAACCCCATATTAGGGTACCGTCTGAGAGACCAATGCTAACATAAAATTTTGCCAAGCACAGACCCATTGCCATGGCCGAAACATTTCGTCATTTGAAGACATTTACAGGCAAGTTAGCTACTCTTATATTCTCTAAAGCTGTCAGTACTAAGGGTGTGGGTATTTCATATAAAACTTTAAATTTTAACGATTTTCAGTTATCCATGAGCGCATCATTTCACAAACGTCATGCTTATTCCTGCAGAGTAGTATAAGAATACAGAAACTGGCTTTTCGCAATTCTTTCGTTACAAGTTAGAATGTTTGACTATTATTCTCTGTGGAAACACATTTAAAAATAATAAAACGGCGCTTTCACCCTCTTTTGATGTTCTGAAGCTTTTTTATGTTAACCCTTTACCCAACGAATCGGCCGCATCCGCCCGCCTAATATGCAAATTCAGCAGTTGAAAAAATAATATTTTTCAAAAACATTTCAACAAAACCATATCATGTGACCCCTCGTTGGAACGAGCTCGTTCCAACGAGGGGTCACATGATATGGTTTTGTTGAAATTGTTTTTAAAAAATTAAAAAATGGTATTTAAAATAATAAATTTTGATATCGTCTGAGTCGGGTAAATGGTTAATTATGAACAGTTGGCGCATCGTGACATAATACAGACACCATTCTTTCCATTGATGTAAAGTTTAGGAGGTGAGATTTGCTATTTTTTTCTGGAAAGAATAAAAACGTTCAAATGCTGTAAAAACACATTCACTAAACAAAGACCCGAAGTGGACAGTCACTTAATGTTGGTAGGTGTGATACTGACAGATATTCTCAATGACGGGTTATCTGTGAAGTGGTTGCTTCCAATTAGCTACCATAAAAGGCAAAGTTTCCTTTTGTAATTTTTAATAAACGGAAACAACAGACAGCTCCCGAAGTGTCTGTTGTTTTCGTTTCTTAAAAGTAACGAACGGAAGCTTGGCTTTATTTTCCACTGATGCCATAGGTTTTTCTCAACAATTACGTGCTTTTTAATTGGATCGTCCTCGCTCGTCTAATAAACTCAAGGGAGATAGCTTTATCGAAAAGTCGATTTTCATGACGATATAAGTCAGGGAAGCATGCATTAACCATTTCATTACCGAATTTCTGAATGTGAAATGTCTTCAGCTCAAGTCCATGTACACTTTGCATTTATACCAAATTCAATAATAATCCGAGCTGACAATACAATAGGGCTGTCGGATTAAATTATTACATTTTCTTTCTAATTATTTGGATTTTCCTGAAAGGAAAATACATTTGTTATTGCTAAGATTATTTGGATTTTCCTGAAAGGAAAATACATTTGTTATTGATAAGATTATTATTCTTTTTTTTTTCAACAGAACGGGAAATGATTTTTCTCAAAAACGGTCTTGTAGATGTTTTTGAAACTTTGCACGATCAATGACGGCCTTGAGTTCTAATCAGTAAAGTATTGGTATTTTTGGAAAAATGTTTCTTGTTGGGCAAACAAGCCCAAAAACGCCCAAAGCTTGGTAGGCCAATATCTCGTGAACGGTAAAAGCTATCGACAAACAAATATAATCGGCATTTGTTTTTTTGCTTTTTTTTCTGCCAAACTTTTTCTCAAAATGGAAAATTATCTCGAAAATCGGCCATTTTGGATTGAAATATCGAGATTTAAATATGATGAGTCCAAATTGAAGGCAGTAATACCGCATTGTGAAAAAAAAAATCGAAACAAATTCGTTTCGATTTTTCGTTAATCCAAAATGGCGGCCAGAAAATCGGCAAAAAAAATTGTTCGGGTTTTTTTTCGGTTTTTATGCGTTTTGTTAAATTTTGAGACGAAATTTTTTTTTTTTTTTACATTGAAAATTTTCAGTCCGGATGGGACTGAAAATTTTTGGCCCAAATCCAAAAATGAGTTTTTGGGGGGTTTCATGCGTTTTGGTCAATTTTAAGACAAAAAAAAATTTTTTTTTTTCAAGCCTAAACATTTTTTGTTTGGGACTTTCCGCACAAAGATAAAAAAAAATCCGTTTTTATGCGTTTTTCTCAATTTTGTGACTAAAAAGCCCAGGAACTGAAAATAGAAGGAAAATCCTGTGTATTTTGCGGGCACAATCACTTCATCTAGTTGTTTTTGTTTTTCCTTTTATTGCAAGATCATCGATCAATAATTTTTTTTTTTTTGGGGGGGGGGGGGGGGGTGTGCGGTTGCTCATTGGTTAGTACATTGGACTTCCTACCGAAAGTTCGACGTTTAGATCCTGACCATCGACAACCTCGTTGTGTCAATGGGTAAGATACTTAACCCTCTACACACTGGTGTCAAAAATATCTAATTTTCATAGTGCTAATCTTTCCCATAATGCAACTAGGAATTTGACCAGTTCAACGTTGTTTGACAGAGCTCATTGAGCTCTATCAAACAAGATTGAATTGGTTAAATTCTTAATTAAATTATGGAAAAAAATTCTGTTTGAACGTGCAGTACTTTGACATCAGTGTGCAGAGGGTTAATTCCGCTTATCCACGTGGGGGTAAGGTGGCGCTGTGTACAAAGGCGTACTGATTGTCGATGGTGCACTTGCCTTCAACCGCTACTATCCCTGAATATGTAAAGTTAGTAAGTTGGGTAGTCTGACAGTTTTGCTCGCTGCTCCGTGATTCTTTCCAGGTACTCCGTTTTCCTCCACCCGTAAAACTGTTCGATGCGATATGACCGTAGCTGTTGAAAGTATCATTAAACCACCAATAAACATTATACAGACCGCCTCCAAAGGGTTATTAGATGAGGAAGAACAGTCGCAAATAAATTTAAAAGAAATCATATGATATACCTGTAATTTAAGTCTCAGAAAGGTGCGGTATATGTTAAGACTCTAACCTATACACCATGTACTTTTAAATCTTTGCTCCGCCGTCCAAATTTACATCCAGTGCCAGTCTCTACGTGCCACTCTCATACGATAAATATACATTATCATGACCATGTGCATGCCCTGTAATTTGTATCAGATTTGAGGTCGTGTTTACAATCAGATCACAACGAGCCCATCAGGGCGAGTTGTGATCCGATTGTAAACTCGACCGAGAATCTGATACAAATTACAGGACATGAATTTGGTCATGATAATACATTTATTTAACAATCCCATAACATGAAGCCCGTTTCTCCCGTTTTTCAGTTTAAATTGAGTTGGAATTGGTCAAAATTTTGAATTTCATATTTTAGTGCGTAATAACAATGCATATAATGATATTATTTGTCATAGCGCGGTGTTTACCGGAAGTTGTATCGATATGATACGGAATCAGAAAAAGTTGTCTATATGATACGGAATCGGAACACATTATGTGATACGTACCTTTTCTCGTGAGTTTCAGGCCAAAATCTATATGATTGTTAGATAAATATTAAAACGCTCTTTCACTGCAGTAGTTAACTTTAATTGTAATGACAGTTACCTAAAAGGCCAAGCATTCAGATAAATTTCTTTATGTATTAGTGTGTAAGGTTATAATGGCAGCCATGGTAAAATCGGGGTAGTCCCATTTGGTCCCAACTTCAAACGTTCATGGGCGTTATAGTACTGCTATTTCATTAACAAAAGATCACCACAATTGCTGCTAGACACTTTATTTTCAGCCTTCTGCTGCAAAGGTAACTTGCAGACTGAAAATAAGGTGGAAACCAAGCAAATTAAAATAGACCGTTCCCGCTAAGCTAATTAAATGTCAATGAACAAATCTACTTTATTAACCCTGTACCCACCGTAACGGCAAAAACCGGCCAGTGCTATTCTCAAAAATCGCCAATTAATTTTCAATATATTTTCATGTTTCGTCTCAAAAACATAGGTTATGACCCCTCGTTGGAACGAGCTCGTTCCAACGAGGGGTAATAACCAATGTTTTTGAGACAAAAATGAAAAAAATTAGTTATTCAAAAAAATTTTTGCTAGTGTCGCAGCTGAGTGTCGTCTACTTTTCTTGTTAGGTAAAGGGTTAAATCGTATATAGAGGGACCCAAACGGTATCAAGAAATGGATTTGAAGACTCTTGTGCAGTGGTTCATTTGATTTGCATCTTTTTATACCGATTTGAATATTAATACACCTTTTGGACGATCTTCTGTGTATATCATTGTTCAAATTGCTGTTCATTCAATACACCCTGGCATAAGCACGGTAACGTATTTATTTATTTATTTATTTATTTATTTATTTATTTATTTATTTATTTATTTATTTATTTATTTATTTAAGTTAAGTCAATCGTTTATAACAATACTGCCGGGCTGCCCACATTAAAGGACTTCCAAACCAAGCGTTGGTTACCAGGTCCGTTTTCACTAATATTACCACAGCAAACAACTGCTGCTCCACTTCTCAGGGTTCTCAGGAACTGGATATATACGGTTAACCACATGCTCACTGTTATTCCCGCGACGTGTAGGGGGTTACAAAGGTTCCAAACGTGACACATCTTAGAAAAAAGACGCATATTCGAAAAGGATGCTTTAATTTTCAGATTTATCGCGGTGTTAAGTTTCTGTACAAAGTTAACACAGCTGCCTGCGAAGCAAATTTTAAATTCATACGATCCCAAGAAATGACAACCACATGCACTTTAATTTTCATCCAATCCACACTAACTCCACACAAGCAGAGTAAGCATTGGTTGATGGCATGTGTTTTTTTATCTCAAGGACGCCTTTGTACTGAGTGCTACTTTACACCCACTAGGGCATTTGGGGTTGAGTGTCTTGGTCCAAGAACATAAGGTAGACGATGAGAGTCAGGATCGAACGTACGAACCAAGTCCAATGCTCTAACCAATGGGTCATCGAATAACCTTATTACGTTACCTGCAACGCCCGCATCGCATCTAGTTTGGATGGGCCTTTATTTTCCCCATACACATTATTTGTTGACACTTTGTGTTTCGTCTGAATCTGACAACAGTTTTGGGGTTCTTTTATGAAAAATGCGTTCTGTTCTACTCCTCCACCTTCATTACTCCACACCCCACTTCACCCCAAAAAGGCAATAAATTAATAAATAAAATCTAAAGCAATTTTTGAAGGACGACTTTCTTTTTCAATCACCATAATCAATACAGATAAAGCTTGGAATGAACATCTCGCTGTCCAGTTCAATTTGTGTCCAGATGTTTTGGCGCATTTCACCTCTCAAGATCAACGCGACCCCCTACGATTAGGATGGAATAAAAATAATTATTTCTTTTGGTCTTCCGCTGATTTGTCGCGGACCTCTAACAAGGAGGCGTACATTGGCCCAGTCCCTCGCCGGGCTATTCCTCCCCTACTCGGCCTCCTAATCCCCAACATTCAATCAAAAAGCATTTCATAATTCCTCCCATCGACGTTTTCTCGAGCCCCCTAACTATAAAACTGATCCTTTCCCTCATGTCACTCCCCATCCGCTTTTCCTTCACGTTTTCATCACATTTTTCCATTAGTATTCTGTGGAGTTTTGTTCTACTAGGCAAATATTTGGAGCATTCTAAAGTGCAATATTCAGGGTCTTCGTTACTCCGAAATTGCACATTTGGCACACTCTTTCCTCGCCCTTCCCGATTCTCTCCCTCAACTCCAGTGACTTCGATCTCACTCTGAACAACAAAGACCCCCTCCCCACCCACCCCATAAGATCCATCTAGGTACTCCCTAAAAGCAGCTCGCCACTTTCTATTGCAATTCTCGAGCATCCTTCCCCCGATAATTCTACTCCCCTGCTTTAGTGCCTCTTCTAGATATTCAGGTTCACTGGAGTAATTCTTCATAACTCTCTGGCCCGCCTTATCCATTCTGTTTGAAAGTTAGTTCTATACACAGTTAAACGTCGGTATACATCATCCGCTGTTTGGAAGGTTTTCCAGGTAATTCAGGTAGCATAATTTGCCCATATTCTATCTTTAACCGGCACCCGCCAGAGTTCCCATCTGACCAGTGCGGCTGTGTATTTGATCCGGCTATCCTCCGACCCGCATCATTTTGTAGAATCTCCAAGTACTTCACTAGCGTTTGGTTTAGGGGGATCACATCCGTTCCCAAAGTTATACTTGTTCATCCCACCCACCGGGTCATATTCTACTAGCAAAGTAGAACGTTTGTGCAGTAAAATTCGAAATTACGTAGAAATGTTTTGATCATCAACTCTGATTCGAATTTACGAATGAAGAGTTTGCGTATAAATGGTAAACATAAATCAATATCTCTGCCTTGCGTGTTTCGACTGAAATAATCCTTTCATTTGCCTTTCAATGTTCAATTATCTCCTGCATTTGATGAGTTCAGAAAATATTCAACGTTTTTAAATTTTGATGGAATATTATAAGATAAAAGGGTCCGCTGTTTTGTGCGAAATTGAACCTATTCCGCCACAAAGTTTTTCCAATGAGTTCTGATAATTATTTGGGAAACATTTTTACACTGTCTGTTGAATAGAATCACTTATTGCACGAAACCTTTCCCGTGAGACTAAACATAGCTCCCTAACAGAATAGAACGAAACATTCAGCTGTGTTTTGTGGTTGTTGCATCAATCCATCCCAATAGAAATTCTATTACAGATGCTCGCATACAGAGAGCACAAATTGTTTTCTTTCTTTTTTCATGAAAGCGTGGAAGTAACATTTACGGGTGCAGGAATCCTGAGTACATGGAAGGAACCACCAAACAGCTATGAGCAACTGGCAGACTTACCAACTTTCTAACTCTGCACGAGCAGAGTTAACCCTTTACCTAACACGAAAGGCAGACGACACTTGCAAA
Organism: Pictodentalium vernedei; assembly: GCA_031216915.1. Lineage (NCBI taxonomy): Eukaryota > Metazoa > Mollusca > Scaphopoda > Dentaliida > Dentaliidae > Pictodentalium > Pictodentalium vernedei. The sequence continues at coordinate 218,170,514 of CM062293.1, forward strand.
TAAATTTTTTGAATAACTAATTCTTTTCATTTTTTGCGTCAAGCTCGTTACAATGAGGGTCATAAGCTATGTTTTTGAACCAAAAAATGAAAAAAGTAATGAATATTGAATGGTGATTTTTGTGAACAGTGCAAGTCGTTACGTTGGTTAAAGGGTTAACAACAGTTAAAGGTAAGCGTGCCATCGACGTTCAGTACATCTTAGTAGACAGCGCTATCGTGACCGCAATCGAGATTAACCATTTACCTAACGTAACGGTCAAAACCGGCCAGCGCTATTCTCAAAAATCGCCAATTAATTATCATTATTTTTTTCATTTTTTGTCTCAAACACATAGGTTATGACCCCTCTTTGGAACGAGCTCGTTGAGCTCGTTCCAAAGAGGGGTCATAACCTATGTTTTTGAGACAAAAAATGAAAAAAAAATAGTTATTCAAGAATTTTGTTTGCAAGTGTCGTCTGGTTTTCATGTTAGGTAAAGGGTTAAGTGCCTTGACTAAGGATACAACGCAATTACCGCTGATTAGCATCGGACCGTCGACCTTTCGGCTTGAAGTTCAATGCTCCAACCACTGAGGTTCCGCTCCACAATTTCCAGGCATTTCCCAAAATGACATGCCATACACTCTCTTCGAATGTAAATATTCTGTAACTTAGTTATCTAACCCTTACATTTATTGCATTTCCCAAATCCACCAAAAAATATATAACACAATCTGACTAAGTAGAAATAAACAATCTGCATGTGGGTGGAATAATTTATTGACAAAGGCAAGACTTCAATCTGAAAAATTGCATGAAAAAATGCCGAAACCAGTCATTTTCAGCCACCCAGCAGCCTCAAAAGCAGAATTTTCCCACCAACGCCACCTACCTACCCCTGGGGCAGAGCATCCCCTGTTTCTAAAATGAAAAAAAAAATTGTATGTTTCCGTTTCATTTTTTAGTTACCTGTTTGGTAACAAACCCGTGTAAAAATTACATTTTAAAAAATAGTCAATTTTTCGAAGCCATTGTTTCCCATAATTCATCTCGTAATTTACCCCTATGTATCAGACTCCAACTTTGGGACCAAAACTTCAAATTCTCTTATCCAACAAAAAGCCTAATGTAATCATATATCTGATACTAAAAATATATCTCTATTTCACATGGCCTTAGTTTCAACATATGCCCTGTGTTTAGAATTTCACCCCTGTGCAATAGTGCGAAACTGCAGAGCGGAACCTAAGCAACTGCACTCTCAAAACACACCAGTGAAATCGAGATGACATAAAATAATATTATAAGTTATTGTGACGAATTGACGTAACATGGTCTGAGGTTTACAGCTCGAAGTTTATGTTCAGCCGAAACGCGGGGCGTCCAGGTTGAATATAAGCTCCGAGCCGCAAATCTCAGACCATGTTGTTGTCAATTCATCACAATGACGTATATGTTCCAATAACACCCCACCCCAGCCCAAAACCCACACCGTGAAATGAAGAGGACAACCTTTAACGATAACAAGTTTAGTAAAAAAAATAATATAAATAACACCCCACGATGTCACTGGACAAATAATCAATAAATAATAACGATGAAGGTCACTCCATCTCACTTCATCCACAAAGTCTGAAATCAAGAACGAAAAAAAACGAACGAAAACAACCTCGTCTGATAACAAACAATGTTATATACTTTCATGCCGGTGACAATTTCGAGAGATTTTTCATCTCTCGTCTTCATATCAACAATAGCCTTCTCCATATTTGTCTTAAAACATATACAAGAGTTTTATCTGTCAAGGCGCAAACAGAAACAGGGCAGAAACATTTCGAGGTTTTAAAACTCAACCACGTGACTTTATGACATTACGTAATTATATTTTTTTTCTGTTCGTAGTTCTGCATAATTTGTACAATACATTGCTACCAGTCTTTCACCAGAGAAATTTCTCTTTGCGCCCAAATTCCATCCCCACCCCACCCACCCCCCCCCCCCCCCCACCCCGCAGTATGGGTTACGAGTGCAAGCTGTCCTTATTCACTTTTGATCCATACAAGGGCAACCTAAAAAGCTGTCATTTTATATCAGTCTTGAAGGTCGTCATACGAGGTCGAAGTCGACAAAATCTGGAGTGCATACATGAAAATACCACAGGGTGACACCAGAATAGACCGGTATCCGTGTGTTCTATTGCTCTTCTGTGATAGGCCTACGTGTACAGTTAACAGGTATACACAAGTCTCAGGCCACAATACTAATCCCGTGAGGAACTGGAGTCTGTTATGAGCTGTTTGTTTACCCAGTTTTCATTGAGTTTTCACGCCGATTACCGTTGATTTAATATTATGTTCCTTTATTCACAAGGATATAGATATTCTTTCGTGCACCAGGTATAGATGTTCCAATCAACAAATACTTATTTCCCATTGAAAAAATATTAACATAATTCGTCGAAATACACAGTGCAGTGTAATCATGAAAACACAGCCGCGGTGAGTCTTCGTTCATAACTATTTAGTTTGCATACATGTCTAACGGTATTGTAATGTCATTCTTGCACCGGTTCAAAAAAATAAATGTCATGGTACGTTTAGATTCAATCGACTGGAATATTTCAGTTGGTCGGAAAAGCGAACCATGGGTTCACTTTTCCGACCAACTGAAATATTCCAGGCGGCTGAATCTGAAACAGACAGAGGGGATGGACTATTTAGCTATTTAAGGGATAAACTGGTTCCATGCCATAACAGCGTCGAATTCCTACAGAATTTTACTTATGGCTTGAGAGCTTGAGTTTCCGCACGTGGATGTTCCAATCGTAACCATAATGTGCTGCAATACTCGCGTACCGTTTCATAACCTGTATATTTGTTGGTATGGACATGCTAAATTTCGTTAAAAGCAAATAATGAGATACCGTTATAAAGGATAAAATGCCTTGGAATTAAGCAAAACCTTCAAATTTCTTTCTTCACAAATTCATCTTTGTTAATGATATCGGCCCATCAACTCCCCAAAGACCATAATATTTCTATAAATTCGATTTTATCAGCGCGAGTATTCGTAAAACAAATGACTTTCCATAATTAAATTTCGGGAACGATTGTGATTGCATTGATTCTCAAGAGAAATTTGATTTTGGCAAATTAAATTGAAACCTTACATGCAACCTATTTAGTTTATGACTGCATTTTCAGTGTAATCCTTGGCCAATGCTGAATATAGAAATATTTGAAGGAGAAACTCTATTTGAGAGATCATCTCTCCTCCCGCGCCAGCATATATTTGTTGAAAGGGTAAGGGGGAATGTCATCATGGTTCTGTTCTTTGTTTTTCGACTGTGTAATCAAATGGTCCATCCTTACAAGCTAAATGCATTTAACTCTTTACCCAACGTAACAGCCAAAACTGGCCAGCGCTATTCTCAAAAATCGGCAATTAATTTTCATTACTGTTTTCATTTTTTGTCTCAAAAACCTGGGTTATGACCCCTCGTTGGAACGAGCTCGTCGAGCTCGTTCCAATGAGGGTCATAACCTATGTTTTTGAGACAAAAAATGAAAAAAAATAGTTATTGAAGAATTTTTTTTGCAAATGTCGTCTGCTTTTCATGTTAGGTAAAGGGTTAAAGATTAGCACGATATCATTTGATTCAACTTCAGAAACCCAAAGCCTGAGGAAACAGCAAAAAGTCAGAATTGCCCCTCCTCACAAACAATGTACAAAATAACTGTTGCTAAATGGGAAAAGGGGTATCTTCCAGTTGAATAGAGACCGCGTGGGAGAAGTAATTATGAAGCCAATTCCCAGGTGGGGGCACGGTGGCGCTGTGTACTGATGCGTACTGCCCGTCGAAGGTGTACTTGTTTTCAAATAATATAAACCATGCTTGTGTGGAGTTAGTACGTTAGCCGGCCTGACAGTTGCTCGCCGTTGCTCGGTGGTTTTCTCTGGGTACTCCGCCTTCCTCCATCCGTAGATACACAGAACGACACACGCGTGTTAATGGGTTAATCGGTCTGGCACGAGTGCCTCTGCCCTCGAGTTTTTTTCTTTCCGCGATGGCACAAGTGCCATATCGATTAACCCATTCACACGACGGCGTGAGTCGTTCTGTGTTTATTACACGCCTTCACACCTATAAAAGCAACACTCAGGACACTCAGCAATTCATTTGACCGTTACCATCAAAACACTTTATCCCAACCAAATTACTATTTTTAGCTGTCTCTAACGATTAAAATTGTAATTGCGGTGCACGATTTGCAGGAAATTACAGTGAAATTTCGCTTTTATTTAAAAATAGCCCGTCAACGATTTCCGTCCCGCGCATATGTGCGGAACAGATTTTCATTTTCTGCATGGTTTAGTACTGAAGTAGATGGGGATTACACAGAACAGGCGTGTAATAAAACTGCCCGACATGAGATAACCCTGGCTGTCGAAAGTGTCGTTAAACCCCAATAAATAAATATAAAATAAATAAATAAATAAATAAATAAATAAATAAATAAATAAATAAATAAATAAATATGGAGCCAGTTTTCTTTCGTTGTTTTGTTGCCATAATTTTCAAACCTATGTATCAATTAAATGATGTGCACCGTAACAATCTACAGTCAGTTAATCACAAAATGGTATACAACTTGTCGGATCCAGCTGGATGGAGCCGCAGATTTACCCAAGAAACAGTTGCTCAAGCAAAAGTCCGGTTCCCATGGGAATTTAACACGAGCTGCTCCGACAAAAGTCCTGGTAATGGGGAACGATTGGACCCTCCTACACTACTGGAGCATTCAGCTTCATTAGGTCACTATTCACAGATAGCACTTGGAAAATTCTCATTTGAAGAGGGGGTGCGATTAGGTTTCTCAAAAGTTGGATGTTAGGCAGCTGCGAGAGGGCACAGTTGGAAATGAGGCACACACTCCGAACGAAGACCTTCTAGGCACGTGCCTATTGGCGGTATATATCAAAATCAACACTACAATTCAATGTTAGTACCGCAAATATGGATGATAACTATGAAAAATAATCACTCTGTACTCCCTTAATTTTTAATGCATCTTAAGCAAAACCCAAACGGTACCAACCTTCTCCCATCAACAGCTTTCATGACAAGTGATAGTACAGCGCTGTGGTCGTAAAGGCGGTTTCTTTCTCGGTCATATTTCGATATTGTCGAGACACATTTACACCAATATGTCAAGGTGATAGCTAAAAGTTGCGATTTTGTTGTATAAAAGTGTAAATATTTTCGATAATATTTCTGCCTGGGTTAAATGTAAAGCGAAAAGATAGGTATGTGACGGACCCTGAAAATAGATTTTTGAAACTCTGCTGATTAGGCATGAAACTTAATGTCCATTATGGCGCCCGTGTTGAACGCCACATGGCGTTACAGATCAATAGTAAGAGAGACAAAATTCTCTTCCGCATCATTATCTGGGTAATTAACACCAGCTAAATTGTAATTGTTGGAACCAGTGCATCACACATGTTCTGGACACACACCCATATTACGCATCTATCCTGACTCCGAAATGTCAAAAGATACCAAAATGCGAGTCTTTCAAAGGAACTTGAAAGCGAGGGTAAAATTAAGATAGATCAAAGCGGTCAAATTCAAGAGAAGCGATTAACTGAGAATAAATGTTCTGGCTATCTAAATAAAAATCGGGGGATTTCTCGAAAAATTCATTCCAGCCAATTCTAGTCGGAAGGTATGGAGGGCTGTGGGACGTTGCGAGGCAGTTGGCCTGAGGGCACACAGAGAAGGTCCGAATTTAGACTTGGCCGTCGAGGGTCATAGGCACCGAGATTGAAAGTTCGCGTATTGTCGTAACCCTGTGAAGGTTGTAAGGAACCGATTGTAGTTTGTTAACGGTTGCCAACCGTAGTGGCATAGAAGCCAAAGAAGTAAAAGCTGTAACGTTGAGGTCTAGAGACCGTATTAAGAGCTTGAGTAAGCAGTGGAATAGCTCGCGAGATAAGATAGTTTTAGGCTGTGCGAGAATTGGTGATGTTGAGAACACTTTGCAGAATATTATTATGTAAGCTTTATTAAGTATATATCTGAAGGCGAAGAATAACTTAACTCCGTGAAAGCCAGGCAAGGCGCAAAGTGATCGTGAACTGTGGTAGACGCCGCTTGAATCGTGATTGAACTATGAGAACGCTGGTAGAGTCATACAAGCAGAGCATTATATGAGTTCAGCCCGACTGACGGCGACGTTAACCCAGCGAAGAGGAAGCAACGAGAAGTGAATAGACACTTTGTATTTGTCACAAACCGTGAGAGGATGAAGATGCTGTGAGGCTGATCCAGCGGACACAGCTAGCTGTGGGAGACGTCGAGCGCCCTAAAGAATAAACTTTTATCCGCGTAATTAGTGTATTCTTATGGATAATGTTGTGAGTAATTTGTTTCATATTATATTTCATCGTACATGTAAATAAATAATCTTTTCAGTGAATTATCGTTGATCACCCTTTGGCGTTGTAAGCCACAAGCACCTTCAGGAATCCTAAGAGTCCCAAGCGGATAGGGCATTGATAAGGTGGCAAGGTTTACGTTCGAACTGGGGTTCAGACGACAGTCACTGGCTGTTGGCTGAGCACTGATAAGAACATAAATTTTCCTCCATCAGTTTAACCCCGTAATCCTGCGACACTGGCGAGGCGTACACAGGATGTTCTAAAAGGTAACATTTTTAAAGGTAAAGATCCACGATCCACTCAAAGATAATTTATTTCATGGAGCATGCTTTTTGAAGTTTACATATGAGTTTTTTTGCAAATTGTTATCAACATGCTCTGGGGAAATAGTGGAGAGCCGTAAAGGGTTAAAGTTTTGCAATTTTTAAATTTAAGTGAGTTCAGAAGTAAATGACGCGGTAGCTAAATAATTATCCGCCGTAGAAGGGTTAAGCGCGACGATAGGCGCGAGGAAATTGTTATCTACCGTAAATGTGTAGACTGTGCGACACAGTAGACTAAGGTTCATAAATATCATCTTGTGAAATTTAAACCGAATCGAGAAAAACAAACGCAAATAGCATCTAAGATGGAATGAGTTTCGTGTTATTTGTTCGACAAGTGAAATTCTATCATTTTGTATTCTGAAAATCGAACACGGAATTTCATCCAGGGGCCAATACTATAAAACTTTTACAATAGTATTTTCTAGAATTATATTTTGTACTTCTGACTTTAAATGAGCTGAAATTAACCATTAGCATTTCCAAAGATGTGGCAATTTGCCAGTTGGCAAATTGCCATATCTTTTAAAATGCTAATGATTCATTTTTGTCAGTTATATTAATAGATAGAAAGTATAATTCTAGAAAATACAATTGTAATAGTTTTATAGTATTGGCTCCAGATCGCGACCCAGAAACGATCTGGTTAAAACTGTCTGTCCGTTTTTTTAGTATAAGTTCTGTATGGATGAGAAAAACTAACTATTTTGTTTATCCATTCTGCGACTTTGATCAACCGGTGATGTAAATTGAATTTCCTTTCGTACAGAATTTGAGTACGGCGGGATCAAGTATTTTATCATCAACGCAATTTTTGCGTTTTGGTCTTTGACAAAGAACGATTATTTCCAACAAATATGTCATTGATTTTATAGATCTGTGTCAACATGACCATTGAGACTTCACATTTCTATCAGTAAATAGATTTTGAGTGCCAGTACATTTCCTGTCTGCTTATTGTCCGTGGCACGCCGGAGATAAAGGTCAGAGACATAATTCTAGGTGGAAGACAAACTTTAATCAAGTGTTGGCAATCGCATGTATTCCATCAATAATACTTTAGAAGCCATTCAGTGCAAAAATTAAAACAACTAATATTACTGTCCCATTTTCCTCAACAAGACAGAGGGACAACATTTTCGAAAATATATGCTTCAATAATTACAATATTTTCATCATTTTTTTTTTTTTTTTTTTGGGGGGGGGGGAGGGAAGGGGCTCCAAAACATAGCTTATTACCTATCATTGGAACGAACTTGACGACTTTGTTCCAGTGAGGGGCCATATGTGTTTAGAGCAAAAATTGACAAAACAAATTTGAATGGCGAACTCTGTGAATAATGCAGGCGGTATATGATCGTCATGTGTCAGATTTCCTGTTGCTGTTTTTCTACTAACTGACTGTTTTTTTTGTTGTTTTTTTTTTTTTTTGGGGGGGGGTTGAGGGGTTTTTTTGTTTTGTTTTGTTTTGGGGTTTTCTGGAATTTTTCTGAAAATCATGTCTTGGCTGCTGTAAAGCAGCCACGACTTGATTCGATGAAAAATTCAATAAAGTCTGAAAACAAAGCATTGATAAATGATGACTCATAAGGGGCATATTCTGTAAACAAGAAGTGCAATTATATCCCTTCTAGGCGACAGGATATTTTTGTATTGCTCAAGAAAATCCGCCTACAACATCTAACGGGTTAAGGACATTTTCAGCATCTCTCGCTATATCAATTTATCATATCATGTTAGGGTTAAATGTAAACAACATTTGCAATACTGTACGTGGAGAATATATTACCACTAAATACTCGTGAATTGGAGTTTTTCACCTGATCAATAACTCATGATTGGTAAAAGGGCATAAAATATACAAGTCGAGTTTCAGCTAATAAACCTTCAGGTCGAACTCCGATACCCCCCTTGGATACAACGCTGCTTGCATTCCTTACGTTTTTTTTTCGCAGAAACTGAATGCGGAAACTCCACGACGAATATTTATCCAACAATCATATTGATTTTGGCCTGAAACACACGAAAAACGGTAATGTGTTCCGATTCCGTATCATATAGACGACTCATTCTGAAGACGTATCATATAGATGACTCGTTTTTGGTATCGCCACGGACCATCATAACATGCGCATGAATACATTCTATGTGCGTTTCAGTGATCGACCCAACATCATGTCCCAAAACTGTTTTAATAATTTAAGATTTAATCTGTTTATGTGACAGAATTGTTAGATAAATAAATTATCATGATAATGTGCATGTCCTGTCGTTTGCATCAGATTCTCGGTGGAGTCCAAAAGTCCACCACCTCGAATCTGATACAAATTACAGGACATGCACATAATCATTATAATCTGTCTGTATCAGTAAAGATTCCCCGCCCATGTTTGCATGTGGCCCAAAGGTCAAAAGCGTGTGTTATGAAATATGTCTCTGCGGTGGTCTATACTGTCTTGCGACCACCCCGTGTAAGCAGATGACAGATGGCAAAAATCGTATTGAGATCTCAGAGATTGAGTTCTTAAAACCTTTATGTTACCGCAAATAGGTTGTAAACTCAGCGTCAGTAGAGTTCTAATACGTACTTGAAGTGATTCTGTGTGAACAGTGGAAGTACTGACCCTTTCGAATATTATGAAGTTCGAAGGAAATTTTATTAACAGTTGCGTTGTCAAAGTGCTGTTCTAGAGCAAACACCAGATGTGGTTGCAGGTGCATATTCCAACAAATGAGCATTTTATACAAAACTGTCAAGGTAGTATCACGCCTTGACGAAGGTTAGGAAAGCTTTCTCTCTTACGCCACCCATCCACATTTGTTTTGATGTACTGTACTAGGCAAACAGTGCATGGGATGGCGGATCGTGAGAAATGTAATTGATGAAATATTCTCCAATGGTCGAAGTGGAGATAATTTGTACACCTTCCTATTGCTGTTAAGAGAGCAAGGTGGAGATAATTTGTACACCTTCCTGTGGCTGTTAAGATCGCTCTATGAGCGCATAGGAATTTCATCTGCACTCTGGGAATGACGTGATGGAATGTTCAGTTGATGGGAACTTAACAATTGGCAGACAACTAGTTCTATTGTTCTGTCAAATCATGACTGATTTGCAGAACTCGAACACGGACTAATGGGTCGCGTGATATTTAGCCGGTATCAGTCGGTATCAGCTGGTTCTGACTGGGCAATCGCGCGGACTTCTAACAGAGGACATTAAAACTTGAGTGTTAATGTTTTAACTTCAAAGTCAAAATACAAAGCACGTACATTCAGTGAACTATTATGTCTCGAAACACATAATGAAACTGATCGCTTTCACACTACAGACTGTCGTCATATGTAGACTGCGCAGTTGCATATTACCTACAAGGTATCATGACACCCGTTTGAATTTTCTAGAATTACGCCATCATTTTTCGATTAAATTTCGCGGTATCAAGTGACATACACATGTACGTCGGCCATGGATTCCTTCTTCAATACAAAACCCAGGTAGTGTTTGTATTTTCTCTAATCGCAGTCCCGTCGCTTCGTTTGGAATGCTTAGCTTTTTTCTTGGATATCTGAAGCACATTTAGCGACGAGTTGATGTCGTGAAACATTACTTTATTATCAGTTCCAGTACGAATGCCCTTAGCTGACTCCAGAAACGATTGGTAGCCTACTGTCAACTCTTAGAGTTAAAGGCATATATTTTCCATGTTCTGAACATCACAACTTTCATTTTCATGTATAATTTGTATATATTTGATTTTAATTTATGGAATATCAGAGGTGTGAATTTCCAAGCAAACTAATTTCCTCACTTATATAGCACCTTAAAGTCTGTTACCGCGCTTCGGTAAGAATTGTAGACGGAACACATCAAAACGACTATATGTGGAGGCTACGTCATGAGTCACATACCCAACATATATACGTTTGCCTCGTGATTTTTTCACTCAATTTGCTGAATGACATTATGGCTTTCTGAAAAGTTTTGTAAGTTAGCTTTGGCGCCAATTGGTGCCTACGATCATTAATCACACTTTAGAGAATTAGGTAAGGTCGTAGTTTTATGATTACGCGGGGTAGTTCCACAAATTATGTTAATATTTTGAAGTTTTCGAGGGGAATTAAAAAATTATTGATTGGAACATCTCCAACTGGATCAGGAAAGAATACCTTTATATCTTTGTTGACTGGCAGTTCAACACATTATGTTAACATTTTGAAGTTTCCAAGGGAATTAAATAATTATTGACTGGAATATCTCTAACTGGGGCAGAAAGAATACCTATATATCTTTGTAAATTAAGTCCACAGAAAGTGGGTAAACAAACAGCCCATAAAAGCGTCAAATTCTGCAAGAATAAGATTGGTGGCCCGGGAGAATATGTGATGATCTATGTGCCTTTGGGAGAATAACGATTCCTTGTCGAATCGAAGCTCCAAAAGAATCAGGCAACGGATTTCGAATCTCGATTCGAACGAATCTTATCGCTCTTGGAGTTGATGTTGCACCTTCCCACAACCATAGAATATAGCAAATATCAGTGTCCAATTGTGTATTGTACTCAGTGGCCCACTGGTCAATTTGGATAAGTCAATCAAAAAGCGGAATATTCCAAAACCGAAATGAAAGTAGTTTCGGAAGCAGAACCTCTCTGAACTCTTCTTCTACCATCAAATTATGGATAAAAGAAGAGGTCAAGGGTGATTTTGTAGGATACAGGGGCGGACTGGGCCATGAAAAGTTACCGGGAATTGCACCGGAGAGGGGATGCGGACACGGAGAACATTTTGATTTTTCGAACTGAAAGAACGCTGCTTTCCTGTGTGTGGGTGATCAATTGTATTCCATGTGGAGAGGATATTTCGATGGCATATTTATGTTATCTTCGTCGCTAATTCGAAAAAACATGGTTGCATCGGGTGGGGTGGATCCATCGACCCGACCATAGTTCGGTCCAATGGGAAAGAAATCTGATTTTTCAAACTGACAGAACAACGCCGTTACCTTACATCTGACCGATCAAATGCAGACTAGACTGCTGGTATATCGAAATGCCTTTATGTGGACTGCCATTGGCAGTGCACATAGACAGCATTTCTGTATACCGGCAGTCTATGCAAGCAGATCCACCTCGCCTGTAGATCATTTTCACAACATTTCATGCACCAACACATATTGGGGTACATCAATTTTGGGACCCCAGGGGGACTCCCAATAAAGGGGGGGGGGCACCAGGAAGTTTTACGGTGGACCATATGGTCAGTTCGCCTCTGGTAGGATTTTGAGAACATCTCTAAGATTCGAAAAGTTCCACATCAGTCCGTTTCGAATCAAATCATTGAGACAATTTAGAACAGAATCAAATTTCGAAGCTTTTCAAGGCTCTGGTGACATGTGGTGATGTATAACATCGAGAAGACAAATCGACGGTGATCCCCAACCTTTATTAGCGTTTACAGGACAAGATGTAAACAAGAATTATCCCGTCATGTCGATATGGTTAAAAAGTCAACACTGAAATTATGGAAAGTAGACCTCGACCCGGATTACAAGTGGCTGCGATAAGTGATAGTGTTATATTTTAGTTCCCTTTTAAAAACTCCAAATCAAACATTGTTTCTTGCTAATCTATTTTGCCTAAGAAAAAAAAATGCGAATCAAACTTTAGGAACAGAAAGCACGCTGTCGATCTCTCTTGTTGCACCAAACAGAACTTGGTACCGGCCATTTGTTTACTTCCGTCACGCATGCGTTTTGTACTGAAGTGGCTATTGCAGATTCGTCAGTCAAAATAATAAGTGTACCGACTGTAAGCAATAACAGTGCGAACCTTGTTAAAGCTTTCAATCCACAAGCAATACCTCCACTTTGAAAAAGAAAGTGATAAATTGGGATAAAAGTTTGCGTGATGTCTTATTGATCAGTCTAAGAAGTTATCATCCCTGTCTGAAATTACATTTAAAGGCCACATTTCCTGCATTCTACCAAACATGTATAACAAAGCTTATCGATTAAAATGTAGACGATGTTGTTTGTGACAGAAATACGATTAACATCCATCACAAAGGGTGGTTAGGTTTATTTTTTTGATAATTGTGTAATGGGAAGTATACAGGTCTGTAATCCCTTATCTACATGTCTGGTCTGTTACAGAGGCGTTTTTATATTCCACATTCAATTTTCATTTCTGTAAAAGAAAATACACAAGACTCGGAGTATTCGGTAAGATAATGCTCGACTGCGAAGCCAGAGAGTATTTTCCTGCCAAAAACTAGGGCCTTATCTGTCATTTACAGTACAGTCGCCGTGCAGTGGTCGTGATCCACGCGTGGGCAGTGATGTCCACGCATGCGTTTACTAGGTAATAAAAATCATTATCAGCAAAATTTTAATTAATGAAGAACCGGGTTGTACCCTGTCCTGAAAACAGGGAGTCATGCAACAAATAAGAGAGAAAAATGGCACAAAGGGAAGTACCGGTCACGGACACATATTTTTCAGGGAATTCCCAACAAAAACACACAAAAAAGTAAATTGTATTTTTTAGGTCCAAGAGTCTTCAGATCACCCTCTTTTTTATCAGGAATATTCAACAATAATGCAAGATGTCAATGGAATGTTTCAAAACTTTATTGAAACAATATATTTTCCCAAGGCTGTTCATTTTTAGAGACTGTATCATTTCCGAGTGCAACATTTCAAGGCGGGTGACTCTAATTCATATATTTAGTTCAGCGATACCAAAATTATCCCCAACCCTACCATAGAGACATTTTACCACTTCCACGGGATAAAAGAGTCATTTCTGCATTAGAATCCAACTTTTGGCTTCAGCTGCGTCAAAAACATGGGAAATTTGCTCTTTTAATGAAAAGTGTCCATACTTTGTCAAATGGGCTTAAAAACTGGAATTGCCTCCAAAAGATTTTTCTAGCCTGTTACATAATAAATTAGCTGAGAGAGATGAGAATTTACAGCTTTGTTTAAAAACTATCCTGATCCCAAAATAAAACTAAAATCTGCATCAGTACACAATATGTTTAAAAAAAATCTGTCTCATTTAACTATACTGCAAGCAAAACAGTGTTCCAACCCCAACGAAAAAATATGAATGTCAATTTTATTTCAAAAACTGGGGATGCAGCTATATATTTCACCAATATAAATGGACTCTGCCATTTTATACAAACAACTGATGTCAAATTTCCTTCTACCCACTGATGTGGTAAAATATAGCCCTGAATAGGACCCCCGCCCCTCGGTATCCTCTTTTCATCAAAGTCTATGATATAATTCACACATTAATTGATACTGACCCAAAACAAACCTACTGTGAAATTAAATTTCCCATTTCTGAAGACATTTCACATTGTGTTTGATGAATATTTTACAATTTTTGTGAAGAAAAAGCCTCACTTTTCTCAGTTAAGGCACCTAGTCATTAGTTTGGCACTGACAAAACATAAAACAGTGTTTTTTTTTCCAAAGAATAACTAGTCCTGCTACTGTGATCTCTTAACACTGTTAAAATGCCTAAAACCATCAAATATTGATTCTATGGTGCTATGCATGTGCCGCAAGTACCCATAATAGCACTTTCAGAACTTCTGTTTTAATCCCCAGACACCCATGCTGACAAACAGAGTGAAATTGTAGAAAATATGTCTCCAAAGAGGGTGAATCAGACATTTGCTTCAAGAATATAGTGGTCTTTGATGTTTAATATATTTGTGTGTGTGTGTGGAGTGTGTGTGTGTGTTGGGGGGGGGGGGAGATAGTCAGCTGCCAATTACTGAAAATGTTGATCCAGGCAAATGAAAAGTAAAGAAACACCTTGTCTGAAGAAGAGAGACAGAGAGAGAGACACACACACAGATACAGAGAGAGAGAGAGAGAGAGAGAGAGAGACAGAGAGAGAGAGACAGAGAGACAGAGACAGAGACAGAGAGATACAGAGAGAGAGACAGAGAGATACAGAGAGAGAGACAGAGAGAGACAGACAGATGGAGACAGACAGACAGACAGACAGACAGACAGACAGACAGACAGACAGAGACAGACAGACAGACAGACAGAGGGGCAGAGAGACGGAGACAGAGAGAGACAGAGAGAGAGACAGAGAGACAGAGAGAGCGAGACAGAGAGAGACAGAGAGAGAGACGGAGAGATTCAGAGAGAGAGAGAGACAGACAGAGAGAGCGGCAGACAGAGAGAGAGACAGAGAGAGACAGAGAGAGACAGAGAGAGACAGGAGAGAGGCAGAGAGAGACAGACATACAGAGAGAGAGACAGAGAAACAGACGGAGGGACAGACACAGAGAGACACAGATAGACAGACAGACAGACAGACAGACAGACAGACAGACAGACAGACAGACAGGGAGAGGCGAGGCGAGGCCACCAGACCAGACCAGACCGACCGACAGGCAGGCAGGCAGGCAGACAGTTTACATGAGAGTACTGAATGACATTCAATGAAAAATGTCGTGGAAGATCCAGGACAAGGTCGTCAAATAGAAAAATAACTCTGTGGACCATGACTGCTGCAGGCTCAAAGTAAATCATAAGAAACTGAAAGGGTATGATATTAACTTCAGCCTCTAAAAACATGCTGTACAGTCTTTCCACATATTTATAATCAGCAGAAGGATTAAGTATGTGTGGGAGGGGCACTTGGTTCAAGGAGAGAGCAATATTTCACAACTGTCACGGTAACTTTGTGCTAATCATGGGAACCATGGCAGCACAAGTACGCGACTACTATATTGGTAGCTATGCACAAATGCTTTTCATTCACATTTGTCATTTTATTATGTTATTTTTTCCACTGTAGCCACCTCCCCTCCACAAATTTGTTCCAAAATGCTCTTTCAATGAAGGAATTGTTTTCCAACATTTTATAGAGCATAATATAGTTGAGAAAAACTTCTAAATACCAGTGAATAGAAGTGCAATATAGGTTTTCTGGCTGTGTTTGAATGGTGATATGGGAGGGGTTTGGGAGATTGGAATCCTCCCTGCACATAGTACAATGAGTGGGAACCATGGTTTAAATAAATGTGTTAACAGGATAAGGTAGGCTGTTTGTTAGCAGCTGACAGATGTTATAGTGTGCTCCTGGGAAATATACTTGCTCAAAATGTGAATTTGCTTGCATCAACAGCCTTAGTTTGGCAATATATAGACTTTATTGCTGACTGTGACAAAAATGTAACTTTTCAAAACAGTAAAACAGTTTTGTAAGGTGTGTGGTCCCCGAATAAACTTTTAAATGTGAAATAATTCCCCAAAATAATAACTGAATCTGGTTTGGAAGCCAAAAAAACATATTTCCTATAGGTATTACAGAATTAAATATTTTCCCATAGGCCACCATTATAGTGTTCAGGTGAAAGAAGGAAGATTAGCTTACTTCGAAATTCGCACCTCTGATATCCCATAAATTGAAATTAAATATACACAAATTATACATCAAAATGAAGGCTGTGATGTATAGAATACAGAAAATATGTGCATTCAACTCACAGAGTTGATAGCAGGCATCAATGGTTCCTGGAAGTCTGCTACCGTATTCCTACCAGGAACCAATACTATAAAACTTTTACAATTGTATTTTCTAAAATATGTTCTACTTATGACTTTAAATGGGCTAAAATGAGCTATTAGCATTTTCAAAGATGTGGCAATTTGCCAGCTGGCAAATTGCCACATCTTTTAAAATGCTAATGATTCATTTTAGTCAGTTATATTAATAGGTAGAAAATACAATCCCAGAAAATACAATTGTAAAAATTTTATAGTATTGGATACCAGATGGAATTATATATTTATTTATTTATTTATTTACTGGTGTTTAAGGTCACATATTTCTGCACAATGGCTAATCATGACCACGGCAGTTTTACGAGTGGAGGAAGCCGGAGTACTCGGAGAGAACCACCGAGCAACGGCGAGCAACTGTCAGCTCTCCAACAAACTAACTCCACACAAGCAGGGTTAGCATTGGTTGAAGACGCCTTAGTACACAGCGTCACCGTGCCCCCACGTGGGCAATGGGGGTGAAGTGTCTTGCCCAAGGACACAACGCGGTTGCCGCAGGTGGGATTCGAACTGAGGACCTCTCGGCTTGCACCCTGCACCTCTACAAACTGAGCCACCGCGCCCCGCCAGATGAAATACCTGGACAGAGTGCATCTGGACAGACTATTGGGAATCGACGAGACAGCAGGTGGCATCTGCATGCTCGATTACCAATTGCAATGGCACATTCAGTCATTTTTCTTTTCTTTTTTTCCTCATTCTTCAGTATTCAAAATGTTCATTTTACCAGAACATGGTTTGTGACCCCTCATTGTAACGAGCTTAACCCTTTACATAACACGAAAAGAAGACGACACCTGCAAACAAAGTTCTTTAATAACTTTTTTTCCTTTGTTTTGGGGACAAAAAAATGAAATAAATACTGTAAATTAAATGGTGATTTTTTGTGAATAGTGCTGGTCGGTTTTGCCGTTACGTTAGGTAAACGATTAAAGTTTGTTTCAATAAGGGTCTTAAGCTATGTTTTGGAGGCAACAGTTGAAAAAAGTAATAAAATTTCATTGGTGATTTTTGTGTTTAGTTATGGCCTTTAGTTAGGGAAAAGGTTATAATTCAACATGTTGCCCCACCGAACCTCAGCTGACACGTTCCACTACATTACTGTAACTGTCAGTGTGGGTCGCAAGGATTCCGCCTCTATACACGATGCCAGTGTATGCTTTTGGGATTGGAATAGCGAATCTTCTAAATAATCTATAACTATTGTGTGGGAGTGCAATTAGGAGAGAAGTATTTACAACCGTCGATCGATGCACTTTCTCATTTTTTTAAATTCATTGGTCTTTAACCCTTTACCTAACACAATATTTTAAAAAACTAAGTTAAATTTCACATTTTTCGAAAACAAATTTCACAATTTTTTCTATAAAACCATACAAGTATGGATATTATTAGAACCAGCTCGACGAGCTGGTTTTAATGATATCCATATTTGTATGGTTTTACTGAGAAACTTCCGAGATATTTTAGGCGGTGGTAGGTTTATCCTGGTTAATTTTCTGTCCCTTTTAAGTAAAGGGTTCAAGGTCCCCATATTTCTGCACAATGACCATTCATTGCTATAACATGGAGATAAAGCCAAGATTAGTCAATCGTTTATACCCATGTTGTCCCACCGGGAAGTGCCCCAGGTGAGCACTGGCTTTTCCCCTTTTGAGCTGTTATATGGGAGGACAGTTAGTGGGCCCATGCAGGTATAGCGTGAGCTCTGGACCGGGGAAGAGACCAGTGACGTTCGGAATACTTATCAGTATGTCCTAGACCTACGAATTAGGTTGGAGGAGACTGCCAGTTGGCAAGGGAAAGCCTACAGAAGGCACAGGGTCGAAATAAGCACCACTATGACCGGGAGGAGGCCCAGAAGGCCGCGGGCTTAGCCATAACAGAGCCTGAGAGGATGAGACTGAAATATGTGTCGTGGATGAAGACAGCCTGTTAATACTGGGCGAGCTGAGCGGCGTGCAGACGTATAGGGATGTTAATATCAGTGACAATTTGTCAGATGAACTGCGTCACCAAGTTGTGCAACTCTTGGAAGAGTTCGCGGATGTGTTTTCCGAGGGTCCAGGGACTACGGACCTCGGGGAACACAGAATGGAACTTACCACTGTGAAACCGGTAAGAGTGAAGCCTTATAGGATTCCCTATGCAAAAAGGTTTGAAATGCGGGGTGAGGTGGAAAAGATGTTAAAGGCAAAGGTCACTGAACCTTCAAATTTTCCCTATAATTCACCAGTGGTACTTGTGAAGAAGAAAGACAACAGCGTCCGGTTCTGCATTGATTTCAGGCGATTGAACGCCATAACTTGATTTGACAATGAGCCCATGGGGAACATGAAATACATAATGACTGGTTTGCAGGGTGCTGAATTTTTCAGCAAAATAGATTTGAGCAAGGGCTACTGGCAAATTCCTGTTAGGAAAACCGACACGCATATGACCGCATTCACAACCAAGGATGGGTGTTTTCAATTCCGGAAGCTCCCTTTTGGAATGATGAATGCTAGTGCCACCTTCAATAGGATGATGCGCAAACTGCTGGCGGACATATAGTTCACTACGTGGACGATATCTTATGCAAGACGCGTGCGTGGCCAGAGCACCTTGAAGTACTGAGGGGGTTGCTCTTGAGACTCGGGAAGGCAGGGCTGACAGTAAAACCTTCCAAGTGTGAAGTAGGGTTCAGGACCATCGAGTTTCTCGGTCACAAGGTTGGAGAAGGAAAGGTGGATGTCGAGAAGCTCGAGAGGATTCGCACTGCAAGTCCTCCACAGACGAAGGGACAGGTGAGATCGTTCTTGGGGTTAGTTGGATATTACAGAAAGTTCGTGCCAAACTTTGCAGATATCGCAGCGCCTATGACCGATCTCACGAAGAAGGGTAGACCAAATCAGGTCAAGTGGGAATTTCCCCAAGACAGGGCATTTAAGACGCTAAGGGATGTGCTCAGTAAGGCACCAATTCTCCGTTTGCCTGAATTTGCTAGGCATTTCCCAGTGCAGGCCGACGCATCAGACACGGGGTTTGGTGCAGTTTTACTGCAAGAATAGGAGGATGGGCGATTCCCGGTGGCGTACGCTAGCACGAAGCTGCTCCCGAGGAAGCGTAACTATTCAGTCATTGAACGGGAGTGTCTAGCGATTGTTTTTGCAGTCAAGAAGTTCCCAAACTTTTTGTACGGAAGGGAGTTTGTACTCCACACAGATCACAGGCCCTTGGCCTACATCCAGAAAAGTAAGGTGGAAAGTAACAGGACCATGCGGTGGTCTCTCCTGCTTCAGAATTACCGTTTCAGAATAGCAGCAATCAAGGGTAGGCAAAACGTTGCAGCTGACTACCTCAGTCGTCACAGTTAATTCGAACTCTGTAAGTTAAACCGTCTGTCGCGTGTGCGTGGACGGGAAATACGTGTTAGTGAGATGACGGTAGTTGGGGCAAGGAGCCCATTGGCTGGCTTGGGTCAGGGTGGATACCCCTTGCTAATATTTTCTACGCAGGTGTTGCGTGAGTGTATATAGATCCAGGTGTGTGTATGATAGAGTAGTATTACGTTTTGCGATGTTGAGAGGCAGAGTGAGTGTATAGGGGGACCTGTTGGCTGCCTGTGTACCAACGGACCACCTCCAATTGTGCGCCAGTGGAAATAAGCGCACGAGTTTTGATGGGTTGTGGTTAGACTCATAGGTTCCAAAGGGGAACAGAGCCACATTACTGGAGAGGTATTTGTGGTGCGCATCAGTGTGTGCATGTGTATGACTGTGTGTGTGAAATTTCTGAGTATATTGGTGTAATTGAAGAGGAAGACTGTGAGCTAGCTCTAAGAGAAAAGTATTAAAAGTGGATGCACGTGAATGCTATCCCCTTGGTGTTTTGGGAACAACTGAGAGTATGTTCCTTGGTAGGGGGTTGTCAAGATGATTGCTAAAAGTTGCGATTTTGTTGTATAAAAGTGTAAATATTTTTGATAATATTTCTGCCTGGGTTAAATGTAAAGCGAAAAGATAGGTATGCGACGGACCATGAAAATAGATTTTTAAAACTCTGCCAATTAGGCATGGAATTTAATGTCCATTATGGCGCACATGTTGAACGCCACATGGCGTTACAGAATAGTAAGAGAGACAATATTCTGTTCCGTATCATTATCTGGGTAATTAAGAGCAGTTAAGTTGTAATTGTTGGAACCAGTGCATCACACATGTTCTGGACACACACCCATACAAAAATGCGAGTCTTTCAAAGGATTTTTAAAGCGAGTGTTAAATTAAGATAGATTTAAGCGGCCAAGTTCAAGAGAAGCGATTAACTTAGAATAAATGTTCTGGCTAAACAATCTGGGGATTTCTCGAAAAATTCATTCCAGCCAATTCCAGTCGGAAGGTGTGTAAGGCTGTGGGTCGTTGCGAGGCAGTTGGCCTGAGGGCACTCAGAGAAGGTCCGAATTTAGCCTTGGCCGTCGAGGGTCATAGGCACCGAGATTGAAAGTCCGCGTATTGCCGTAACCATGTGAGGGTTGTAAGGAACCGATTGTAGTTTGTTAAAACAGTTGCGAACCGTAGTGGCATAGTAGCCAAATAAGTAAAAGCTGTAACGTTGGGGTCTGGAGACCGTATTAAGAGCTTGAGTAAGCGCTGGAATAGCTCGCGAGATAAGATAGTTTTAGGCTGTGCGAGAATTGGTGATGTTGAGAACACTTTGCAGAATATTATTATGTAAGCTTTGTTAAGTATATATCTGAAGGCGAAGAATAACTTAACCCCGTGAAAGCCAGGCAAGGCGCAAAGTGATCGTGAACTGGGGTAGACGCCGTTTGAATTGTGATTCAACTGTGAGCACGCTGGTAGAGTCATACAAGCAGAACATTATATGAGTTAAGCCCGACTGACGGCGAAACTAACCCGGCGAAGAGGAAGCAACGAGAAGTGAATAGACACTTTGTATTTGTCACAAACCGTGAGAGGATGAAGATGCTGTGAGGCTGATCCAGCGGACACAGCTAGCTGTGGGAGACGTCGAGGGCCCTAAAGAATAAACTTTTATCCGCGTAATTAGTGTATTCTTATGGATAATGTTGTGAGTAATTTGTTTCATATTATATTTCTTCGTACATGTCAATAAATAATCTTTTCAGTGAATTATCGTTGATCACCCTTTGGCGTTGTAAGCCACAAGCACCTTCAGGCATCCTAAGAGTCCCAAGCGGATAGGGCATTGATAAGGTGGCAAGGTTTACGTTCGAACTGGGGTTCAGACGACAGTCACTGGCTGTTGGCTGAGCACTGATAAGAACATAAATTTTCCTCCATCAGTTTAACCCCGTAATCCTGCGACACTGGCGAGGCGTACACAGGATGTTCTAAAAGGTAACATTTTTAAAGGTAAAGATCCACGATCCACTCAAAGATAATTTATTTCATGGAGCATGCTTTTTGAAGTTTACATATGAGTTTTTTTGCAAATTGTTATCAACATGCTCTGGGGAAATAGTGGAGAGCCGTAAAGGGTTAAAGTTTTGCAATTTTTAAATTTAAGTGGGTTCAGAAGTAAATGACGCGGTAGCTAAATAATTATCCGCCGTAGAAGGGTTAAGCGCGACGATAGGCGCGAGGAAATTGTTATCTACCGTAACTGTGTAGACTGTGCGACACAGTAGACTAAGGTTCATAAATATCATCTTGTGAAATTTAAACCGAATCGAGAAAAACAAACGCAAATAGCATCTAAGATGGAATGAGTTTCGTGTTATTTGTTCGACAAGTGAAATTCTATCATTTTGTATTCTGAAAATCGAACAGGGAATTTCATCCAGGGGCCAATACTATAAAACTTTTACAATAGTATTTTCTAGAATTATATTTTGTACTTCTGACTTTAAATGAGCTGAAATTAACCATTAGCATTTCCAAAGATGTGGCAATTTGCCAGTTGGCAAATTGCCATATCTTTTAAAATGCTAATGATTCATTTTTGTCAGTTATATTAATAGATAGAAAGTATAATTCTAGAAAATACAATTGTAATAGTTTTATAGTATTGGCTTCAGATCGCGACCCAGAAACGATCTGGTTAAAATTGTCTGTCCGTTTTTTTAGTATCAGTACTGTATGGATGAGAAAAACTAACTATTTTGTTTATCCATTCTGTGACTTTGATCGACCGGTGATGTAAATTGAATTTCCTTTCGTACAGAATTTGAGTACGGCGGGATCAAGTATTTTATCATCAACGCAATTTTTGCGTTTAGGTCTTTGACAAAGAACGATTATTTCCAACAAATATGTCATTGATTTTATAGATCTGTGTCAACATGACCATTGAGACTTCACATTTCTATCAGTAAATAGATTTTGAGTGCCAGTACATTTCCTGTCTGCTTATTGTCCGTGGCACGCCGGAGATAAAGGTCAGAGACATAATTCTAGGTGGAAGACAGACTTTAATCAAGTGTTGGCAATCGCATGTATTCCAACAATAATACTTTAGAAGCCATTCAGTGCAAAAATTAAAACAACTAATATTACTGTCCCATTTTCCTTAAGAAGACAGAGGGACAACATTTTCGAAAACATATGCTTCAATAATTACAATATTTTCATCATTTTTTTTTTTTTTGGGGGGGGGGGGGGGGGGAGGGGGAGGGAAGGGGCTCCAAAACGTAGCTTATTACCTATCATTGGAACGAACTTGACGACTTTGTTCCAGTGAGGGGCCATATGTGTTTAGAGCAAAAATTGACAAAACAAATTTGAATGGCGAATAATGTGAATAATGCAGGCGGTATATGATCGTCATGTGTCAGATTTCCTGTTGCTGTTTTTCTATTAACTGACTGTTTTTTTGTTGTTGTTGTTTTTTTGTTTTTTTTGTTTTGTTTTTTTTTTTTTTTTTGGGGGGGGGGGGTTGTTTTTTGAGGGTTTTTTTTATGTTTTGTTTTGTTTTGGGGTTTTCTGGAATTTTTCTGAAAATCATGTCTTGATTCGATGAAAAATTCAATAAAGTCTGAAAACAAAGCATTGATAAATGATGACTCATAAGGGGCATATTTTGTAAACAAGAAGTGCAATTATATCCCTTCTAGGCGACAGGATATTTTTGTATTGCTCAAGAAAATCCGCCTACAACATCTAACGGGTTAAGGACATTTTCAGCATCTCTCGCTATATCAATTTATCATATCATGTTAGGGTTAAATATAAACAATATTTGCAATACTGTGCGTGGAGAATATATTACCACTAAATACTCGTGAATTGGAGTTTTTCACCTGATCAATAACTCATGATTGGTAAAAGGGCATAAAATATACAAGTCGAGTTTCAGCTAATAAACCTTCAGGTCGAACTCCGATACCCCCCTTGGATACAACGCTGCTTGCATTCCTTACGTTTTTTTTCGCAGAAACTGAATGCGGAAACTCCACGACGAATGTTTATCCAACAATCATATTGATTTTGGCCTGTGTCAGGGCAAAGCCAGCCTAAATATAGGGGCAAGGGGCCTCATATTTAAAAATATTGTAAGTTCAAAATATATTCCGCATCTAGGCGAAAAACGCACGTGAGT
Source organism: Pictodentalium vernedei (assembly GCA_031216915.1). Classification (NCBI taxonomy): domain Eukaryota; kingdom Metazoa; phylum Mollusca; class Scaphopoda; order Dentaliida; family Dentaliidae; genus Pictodentalium; species Pictodentalium vernedei. The sequence continues at coordinate 218,194,427 of CM062293.1, forward strand.
TTCACTTCTCTGTAAAGCTGGACATGGAAAAAACACACGTGGTGTATATCCAGCTTTAGCACAGGGACCCAGGGGAGAAACGGTATATGTTAGATAAGGTCTAATCTCATTTAATTTATACAGTAGTCGCGAGTCTTACGAGACGTAATCGGTTGGTGGCAAGATATCGTCACGGTCAATTGAGAAACGAGATTCTAAAACGATAGAAATGTCTATCGTATCGTCACCTGATCATTAGGTAGCAATAATGGCAAGAACGAATCGGTTTTCTCGACAAGTGAAATCACCGTTAAGTCATGCGCGAGATGACTTGTATTGATTCTGTCTCGATATATGTTATCTCCCACCGTTTTGACAGGTGGACAGATGAGCGTCGGTCCACCTGACAGTTTAGGGTAAAAAGTATATATACCTTGAAGAGCAGAGCATCAGACACACACTTGGGGTCACACACACGTTGGTGAAGTCCAGGACAGGCGGACTGTTTCCTGGCATAAGGGTACCTTCGATCACAGGACCCTGAAACGGCTGGAATCGCCAGAGAGGGCATTCCCATGATTGATTTAGCTTAAGGTTGATTGGCGGCTGCGAGTGCCAAATTCGTTGGGAAGGCAAACCCAAGTGGAACGTTAAAGTTTAGATTGTCGAGTAGCAGGTATCAGCCTGCAACAGTCAGAAGTGTAGGTTAATTGTATTGTGCGTATTGACCCTTTGAAGCGTCAGACTGATTGCGTTCTGAGTAGTTTGTTTTGCTGTCGAAGCATCGTAATACCGACTGGAGATCGGTGTGAGTGACAATTTCGCCCTAGCACAAAAAGGGGCATTTGTGAATCGGAATTCAACCAGGAACGGTGAATATTTCAATAGGACTTTCACGGAGGACTTTCAAAAGTCACGTAAGGTATGAGTAGACAATATCTGACCCAAATCAGAAGTACGGTGGCTTTATAGATGACGAACATTGCTGGTCGGAACCCTCCGACAGCCAGAGGTACAGTTACGCGCGGACGTTGACATTTGAGCCTAAGCGGGTGAACCTCTTATGGCGAGCTCACAGTAATAACATTTCAGATTTGTGAAGCTCTTATGGCGAGCTCACGGTAGTAACATTTCCAGTGTGTAGACTATAGTGCCAGTACAGGGCTATAGAATGACTATATGATTATTGAGAACTGTTTAACCCTAGCGACCCATTTTCTGTGAAAAGAATCGAATTGTTGATTGTTGAAATATTGAAACGGATTTATTTTTATGTGTAAATAAAAGAATCGTTGTTACTTTAAATCATTCTTTCCATTATACAGCCTGAAGTGATTAGGAATCACACCTAACGGAAATCGAACCTATTTCAGGCCAATTTGGCAGAGAAGGAATCACGGCGTCGGTCTAACTCAGCTCCCTGCGCCGAGTTCGCGACACTTGGATTCCGACCCTCCGCGTTGGTCTAATTTTCCCACAACTTCTTCAGCGGGACTAAATAACCCCACGTCAGCCCAGGCCTTACGGGGCCTCAGGTGTCCCTGACAGCCTGAAACACACGAAAAACGGTAATGTGTTCCGATTCCGTATCATACAGACGACTCATTCTGAAGACGTATCATATAGATGACTCGTTTCTGGTATCGCCACGGACTATCATAACAGGCGCATGAATACATTCTATGTGCGTTTCAGTGATCGACCCAACATCATGTCCCAAAACTGTTTTAATAATTTAAGATTTAATCTGTTTATGTGACAGAATTGTTAGATAAATGAATTATCATGATAATGTGCATGTCCTGTGGTTTGCATCAGATTCTCGGTGGAGTCCAAAATTGGGATCACAACTAGCCGGCAAAGCCAGCTCGTTGAGATCCCATTCTGGACACCACCTCGAATCTGATACAAATTACAGGACATGCACATAATCATTATAATCTGTCTGTATCAGTAAAGATTCCCCGCCCATGTTTGCATGTGGCCCAAAGGTCAAAAGCGTGTGTTATGAAATATGTCTCTGCGGTGGTCTATACTGTCTTGCGACCATCCCGTGTAAGCAGATGACAGATGGTAAAAGTCGTATTGAGATCTCAGAGATTGAGTTCTTAAAACCTTTATTTATGTTACAGCAAAAAGGTTGTAAACTCAGCGTCAGTAGGGTTCTAATACGTACTTGAAGTGATTCTGTGTGAACAGTGGAAGTACTGACCCTTTCGAATATTATGAAGTTCGAAGGAAATTTTATTAACAGTTGCGTTGTCAAAGTGCTGTTCTAGAGCAAACACCAGATGTGGTTGCAGGTGCATATTCCAACAAATGAGCATTTTATACAAAACTGTCAAGGTAGTATCACGCCTTGACGAAGGTTAGGAAAGCTTTCTCTCTTACGTCACCCATCCACATTTGTTTTGAAGTACTGTACTAGGCAAACAGTGCATGGGATGGCGGATCGTGAGAAATGTATGAAATATTCTCCAATGGTCGAAGTGGAGATAATTTGTACACCTTCCTATTGCTGTTAAGAGAGCAAGGTGGAGATAATTTGTACACCTTCCTGTGGCTGTTAAGATCGCTCTATGAGCGCATTGGAATTTCATCTGCACTCTGGGAATGACGTGATGGAATGTTCAGTTGATGGGAACTTAACAATTGGCAGACAACTAGTTCTATTGTTCTGTCAAATCATGACTGATTTGCAAAACTCGAACACGGACTAATGGGTCGCGTGATATTTAGCCGGTATCAGTCGGTATCAGCTGGTTCTGACTGGGCAATCGCGCGGACTTCTAACAGAGGACATTAAAACTTGAGTGTTAATGTTTTAACTTCAAAGTCAAAATACAAAGCACGTACATTCAGTGAACTATTATGTCTCGAAACACATAATGAAACTGATCGCTTTCACACTACAGACTGTCGTCATATGTAGACTGCACAGTTGCATATTACGTACAAGGTATCATGCCACCCATTTGAATTTTCTAGAATTACGCCATCATTTTTCGATTAAATTTCGCGGTATCAAGTGACATACACATGTACGTCGGCCATGGATTCCTTCTTCAATACAAAACCCAGGTAGTGTTTGTATTTTCTCTAATCGCAGTCCCGTCGCTTCGTTTGGAATGCTTAGCTTTTTTCTTGGATATCTGAAGCACATTTAGCGACGAGTTGATGTCGTGAAACATTACTTTATTATCAGTTCCAGTACGAATGCCCTTAGCTGACTCCAGAAACGATTGATAGCCTACTGTCAACTCTTAGAGTTAAAGGCATATATTTTCCATGTTCTGAACATCACAACTTTCATTTTCATGTATAATTTGTATATATTTGATTTTAATTTATGGAATATCAGAGGTGTGAATTTCCAAGCAAACTAATTTCCTCACTTATATAGCACCTTAAAGTCTGTTACCGCGCTTCGGTAAGAATTGTAGATGGAACACATCAAAACGACTATATGTGGAGGCTACGTCATGAGTCACATACCCAACATATATACGTTTGCTGATTTTTTCACTCAATTTGCTGAATGACATTATGGCTTTCTGAAAAGTTTTGTAAGTTAGCTTTGGCGCCAACTGGTGTCTACGATCATTAATCACACTTTAGAGAATTAGGTAACGTCGTAGTTTTATGATTACGCGGGGTAGTTCCACAAATTATGTTAATATTTTGAAGTTTTCGAGGGGAATTAAATAATTATTGATTGGAACATCTCCAACTGGATCAGGAAAGAATACCTTTATATCTTTGCTGACTGGCAGTTCAACACATTATGTTAACATTTTGAAGTTTTCAAGGGAATTAAATAATTATTGACTGGAATATCTCTAACTGAGGCAGAAAGAATACCTATATATCTTTGTAAATTAAGTCCACAGAAAGTGGGTAAACAAACAGCCCATAAAAGCGTCCAATTCTGCAAGAATTAGACTGGTGGCCCGGGAGAATATGTGATGATCTATGTGCCTTTGGGAGAATAACGACTCCTTGTCGAATCGAAGCTCCAATCAGGCAAAGGATTTCGAATCTCGATTCGAACGAATCTTATCGCTCTTGGAGTTGATGTTGCACCTTCCCACAACCATAGAAGAAAGCAAATGTCAGCGTCCAATTGTGTATTGTACTCAGTGGCCCACTGGTCAATTTGGACAAGTCAATCAAAAAGCGGAATATTCCAAAACCGAAATCAAAGTAGTTTCGGAAGCAGAACCTCTCTGAACTCTTCTTCTACCATCAAATTATGGATAAAAGAAGAGGTCAAGGGTGATTTTGTAGGATACAGGCGCGGACTGGGCCATGAAAAGCTACCGGTAATTGCACCGGAGAGGGGAAGCGGACACGGAGAACATTTTGATTTTTCGAACTGAAAGAACGCTGCTTTTCTGTGTGTGGGTGATCAATTGTATTCCATGTGGAGAGGATATTTCGATGGCATATTTATGTTATCTTCGTCGCTAATTCGAAAAAAATGGTTGCATCGGGTGGCGTGGATCCATCGACCCGACCATAGTTCGATCCAATGGGAAAGAAATCTGATTTTTCAAACTGACAGAACAACGCCGTTACCTTACATCTGACCGATCAAATGCAGACTAGACTGCTGGTATATCGAAATGCCTTTATGTGGACTGCCATTGGCAGTGCACATAGATAGCATTTCTGTATACCGGCAGTCTATGCAAGCAGATCCACCTCGCCTGTAGATCATTTTCACAACATTTCATGCACCAACACATATTGGGGTACATCAATTTTGGGACCCCAGGGGGACTCCCAATAAAGGGGGGGGGGGGCACCAGGAAGTTTTCCGGTGGACCATATGGTCAGTTCGCCTCTGGTAGGATCTCTAAGATTCGAAAAGTTCCACATCAGTCCGTTTCGAATCAAATCATTGAGACAATTTAGAACAGAATCAAATTTCGAAGCTTTTCAAGGCTCTGGTGACATGTGGTGATGTATAACATCGAGAAGACAAATCGACGGTGATCCCCAACCTTTATTAGCGTTTATAGGACAAGATGTAAACACGAATTATCCCGTCATGTCGATATGGTTAAAAAGTCAACACTGAAATTATGGAAAGTAGACCTCGACCCGGATTACAAGTGGCTGCGAGAAGTGATAGTGTTATATTTTAGTTCCCTTTTAAAAGCTCCAAGCTTGTTACTTGCTAATCTATTTTGCCTAAGAAAAAAAAAATGCGAATCAAACTTTAGGAACAGAAAGCACGCTGTTGATCTCTCTAGTTGCACCAAACAGAACTTGGTACCGGTCATTTGTGTTTACTTCCGTCACGCATGCGTTTTGTACTGAAGTGGCTATTGCAGATTCGTCAGTCAAAATAATAAGTGTACCGACTGTAAGCAATAACAGTGCGAACCTTGTTAAAGCTTTCAATCCACAAGCAATACCTCCACTTTGAAAAAGAAAGTGATAAATTGGGATAAAAGTTTGCGTGATGTCTTATTGATCAGTCTAAGAAGTTATCATCCCTGTCTGAAATTACATTTAAAGGCCACATTTCCTGCATTCTACCAAACATGTATAACAAAGCTTATCGATTGAAATGTAGACGATGTGTTTGTGACAGAAATACGATTAACATCCATCACAAAGGGTGGTTAGGTTTATTTTTTTGATAATTGTGTAATGGGAAGTAAACAGGTCTGTAATCCCTTATCTACATGTCTGGTCTGTTACAGAGGCGTTTTTTTTTATTCCACATTCAATTTTCATTTCTATAAAAGAAAATACACAAGACTCGGAGTATTCGGTAAGATAATGCTCGACTGCGAAGCCAGAGAGCATTTTCCTGCCAAAAACTAGGGCCTTATCTGTCATTTACAGTACAGTCGCCGTGCAGTGGTCGTGATCCACGCGTGGGCAGTGATGTCCACGCATGCGTTTCTAGGTAATAAAAATCATTATCAGCAAAATTTTAATTAATGAAGAACCGGGTTGTACCCTGTCCTGAAAACAGGGAGTCATGCAACAAATAAGAGAGAAAAATGGCACAAAGGGAAGTACCGGTCACGTGCACATATTTTTCAGGGAATTCCCAACAAAAACACACAAAAAAGTAAATTGTATTTTTTAGGTCCAAGAGTCTTCAGATTACCCTCTTTTTTATCAGGAATATTCAACAATAATGCAAGATGTCAATAGAATGTTTCAAAACTTTATTGAAACAATATATTTTCCCAAGGATGTTCATTTTTAGAGATTGTATCATTTCCGAGTGCAACATTTCAAGGCGGGTGACTCTAATTCATATATTTAGTTCAGCGATACCAAAATTATCCCCAACCCTACCAAAGAGACATTTTACCACTTCCACGGGATAAAAGAGTCATTTCTGCATTAGAATCCAACTTTTGGCTTCAGCTGCGTCAAAAACATGGGAAATTTGCTCTTTTAATGAAAAGTGTCCATACTTTGTCAAATGGGCTTAAAAACTGGAATTGCCTCCAAAAGATTTTTCTAGCCTGTTACATAATAAATTAGCTGAGAGAGATGAGAATTTACAGCTTTGTTTAAAAACTATCCTGATCCCAAAATAAAACTAAAACCTGCATCAGAACACAATATTTTAAAAAAAATTCTGTCTCATTTAACTATACTGCAAGCAAAACAGTGTTCCAACCCCAACGAAAAAATATGAATGTCAATTTTATTTCAAAAACTGGGGATGCAGCTATATATTTCACCAATATAAATGGACTCTGCCATTTTATACAAACAACTGATGTCAAATTTCCTTCTACCCACTGATGTGGTAAAATATAGCCCTGAATAGGACCCCCGCCCCCCCCCCCCCCCCGCCCCGCCCCGCCCCGCCCCGCCCCGCCCCTCGGTATCCTCTTTTCATCAAAGTCTATGATAGAATTCATACATTAATTGATACTGACCCAAAACAAACCTACTGTGAAATTAAATTTCCCATTTCTGAAGACATTTCACATTGTGTTTGATGAATATTTTACAATTTTTGTGAAGAAAAAGCCTCACTTTTCTCAGTTAAGGCACCTAGTCATTAGTTTGGCACTGACAAAACATAAAACAGTGTTTTTTTTTCAAAGAATAACTAGTCCTGCTACTGTGATCTCTTAACACTGTTAAAATGCCTAAAACTATCAAATATTGATTCTATGGTGCTATGCATGTGCCGCAAGTACCCATAATAGCACTTTCAGAACTTCTGTTTTAATCCCCAGACACCCATTCTGACAAACAGAGTGAAATTGTAGAAAATATGTTTCCAAAGAGGGTGAATCAGACATTTGCTTCAAGAATATACTGGTCTTTGATGTTTAATATATTTGTGTGTGTGTGTGGAGTGTGTGTGTGTGGGGGGGGGGGGGGGGGGGGAGATAGTCAGCTGCCAATTACTGAAAATTTTGATCCAGGCAAATGAAAAGTAAAGAAACACCTTGTCTGATGAAGAGAGACAGAGAGAGAAAGAGACACACACAGAGACAGACAGAGAGAGAGAGAGAGACAGAGAGAGAGAGATAGAGACAGAGAGAGAAACAGAGAGAGAGGGAGACAGAAACAGGCACAGACAGACAGACAGACAGACAGACAGACAGAGACAGAGAGAGACAGAGAGAGACAGAGACAGAGAGAGACAGAGAGAGACAAAGAGAGAGACAGAGAGAGGGAGACAGAGAGAGACAGAGAGAGAGACAGCGGGAGACAGAGAGAGAGACAGACAGAGAGAGCGACAGACAGAGAGAGACAGACAGACAGACAGAGACAGACAGAGAGAGGCAGAGGGAGACAGACATACAGAGAGAGAGACAGAGAGACAGAGACAGATGGAGGGACAGACACAGAGAGACAGAGACAGGGACAGACAGACAGACAGACAGACAGACAGACAGACAGACAGACAGACAGACAGACAGACAGACAGGGAGAGGCGAGGCGAGGCCACCAGACCAGACCAGACCGACCGGCAGGCAGGCAGGCAGGCAGGCAGGCAGGCAGACAGACAGTTTACATGAGAGTACTGAATGACATTCAATGAAAAATGTCGTGAAAGATCCAGGACAAGGTAGCGGGGGAGGAATTCGTCACATACAGGTGAATTGTGCACTTGGTGATACCTTCTTGAAATTTGGCACACTGTTAGTGTAGGCTATGAGGTTCTCAAAAACGATCGGCTACAAGTTGACACCGACCGGTGGCGACCAGTAGCGGCACAATCCAAAATGGCCGCCAGCGGCTGAAGGGAACCTCCTTTTCGACGGTCTACCGACTATACATCCGATTGTAAGGGCGCGAAAGTGAACTCTGATCCACGCACGTGTTGGAAACAGACGTGGGAGATGATGTAGAATAAAACGAGATTCTCTATACGGACGCATCAATTTCTTGGAACTTGAAAAGAGCGTTGTTTCTCCGGGATCAGCGTCATTCAGGCAAACCTGAATGACGCTGATCCCGGAGAAACAACGCTCTTTATGAAGCAGTCTCTTTGCCATACAATCTCTTGTTTGGCGTAATTCCGCAAGCAATTCTGATTTGTCTGTCGAAATTAATTCGAGAACGCGATTGTTCACAAAAATCATTCACAGAATGAGTGAGAATCCTCTTCGTGTACGGACTAGTACTGACTGGGAACGTTGTTGCTTTTGCCAGCAAGACAGTTCCAAGAAATTGATGCGTCCGTATAGAGAATCTCGTTTTCATGACGCCTATAAAGCTATTGAGGAAGACATAACGCGCTTCCTAGATAATGGCGTTGAGCTTCCATATAATTTGACCATTGATTGTTTGATGAGAGAGAGTGATGAGTGTATGTCGATGTCACTGTTGACGAATAAGGCAATATATCATAAGACATGCCGTGACAGTATTCGGACTCACATCGTACAGCGCGTGCTACACAAGCGAGAGCGAAATGAGGCAGTGGCATCCTGCTCCACGCTGAGTCCTAAAAGAACACGGACAAGTTTTGAATCTGGCTGTGACAGGAAACTGCCCCAGTGTGTTTATTGTCACAAACGCGAAGGTGACAGCAGTGAGCCTATTTGCAGATCAATGTCTGATAACAATAAACTCAAAATTATGGCAAAGGAAGCCGAGAACTGGGTTGTTTTTTCTCGGGTCAATGCAGCATTTGATTCCGCTGCTAGTGATCTTTACTATCACAAAACCTGTTATTGTAAGCTTGCCAATGAAGCACGAGCGGCTAAATCTAAAAAGTCGAAGAACGCCGAACATTCCGCGTCAGGCCTGCCCTATGACCCTCTCGTTATGGCAGAGCTCATAACATTTGTTGAACACAACGATTCCGCGATGAAGCTTGTCGATCTCAAGAATCTGTACAGTCGGAGGTTGAAGCAAGTCGGTTCTGATTGGCTTAGTGAAGAAATACATTCCACTCGATTCAAAGAACATTTGTTGCAGAAATTGGGCGATGGCTGGGACGCCTTCACACAGGGTAGAGATGTGTTTATTTCAAGTAGGTTTCGAGTTGGCTCCTTGTTGTCCGAATCTTTAACTCGTATAGTGTCTGAGGAAGAGGCAAAAAAGATAGTTGATGTGGGTCTTCTTCTGCGTAAACACATACTCATATCTCAAGCTCCTTTCACGGGATCATTTTCATCTTATTGCTTGAGCGAGCCTGTACCCAACTCACTCCTGACTCTTCTTAGAGTTCTACTTGAGGGCACATGTAGTATACAGAACTTAGGCGATGATGAGACTGTTAATGCCAAGACTCGAGTGGCTTGTACTATTTCACAGATGTTGATCAGCAATTCAGCGAAACGCTCCGAACATGCACAAAATGTTCACCAGAGACGTGACAGAGAAACTCCAATGCCTCTTTATGTGGGTTTGAAGTTGCATGCCCATGATCGTATGAAAAATCTTATCAGAGATTTTCATCAAATGGGACTCTCTGTCTCTTATGATCGCGTAATGGATGTTCGCAGGAGTTTCGCGAGAGCTGTTTCACTGCGGTTCAAGAACGAAGGTGTTGTAGTCCCAGCTAACTGCAAACGTAATGTTTTCTCGATAGGAACCACTGATAACATTGATGTATCTGGTAGATCTGATATGCATGGTACGTCCATCACACTCATTGGTCAACTGAGCAGGGACAATGTGGGTACTGATCCCCCACCACTGAGTTTAGATGTTCCAGAAGACACACAAATTGAACTCCCAGACGACTATGCATTTGTTCCTTTCGTTGAAGACTTTGGTGGGGACATCAGGCTTGAATCTCCAGATGAATGTAATGTACGGCCCAATGAATATGCAGATTTGAACGTGGGAGAGAATGACTGGTTGTCTCATGTGTCACAGATCAGCAATAAAGGGAAGGTTGATGGCAGCTGGCAGCTTGATGAAGTCCCTGTGACCTTTTCAGGCTTCTTTTCAAAACATGAAGATCAAGACAATGTCAAACCTCGTGCAGTTATTGGGGTATTCCCTGTTTTCAGTGAGCAGAAAGCGGACTCACTCAGTATGCAGAAGCATGCTATGTATGTGGTCAGGGAAGCTACTGCTTTCGTAAACCCCGGCCAGATACCTGTCATTGAAGGTGACTGTCCGTTGTATGCCAGGCAGAAAAAATGTCAATGGCTGTTCCCAGAGGAGATAGGTGAGGATCGAATGGTGTGTATGATTGGATTCCTGCATCTTGAAATGTGCACCCAAGAAGCTGGTGGTAAGCTTATGGGTGGTTCTGGTTGGGAGCGAATGTTTCACCTCGCAAAGATATTCACACCCGGTGTAGCATCATCCCTACTTGGTGGGAAACATGTCAAGAGGACGCGACAGGCATATCTTCTCACTCTAGCTTGGCTTGAGATCCTCAGAAAGAATGCTTATGAGATTTACTGTCAGCAGACTGGGCCCCATGAGTCATTTGAAATGTGGGAACAGAGGATTCTTTCACAATCTCCAACTGCGCGCTATTGGGGTGAAATCGTTCGGAACTTTCTCTTGACAAGCTGTCAATTCGTTCGGAACCAACGAATCGGTAACTGGCCTGGTACACTGTGTTCTATCGATGAGTTGTGCAGTTACTTTTTTGCCCTAGGACATACAAATTATTGTCGGTGGGTCCCCGTATTTCTGAGAGACATGTCTCAGCTACCCAGGCGGCATCCTTCAATCCACAACAAATTCATGGAAGGCCATTTTGTGGTCCAGCGTAGTGACAGGAAGTTCAGTATGATGGGTTTAGATCAGAGCCAAGAACATAGTATCCAACTACTCAAAGAAGACAGTGGTCCAAAAGGTCTCTATGGCCAGGCTGAAGAGAAAGTCGTTATTGAGCTTTCAAGGTCAGAAGTTCTGCGTGTTATAGATGAGTATGAATATGCAAGTTTCCACACAACATCATCAGATAACACGGAACACCCGGAAAGTTCGGTATCAGAGCAGAAAAAATTTCTGAATCAATTGAAATCTCTCCTCGATCTGGTGAATCAGGGACTCATTATCAACCCTTATGATGAAACTAGTGGTCAGCTGGTGACATTAGATACTGGTGAATATATGGACCCCGAAGTTAGTAAGAGTTTACGGTCATTACCCGAAAGGGGCAAGCATTTATATTCCACTTTCTTGAAGGAAAGGCTTGTGGAATGCACCGTACCCCTGAATGATGTTATTCCCAAGGCAAATATATATACCTTCCTTAACCCACCCCCAGCCAACCTGGACAAAGGCCGAGACAAACTCATGTCAAGTAAAGCAACTGCCGCAATAGTTACCCAGATGTTCGTTTCACTGCAAGCCCGGCCTGATTCAAACATGGATGAGTTTTTCATGCACGAGAATGCACGTGATCCGCCAGCATTATCCGATAGAGGTAAGCTACGGAGTGGGACAAAATCTCAAATTCTCAATTGTTTACCAGCTATTCCTGCACAAGGGAAGAATTCAGCAGCTAGACAAGCTTCAGTTGTCATCTTGGATATGCCTGCTGTAGTCCATGTAATCAAACCACAGAAAGCGGATCTGTTTGGAGAATATGCTCGATTGCAATTATTGCCATACATCGAATCTCTGATTAACACGAACACCACAAGGGTTGATGCGATCTATGACTGTTACCCCGAAGGCAGTTTGAAGAATCAGACGCGAGCAAAACGCCTCGGTGAGACAGCAGTTAGGTTGATACGGGTGTCCGAGAACGTCCCTTTACCTAAAGGGAAGAATTGGCAGGCATTCTTGAAAGTTAGTGAGAATAAAGACGAATTTTTCAAGTTCCTGTCTGCTGAACTGCTGAAATTAACATCAACATCCGAGTACCAGTTGTTAACGACATCAGGAGAATATGTACTATGCAATAAGGATGTTAGCTTATGTGACATATCTCCATCGAACCACGAGGAAGCAGACACGCGCATGATGCTTCATCTCAACCATGCAGTCTCACAAGGTCACAAAATAGCTTTTCTTCGCACGGTTGATTCTGATGTCGTCATTCTGTCTTTGCACCATTTCGCAACATTCCGTGACCTTGGACTCAGTGAGCTGTGGATTGGGTTTGGAATTGGAAAGGCATATAAAGATATGCCAATTCATGAGATAGCTTCACAACTTGGACCTGATTACTGTAAGGCCCTGACTTTCTTCCACGCCTTCACAGGTTGTGATGTAACATCCAGCATGCTCGGCATTGGGAAGAAGACAGGATGGAATGCATGGATGAATTTTCCCGCATCAACTGAAATGATGATAGAATTGACTGAGAATCCGCAAGTCTTTTCAGAGGATTCCCCTCATATGCAGCATATCGAAAAACTCACCATACAGATGTACAGTAACAGTTGTGTCAGTACACGTGTCAATGATGCGAGACGGCATATGTTCACACATGGCCTTAAGTCTATGGAAAACATCCCGCCCACCAAAGCAGCTCTGTATCAACATGTAAAAAGGGTAATTCTTGTGTCATCTTTCATTTGGCATCGTGCTCTGCAGAAACACTTATGTGTGCCAGACCCATCACAGTACGGATGGGAGTGGAATCCACGTCTCAATATTCTGGTCCCATTTTGGACTCACCTAGGAGACGCAAGTGCTGCATGTGCACTGATGCTCCACTGTAGTTGTGCCAAGGCCTGCAAGGGCAATTGCAAATGCTTGAAAGCTGGATTAAGGTGCACACCTTTGTGTAAGTGTGAAGGTGGCTGTTGTAACAATATTGAGTAGTATACTGTCATGTTAGGACCAGTCATCTCCTATTCTGGTATTTTTTTTTCCATTTTCGGCCAGTTAACACATGTCATGTTTCTAGTTGAGTTGATTTTGCTAACAAATGTTCATCCCATGTGGCTTGCTACATTGTCCGGGGTATAGGAATACAGTTTTAGATTTCGGAAAATAGTCTGTTATTTACTGCACAAGACGGTGTTAATTCATGCATAGCATGATACAATATCCCCAACTATTTTGCCTCTGTACAACAGTTGATACCTTCGTTCACCCGTGTGTTCATCTATGGTATCCTTGTCTTTCTCTGGCCATAGGCCACATGTGACTAGTCAGTTCCTACTCCATAGCAAATCAACTTGGAAATCCTTCATCTTGTAGCGCACTCATGTCTCAATGAATCCATACCTGAGTTGATCTAATAAATCTAACGTAAGGTATCAAATTGCCATACCGGATCATATTTCGATAAGTTATTCGCTAAAACATTTCGACCACTCATCGACATCAAAGGTCATGTTTTGGCTCCCAGTGGTGGCTATATCTCTATATCCCTGGTAAAGTAGCATACCATGAGGGATGGGCATTAAGTGTCGGCAACATTAATCCTGACTTGGAACACACCACATCTTAACTGGCCGAAAATGAAGAATACTACTTGTAGTCAAAAAATATTCCTGTACCTCGAATGACTGCAAACATACACTCACCCCTTCTAGTCCCATTTTGCCAATGTTCTATACTGGCAAGATAACATTGTATAATTAACAACGGGAACTAATGCATCCCGAGTTCATTCCAGCACTGCCCTTGCTGGCAGACGTGTCGCTATGGTGTTGAGATTGAACCAGAACTCCTCTAGAAATTTGATAGTTTTATTTTCTTAGAAAATAAATCTATCGAAAATGCCGGAAGTTGAGAATAGACTGTCACTTTAATTGGATTATCAAATGTCCAAGTATCCCCACTGCTGCATACTATCGAGTACCCTTGTTCATGTGTTGACAGGAATCTCTCATACCATGTTCATTTGACCATTGCATTCCCGAGAAACATTCAACACTAATTTATCTACGGACGGACGATCATACTGACAGTCAGACACACAGACGCACACATCGACGGAAATTCTGATCCCATTATCCATTAATCTTCCCCCCAACTTGTTCCAAGGGCTTCACTCCATCATTCACATCAATTACAGCACATGTATGGTGTTAGGTTTGGAGCTTCAGTTGTGCGATCGGCGAAAATAGCTTTTTTTCGATCCGCTTGGCGGCCATTTTGGATTTCGCTGCTAGTGGTGGCTAGAGGATGGTGCCAACTTGTAGCCGATCGATTTTGAAATCTCTGATGCCTACCCTTACATCATGCCAAATTTCAGGAAGGTATCACCAAGTGCACAATTCTAGCGAATTCCTCCCCCGCTAAGGTTGTCAAATAGAAAAATAACTCAGTGGACCATGACTGCTGCAGGCTCAAAGTAAATCATAAGAAACTGAAAGGGTATGATATTAACTTCAGCCTCTAAAAACATGCTGTACAGTCTTTCCACATATTTATAATCAGCAGAAGGATTAAGTATGTGTGGGAGGGGCACTTGGTTCAAGGAGAGAGCAATATTTCACAACTGTCACTGTAACTTTGTGCTAATCATGGGAACCATGGCAGCACAAGTACGCGACTACTATATTGGTAGCTATGCACAAATGCTTTTCATTCACATTTGTCATTTTATTATGTCATTTTTCCACTGTAGCCACCTCCCCTCCACAAATTTGTGTTCCAAAATGCTCTTTCAATGAAGGAATTGTTTTCCAACATTTTATAGAGCATAATATAGTTGAGAAAAACTTCTAAATACCAGTGAATAGAAGTGCAGCATAGGTTTTCTGGCTGTGTTTGAATGGTGATATGGGAGGGGTTTGGGAGATTGGAATCCTCCCTGCACATAGTTCAATAAGTGGGAACCATGGTTTAAATAAATGTGTTAACAGGATAAGGTAGGCTGTTTGTTAGCAGCTGACAGATGTTATAGTGTGCTCCTGGGAAATATACTTGCTCAAAATGTGAATTTGCTTGCATTAACAGCCTTAGTTTGGCAATATATAGACTTTATTGCTGACTGTGACAAAAATGTAACTTTTCAAAACAGTAAAACAGTTTTGTAAGGTGTGTGGTCCCCGAATAAACTTTTAAATGTGAAATAATTCCCCAAAATAATAACTGAATCTGGTTTGGAAGCCAAAAAAACATATTTCCTATAGGTATTACAGAATTAAATATTTTCCCATAGGCCACCATTATAGTGTTCAGGTGAAAGAAGGAAGATTAGCTTACTTCGAAATTCGCACCTCTGCTATCCCATAAATTCAAATTAAATATACACAAATTATACATCAAAATGAAGGCTGTGATGTATAGAATACAGAAAATATGTGCATTCAACTCACAGAGTTGACAGCAGGCATCAATGGTTCCTGGAAGTCTGCTACCGTATTCCTACCAGGAACCAATACTATAAAACTTTTACAATTGTATTTTCTAAAATATGTTCTACTTATGACTTTAAATGGGCTAAAATGAGCTATTAGCATTTTCAAAGATGTGGCAATTTGCCAGCTGGCAAATTGCCACATCTTTTAAAATGCTAATGATTCATTTTAGTCAGTTATATTAATAGGTAGAAAATACAATCCCAGAAAATACAATTGTAAAAATTTTATAGTATTGGATACCAGATGGAATTATATATTTATTTATTTATTTATTTATTTACTGGTGTTTAAGGTCACATATTTCTGCACAATGGCTAATCATGACCACGACAGTTTTACGAGTGGAGGAAGCAGGAGTACCCGGAGAGAGCCACCGAGCAACGGCGAGCAACTGTCAGCTCTCCAACAAACTAACTCCACACAAGCAGGGTTAGCGTTGGTTGAAGACGCCTTAGTACACAGCGTCACCGTGCCCCCACGTGGGCAATGGGGGTGAAGTGTCTTGCCCAAGGACACAACGCGGTTGCCGCAGGTGGGATTCGAACTGAGGACCTCTCGGCTTGCACCCTGCACCTCTACAAACTGAGCCACCGCGCCCCACCAGATGGAATACCTGGACAGAGTGCATCTGGACAGACTATTGGGAATCGACGACACAGCAGGTGGCATCTGCATGCTCGATTACCAATTGCAATGGCACATTCAGTCATTTTTCTTTTCTTTTTTCCTCCTTCTTCAGCATTCAAAATGTTCATTTTACCAGAACATGGTTTGTGACCCCTCATTGTAACGAGCTTAACCCTTTACATAACACGAAAAGAAGACGACACCTGCAAACAAAGTTCTTTAATAACTTTTTTTCCTTTGTTTTGGGGACAAAAAAAATGAAATAAATACTGTAAATTAAATGGTGATTTTTTGTGAATTGTGCTGGTCGGTTTTGCCGTTACGTTAGGTAAACGATTAAAGTTTGTTTCAATAAGGGTCTTAAGCTATGTTTTGGAGGCAACAGTTGAAAAAAGTAATAAAATTTCATTGGTGATTTTTGTGTTTAGTTATGGCCTTTAGTTAGGGAAAAGGTTATAATTCAACATGTTGCCCCACCGAACCTCAGCTGACACGTTCCACTACATCACTGTAACTGTCAGTGTCGGTCGCAAGGATTCCGCCTCTATACACGATGCCAGTGTATGCTTTTGGGATTGGAATAGCGAATCTTCTAAATAATCTATAACTATTGTGTGGGAGTGCAATTAGGAGAGAAGTATTTACAACCGTCGATCGATGCACTTTCTCATTTTTTTTAAATTCATTGGTCTTTAACCCTTTACCTAACACAATATTTTAAAAAACTAAGTTAAATTTCACATTTTTCGAAAACAAATTTCACAATTTTTTCTTCACAACCATACAAGTATGGATATTATTATGATATCCATATTTGTGTGGTTTTACTGAGAAAACTTCCGAGATATTTTAGGCGGTGGTAGGTTTATCCTGGTTAATTTTCTGTCCCTTTTAAGTAAAGGGTTCAAGGTCCCCATATTTCTGCACAATGACCATTCATTTCTATAACATGGAGATAAAGCCAAGATTAGTCAATCGTTTATACCCATGTTGTCCATTTTAGAGGACTTCCACCCCAAGCATTCCCAGTAAAACAGAGCTTACACGGGGAAGCATTTTCTCACATCAGCTTTTTAAAGGAAAACGTTTGCCGCAAAATGTTAAGTTTTGTTGAAACATGTTTACAATTCAAATAACAAATTGCCATCAAAGGTCTCTTTCCATTACGCAAATCAATCAGAAATTTAATAAATCAAGTTCGTCATTCGGTGCAGTAATTTAAAACCTTAAGGGCTTCTTTGTAGCTTGAATTCTTGAAAAATAAATGTACGGATCTTTTTTGCCCGCTGTACTAATGAGCGTAGAAGTGGAAACTGAAAGGTTTTTTGTGGCTCAAGTTTGTGATTTTCCTTATTAAATCGCTGGAAGAAATCGTAAAGATGCCAGAAAAACAGTACGGTTCATATTGTTCTTTGACTGCAACAAGGCACCATCTGAAATGTTGTAGCATTGCTGATGCCGGCTTGTTGAACTCAAGGGACGATGTAACATTTGTATTTTATATTGCTTCTGAAATATGCACCAACAAATATGCATACATGACTTCTTGACTGCCAAGCTTTCAATTTTTACTCTGGAATTGTGAAGAGTCCTATTGGCAGAAATTTATTTATTTATTGGTGTTTAACGACACATTAACAGCCGTGGTCATGTCGTGTCGGTGACAATTTGACGGGTGGAGGAAGCCGGAGTACCCGTAGAGAACCACTGAGTAACGACGAGCAGCTGCCAGCTCCCCAACATCGTAACTCCGCACTGCAGCGCAGGCAGGGTTAGATTGGTTAAAGACATGCGCACAACCGACGTGCAGTACGCCTTAGTACACGGCGGCATCGTGCCCCCATGTGGACAATCGGGGTTAAGTGCCTTGCCCAAGGACTCAGCGCGGGAGTCCGAATTCATCGTTCAGACGGTCGCCCATCCAACACTAACCTGGCTCAACCTTGCTTAACTTCGGTGATCTGACGAGAACCGGTTACCGCAACACCACCGGACCCCCATTGGCAGAAACAAATATGGGCGTTTCTCTCCTGAAAATGAAGCTTACAAAGTCCGAATTTCCGATATATACATCACTCTCGACAGTCTATAGGCGATGGGTGGCAAAGATGTGTTTGGGAGATTTTGATTTGGTCGTTGGTGGCGGAAAAAAGGGAGCAGGGGCCAGAGCCCCACCCCACCCACCCAACCCCACCCCCACACACACCTGCAGATTTTCAATGAATAAAACAAGACCCATGGGGGGGGGGGTTAATCAACATTAATTAGTGTTATTATTTATTATGTATTTATTTATTTATTTATTTATTTATTGGGGTTAAGGTCACATATTTGTACACAGTGGATAATCGCCACCGAAAATATAGATACAAAGACAAGTCCAGCCAATTGTTTATACCCATGTTGTCAATTTTAGAGGATGTCCACCCTTGACCTTTGTTACCGGGTCCTATTTTTCCAGTAAAACGTAGCTTGTTTACTACACTACCCCCTGGCAACTTCAGAACTTACTCCACAATAAACAAGCACTGTCTCACGTCCTGCATGGACACAACACGAATAGAAGACGACACTTGTCGAACGAATTTTGTAATAACTAAATATATGCATTGTTTTGCCTCAAGACAATAACTTTAGCCCGACACTGCAATGTACCCGTCCCAATGATAGGTCATAAGCTATGCTTTTGTGGCAAATTGGAAAAAAGAATTGGTCACCACTCCCACCCCACCCCACCCCACCCCCCCCCCCCCCCCCCACCACCGCCGCACAAACATGGACACTCACTTATATTTTAGTCCTGTCACCAATGGATTTATTACGAGTTCCTTTTCACCTCTTAATTGAGACGAAATGATTTAATCCAGATCAATCCAGGAGCCAATACTATAAAACGTTTACAATTGTATTTTCCACAATTGTATTTTCTACCTATTAATGTAACTGACCCAAATGAATTATTAGCATTATAAAAGATAAGGCAATTTGGCAATTTACCAAATGGCCAATTGTGGCATCTTTGAATATGCTAATGGTTCATTCAACCCATTTAAAGTCATAACTACAAAATACAATTGTAAGCTTTGTATAGTATTGGCCACAGGCTGTAAGTTTCTGTTCGCGATTCCAAACTGATGATAGTATTATGTGATGTCTATTTTGACCTCGTGGCGGCTATTGAAACGCCATATAACACTACATGATGGGTCCGACCTATTAGGGCACTTTCAGCATCTGTGACTATATCATGACCTCAGGTAGGTATGAAGTCAAATTTAGTAAATCGTTTATACGTATGCTGCTCATGTTGCCCATTTAGAAGATTTCCATTCCAGGCGTTAATTACCGAGTCCCATTTCACCAGTAAAGCAGAACATGTTTATCACAGTAAACAAGCACTGTTACATTTCTTGCTGTCCTCACGGGGTGTCACTAGTATTTATTTATTTACTTGTTTATTGGCATTTAAGGTCTGCACAAACGTTGGATATAAAGTTAAGTTTAGTCAACCGTTTATGCCCATGTTGCCCATTTCAGAGTACTTGTACCCCAGTCGAACGGGAGGACGGCAGGTGTCGGGCGGCCGGGCAGGTTTGGGATTATGATGGCGGGCGAACGGTCGGGAGTCACATTTCTCGTTAGCGCGATAACTTGAACAAATATCGATGAATTTGGTCAATATTTGGTATGTGAGACTTTCTTA
Organism: Pictodentalium vernedei; assembly: GCA_031216915.1. Taxonomy (NCBI): domain Eukaryota; kingdom Metazoa; phylum Mollusca; class Scaphopoda; order Dentaliida; family Dentaliidae; genus Pictodentalium; species Pictodentalium vernedei. The sequence goes on from CM062293.1 coordinate 218,214,431, forward strand.
ATGTCTTGAACGAGTTTGAAAAGCGGGTCGGTTTGGCCATACTGAGCCGAATTATGGCCCTTAACTAGTTAATTTTTGCATGTGTTTAGCTCGTTAGCGCGACAACTTAGAAATATCAATGGATTTGGACAATATTTGGTATGTGCGACAATGTCTCGAATGAGTTCGAAATTTAGTACTGGTAAGCCATAATGAGAGGAGTTATGGGCCTCAACTAGTTAATTTTTTGCCTGTTTTCAGCTCTTTAGCGCGAAAAGCAGAACAAATATCAATGGATTTGCTTTTCTTATGATGACAAGCCTTTTTTGATGCGGAAATACTCGACCCCATTTCTGTGGTACGAAATCCTTGTTATTTATGTTATATTTTTTTATCATTTGTGGGGGGGGGGGGGGTAGCTAAATGCTTAAAAGAGCCAGGTAATATAAACTAAAATATCATACTCTGAGTGCAACAAGGCGTCATATGCAATGCTTTCGTGTTGAAGTGGCGGCTTTTTGCAGTAAAGGGACGATACATGGTTAATTTGTTATTTACAATTGGATTCAATTCGCACTGAAATCCTTTATTTGGCACTAAAAATGTTTTGTAACCGAACGGAAATTTATTTATTTATTTATTGGTGTTTATGGTCGCATATTTTTGCACAATGGCTAATCATGACCACAACATGACTATCAACTCAAGACCAGGGGTGAGCGTTAATAAGCCATGTTGCCCATGTTAGAGAGGGTTTGCACCTCCCAAGCATTGGTGACTGGGTCCTATTTTGCCAGTAAAGCAGAGCCTGTTTACCGCAGTGAACAGACACTGCTTCACTCCCCGGGGTTCCCGTGTGAACACCGAACGGAAATTCCACTTGGCACCAAACACTTCAGGCCAGTGTGAAAAACTGTTGGTAAGGATATGTTATGGATGTGTTCGATTGCCTGAGAGTACACTGATAGAAGTGTTGGGTTTCGTAGGGACAACGGGGAGTTTGAAGTCGGTGATTACGCCTACTGCAACAATGTCTATCCGTGTTTGGATCATGAAGGAATTTTAAATAGTACAGTACAGTCGCAGTGGACTGGTCACTTTCCACCGGGGGGGGGGATATTTCCACGGACGGAATAATATTAGATTCCAAACACTAATAACAAAAATAACCATCAAAATTTTTAATAATGAAACATCGGTATATTTTTTATTACCTGGTAAATGTATGCGTGGACATCACTGCCCACGCGTGGATTACGACCACTCCACGGTGACTTTACTGTAAGTGTGAGTGGTGATATAGGATAATGCACATCATGCACAACAGTAGTGTGTCTATCAATGCCTGGTAATACACAACGGCAGCGGAGTATGGTTGGTATATTCTCCTGTAGGTCCCATCCTAACCGTTGATAGTATTAACCTACCAAATGCTTTATATCATCCTGTTACTGGTAAGGTGGTACGTAATACCAGTAGTTCCTACCCTATTCCGAGTATTCTTGTTGTTTCATTTATCTAGATCATTTATATAAATTATAATTAACCAATTAGATTAGACTACAGTACCGTTCTAAACAACCAGGCAGTACCCCTACCCACAATACCCCTATGCCTAGCATTGCATACTACCCATACCAGTCATAGGATAACATAAAGCATCAGGTGGATTAATATTACTAAGGGCTAACATGGGACCTGTAGGGGGCCACAGAGATATATATCGTCCTTTCTATGCCGCTGTTTTATACTGCCAGGCATTACCCCCCCCCCCCCCCCCACCACTCCAAAATTCCACTTGACCTGCTATAACGTACTGCCTATACCAATCATAGAATAATACAAAGCAATCTGATTGGTTAGTTATATAAATGATCTAGATAAATGAAACTACAAGAGTACACGGAATAGGGTCAGATCTAACAAGAATAGACCAGAATAGCTAAATATAGTAATAATAAGCAAAGCTGTTCCAACTAATAGGCTCTGCTAGGCTACTGGAGTATACTCCAGGACAATGGAACATGCCTAGATAATCGAAAACTATTGCATATATAGATGGAAACAGAGAATTCTGAAAAAAATTCGAAATAGTGAAAGTTGTGGGGTTGTTTGTGGTAATTCGTGATACTCCGATTCAATCGAACACACCCTCCGAATATACCCCGTCCCACTGCAGACCTTTCAGGCTCATAGCAATCACCCTAACATCACGCGCTGCGCATGCGTACTCACACTACATATCACTATGGGGATGACGTCACAACATGGCCGCTCACGCGGGTTACCATGACAACACGATATGGCGCAACTGGGGCACGTGACATGATGTCACTTCCGGGGTCCTGCACCGGGGTCCTGCCAATAGGGGGGTGAAACATACGAGCTATACTACCCACAACAAAATGGCATCATTTGAGTACCCCCCCCCCCCCCCCCCCCCCCCACCACACACACACACGCACTCTACTCAACCAAATCGGGTAGAAATAAGACAGGTACTGCTAATGATGAAAAGAACGTGAAACACGTTTTGGGGAATGTTTCCCATGCATATAGTAAAGCTGTAGCTGCATACATTCGATGTCGTTTTCAGAACAGGAAGAAGTGTTTGCTCATTTAGCATTTACAAGCTGTCAGCGGGAGTTTCTTTGTTTATTGGAGTTTTAACAACACTTTCAACAGCCAGGGTCGCTTCGGGTGGACAGTTCTAAAGGTAGAGGAAGCTAGAGTACCGAGAATCATCGAGCAGTAATGAATAACTGTCAGACTCACCAGCTTTACTAATCGGGCACAAGCGGGTTGACATTGGTTGACTGTAAGTTTTACCATCGACGTGTTTTACACTTTAGTACCATGCTCCTACTTGGGTAAATCGAGATTAAGTTCCGTGTGCAAAGACACTACGCAAATGATGCGATAAGGAGCAAACCGTCGACATTTTTATCTGATGTCAAATTCGCTGAACAAAGAACCTCCGCACTCTCTTGCCAGCGTGAGCACATGAGCCAATATTCTATTAACGGCAAGTGTACATAAAAAAGTTCAGTCAAGTGCAATGAAAACAGAAATGGTAAAAGAATGTTGGTTTGTGTTGAGCCCATTATAACATTGTCACTCTCCCGTAAAATTATAACAAGGCAAATCCATTCAGAATCATCTTTTTGGAGTAGGACGGTTTTTAGGTTCGGGGGAGAGGGTCGGTTCGGTTTTCGGTTTGGTTTCGGTTCTTGCATCAAACCAGAAAACAAAAACACAAGACCCAGGAAAAACCGGCCGAGCGGTTTTACTATCTTTGTGCATGAACTGACCAATTATCTTATTGGGAATGAACTGGTAGTGCCGCCTGGGGACTCTCGTCATTTGTGTATCCTGCAAAGGGGGGAATACGTTGTGTTTTTCTTACCACATGTTCTCCCTTGCTGACTCGTCCATCGGAACACAACAAAGATTAGATGAACCCTTATTCATTTGTTACCATAATTTATGGGGTTTTTTCTGGCTTAGTCGGTTTAGCAACTGATCCCCGAGACCCACTAAGAATGATCAAAGCGATGTTAGGTTGAATCCAATGGAGATACGTAGAAACGGGTTTTTTGTGGTGAGTGTTGTCGTACTAACTTTTGAAGACTTTTTACAAGTTGAGGAGCCCGAAGTGTTATTTACTGTTGTATTCAACACATAGAAAAGCCGAACTGAAACTGAGGGTTTTCCCTGAAAGCGAACCGGAAAAATCAAAACCTCTCCTATCTTATCAACTGAATAACTACGTTGAGGCATCTTCACTTAAGAATAAAGTTCAAATATGAGGCGTTCAGCGTCGACAACTTAATCCTGGATGTATGTTTTCACCATCTATTTATGGGTAGGGATGACAACCCTTTGAACCCTAAAGACCGCTTTTTCCGGTTTGGGAACATGATATGTCATAATTTCACCAAGTAGGATGACTGTTCAGTGAATGTGTGGGCTAACCAAGTTATATTTTCAACGTGCTGTCCGGAGGCTGCACGTTGAAAATATTGAATGGTCTACTCTCAAGTAATGAATAAGCACTCTTCCGAAGGAGGATTCAGGGGTATCTAGTGAAGCCGTCCAGCCGTCCGTCCGTCCGTCCGTCGGAACGTCCGTCGGAACGTCCGTCCGTCCGTCCGTCCGTCCGTCAAAACATTTTGCGTTTTAACTTCAAAGCCATCGATCGGATTGGATTTCCTTTGGTATGCTGATAGACCCGCATGGGGGGAACGGATATGCACAAGGAATGGGCTTCCTAGATTAATGGCTCTTTTTCACTCTTTCCACTTAGAAATTTTTGATCGATCTGTGTATTGCATTCTCTGCATGTTAGATTTGATTTATTATTGGTATGCTCATGGACCCGCTTTGCAAAAGAATATCCACAAGTAAGGTGTCTGTCCCATTATTTTTCTAGAGTTATGGGCCTTTTTCGAATTAGAAAATTCCAGTTTTTCTGGTTTCAGTATGTTCTGGATTGCAATTTCAAAGCCATTTGTCGGATTTGGATCTCCTTTAGTTTGCTGATAGACCCGCATGGGGGAATAGATATGGACAAGGAACGAGTTCCGTCCAATAATTTTTTTTAACTCTTTCGACTTAGAAAATTTTTCTGTCCAACAATACCTTTAAGGCTGCTTCGAACATGCCTACGGGTCGGGGGCAGTGGCTCACGCTTTGCGTTGTCCTTGTTAAAACTGAACTGCCTTGGAAGACACAATCGGGGTTCAAAAGGTTAACAAAGAGGCGCGAAATGATAGTTAGCGAGTTAGCATTTCCTGCATTTTCCATCAGGTGAGATGCGGCTCTACAATCGGACAGCAAAAGACAAGAGAGTAAAGATGGTAAGTAGCAGACGATCATCTCAAGATTTCTGTTCAAACGACAAGCCTACTTAACGTTCAAAGAAAGAGCATAGCCATCAAGAACGAAGACCAACACGAACAATTACCTGCTGTTAAGAATGCAGTCCCCCCAAAACTCCACACAAAACTTTTTGCATTTTAATGGCACTGACAGGAAAGAACATTAGGAAGTTTACAAACTTTTCAATATCAGCTAAAGAAGCCAATGAATCTCTCTAGAAAGATTCGGTCAGTCTCGTAGATTTCTTAGTTGGGTTGGTAATATGCTCTTGGGCGACACGTCATATAAAGGGGCTGGGGCCCTTTCCTACAGATCGGCAATAGCAGCATTTCGTCAGCGGAAAGGAAACAAAGACACGTTTTCTTTCACTTCATTGAATAGATAACAGTAATTATCGCTTAATTACCACATAGCCTGATAAAAAGTGCCAGAGAACACCGTGCTTTTGAATGTTTGTTTTACTGGGTTTAATGACACTTTCAACAACCACACACAGGTCACATTGCGTCGAACAGTTTGACGGGTGGAGGAAGACAACGTACCCTGAGATAATTACCGAACAACGACGGACTATCCAATTTACTATTCCGGCACAAGCAGGTTAGCACTGATTGAAAGTTAGTGTACCGTCTACGGCCTAGAGCACTGCGCCACCATGTCCCCACATGGACAATCGGGATTAAGTGTCGTGTCGACACATAATTCCGATTGTCCAACGTCGGGGTCGAACAATCGATCTTTCGATCTATGCTCCAAAACGCTAACCAATGAACCACCGCGTAAACCATGCTGTCCCAACAACATGGTAATCAATGGTTTACCGGGGTGTGTGGGGGCAATACCATGGTATTCTTTTATAATGACAAGCTTGCACAGACCCTCTGGCTTTGATCTTGTCTACATAACACGAACCCCTCACCAACACCACGCGTACTTTTACGATTTTTATTTTATGAGATATGCAGTTGATATGAATGCCATACTGTGACCGCAATGAGGATGTTTTTCTTTTAACCCTTTACCTAACATGAAAAGCAGACGACACTTGAAAAAAATATTCTTGAATAACTGATTGTTTTCACTTTTTGTCTCAAAAACATAGGTTATGACCCCTCGTTGGAACGAGCTCGACGAGCTCGTTCCAACAAGGGGTCATAACCTATGTTTTTGAGACAAAAAATGAAAAAAATAATGAAAATTGGCTATTTTTTAGAATATAGCTGCCGGTTTTTGTCGTTACGTTGGGTAAAGGGATAAATCATCACAATACAGTCTCAATTTATTTCACAACTATTTTACCATTACCTGGGGTGAAGCTGCGCATTGTTTGGATTCTGGAGAATGCGTTTTAACTGAAGAACACGTGGAGTAGTTTTCTAAGTCAATCATTAAGTCTTGAAATCACCGGAGGCGCATAAATCACACAAACAAGCATCAGTCTCTGAACTTCTGGGTTGAAACCAGAGGCCCACTGGCTGAAACTTTCCTTGTGTTTCTTATGTGCTTTCACATAACATGGGTTTCTGTTAGTATAGAACCTCCACTCTAGGGTGGGGTATTTATTTATTGGAGTTTAACGACACTATCGACATCCAGGTCACCCCGCGCCAGACAGTTTTACAAGTGGAAGAATTCGGAGTACCCGTAGAGAACTACCGAGCAACGGCGGACAACTGTCAGACTCCCCAACGTACTAATTCTGTACAAGCAGGGTTAGCACTGGTTGAAGACAAGTGCACCATCGGTGTACAGTACGACTGAGTACACAGCGGCACCGTGCCCCACGTGGGCAATCGCGATAGAGTGACTTGACCAAGGACACAACGGAGTTACCCCTGGCGGGGATTGAACCGTAAACCTTTCGGTTTGAAGTTCAATGCCGTAATTAGTGAGCCATCGCGCTCCCCACCCTCGGGGTGTTTTATTACACCCTAATATCAGTTGCATGGGTTAAAAATCAACCCAAATCAATTGAGATATTCACTCAACACAGTCGATTTGGGTTAATTTTTAACCCAACTGATTTTAGAGTGTAGTAGACAACTAAGGTTGCACTCTACAGTTTCGCACTATTGCACACGGGTGAAATTCTAAACATAGGGCATATGTTGAAACTAATGCCATGTAAAATTGGAGATATATTTTAAGTATCAGATATATGATTGCATTAGGCTATTTGTTGGACAAGGGAATTTAAAGTTTTGGTCCTGGGAAACAGTGGATTCGAAAAATAGGCTATTTTTTAAAATGTCATTTTTACACGGGTTTGTAACCAGCCATGTAACTAAAAAATGAGACGGAAACATGGATCTTTTTTCAAATTTTAGAAACAGGTGGTTATATGCTCCATGGTTAGGTAAGTGGGGATAGTAGGAAAATTCTGCTTTTGAGGCTGCTGCGTGGCTGAAAATGGTTGGTATCGACATTTTTTCATGCAATTTTGCCTTTGACAATAAAGTATTTAACCCACATTCATGTTATTTATTTCCACTTAGTCAGATAGTGTTATATGTTTTTAGTGGATTTGGGAAATGTAAAAACATGTCATGGGTTTGATAACTTAGTTACACAATATTTGCATTTGAAGAGAGTTTATGGCATGTCATTTTAGGAAATGCCTGGAAAACTGTGGAGCGGAGCTTAAGGTTGTTGCACTCTGCATCCAAGATGCAGTGAACATTACGAAAAAGATAAAACAAAGACAAAATTTAATTTTATCTTGCAATCTGGCCAGAATGTCAGCAGTTCTTTCTAGTCTTGGTGTAGATCATAATTATTTATTTATAGGGTTTAACGACACTTTCGACAGCCAGGGTCACCTCGTGTCGGAAACATAAACATTGTCAGTTCTTCACATCAAGTTCAATCAATGTACGTGCTCAAGAATACAAGTACTTATTACGATTTCGAGGCAGTGAATCGATCAATTTTAGGTTGAGTGGGGACATTGGTCTCGGTGTATTCATTGGTGTTTAACGTTACTTTAATCGTCTAATCATGAGCGCAATGCCAATATTATTTATTTATTGGTGTTTAAGGTCACATACTTATGCACAATGGCTAATCATGACCGTGGCAGTTTTACGGGTGGGGGAAGCCGGAGTACCCGGAGAGAACCACCGAGCATCGACGAGCAACTGTCAGCTCCTCAACATTCTAACTCTGTTCAAGCTCAAGCTCCGCTCAAGCAGGGTTACAGCGGTTGAAGCCATGTGTACCATCGACGTGCAATACGCCTTTGTACACGGCGTCATCATTCCCCCGTGTAGGCAATCGGAATAAAGTGCCTTGCCCAAGGACACAACGCGGGTCGTCACGGACGGGGATCGAAGTCGGGACCTCTAGCATAGAATTCCAACAGTCTACCACTGAGCCACCGCGCTCCAGCAATGCCAATATGAAGTCAAGTTTAGTTAATCGGTCCTAGAGGACGTGACAACCGTTACTTATTCCCAGTTCCTCATTCGACATTCGTTATTTATTTATTTATTGGGGTTTAACGATACTTTCTACAGGCATGGTCACCTCGCTCGTGTCGGACAGTTTCACGGGTGGAGGAAGCCGGAGTACCCGGTGAGAACCACCGAGCAACGGCGAGCAACTATCAGGCTCCCCAACGTACTAACTCCACACAAGCAGGGTTAGCATTGGTTGAAGACAAGTGCACCATCGACTGAAGTATGCCTTAGTACACAACGCCACCGTGTCCCCACGTGGGCAAGCGTTTTTGCCCAAGGACGCAATGCGGTTGCCGCAGGTGGGATTCGAACCGAGGACCTCTCAGCTTGCAGCCTGGACCTCTACCTCCTGAGCCACCGCGCTCCCGACATTCGTTGTCAACTGATAGAATGGTTGATAACGAGTGCCAAATAAATAACTGGAATAAGTAAGGGTTGGCACGTTCGTTCAGTCACATCTATGACGCAAACCTTAAAGGGCTTCCTCCACAGTTTTGCTGTTTACCGGATTCTATTTTACCAGTAAAATGGAACTTGTTTATCACTGAGTGTTCAGTAGAAACACAAATTTTGAATACAATACTTTCAATTTTCTTTTTAAAATATACCTTATCGTAGATCGTTTATTTCAGATAAATCCCTTTTTCGAGTTGTTTAGTCAAGAGAAAAATTCCCACCCAGAACGCCACTTTCCAACCGTTTTCTGGTCGAAGGGAAATAACTCAGGTTAACCAGAGAAACTTCTGATTCGCTTTTTATTTTCTGAAAGTCCCGCTCCATGCTTTCGGTTTTAATCGAGCACTTTTCTGTTCATCATATGACTAGGACTGAATCCTTTACATAAAAAACGTCATTTTCGAGCAGTGTTATTTCAAAAACTCGCCATTCAAATTTAATTATTTTTGCCTCGAAAACATATTTATTGACCGTCACTGAAGGGTCACGGGCCATAAATTTGGAGGCAAAAATAATGATTTTTTCAGGTGACGTGTTCTAGTTTCAGGTAAATGATTGGAAGGAAATTAAAACAAGGGTAGTATTTATTTATTTATTTATTTATTGGTGTTTAGGGTCACATACTTTTGCACAATGGCTAATCATGACCACAACATGAAAATAAAGTCAAGGTCAGTCAATCGTTTATACCCCATGTTGCCTATTTTGGAGGACTCGCATCCCAAGCATTAGTGACTGGGTCCTATTTTACCAGTGAAAAAGAGCTTGTTTACCACACTAAATGAGCACTGCTTCACTTCCCAAGGTTCACGTGGGGGAAAACAAGCGTAGCATCCCAACAAAAGAACAATTATATTTCTAAACTTGAATGTCCGGGATATAAAAAAAAACGAACACTGAACTCACATACACACGGAAACTTTATTTTCAACTTAAAAAAACAACTGAAAAATCAAAGGACACTTTCCACTTCCAGATCTATTTGATGCGAATTTAAAATATAAAATCATTTTCACTTTTCAATCTTCTGAGTTTTATGTATATGGATAGGATAAATATCAGAACATCAGTCATCAGTTTTTTAACCCTTTACCCAACGAATCGCCCGCATCCGCCCGCGTAATATGAAAATTCAGCAGTTGAAAAAATATTATTTTTCAAAAAATTCAACAAAACCATATCATGTGACCCCTCGTTGGAACGAGCTCGTCGAGATCGTTCCAGCGAGGGGTCACATGATATGGTTTTGTCGAAATTTTTTGAAAAATTTGAAAAAATGGTATTTAAAATAATAAATTTTGATTTTGATATCGTCTGCGTTGGGTAAAGGGTTAAAGGTGAAACACACAAATTCAGTGACCATTCTTTTTCGTTCGTATAAAAAAATTACTTGGGTTTTTGTTGCCTTAAGGCTCATACACTCTCACACTGGAATAGACATAAATGTTATGGGCAATGAGATCAAATGATAATGAAAAGTTGTTACTTCGTAGTTATAATTTTCAACACAAATACTGTGCTGCGATCACAAAAACGGAGAGAATTTCAATCGGATCGTGAACCAGTCGCGATCCGATCGAAATCATCTTTCCGTTTTCTCCCCTCCGCACTGTAGAAACTCAACCGTCGGGAAAGAAACACTATTACAATGAATCTGCGATTCTATTTATAATTATCCTTTTTTGGTACTGAAAAAGCAATAATTTATTTAGGAAATCTCGACCCACTGGTGTATAAGTTTGTCGTGATCTCATCGCGATCTGTTCGAGAAAAATCATACCACTATATTCCGCTTCTGTTACTTGTAAAATCATTGAAATGTTTTTATTTTTTAATTCCTTTTTTTTCTAAAAATACAATTATAGCTTCTGATACTTCCCCGATCTTGTTCTTATACTGGGAATAATATGTGGTTTGGTGGAAAATATATTGACTCTTCGACGAACGTAACGGACATGATCCGCCAGGGCTATTCACAAAAAAACGCTTGTTAACTGGTAGCGTGCTAGAAGTCACTGTCAGGGCTTTAATATGAAGAGCGCTGACCCCAGCCTATAGGTGCCATATTATGTGGATGTGCTTCATTTTATCTTAAAAGTGAAATTACTTAGTCTGTATGAGTTTGTCTTGTTACAGTTTATGGGAGAGTGCCTCTTGGCACTCTCCCATAAATTGTAACAAGGCAAAGACATAGAATAAAATTTGAAGACCAAAAATAACTTAGCACTCTACCAGTTAAAGCAGGACCAGCATTGGTTGAAGACAGGCGCACCATCGACGTGCATCACGCCTTAGTACACAGTGGCACCGTTCCCCCACGTGGGCAATCGGGATTAAGTGCTTTGCCAAATGAAACAACGCAGTTACGCCGGGCGGGGATCGATCTATGGACCTCTGGGTTTGCGTTTTTCGATTTTTTTTATATATATATTGGGGGTTTTGGTGAAGGTGGGGGTGGGGGGGGGGGAAGACTTTACGTTTCAGTGATTCACAATTTTTCTGCACCTACCGAATTATATTTGTGTTAGATGATGGTTACTTCAGAAAGAAAATTTATTAACATAAATGTCTAGAACTATGTCAGATTTATTTATTTATATATTAAGGTTTAACGGCACTTTAACTGCCAAGGTTATATCATGTCGTTGACAGTTTTACGGGTGGAGGAAGCCGGAGTACCCAGAGAGAACCACCGAGCAACGACGAGCAGCTGCGAGCTCCCCAACATCTTAACTCCGCACTGCAGCACAGGCAAGGTTAGATTGGTTGAAGACATGCGCACCGCACCATCGACGTGTAGTACGCCTTAGTGCACGACGCCATCGTGCCCCCATGTGGACAGTCGGGGTTAGGTGCCTTGCCCAAGGACACAACGCGAGAGTCCTAATCCATCGCTCGGGCGGTCATCCATCCAAGGACTACAAGGGCTCGACTTTGCTTAACTTTGGTAATCTGACGAGAACCGGTTACCACAACACCACCGCGCCCCCATCTATGTCAGATAATAAATAAATTCAGTACAAATATATCTAGTACTGTAATCACAAAAGTGGTATTTTTCTCGATCAGGAACCAATACTATAAAACCTTAATTGTATTTTCTAGAATTGTATTTTCTACCTATTGATATAACTCACTAAAATGAATCATTAGCATTTTAAAATATATGGCAATTTGCCAACTAGCAAATTGCGAGATCTCTGCAAACGCTAATGGTTCATTTCAACCTATTTAAAGTCATAACTGGAAAATACAATTCTAGAAAATACAGTTGTAAAAGTTTTATAGTATTGGCCCTAGATCGCGATCGGGGCACGACACTCTTGTACATCAATGGGTCGAAATTTTATAAATAAATATTGCGAAATCAAGAACGATCACGAGAAATAAACGAAAACAGCGTCTCAGATTCAATGTTCTCGCGTGTCTTTTCGGACGAAAAAACGGTTGGGGATAACTGTCACTCGAACTTCGTGAGATAAATTGAATGTGTGGGATGGTGATCGGCCCCTATCCTTACCCAAATTCACCATATCGCCCGTGAATGTAATGTTGTACACATTCTTTTAGCTGCTCATCCGTATGCAACATTGAGCTAAAACCAAAAGCCGTACCGAAAAAAATGCCCTACAGAACAAAATCTCAAAGGATAAAAAGCCTTCCAGACGAAAACCCAACATTGAAATGACAAAGTTGAACAAAAGGACTATAAGGTTCTTTTTATAATTAGTTTAACCCTCTTCACATTGATGTCGAAATATCTAAAGTTCAGGGTGCAAATATTTCCCATAATGCAACTAGAAATTTAACCAATTCAATCTTGTTTGACAGACCTCAATGAGCTCTGTCAAACAAGATTGAATTGGTTAAGTTCCCAGTTGTATTATGGGAAAAATGTCTATTTCAAATCGGGATATGTTGACATCAGTATGGAGGGGGTTAAGTATAGGCAAAAGATTTTATTATTTATATTATATCTCAAAATTACGTTTCATTTTTTATAGTAAATGATGCCATCTCATATTCATTTTTTTCTTTACCTTGTTTTCTAATAATGGCTTCACGTTGAACATCTTCTTATAATCAGTTAAGTATAAACAATTTTTTTAATATTTATTTCGTATTCAATTTTTTTCTTTATCTTTTTTTCAAATAATGGCTTCAGGTTGGAAATATTCATTTACTCCCTCCAGTTATAAAGGCGGACAGGATTTTCGCTGACCCGCGCATCCCTGGCCTATATCAGTTTGAACAACGACTTTCGATAAAATTATCGTCCTTGTCAACAAAGACGGTAAAATACAACCAAACAATAACATCCCAGAAGTAGTCCAGGTATACGCAGTTTTCTTGCGCAAAATCTGAACGCGGAAGAAGTGAAATGAAAGAAAAACACTTCTATGGAAATCTTTTAACCCTTTACTTAATGAATCGACTGCAATACCCTCCACAGATTGAAAACTGAGTAGTTGCATAAAAATTCAATAAACCCATGTTAGCCCTTACTGGAATGAGTTCGATCAAATGAGTGGCCACATAACGTGGTTTGGTTGGATTTTTTAAACATTTGAAATCTATATATTTAGGACAATAAATTTCGATAAAGCGTGGGATGGGTACAGGGTTAATGGACGGCTTTCGATCGATTGGCTATTGTCTGCTAGATTTTCACCCTTTCGCCCATCCGAATACCAGATGACAATTGGAACTTCGAAAAAATTCAAGTGCGTATCTAGAAGCTTTTATTTTTGCTTCAGAAACACGGCTTGTGGTCCATCATTGGAACTACCTCGTTGAGCTCATTCAAATAAGGTTATAAGCTATGTTTTAGCGAAAACATGCAAAATAACAAAAATTTAATGATTTTTTTGTAAATGACATTGGCCGTTTTATACCGCCACGTTACGTAAAGGGTTAACCCTTTATCCAACGTAACGGCCAAAACCGGCCAGAGCTATTTTTAAAAATTGTCAATTAATTTTCATTATTTTTTTTTTTAATTTTGTCTCAAAAACATAGGTTATAACCCTCGTTGGAACGAGCTCGTCGAGCTCGTTCCAATGAGGGGTCATAACCTATGTTTTTGAGACAAAAAATGAAAAAAAATGTTTTTCAAGATTTTTTTTGCAAGTGTCGTCTGCTTTTCATGTTAGGTAAATGGTTAATGCTGTAAGGCGTTTGTCTGAGGGATTTTATCCTACGCCGTGACATAACACAGGCGTGAATTTATTACAGCTCCGAATGACGAGTAGTCCCTTCTACTGAATTATAGTACTCTAACACACTCAGTACCTCGGATAACTTCTTTCCGAATTCCAACCACTGAAATTTTGTAGTTCCAAAATACTCGGCCTCGTCAATTTCTCCATCGTTGCTTTTATCAACCAAGTTGAAGCCCATTTTCGCGATGCTTCGCAACAACTCTCCATTTTCCGAATTATAAATATCGAACTTCGCGAGATTCTGCAAACGAGACTCCAGGTAATGAAGAGCAGATTCAGTTCCTTCATTCCGTAAAGACATCACATACTCTTTAGTAGCTTTGACTTCGTCCTCTACAATATAATACTGGCGCAATTGGACGCTATTCATTGTTAGGTCTGTGTTGCATTTTTTGTTGCACGATTCGGGATTAATACTATCGGGAAGAGAACTATCAAATATCACCGAAACGGCCATCATATCAGTGGACGACTCCACATGGTAAGCCCTGTTCGCGGGAATATACAAACAATCGCCCTTTGGAAGTTTTACCTCGTACGACGAACCAGTGTTAAGATATTGCTTTCTTGGGAACATCTCAAAAATTGTATTGTCCGAAATTTTGGATGGTAAGTTCCTCCAGGCTAAATCATCTATAATCGTGAATGTGAGCTCACCGCGGTATGTGCAAATAAAGTTACCACCAATATCTGTGTGCATTTTTGTTATCAACTGTTCGTTACTCATCCACAGAAACGCATCAATTAGGCGCTCATTCCATATATCGGAACACTGAATTGGACAAGGGAGCAAAACATCTTTCCGCAGATGAGAAGGAAGAGTTGTTGCTAACGTCAAGTCCTTATTCTTCGTATATTTTTTTACAAACTTCTCAAATACATCATCGTCAAGATATAAACCGGTAATGAAATAATCCAGTGGTCCACCAGTTCTGAAATACTCTGTATTCGTAGTTCTTGACTGTGTTGTTGGACCCTTCAGAGCAATCAAATAATCATTATCTTCCCATAAAATGAACGCCGGAGAATCTTCAGCTGCGCCTTTCATTTTCAAAGGGACCGAGGATCGTAAATGTTTGTTCACAAATTTATTTGGTGATGGGAATCCATCCATTTCGAGTATTTTCACAGAATCTTTTGAAGAACAAAAAATGTCTCCCAGTGTTACAATATATATGAAAATAAACAAGAAAAGTGTACCTATCATCTTGAACGATAGATTAGAATTGTTAAGCCCAATTTCTGTTTTTCCTCCAAATTATAGCATGAACTTGCTTTTCTGATCTTAAAATGTGCCACAACACGTGTGGAATTACAACGAGCATATATTTAGATCTCGATTGTGATTGAGACACGTGTCGCATTACCAGAGCTTGTTCTGAAAGCTGTCAAGAGGAACCTTCCGGTTGAGTAAACATGTTGTATTCACAAGTTGATCATTAACCCCTTGAACTTGACTGGTATCTTCCACGCCAGTTCGATAGCAGCAATTAGAAGAGTCCATATTCATTATTTGGGGTAGACCAATCAATATTTTCAACGTGCAGCCTCAGGGCTGCTCGTTGAAAATATTGATTGGTCTGTCCCACATATTTACTGAACAGCCATCTTATGACGTTATGACGTATCATGTTCCTGAACGGAAAATGGGCCGCTTTTGTTCAAATGGTTAACTGACTCTCTGTTATGTACAATTGTCACTTGAATGAAGGCAAAATGTGTGGATGTGTCTATCAGCTGTCAATGAAAAAGCGTGCGACGAGAACACTGGCATACAGACATGATCAATATACTGCTCTAAACGGAATAAGTTGTGGAATAATAGCAGTAGAAAATTGCGACCAGATTTTTATTGATGACACTAGACGCGGGTACCATTTTTTGTAAAGCTCTCTAAAAGAGCTTTTCAACAAACTGTTATCAGGAGTTCGGCCCAGCGACTCACAGCGTTTCTCGCGAATCGAATCTCGAATCGAATCAAGCAAAAGTTTCGAAATCGAATCGAATCTACTTTTCAATTGTTAAGATACTACGGCCTACTGGTGATGTCTATCTCCGTCGTGAACCAAATATCCATAGGCATACTTGACTATGACTTGAAAATTTGCAGGTATCACAGAGGTGGTTGAAGAAAAAGCCACCTTTGTCCTACGAGCGCAACAAGGCACCAAAACATTACAGGTGGCGTCTTAGTGCACTTAGCGGACGATATATTGTGCAAACGAGCCGTAAGGCAATCCCTACTTCGCCTGAAACGAATTTTGCGACTGAGTGTGTTCTATCTAGTTAACCATTTACACGACGTAAAGGCCAAAACCGGGCAGCGATAGTCTCAAAAATCGCCAATTAATTTTCATTATATTTTCATTTTTTTTCTTAAAAACATAGGTTATGACCCCTCTTTGGAACGAGCTCGTCGAGCTCGTTCCAATGAGGGTGTCATAACCTATGTTTTTGAGATGAAAATTTTTTTTAAAATATTCAAGAACTTTATTTGCGAGTGTCGTCTGCTTTTTGTTAGGTAAAGGGTTAAACTGGATACGTTCAATCTTTTTCACCTGATAACTGTAGAGTGAGTTGTTATCTTCAGAGAGTCGACAATAATGACTTGTCTGAAACCCAAATCTCTCCAGGATTCGATTTTTTTAATAATCGAGATGGTTTCGAATCGAATCGATTCTAGAATGTTCACCGGACCCAAATCAAGCGCTGTCAATGACAAAACATTACACTTCAAAAGTATAGGCGGTTACTTCTCACCCCATTACTCATATGTGAAGTACCACAAAAAGCCAAAATATCCCCCTTCATATGACCTTATGTCTGTTTCTGGTTTTAGAGCTGGAAGAGGTGTAACAAGTAACATAACACATGACTAATTGAGTTATTTGTCACAGACAGATGTAGATTTCTCAAAAACCGGCCGGGAAAATCGTATATCGATTAATAATAAAATCGTATAATCCGGAATTCTACCAACAGACTCCAAATTATGGTTTCATCTCGGGAATGAGAATTCCAGGGTTCCCGGTTCCGAAAGGCGGCCGGAAAATCTGTAGCCCAGAACCGGGAATCACGCATGGTGCTATTTATGTGTTGAACTGAAGGTTTCTGAATTGAAAAACTGCAGGTAACTTTGTAAGATTTCGACAGCTCCCCCACGCCTGATCCTTTTACAATCCTGCTTCCTGAATAACCTTTTTTTCACCAAATCACTGTAGCCCCCGTCAACAGCACGATCGTCACAAGCTTTAAAGTTCAAGCTCGCCTTCATTTTCAGAATCACTAGTATCACCCACCATTCACTACTTCATTCAACATCAGCAGCCCATTGTTCATTGCGCCACCGTTCCCCTCTACTTCAAGCAGAGGAGACTGATGACGGTAGTGAAGAGGGAGTTGAAGCCGAAGGAGTCAGTGGTGATAAAGCTATCGATTCTGAAAATGAAGACGAGTTGGAAGCGGGTTTGGGTTTCCACACTTCTCCTAGGAAAAGAACTCTTCCGTATGGAGATGGCAGATTGCCAATAAAATATGTTCATTTTAATGAAAATAAATGCGTCTTGTTTGTCTTGATATTACTCGGGACATTTCCCGGTGCCCGCTTCCCGGTTCTGAGTGTAATGTCATTCCCGTTCCCGGTTACTAGAGAACCGGGAATATATTAACGCCAACTCCAAATTTGATGGTGAACATACCCGGATGTTAAGCACTGGGCAGAAATGTATCCCGCGCAACCACCTGTAAACCACAATGGGCACGTTGGTGTTTTAGTGATCAATCACGAGGGCGACACTTTATTGAAGGTTCTACACAGGCCTGAAAATGAGCAGTCTGACATTTGCAGAATGAGGTCCCCAAAAGGTGAATTATGATGATGCTATCCCATAACGTGGGCCAATTTATCATCTGGGCACCTCTTTCTGTTTAGTTCTGAGACCCTGATTCAGAATGAGGTTCACAGAGGGTAAATTTAGTGATGCTACCCTGCTGTGCAGGGTAGCATCACTAAATTCACCCTCTGGGGACCTCATTTCGTAGATGGCAGTCTGCTTATTTTCTGGCTTGGTTCTACAGTGCAGTTCCAAATCTCACCCAAACTAGTCGATCGATCGGACTACTGGATCGACAGGCCAATTGAGAAAGCTCTCTGCCCGCTAGCAGCCTCTGTTTACAACATGTCTAACGCCATCGGTATCTGTATACTCTATTCCTTTAAAAAAAAACTTTTCATTCTCATTTTTTTTTATATTTTTGTCACCCTGATTTGTATCATACATTACTAAGAAAAGCACAATATTTAAAACGTTTATATTTTATTTATATGCAAGACTGTACTTTCATTCTTTCGCAAAGGGGGTGTGTCCCAGCTTTTCTGTATCGTTTCTCTCTGATACATGCATATGATAATAACTTTTTAAAAATCTTAAAACTATGTTTATAGTCAGAAGAGAAAAGCCCTATTTTGGCTCTAGAAACATTTTTTTCCGAATATGCCTATTTAGTAAGAAATTAAATACCGATTATACATGCCACAATTTGACAATGTGTGCACTTCTGACCAAGAAATTAAATGTTTTTAACCCTTTACCCAACGTAACGGTCAAAAACATCAAGGGCTATTCTCGAAAATCGCCAATTAATTTTCATTATTTTTTCATTTTTTTTTTTTTTTGTCTCAAAAACATAGGTTATGACCCCTCATTGGAACGAGCTCGTCGAGCTCGTTCCAATGAGGGGTCATAACCTATGTTTTTGAGACAAAAATTGAAAAAAATAGATATTCAAGAATTCTTTTTTTTGCAAGTGTTGTCTGCTTTTTCATGTTAGGGTAAAGGGTTAAGGAGGCAAAAATTATAAATTCACCAGTCAACATAGTCCTAAACGACATCGCTAATAACGTGTCGCCATTTTCAAGCTAGCCTCTCATGACGTATATATCACCTTCAATTTTGAATATGAAAAGTCGGAAGGTTGAATTTTATTTAGATACTTGATAGATTAAGGCGCAGTGGCGTTGCGGTAACCGGTTCTCGTCAGATCACCGAAGTTAAGCAACGTCGATCCCGGTTGATCATTGGATGGGTGACCGTCTGAGCGATCAATTCGGACTCCCGCGTTATGTCCTGGGGCAAGGCACTTAACCCCGATTGCCCACATGGGGGCACGATGACGCCGTGTACTAAGGCGTACTGCACGTCGATGGTACACATGTCTTCAACCAATCTAACCCTGCCTGTTCTGCTGTGCGGAGTTACGATGTTGGGGAGCAGGCAGCTGCTCGTCGTTGCTCGGTGGTTCTCTCCGGGTACTGCGGCTTCCTCCACCCTTAAAACTGTCACGGTCATGATTAGCCATTGTGCATAAGTATATGACCTTAAACACCAATAAATAAATAAATAAATATTAAGGTGCAATATAAGTAAGAGAAATTTGTTGACTTTGAAATTCCCACCTCTGATATTCCATAAATTCAAATTAAATATACACAAATTGTACATCAAAGAGAAGGTTGTGATGTAGATAACACGAAAATATCTGTATTCAACTCATAGAGTTGACAGCAGGCACAAATGGTGGAAGACTGCTGCCGTATTCGTACCAGAACTGATAATAAAATAATATTTAGTACGATCAACTCGTGGCCAAATGTGCTTCAGATGTCCAAAAACAAAGCTTGGACATTAAAACTCTTCCAAATGCAACGACATGGCTGCGTGGGGGTAAATTACGAAACTCTCGACTTTGTTTTCGCTTCTTGTTTGTTTACATTTCGGTCAGGGTCATCGAAAAAAAGGGCCGAAAAAGCATCGAAAAACAATGCCATCTAAAATCGAATAATGAGAAAGATCGCCTTAAGGTTTTTTTTCTTAACAATATTTTATTATCTTAAAATTGTTCCGTAAACAGGCTATTAGCCTATATAAATACCTTACCGTTACATATAAATACTTTTTTGAATTACAAACGATGGAGCGTGAACAAGTGTGGAAATATGAGTGGAGCCATAGTTTACGCTGGCGTCTCATAAGGTTTGGTATTGAATCTGAACGTCTTGGACATTACTTCAATAATTCCATGTTCAAGTGGATATTAAACAAGCTATGTTTGGGAACAAAAACAATATCAATCTGGGGGAAAATGAAACATAATAATTAACAATAATAATAATTATAATAATTGTAATGGGCAATTGAACTCAACAGTCTTGGAAGATCTGTTAAACATTGAGTTTTCAGCGAAAGCTTCCTGTTTTTTATAATAAAGTTCTGTGTAGCTATGAAGATATTCCTATTTTCTATATCTGACAACATGGAGTTGCCAGATAAAAGTACGTCTGTGTCACCTATTGTATAATTAATGCTTTCAAATAATATTTGTCGCTGTGTAATATATTTTGGACACGTCAGAAGAAAATGCTCGGAATCTTCATAATTGAATCCACGTGAGCATCCTGGGTCGCTAACTAAAAATCGTTCAAACATATGACCTTTTAGGTCACTACACCTGTCTCTAAGTTTGCAGTGTAGAATCTGTCCATTGCTCCCACCGGCATAGTAATGCTTCGGAACCGCTATGTCGTTCCTTTTTAAATATCGATTTAGGAGTTCTGTTGATTCACAAGATCTAACATTTGGGTCCAAAGCATTCCATCGCCTTAAGGTGATATATAAATAAGAGAAATGTTTTTACTTTGAAATTCCCACCTCTGATATTCCATAAATTCAAATTAAATATACACAAATTATACATCAAATTAAAGGTTGAAATGTATAGAATACGAAACACATATGTAATCAACTCGAGTTGACAGCAGGCACCACTGGGTCCGAGACGTGTGCTATCATATTCGTACCAGAACTGATAATACAATAATATTTCCGGCGAATAACCTGTGGCCAAATGTGCTTCACATATCACTAGAACAAAGCTATGCATTCGAAACACTTTAGAGTGCAGCGATATGACTGCATTTGGGAAAATGACAACACTGTCTGCATTTTTTTTATTGAAGATGGATCCCATGCGCAAATTACTCGATACCACGAATTTCCATCGAAAAACAAAATCGTAATTCAAAGAAATTTCAACAGGTGTCATGATACCTTGCAACAGTATGCTGTATTAAAGCGACCTTTCTCATTATATGATTTTAAACGGCGTTGCATATCGATGTTTTTACCGTCCGATGACATTGACCGGAAATCGAAAGTAATTTACAATGTAAACAAAACCGACGGTTTTGGAATTCACCCCCATGCAGATCTGTCGATGTGTTTTGAATAATGTTGATGCCCTACCTTTGTTCTTGGATAAGTAAAGCACATTTGCCATATTCAATGCAAGGTATCATGCCACCTGTTGAAATTTCTTAGAATTACGATTTTGTTTTTCGATGGAATTCGTGGCATCGAGTGATTTGCACGTGTCTGTCGAACGTGGAAACCATCTTCAATAAAAAATGCACATAGTGTTGTCCTTTTCCAAAATGCAGTCCTATCGCTGCACTGGAAAGTGTTTTGAATTCCTAGCTTTGTTATTGAATATCTGAAGCACATTTGGCCATGAGTTGTTCTCGCGAAAAATTATTTTATTATTAGTTCTGGTACGAATACGATAGCAGACTCCCAGGAGCCAGTGGTGCCTGTTGTCAACTCTATGAGTTGATTTCATATGTGTTTCGTGTTCTATACATCCCAGCCTTCATTTAGATGTATAATTTGTGTATATTTAATCTGAATTTAAGGAATATCAGAGGTGCAAATTTCAAAATAAACAAAATTCCATTACTTATATCAAGCCTGGAAATAAGCAGTCTGCCATTTGCAGAATGAGGCCCCCAGAGGGTGAATTTATTCCATACACTGGGCCACTTTATTCTGTGGGTACCTCTTTTTGTTTAGGCGTGAGACCTTGATTAAGATTGAGGTTCACAGAGGGTAAATTTAGTGATACTATCCTGCTTTAAGGGTAGCATCACCAAATTCACACTCTGGGGACCTTATTTCGCATTCTATAGTCTGCTTATTTCCAGGCTTGCTTCAATAGCACCTTAATACTACACACAATTATTTTTTTTTAAATTTGAATAACATGGTTGTCAGTCAACTGCTGGGCGACTCCTTGAACCAAAAATACTCAGGATGAATTACTCTTCAATGTTATGCACCTCTCAGACTTTACAACTTACCTTTCGGAAACTAGTGGAACTAAAATCCGGATCGCATTGATTGAAGGTATGGGCTGCATTGTTTTTCTCCCTCGACTCGCCTGAACTCTTCGTTACAAAACATCATTCGTATATTAATGTTCTAGTTTTTGATAAGTGTGAAAGTCTGATCACCTTTTGATGATTCCCCACTAAACTGAACACAAAAGATAGTTTCATTTTGGCCGCCTTAACTTCGAATCGAGTTATCACTTATTTTCTGTCAAATCGAAATCTGAGTCTAGACATCAAACCATTTCACAAAACACGAAATGCTCGGGCGACGTTGTAAACAAATAGCGTTTAACAAAGGAATATCGGAACTTCGGATGCTTGTTTGCGCCACGTGATTTTTAGTTATTAAATTGCAGCTGCAATTTAATAACTTAAAATCGCGTGGCGCAAATAAGCCGCCGTTAACTAAGAGGTTCGGTTCACCTTATTATTTCGCGTTTTCTCTGCTCTCGGTTTTTTTTTTTTTTTTGTCTGTCAGTTGTGTGCATTAAATATATAATGGAGCTTGTGGCGAAATAAGTTGAACTTGAAGTTTTCAGGCCGGCTTGACCTTTTGAAACTGCACGATAACGGCTGGTTCATTCATGCGGTTGGGTATTAGTAGCCAATATTTGGGATATATTGAAAGTGCCGCAATGGACACAGGTGGTGGAGGGTAACTAAAGTGCTGAGGGCGAAAACAAATGTCCTTTGTCCACAAGATGGGAGAACATATTGATCATAAAAAGTGGCCATGGGGGCGTGTGGTGTGTGTTTGTATGTGTAAGTATGAGTGTGGAGAGGTGCTTGCGAGGATCTGATTTCCCGATTTTATGAGAACCTAGACAACAGCGGTTGGGTTCCAACAAAGATTAGAGTTACAGAGTTAATCCTCCCAATTTTGTGGAGACTTGTTTGTCATTGTTTGTCACCGAGAACAGAAAAAAAAGTTCCCACAAAGGCGGCCAAACAAGACTGGGTGTTGTGTTCGTATGCGTGAGAGTGAGGGTGGAGTGTTTACGCAGGTGACGATGTATAGTACTGTGATCACAAAAGCGAACAGAGAATTTCGATTGGATCACGACTTGGTCGAAAATATCTTTCCGCTTTTCTCGCTGCACGAAAGAATCTCACCTCTTGAAAAAGAAATGTGAGAACATTGAGTCTGAAGATGCTATTTTTGTATATTTGTCATGATTCTATCTTAAGTTCACAATATTTTATTCGTGAAGCCTGACCCCCCCCCCCCCCTCCCCCGCCCCCATTCCTCCCCCTGGTGTGTGAAGATGTCGCGACCCGGGGCAATACTACAAAACTACAACTGTATTTTCTAGAATTTTATTTTCTAGTTATGACTTTAAATCGGTTGAAATGAACCATCAGCATTTTCAAAGATGTGGTTATTTGCCCAGTTGGCAAATTGCCATATCTTTTAAAATACTTTTTTTTTATTTTAGTGAGTTATATTAATTGGTAGAAAATACAGTTCTAGAAAGTACAATTGTAAAAGTTTTATAGTATTGGCTCCCGGAAGCAATCGTATCAGAAAAATATCACTTTTGTGATCACACACATGTACGGAAACCCATACCATGACCTAGTATTGTATTGGTTAGGTCAATTTCTTCTACTATAGCTTCCTTCTATCCCAAATGTGGCATTCATCGGCTACATTGGTAGATAATATATAACAGGAATGCCTGAGTTTTGACACAAGTGTATGTTCTAACTTTTGAAAGTCAATGTGTAATTGTGGAAAAAATCATAAAAACTGGTGACGGGGAGACACCCCCACCCCCACCTCCACTCCCTCCCACACACATACACACACACACACACATCAAACTCACACGTTCTCCCGATTCCGAAGCATATGCTGATGAAACTACCGTAAAATTAAGTGGAATTTCGTATCTTGCTAGACAAAATCGATACTTGTTCTGTATACATTTATTTTGTTACAGTTCATAGAATTGTGACTGATTCTACGTATTCGCCAACAATTTGTACTAAAATAATTATTCATGAATTAACTCAGGCTACTGAAAAAGAAGTAGAGAGCTGCATATTTTTTCAGACAATCTACACCATCCCATCATTTGACATCACTTGGTTCCCGTCACACCTCCCCACCCTGTCTCGGGTAGGCGCTCTGTCCCGCTTCTGTGAAACTGTGTCCTACCAAATAGTCAAACGTGAGTTTTACGCATTAATTTGCTCTACAATAAGCCAATTAAAATGATCGCATCTGAAGTTTTACATCTTTATCGAAGGTTTTGAAGGTATCAAAAGCATGGTTCATGTACGTGTTGTCGGTTATACGGATGGTAGACATGGGCCCATTAAGAATCACCTTGGAAATAGCGTCCAAAGAGTTAATATAAGACGCATGGATATATCTGTGATCCGAGAACATTAACCCTTACCACCTCATGCATCCCCAAACTGCCTCTCTCATATTACTTTGAAAAAGTTGCCCACCTGTGTATTGTTCCTTGAGAACTCTACCGCAAGGCTTCATTTATCCTGACAATGTTTTCGCATCCTTGTTGGCTGTCTGTATAAGCAGTCACAATGTTTTTACATCCTTGTTGACTGTTTTTACAAGAAGTCACAATGTTTTTACATCCTTGTTGGCTGCCTGTACAAGCTGTCACGGTTTTTTACATCCTAATTGGCAGTCACAATATTTTTGCATCCGTGTTGGCTGTCTGAACAGGCAGTCACAATGTCTTCACATCCTTGTTGGCTGCCTGTACAGGCAGCCAGCAATGATGCAGAAACATTGCTAAATCAGTTGCCTCTATGTACAGGTGTATATGGTAAACAGTCACATACTGTCACAATGTTTTACATCCACGTTGGCGCCTGTACAAACAGTCACAATGTTTTTACATCCTTGCTGGCTGTCTGTATAAGCAGTCGCAATGTTTCCACATCCTTGTTGGCCGTCCGTACAACCAATCACACTGTTTCCACATCCTTGATGCGTGTCTGTACAGACAGCCAACAGTGACGCAGAAACACTGTTAAATGAATCGCCTCTATGTACTATTAGTTACACAGTTTGTTGGTGGCCTAATATGGTATATATGGTGTCAGTTAATTTCATATTGGACGAGAGCGAAGCTCGAGTCCAATATGGAACTAACTGACACCATATATACCATATTAGGCCACCAACAAACTGTGTAACGAATACATCTTACCGACTGCTGCATCGATGCACTGAACTAATAACAACAGCGATCAAAATTAAATGAGAGAATTCTCACAATGTGTTCACGTGTCTTTGCCTTGTTACAATTTATGAGAGAGTGCCTACAGACACTCTCCCATAAATTGTAACAAGGCAAATTCATACATACCAAAAGTTTCATTTCGAAGGTAACATGACACACATCCACAGAATATGAAGCCTTTTAAGTTGCCTAACCTGCACTTCAGACCAAATGTGGGCTTCCAATACTCAATCTTTCAACTTGAAGCGTTTATCGGCTGCCGCCATTTTGAATAATCAATGAACAAAGGGGAGATTACCCATAGCTGTCAGCGTATATTGATGTTGATCGGCAGTATATGGTTTTATATGCAGTCTGCATGTAATGTCTTTGAACCAATAAAATTCCCAGATACTTGTAGGAGGTAAGATATATGTGTATATGGTAGTTATTATCGTAAAATTAATCTGAGGATTAAAGTTCATTAATAGGAAACCTTTTGTTTGCAAGATGTTTCCTTTCATCTTTTGTCCATTGCGCATTTTTGTAGATCGGCTTTGAAAATAATACCACTATTACATGTATCTAGAGACAGAATGACGAGTACATGTAAGTCAAGTCAGTATTCAGTGAAGTAACATGACTTGCCAAATCAATGTCATGTGGTGCCTGTGTACACTGATAAGTCCAACAATAGACTCAAAGCGATACTCCTTTCAAGATCGAAATCCCCTCACTTCCCCTCTACCTGATGAATAAAATCACATACTGCAATGACACTCATCAATTATTATGAAAGTGATATGAATTTTCCACAAACCCATTTGACACAGCCAACGGTCCTCTGTTCTGACCGGACCAAAGAAATTTGTACCAAACGCAGTGGCGCAGTACAACAATTGTACCGCACGGAGTACCGCGGTGCCTGTTGGGACTTGACTTGCGGTCTGTATTACTTTTCCCCAGCGTCTCGTTGTGTTAAATTTGGAGAATCAAATGTTATGAGTTTGGCGTGATTACACAAGAATAGAACAACAGAAAACATAAAACCACGTCTGATGGAATTGTTTGCCTAGAATAAATGGTTTGAAGAGCAAATGGTTGAATTCAGTTAACGGAGCGGGAATCGGGTTATTTTTGTGCGGGTGTTATCCGCACACTAGTACCACTACCGTCTAAATACCTCTGTACAGCCACTACCGGTACTAATACCGACTGCGAACTCTACACTGGCTCATGCGAAACCTATATACCGGGCTGAATAATAAGCAATGCCATTTGGTATAAGTAAATAAATTGAAATTAAAAATAACAACATCTAAAAATAGCATTTTTACTAAATGTATTAAGCCTTTGGACACTGAACTCTCTACTTGACGAATTCAGGACGTATCACGATGCTGGGCCGAAAAAGCGACCTGTCAGGTTTAAAGTGTTAACCGCTAGTTTATAGCACTACATCCAACGACTGCTACAACTACTACTACTGTGTATTAATATACTATTAAAAAAAGTAGAGGATATCCAAACTGATGTTGATATTTTCGGAAAATGGTATTGGATACGTGTGATTGGACGCATCAATATGTTATTAAGTTTAGTGTGGATCAAGAATGTCTCCGAACCACGAAAACGTCGTGCAGGTTTTTCGCACGAGCGCCGCGTTAATGTCTGTGGGGTACTTTTTGAAATAAATTTTCATTTGACCTAACGGGCTTTTTCGGAGGTCTCATCGTTCTTTTCTTGGGATAAACTCGTTCATCAATAGTTTCTGGTCGAAACGTAACTTTTGAAGTATGCGAAGACGGACACGTGACGAACGTGTCAGTCTTCGCATACCTCAAAACTATTCAAAAAAGTTGCGGATATTTGATAAAAGTGAGATATATGAAGAAATATTTTTAATATTTTCATCAAAAGGTATTGCACTATGACATCTGGTGAGTGATTTCAGCGATAGTTGGGTGTCTGACAAGCACACATTCTACACATTGAGCTGTAGAAGACATGGCCGGTCAGTAAGAGAATTTACCACATTCAGTCCAAGACCTCAATACCTTGTAAATCCTCTTCGGTTCGCGAGACAATCGCGGATCCGACGTGGCATACTCCACACCAAACGTCCAATATCAGCTTGACTGATGTTATTCCATTCTGCCTGCAGGGCAGCGGCGAGTACCTCTGGACATTGGTAGGGGGTTGTTGACGTTGTCGTAGGTGGCTGCCAAGCATACCCCAGACGTGCTCAATTGGTGAAAGATCTGGACATAGTGCTGCCAAGGCAGTGTAGTAATGTTCTGCTCCTGGGGGAACTCTACAGCGAGACGGGCCCTGTATGCTCTTGCACTAGCATCTTGTAAAATGAATGGACGGCCGTGACTTCGCGCAAATGGCACCACATGAGCTGCTAACATTTTGTACAGTAGTACTGCCCTATGACACACCCTTGGATGACATGTAATGCTTTTCTGCTTGTCATGGTTATGCCTCCCCACACCTTAACCGATCCACCACCAAAACGATCGTGCTGCTTAACTGTTACGTCATGGTATCGTTCGTTCCGCCGCCGCCACACTCTGTTCCGCCTGAGGTGGAAGTCGAGAGTGCACCTCGATTCATCGAAAAACATGACGTTACTCCACCGACGATTTCCGAGCGCTGTCGTGCTCCACACCAATTATGCCTTGCTGTGATGTGACGTACAGTCAAACGTGGAATTATTCGAGGTCGTCGAGCGTACAAATCCCAGCTGTGTAGGCGATTTCGGATAGTTTGACCAATGACTCGTATATCTGTCGCTCGGTGCAACTGCTGTCCAATTTCTGAGGCACTTTGATGGCGGTTACATTATGCTGTGATTCGGATGAAACGATCCTGGTAAGCATTTGTCGCCCTTGGACGACCTTACCGACGTCTGTCATCAACATTGCCTGTCTGACGGTAGCGTGACCACAACCTGCTAATCACTGATTGAGTAACGTTGAGAATTTGAGCCACTGCAGTCTGTCTGTTGCCAGCTTCCAACATGCCAACGACACGTAAACGTTCGTCACGTGTCAGTCTTCGCACACTTCAAAAGTTACGCTTCGAGCAGAAACTATTGATAAACGAGTTTGTACTAAGAAAAGAACCACGAGACCTCCGAGAAAGCCCGTCCAGAACAAATGAAAATTTCCCAACGTTTACCATAGACGTTAACGCGGCGCTCGTGCGAAAAAGCTGCACGAAGTTTTCGTGGGCCGGTGACATTCATGATCCACACTAAACTTGGTTACATATTGATGTGTTTTACCACGCGTATCCAATACCATTTTCCGAAAATATCTACATCAGTTTGGATATCCCCTACTTTTTTGAATTGTATATCTCACTTTTATCAAATAAACCCTACTTTTTTAATAGTTTTCTATTAATATTACTGCTGCTAATACCAGTGCTAACGATTCTACCATTATAATTGCAACAATTATAACTGCATCTACTTCGACTAACCAATATGTCTAATGCAACCACTACAACCACCAATACAATACTGCAATTACAAAAGTTGAGAATTTTCATCGGATCGCGACTTGGTCGAAATTATTTTTCCGAATTTCTTTCCACAGCACTGCAGAACCTCAATCGTTGGAAATGAAATGCCAGAACATTGAATCTGCAATCCTATTTCCGTTTTTTTTGTGATTAGGCAATACTTTATTGATAAAATTTCCACACACAGTCAAGACCCGATCGCAATCTGATGGAGAAAAATATCACTTTTGTGGGAACAGTATTGTTCTTACAACTACCACTTTTACTACTGTTGCTACAAACAACTTTATTTTTACTACTACTGCCGTCGTGACCACTTAATTGGGTATCTCTTAATTGAATAACCCAGTTAATTGCATGTAACTTCAAAAACCAAACCATCTTCCATACTTTCAATGCAGATTTTATTTATGTTATTTGAATATAGGTTATAGAGTAAACTCCGATTGAACGAGTAAAAAATAATATTGCAAATTATTGTAGAATAACTATGACAACCACTGAATAGTTTATGTTCATAGACCAACTTGGCTTCAGATCATCCAATACGGGTATTTAATCTATTATTTCTTGTTTGACGGAGATCCATGAGCTCTGTCAAATAAGATGTAAAAGAATAAATACTCATTATATCACTGGAATACAGATAAATTACCACATTTCTGTTAACTGGATATCTTTTACTGGTAAAGGGCTATTCAATTAACAGAGGTCTATTGTACTACAACTAAACCAACCACTTTATTTCTGCTACTCCCACCACTACTACTACAGCTACTACTGGTGCAGCTGCTGCCGCCATCCCCGAATTGTATCGTCATGAAAATCGATTTTCGATAAAGTTATCTCCCATGAAATTATTAGATGAACAGGAATGCTCAATTTATTTATTATTTATTTACTGGTGTTTAAGGTCACAAATTTCTGCACAATGGCTAATCATGATCACGACAGTTTTACGGGTGGAGGAAGCCGGAGTACCCGGATAGAACCACCGAGCAACGGCGAGCAACTGTCAGCTCCCCAACACACTAACTCCACACAAGCAGGGTTGGCATTGGTTGAAGACAGGTGCACCATCGACGTGCAGTACGCCTTAGTGCACAGCGTCACCGTGCCTCCACATGGGCAATGGGGGTGAAGTGTCTTGCCCAAGGACACAACGCGGTTGTCGCAGGTGGGATTCGAACCGAGGACCTCTCGGTTTGCAGCCTGCACCTCTACCTACTGAGCCACCGCGCCCCCAAAATGCTCAATTAAAAGCGATTAATTGTTGAGAAAACACCTATGACATCAGTTGAAAATAAATCCAAGTTTTCTCATGTTACTTTTCATAAACAAAAACAACAGACAGCTCGGGGAGCTGTCTGTTGTTTTCGTTTATTAAAAGTTACAGAAGGCAACTTGGCATTTTATGGCAGGAAAATCAGAAACATCTACTTCACCGATAATCCGTCATTAAGGATTTCTATCGGTATCACACCCACCCACACTAAGTAACTGTCCACTTTGGCCTTTTGTTTATCGAATGTGTTTTTACAGTAATTTGCAAGTTTTTATTCTTCCTGGGGAAAAAATTAACAAATCTCACCTCATAGTCTATTTATATTAATGGAAAGGACAGTGTCTATATTGGTTGTCACGTTGCGCTCACTGTTGACACAATGAACATAAAAAAGTTACAGAACATCAAACGATGGTGAAAACGCGGTTTTCTTATTTTTAAATGGGTTTTGTCAAACGTTCAAACTGATTGTGGGACAAAAATTGTAAAACGCCTGCTTCTGTATTTTTTAGACTACAGAAAAATGTCTGGAGTTTGTGAAACGGTGCGAACATCGATGATACAAATTCACTAACATTTCAAAATTTTATATGAAATGCCCATACCCTTAGTGTTAACTTTACTGACAGATTCAAGAAATTAAGGGGAGCTAACTTTCCTGAAAATCTCTTCCAATTACGAAAATTTGTACCAGTACCACCAGTCCTTCCAACGATCAGAGAACTGTGTATGTATTTCAAACATTCAAAGCTTACCAGAACTTGTCAATCCCCGGAATCTGTTTGCCCTCGTTTATTTACCATGGCTTCGACGTTGACCACATGGGAGAGCCCCACCCTACCCCCACCCCTCCCACACAGAGACGTTCTTCATCCCTAAGCAGATATCGAATGAGGTCAGCCATGTACACAATGGGTTAAAAATAAATAGCTCTTCACTTGGTCGTTAATATGCAACACTGCTGCGAGGTATGGTGGCATGAGACGAGTCAGTAATGGATGATAAAGATAGTATCACTGAGACATCTGTGTGATATCATCAAAACAATATAAGTTACCATTAAATATAAAATCAGCTCAACGTGGTCTTGGTCACATCTGTGATGTAGCTTTTCATGCCACCCAAGGTAGCAGTCGGTCCTGTCATATGATTTGTTAAGCGGAGTTATACGTGGCTCCTTGTTGATTTTACAACAAATCATTCAACTAATGACACATTCACCCTGTCCCCTTGGAATGTAAGAGATATTATACCAAACAAGTTCCTACTTTAAATTTACGAAAGTTAGGCTTGGTCAAGCCGAGGGCTCAGTCCAGAACTTACTAACTGGGCGAGTAAATTTTGTTCTATATTTGTCACTTGTTCAGGGAACGAGTTGAAGCTCTTTTCATAACAATCGAAAATCCGATAAAACGAATGCCAAAAATGGACCGAGAAGGAAACGGCGCTTTTTATAAGAACTGGATTACGTTTTTAACCCTTTACCTAACATGAAAGGCAGACGACACTTGCAAACAAAATTATTGAATAAGTATTTTTTTTTCATTTTCTGTCTCGAAAACAAAGGTTATGACCCCTCATTGGAACGAGCTCGTCCCAAAGAGGGGTCATAACCTATGTATTGGAGACAAAAAATGAAAAAATAATGAAAATTAATTGGCGATTTTTTGTGAATAGCGCTGGCCGGTTTTTGCTGTTACGTTTGGTAAAGGGTTAACTAATATGACAATTACTCGACACTTGTAAAAATATCTATTGAATAACATCAAGTTTTTATTGTTGAGTCCAAAACATAGTGTATGATCCCTCATTGGAACGAGCTCGCCGAGCTCGTTCCAATGAGAGTTAATAAGCTATGTTTTGGACATACAAATTGAAAACAATAATCAAAACTGAATGATTATATTTGTGAATATCGTTGCCCGGCATTGACGTTACCATACCTAAAGGGTTAAAAACAACGCGTTGTTTGGCCGAACGTCCGTCCCAAAAAATAGTCCCCAACATCGAAGATAGTTCAGTAATTGAATTCAGTAATGGACGTTTATTGAAATAACAGTTGAAAACTCATTCACCATCCTTTAAACCACGTATACGATATCAAATTTTGATTTTAATTATTTTATTTTCAAATTTAAAAAAAAAAATCCACAGAACCATACCATGAATCCCTCATTGATCGAGCTCGTTCCAATGACTGGTCACATGATATGGGTTTGTTGAAGTTTCAATTACTCTGTTTTCGCCCTCATTCAAGATATTCTAGAGAAGAGCCAAAAGACCAGATTTGGTTAAAAATTGAGTAGTGTTTGTTCAAGTTATCGTACTAACACTACCAGAAAGTTAGAATTTCAAACTAGAAAACAATCTAATTGGCATATCTTCTGGAAAAAAAGTCGGGCAGGACTGGTTTTCGAACTCATTCAAAACATTCTCCTCAAGAAGAACTAACAGACAAAATTCGATAAAAATTGGATAACGTTTGTCCAGGTAATCGTAGTGAGACCACCGCAAGTCGGAAATTCAAACGAGAAAAAAATCTAAGGGGCATAACTTCTGAAAACAAAATTGGGCAGGGCTGGTTTTAGAACTCGTACAGGGGCCAGAACGACAAAACGTTTACAATTGTATTTTTTTAAATTGTATTTATGGGTATGTTTTTAATTGGGTTAAAATGAACCATTAGCATTTTCGAAGATCTGGCAATTTGCCAGTTTGCAAATTGCCAGATCTTTGAAAATTCTATTGTTTCATTTTCGTCATTTATATTAATAGGTGGAAAATACAATTCTAGAAAATACAATAGTAAAAGTTTTATAGTATTGCCTCCTGGTCATTCTCGGGTAGAACTCACAGGACCAATTTTGGTAAACATCGGATAATGTTTGTTCAAGATATCGTGCTGACATCTCCCGAAAGTCGGAAATTCAAATAGAATAAGAAACTAAGTGGTATAACTCCTGAATGAAAATTCAAACTCTGCCAATGGATTCTCGAGTAGAACTCGCAGACCGAATTTAGTGAAAATCGGTTAACGTTTGTTCGAGTTATCGTGCTGACACAGCCCGCAAGTCGCAACAAAACAAAAAAAAAACAATCCGAGGTGCGGAACTCCTGAAAAAATCCTAGCATGACTGGTTTTCGAACTCATCTAAGACATTCTTGTGTAGAACTCACAGACAGAACTGGTAACAGATGGATAACGTTTTTTGAAGTTATCGTGCTGTCAACATCCGCAAGTCGGAAAACAAACTAAGAGCCATAATTCCTAAAAAAAAAATTCAGGAAGGACTGCTTTTCGAACCCATCCAAAGCATTCTTGAGTAGAACTCACAGACTAAATTTGATAACATTTAGAGAACGTTCGTTCAAGTTATCGTGCTGACATTCCAGGAAGTCAGAACTTCAAATAAGAAAACAATTCCTTAGCGGCATAACCCCTGAAAAAAAATCCGAGCAGGACTAGTGTTCGAACTCATCCAAGTTATTCATGAGTAGAACTCACACACACAACTGGTACCAGTTGCATAACATTTTTGAAGTTATCGTGCTGACACCATGCACTAGTCGGAAAACAAACTAAGAGACATAACAGTTAAAAATGAATTCGGATTGGACTGGTTTTCGAACTCATCCAACATATTCTCTAGAAGAACTCACAGACCAAATTGTTTGCAAATCGAATGACGTTTGTTCAAGTTATCGCGTTGGCATCAGGCAGAAGGACGGAGAGACGGACGGACACCCACCGATCTTCATCAAAATACAGATCGTATTGTCGTCACAGTTCGACCAAAGATATTTCTCGTATTGCACTCTGTTAAAATTCGGACTCTCATAGGAAGCCTAAATATGAATCTACGGATTGATTTCAATAAACTGTAATCTGATTACAAGGATGCTGTATCAAACGATTCATGACTGGTGAGTCCGAAGAAGAGGATTTCAAAACATATTCATCATACCGCACACAAATAAAATTTGGGCTTTCATAGGTAGCCCAAGTATGAAATTGCATTTTGAAGCCTAAGGAAATATGTATCCCAAAGTTAGTTTGATTTTGAGAAGAAAAAATTTGTTTACGGCGGACGGAGGATGACGGACGGGAAGTGATTAAATCGCTCAGGTGGCAACGAGTGCTTGTTGAACCCGTACACAGGATATTCTATTTTATTAATGTTCAATGTACCATTAGATTCTCCGTTTTGTGGGGACCACTGATCACATTATATTGTTGATGTGGAGAAATATGTTTGCCCCTGTATTAGTATGCATCGCGTCTTCTGATTGGTCAACGTGACCGAAACAAATAGCCATGGTATCGGCTATCTTCAAACATGCGGGTGATAAGAGCGCGCGCCGTTGTTCCCCGTTTGTCACTCGAGAAACATCCAGGTGATAAAAATAACCTTTGACCCTGACTGGGTCACATCGATTGCAGAAACTCCTATTAGAACTGTTAAGTTATATCCAACTTATTGTCGTATTGTAGTGAATACAAATACAAATTAAAAAACATCGTTGCAGCCCTATGAGTAGAAGCACTTGTTGGCTGTCGTATTCGATGAGAACTGGACAGATTGAATCGGGTTAACAAATATACTTTTGCGCATTGCGGAGTGAGAACATCAAGGGGAGCAATTCATCAGTTTATCTTCGATATCGCTTGACCGAATACAAGATGTCAATCTCTCGCTTCGCTTGTCACTCCGAGAGAGACATCGTTCCCATAAATTGTAACGGGGTAAATTCCGGCCATAAAGTATTTTTTCAATGAGGGGTCACAATTTCAGTGAAGGTTTTGGAGCCAAACTGAGGTAAACGTAGGAAATCCACGGCGGGCAAAAATACGGGCTAAGACTTGTCACTTGGTGTCAACAACAAATTAACAATAACATTACCAGGGCATAAAATCTCTGCTCACATCATAACTTATTTTGCGGTTTCCGATGGTCAGCGTAGAAATGTATGCTATTAATTCCACCTACCTCTTACAAAATTCAATGAATGCGGCTCAATTCAAAATCTTCACGTTTAAACCCAAGTGGAGTCTGGAATTGTGAGACATCGTTCACGAAATTCAAAATGTCACCTTCCATGTTCCATGTCCAGCGTCGTTTTAAGTGAATATTTAAGCTATTCTCCCAAAGACATGAATAAAACACACAACACATCTAACATGCTGAAACTTGTTCCATGGAAATACAGTACACTCTGGGAGGCTGAATTTACACGGTTTTAAAACTTTTTCAACGAATTCAAATTCACCAAAGTGAAAAACTTCTCCATGTGTGACGTAGTTTATAAACAATGATTCGGAAATAGACTCGGTCTATTTATAGTTTTGCTGTGACGTTTGTTTCGCTGTTTTGGTTCAAAACCTGAGGCTCAGCGTGGGGTTTAAACTTCGTCGCCTGAGTCTTAATGCGGCATCATATTTTACATCTCGACATTATTTCTGTGTTAGGAGGCGGGACAAAATCGTTATCTCGGGCAACATCCAGGGTACATGGAGATTTAATGCCTGGATGTCTCCTTTTGAACATTGGGCTTGCACCTCATTGTTGAAAACCGACATCCAGGTATTAAATCTCCATGTACCCTGGATGTTGCCCGAGATAACTTATAATGTCGCCTCTGATGCTCTTCATACATCTGTCACTCCCTGTAGTGGCTGATACCCTTTCCAATATCCCACAGACTGTTGAGTTCTGGTATTTAATCCTTTCAACATTAAGCTCTTGAATGGTATCGACCAAACAAATATAATTTACAGAAAAGTGAGTGAATCTGTTTTGTATTCACAGGAAGGTTCAGCAATAATTTAATCCCACAGCACTGAAGGACTGTGGGATTAAATTATTGCTGCCCACCTCCCCCCCCCCCCACGCCCCACCCCCGCAATCCTCACTTATTGAATTGCTGTGTAATGTGTAATCTTGTTCTTCACGCAAATATTTATGCTTTGTTGAAAGTGTTGAAAGACGGGGAGACTCCAAGTTTAGCTTTTACCAAGCACCTTTTTTTCGGATTACTCTTAAACCAATCACTGTTTCACTAAATTTCCTATGATATATGCTTACAACAGCTTTCTCTGTGCGGGTAATAAGTTCATTTTTATCAACAGCATTACATATAATACTATTACGCAAGCACGGAAAGGCTCTTAAATAATGTGCTTGCTTTAACACCTTAAAACAGAAAGCGCGCCCCTCCAGTCCAGAATCATCATCCTACGTTCATAAACTAAATTGTTGTTGAATGAATTTGTGTAGTAGGCCAATCAATATTTCCATGGTCCAGCCTAAAGAATGCACGTTGAAAAGATTAAGCACTACCCCCAATAACAAAACTGGACTCTTCCAATATAAACCATTAGCCTGAAAGGGAGGAAACCGTTATGGCCAGTAGTATGTCATGTATCAGGACAGTTCAAGGTTGGATGATCTCATGGATGATCTCATGTGAGATCATCGTCATATGACACAGCAACGTAATATTTGATTGTCATGGTAGTTCTCGTAAGCGGCCATGTTATGACGTCACCCCATAATGATAGGTGGTGCCAGTGCGAATCCGCTGAGCGTGCAGTGCGTGTTGCTAGGGTAACATGTCGTCATGTATTTTGTATACTGGAGGCCGCCATCTTGGTTTCTACCGTAGCACGTGGTTACTATGTGACCAAAAACATTCTAATAGAACGTGAGTTCGGAGAGTGTGTTCCTTTTGTATAAGATTAAATCTAATTACCCAAATAGACCCGACATTCACTCCAAATCACCGAAACCACTTGAAAAAACGAAACGAACGGATTTTCCTCAAATCCTCGGATACTTTGTAGAATTACCACATACAACCCGACAAGTTTTATTAGTTCGGATTCCTTTTGGAATCCCCTGCGTCTGCCTATCCTGGTCTATTCTATTGCTTATTCTCTCCATTCTTTTGTCTGTCCTGTCTATGTTATTGACTTTCTCAGCCTCCCTATAAAGTATTCTGACTTTCCTAGATGTGTTTAATAATGTGTACACATCACATGTAGCACATTCTGGATGTGCCGATTTGTGCTTATGCCCCATGTGCGCATCGGGGCACATACGGGTATTTGAGGATACTTCTGACATAGTAATGTGTCATCTGATGATACCTTTTGAGGGTATCTTTTGAGGATACCTTTTGCAGGATATATATCTAAAGATAGTTATGGCTCCTAGTACCTGTTTGTCTCGGCCTCTACTCCCAAATATTTCATAGCCCCAAGGCCACTACTGCTGACTTGTCCATGGTCACCACCATCTGTCGTTTGCGACAACGCTATTGTATTCACCCAATAATATAGACTTTTATTACCCTTGCAGTCTTGCGGCATCACTGCCTTGAATTATCACCATTGGCCACCACTGTTCTGCCCTGCGCTAGAGTGTCTTACCATTACTGACATGTAAGACTACTATAACCTTAGTAGCTATCACAGATTCAGTCTCGACATCTGCCTTTGGCCAAATCCTTAGTAGTCTCAATGAGATCACCCCATCATCTAAGCCTGTATCAGTCTATAGAATGCCTAGATCAAATGCAAGCTAGGGTACCTTACACATAAGCAACTTTATGATGATCGTACCGAGATGTGCTAATGTGTTGTGTTAGTACACATTGTGTCTCAGTGTGTACACATTGCATGCAGCACATTGCCACATGCTGGATGGGCCTGTGTGATTATCGACAATGTGCGCACAACACATGCTGCACATAGGTACATACGATGAAAAGGGGATTCTGGAAGTATAGACAGATACTAGAAAGGGATTCCACGGAAGGTTGGGCTGATGTTTCGTAGAATATGCATGCATGTGTGCGAGTACACCATGTGTCACAATGTGTACACGTCGCATGCAGCACATGATATATGCTCATGTGCTGATGCACACTGTTCGCATAACACATGCGGCGCATGGGTACAAACTACGGAAAGTGGGTTCTAGAAGTATAGTCGTAAAGGGGTCCCATGGAACGTAGGACTGATGTATGGTAGAATGTGCTTGTGTGTTAGTACACGTTGTGTCACAGTGTGCACATATCGCATACAGCACGTAGGCACATCTTGATAGTGCTGATATTTGCTTAAATGCTAATGCACAGTATGCGCACATCACATGCAGCACATTATGACACAGGCACATACAGGTATTTGAGAATACTTATAACATGCTTATAAGTCATTTTAGGATACCTTTTATAGGATACTTATACTTGTATTCACCCAATACTATACCCTTCTTTCACCCTATCATCTAGATAACCACTGAGCGGCGACGAATACTTGCCGACTCTCAACTTAGTAATCCGGCAAATGCAGACGTGGAATTGGTTGAAGGAAACTCACCAACAAAATGCTGTTCGCCTTCATACTGTATAAAGTGTCAATTTGCTCCACCTTTACCAACCGGGATTAAGTGTGTTTCACATTGCCGATGGATAAGGTCAGGACCGAACTGTCGACTTTTTGATCTAATGTACAGTGTACTAGTGGGCCAGTTCGCTCACAGGCGCAAGCGTGAAAAATGCAGAAATTGCGATAATGGGGGTTAGTTTATATCATTCTAAGTTTGAAGCAAATAATGTTGGTTGTTCACATTGGGTGATTTGGTATTCTGCCATTCAGTTGGTGGACATCACTTGATATACTTTCTTGCTAGGCCAGTACAAACTTGAAGACGCATACCCGGTGGTCCGTGAACTGTAGATTTGCAGGTTGGATCCTCGAGCAAATATAGATGAGGGCTCTTGTCCACACAATGGGTGGCCAAGTATGGTTATTATGCATTCGCTGTGTTACGCGTTTTTGAAAATTGTATTTCCTCAATCTCCTATAAAACCCAAACAATTACCGATGAGAAGATTCAGACACAATTAATAATCTGGTACAGGCTTTTGTACGCTTGACACGGTTGGAGGGTTGGGGGGTTTTTTTTGGTTTTATTTGGAGTTTTTAACGGCACTTTCAACAACCAGGGTTACATTGCGTCGGAGAGTTTTACAGATGGAGGTAGCCGCAGGACGCAGGGAAATCCATAGAGGAGCATATTCCCCAACATGCTAAACCCGACAAAAGCACAGTTAGCAGCGCTTGAAGGCACGTGCACAATTGAAGTGCAGTACGCTTTAGTTTACAGTGCCACCGTGACCCCCAATCCCCCCACCCCCACCCCCAGGTCAAGCGTTGACAATTAGGATTAAATATCTTGCTCAATTTATTTATTTAGTTATTGATGTTTAAGGTTATTTTCAGCATCTGTGACTATCTCATGACCGGAACATCGGTATGATATCAGGTTTAGCCAATCGTTTATACATATGACTCCCACTTTAGAGGAGTTCTACCCTGGGCGTTGGTTCCGGGTCCTATTTTTCCAGGAAAGCAGAAATTGTTGTCTGCAGTAAGCAAGCACTGTTCCACTTCTCGGGACTCCCACGGGGAGGTTTGACCAAGGATAATTTAGCGTACAAGTATTGGTAAGTGTTAATAAAATAAAATGTTGCGTCATGCCTACTAAACATGCATATTTCATAAATCCAAAAATAATTTTCAAAGAATCTTTGAGTTCTATATCCCTAATCGTGACTCACTAATAATCCAACTACATTATCAAAGCACGTCTTCAACGATGTTGGAGTATTTGAGTCGGGACAAATCATAAGTTTATACTCCTCCCACTCTTCCCTACCTGTCATCTTCGCGAAGTCCTCGGAAAAATAGGACTCCGTAACCAAAGCCTAGGGTAGAAGTCGTCTGAAGTGGGCAGTATAGGTCATTTATTTATTTATTTGTGTCCAACCCGCTGGGTGTTTTAAATATATTTTCATCAAATCTAGTCACGGCTGCTATGAAGTCAAAACTAAACTCAATTTACAGTCGGGACATTCAGTTAAATGTGCCACAACTGTACTGATTATCGTGGCACGGCATTTCCTGTCAGAGGCAGGAATATCTGCGATCAGCAAGCAAGGAGTTGAGGCCACTTTAGCATCTATAACTATGTCATGACCGCAGCATAAGAATGGAGTGAATTTTAACCAATTTATTTATTTATTTATTGGGGTTTAACGACACTTTCGACAGCCAGAGTCACCTCGTGTCGGATAGTTTTATGGGCGGAGGAAGCCGGAGTACCACCGAGAGAACCACCGGGTCGCGGCGCGCAACTGTCAAACTCCCCAGCGTACTAACTCCAGTCAAGCAGGGCTTGCATTGGTTGAAGACAAGTACATCATCGACCTGCAGTGCGCTTTAGTACACAGAACCCCCGTACTCCCACGTGG
The DNA here is from genome assembly GCA_031216915.1 of Pictodentalium vernedei. NCBI lineage: Eukaryota > Metazoa > Mollusca > Scaphopoda > Dentaliida > Dentaliidae > Pictodentalium > Pictodentalium vernedei. The sequence goes on from CM062293.1 coordinate 218,254,990, forward strand.
GCAGTCGGGATTGAGTGCCTTGCACAAGGACACAACACAGTTATCCCTGGCGAGGATCGAATCATGGACTTTTCGCCTTGTTGTCCAATGCGTAACCATTGCGTCACCGCGATCCCTATACTGTAACCAATAGTTTACACCAACGCTTCCCATTTTCGGGGACTTCCACCTCCGGCTTTGGCGAATGTGTTCTAATTTACACGTTAAGCAGGAGGGGCAAGTATTAGTGTAAACGATTTGCTAAACTTGACTTTATATACACCTGAAACCTAATTAAGCACCCCCTGGGTTTTTTTCGCGGTGGTGTTAATAGAAACTGTCATTACTTTCATGTTAAGTTTCGGATGGCCAAAACTGATTGTTTGCCGAAAGAATGGTCTATTGGCAAATGAAAGACAACACAGTGATGAAAATATGCAGTATTTTAACGGTGCTAATTACACATATCTGTCACTAATGTTTTTGATGGAAAATGTTCTCTCGACCAGTAAGTGCTGGGACGGTCCATGATGAAACAATGCCGGTAATTACGGACAGAAAATGTAACTTGTGCTCTCCTGAGCACAATAGCAGTGTCTGACGTCAGTAGCGAGTGTATCCACCACGCGCAGGGATGGCAGCCTGAACCTTCATCCTCCTAATGCTACCAGTGAGCCTTCTGATACTGTCCAGAGGCAACTGCTACCACTCCTCATGCAATGCAGCTTCGAAATCGGCCAAATTCTGGACAGGCGGACCCCTTGCTAGCACATGACGTCCAAGAAAGTTCCAAATGTGCTATATGGGATTCAAATCGGGGCTCATTGCAGGCCAAGGTAGTGTTGTAATATTGTTGTTCTGAAGGAATGCTCTCACCGCATGGGAACAATGTGGCCTTGCATAGTCGTCCATGTATACAGGGCGACTAGCCACCGGGTGGTTGTCAAATGACAACCGGATTGAGAATGTCTCGGATGTACTGATGACCACTGAGATTCCCACGTACAGTCACCGTATCAAATTTACAATCATGAGAGAGGCATCCCTAGATCATTACTGATCTTCCACCATAAGGAACAGTAAGTCTGATGTTCTTGGGCACGTAAGCAGTATTTCTATGCATCCACACTCTCATGCGACCATCTGTGACGTGACGCAGGAATCTACTCTCGTCTGACCAATGGATTCTCCTCCACGTCCAGGGATTCCAATGTTGTCGTGCCATACACCACTCCAAACGTTGTCTTTGATGCTGATCAGACAGAGCTGGACACATGATGACTTTTCTGGACCTCATACCGAGTGCTATGAGACGGATTTGAACAGTTCTGTTGCACAAACGTCTGTTGGGGAGCCAAAAGCATTTCAAAACCCCACTTGAAGAAAAGGGTTCACGACTAACGAGGCATATCAGACTCCGATCTTCCTGAGAAAAGGTATTTTGGGGTTGTCCCAGCCTTGGTTGGTCCTTAACATCGTTGTTTTGTTTATGTTTTCGGACAAGTCTGCTGATGACAGAATGACTATAGCCAAGTTGCCTTCCAATAGCTTTGAATGACATGCATGTTGCAGGCATGCCGACGATTTGCCATCTTAGTGCCTCTGACAGTCTCCTCCGTGCAATGTCAACATTTTATTGATAAAAGAAGTGACAAATGTTCTTGTTTTATACCCAGATATTACATGTGGATAATAGTGTTTTTTGTGACAATCGTGGGAAGCATGCTTCATGTGGACGCGGGGGGGGGGGGGGGGGGGAGTGTTTGGGGTACCCTATCAACCAGAAACATCATGTTTCACTGGATGAAATGTACTGCAAGACATGGCAATCTATAAAACATAATAATCAGTAACAGCAACTTCACTGTCATGAAACATTTCAGGAGGTATTTAATTAAGTTTCGGGTGTAGACGTGTGTTGTGGTCATGGGTCATGTAAGAGCCATGGCCACTGAGTGATCTAAAAGCTAAGAAATAATAATAGTATTGCATCAAAATTCTGTGTTGCCTCTTGCATAGCATGAAGAATATAAACCTTGCTGGGTTTTTTTTTTTGTTTTGGGGTTTTTTTTTAGTTTTATGGAATAAGTATTGCAGATGGTGCCTTGTTCCACTCAAGCGACGATATATTCACCAGGTGCGTTATCCAGCATCACTCTGTTTTAATCGTTATCCAATCACTCGGTTTCTTTGGGGAAACAAGGCGGATATTATGGTTGTGGGTTTATGATGGAAAAATCTCACCCGATGGGCAGAATATTTGCTTCAGACACAAGCCTTGGTGAGATTTCTCCATCCCTCACCCACAAACCATTGTGTATAAAAAAAATGTATAACCTAATTTATTTATTTATTTATTTTTATTTTTTATTTTTTTTTTTTATTTAATTTATTTATTTATTTATCTATCTATCGTTGTTTAAGGTCACATATTTCTGCACAGTGGCTAACTGTGACAGCAACATAGATTTTAAATCAGGTTCAGCCAATCGTTTATGCTCATGTTGTCCATTTTAGAGGACGTCCACCCCAGGCATTGATTAGCGGGCCCTATTTTACCTGTAAAACAGAGCTTGTTTACCACAGTAAACAAGTACTGCTTCACTTCCCGGGGTTCCAACGGGGAACACATTTTATATACGAGTGGCTATTTATTTATTTATTTATTGTTGTTTAAAGTCACATACTTCTGCACAATGGCTAATCATGGCCACAACATGGAGATAAAGTCAAGGTCAGTCAATCGTTTATACCCCATGTTGCCTATTTTAGAGGACTTGCACCCCAAGCATTAGTGACTGGGTCCTATTTTACCAGTGAAACAGAGCTTGTTTACCACAGTAAACAAGCACTGTTTCACTTCCCGGGGTTCCCACGGGGGATACGAGTGGCTAAATGTTTAGTGTATACCAAATGTGTATACTAGATAAACAAACCCACTCTTTGCATGAAGACAACATTAAGGGCTTGAAGCGATGAGAAAAACGTCGAGATGAACCAGGAAAGGGCTTATGTCACTTTGGTGGGTGATTAATACCGATGTCTATACAACTGGATTGCTGGGAAGCTCATTGGTCACATATAGAAAAGTGTCTCACTATCTTGGGGGGTTGGAAATTTTTGCTATAATTAAACAATGATCAACAAAACAAAACTTGTTGACGCTCTTAATTTTTCCCACACCTCGCAATTACCGATCGTCTTTTTAACCCTTTACCTGACATGAAAGGCAGACGACAATTAAAAAGAAAATTCTTAAATTACTATTTTTTTCATTTTTTGCGTAAAACACATAGCTTATGATCCCTAATTGGAACGAGGTCGTTCCAATGATGAAGCATAAGCTATGCTTTTGAGGCTGAAAATTTTTAAAAATAATGAAAATCGAATGGTGATTTTTGTGAATAGCGCTTACCGGTTTTGGCCGTTACGTTGGGTAAAGGGTTAAAGTAGGCCTAGGCCTAGACTTTGACGTTTGTAAAAAAGGAATATGTTTATGATGTGCCCATCTTTCGATAAATACGATATTTACACCATATTTTAGTTAAATTTTATTGACAAGTGCCGAGATTGGAAATTGGATTTCCGCGTTACTAGTTTTCGTGAAAGGCTTTCGTTTGGTTTTTGATTATGTGAATGCTGTTAAGCTGTGGCTACAGTAACAGTGTAACTCCATTGATGTCATCCAACGTCATCAAAGGGAGGATTGGCACGAATTGATTGACCTGATGTCATATAAGGGGGTGGGTCAGAATGAGTTGCGGCGTTTCTCGCTGATGTTCCAGCATTCCATTTGAATAGGCATCAGTGATGAGTTACGTCTGTTCGACTGAGGTGTCACCGTCACTCTCCCGATGGGTAAGAGGTGTGAGGGATGATTAAACAGGAGCGCAAACAAATTATCAACTTTTTTCATATTTTGCCTCAAAAACATTGCTCATGATTCCTCACTGGAACGAGCTCCATTAGCACGTTCCAGTGATGGTCATCAGTGATGCTTACCATTGTTTTGAAGGCAGAAATTGAACTAAATAAATAACACTTCAATGGCGAATTACAACGTTATATTAGGTAAAGGATTGGCCTGTTAACCCTTCAACACAGACTGCCTAATATACAAAGATGAGGAAATGAGATTCTCAATTATTTGCGAAAAAAGTTTGATATTAACGTTTCTAGTTTGCGTTAGATGAGAAATTAATGAGAGAGATCAGTTATACTTAGTTCTCTTCAGGTCCCTAACGTTACTCTGATGAACCCGTGGGAAAATAATTTTTCTCTTTTTCAACTTTGCCTTTAAAATATATCTTATGACCCCCTCATTGGAGCGATCTCGTCCCATTGAGGTTCATAGGTTATATGTTCTGGAGGCAAAACGTGAAAATTCTCAGTTCTTCGTGAAATTTATTTGCAGGTAAGAAACACAATCGAATATCATTTTTGTGGGCATAATTGTCTTGCGGATACAAGCAGAGGCCAATACTATAAAACTTTTACAGTTGTATTTTTCAGAATTGTATTTTCTATTTATGGAAATAAGTAACTGAAATGAACCATCGGCGTTTTCAAATATGTGGCAATTTGTCCATCGGCAAATAGCCATATCTTTTAAAATGCTATTGATTGATTTTCGCCATTTATATTCACTTGTAGAAAATACTATTCGAGAAAATACAATTGTAAAAGTTTTATAGTATTGGTCCCAGGTCGGGTCAATTCGGGCGTACTCGGTCCAAGGTCCGCCTTTGGGCATAATCGGCACGTTTGCGAACACGGCGGTCGACTCGCGTTTTGTGGGATAATCGGCTCGCGGACACAATCGCCACTGGTCAGTCGAAACAGTATATCGTCCCTCTAGTGCAACAATGAGCCATCTGCAATGCTAAGGCATTGCAGATGGCCCCTTATTCCATTATAGGGACGATATTTAATTGGTATTTCCAACTTTATCAGCCCCCTTCGACTGCTGTCTTTTCTGAACAAAATTAAGGTTTAATACCGGGAATGGAAATTTCACGGCTTTGCGGATCGCGGTTTAGAAAGTCAACCACGATTCTCGGAAAATCCATAGACCGCGTTATCAATGACTGCCTATTATAATTTATAAGATTACAGCGAATATCAATTTCTTCCGAGACCAGCATGGCCGTTGGAGCTATGGTTTATTATCGCGAAGGAGAATTTCCCGGCTACCGGTTCTGAAAATCAGTACTATAGTGCCCGGAAAATTCATAGACTAGAATCGGGAATCAAAGGTTGTGGAAGGCAGCCTTTGATTCCCGATTCTATCCTATGAATTTCACGGGTATCGGGTCTGATATTCAGAAACGGGAACGGGAAAATTCTCCGTATCGTGACTGACTTTCAAACCGTTAACCTGACAATTCCCGTCCCGGGATTAAACCATAAACAAAATGTATCATATTAGGTTAAAAGATTGTAGAGATCGATATAGTTTAAAAGCATGCAGAATGATAACAAATAAACAGTTTTTATTATTATTATTATTATTATTATTATTCAAAATCAAGAATGTGTCATCAACCTCAGAACACAAAAAACAAATACCTTAAATAAAATTCATCGAAATTATACATTAAACCGAAATTGTCTCCCGGGATGGTTGGGTGGGACAGCCTTAATCAATTCTAACTCAAATAATAGAGTGATCTTCCACCTTTTTAACAAAAAATTATGCCGGAGGAGGGGAGGTCACCACTTCACAAAGCAAAAACTTATATCTTTGAAAAATGTGACATAACCTAAAATGAAGAAGGGAAAATAATACTGATTTTAGTTGGTAACCAGCTACTCATTTTTAACGAAGTACTTGGTAACATTATATCCGGACTAGTGCTGTCAGCTTTTAACAATAGCATTACTATTTCAGATCCCTTTAATCAACAAAGCCCAAACTAGCGTCACTCAGTTTTAGGTGATTACACACTCTGATAGAATACAATGTAAGGAGGGTTTTATACACTCAGAGGGATCGTGGGTTAGATGTTGGTCCTGTAAAAAAATAGCGAGTCTGGCTCCAACATTAGTAACCCTTTAACCTGAAAAGCAGACGACACTTGCAAACCAAATTCTTGAATAACTAATTTTTTTCATTGTTTGTCTCAAAAACATAGGTTATGACCCCTCAGTGGAACGAAACCTATGTTTTTGAGACAAAAAAAATGAAAAAATAATGAAAATTGCCGATTTTTGTGAATACCGCTGGCCGGTTTTGGCCTTTACGTTGGGTAAAGGGTTAAATTGTACAGGAAAGTTCAATCTGGATCATGTCAATCGCGTAACATTGAACTTTGACCTTGGGTCACCAATGCCATTTTGGATTTGGAATTGACCAGGGACTTACATGCCACCAAGTTTTGATGTTGATATCTTCAGCCATCTTTCTTATATAATTTCTGGACGGACGGACAGACACGCGGCTATAAATATTATCAGACATATACACATACATGAGTTGCCACTAAAAGCTCTACTCCAGCCAGATTTCCGTCGGCATGGGTACCTTGTCAGAACATCAGTGTCAATTCACCTACCCTTTCCGACCATCAAGTGCTCACTCTCCACTCCACTCCACTCCGCTCCGCTCCACTCACTCAACTACTCACTCAACTACTCATTCAACCACCCACTCGACCACCCATACGACCATCCACTCGACCATCCACTCGACCACCCACTCGACCACCCGCTCAACCGCCCACTCAACCGCCCACTCAACCACTCACTCAACCACTCACTCAACCACTCACTCAACCACTCACTCAATCTCTCAATCACTCACTCACTCAATCACTCACTCACTGACTTACTCACCATGTAGCAGGCTACTCAATTATCCAAACACCCACCGACACAATCACCATCCATACACTCAACCAAACAAACAATCAGCCCAAACCCACCAACTCACTGACTCGCCCAACTCTGATTAACAGACCCCACTCATCAGCACTAATGAGACATCGTTTATCTAATGCTCCTCGCTGCCCCAATCTCATATACCCATTCACACTCCAACTCACAGTTACGAGCACGCCATGTATCAACTTACACGTGAAATAGTCAGCCCCTCCTCAAAACCTCCAAAACACACCCTTAATTTCCACATTTCAAGATGGACAACCACTGCCCCATATCCATTTGCTCTCCCCAAAACATTTTTTACACAAATACACACACTCTCACTCATCGATATCCATATACACATGTACCCATATTCTTACAAATACTTGCATTTACATTTCCTCATCCATCACTAAAACCTGCTGTCTACTGTGAATTCTCTCGCTAATGAACAGTTGACACTGTGTTGTACACTGGACGCAACGCAAGCGGTGTGTGCGATGCGATAAGGTAATAATATAAAAAATAATGACTAAGCTTGAGGGTAACAATATGGATTGTCTCCCCGATGGACCATTATCTCCCGAGGCGTCAGCCTCGGGGGATAATGTTTCCGAGGGGAGACAAGCCACTTTGTTACCCTCAAGCTCAGTCATTATTTTTTTATAATACCGAATGAAGATTCCGTCTTGATTCCTGGTCTGTTGGCGTCAGCCTCGGGTGATAATGTTTCTGAGGGGAGACAAGCCACTTTGTTACCCTCAAGCTCAGTCATTATTTTTTTTTATTATACCGAATGAAAATTTCGTCTTGATTCCGTCTTGATTCCTGGTCTGTTTGCCTTTGAAACGTCAAGGAAATGAACCCGTCGATCTCGCACAGTTCTGTGCTTTGAGTTCCTTAACAAGACCTCTACACACTATATGCGAACCGACTGTTGCGATGGGGAGGGGGGGGGGGGGGGGGTCGAACCGAATCCCGAATCAAGCAGAAGAGCTCGAATCGAATCGAATTTTGAATTGAATCTCACGATTATTCGTGTTATATATATTATAAGTTACAGGCCGTTTACTTGCCAGGTATGGCGTCATGTGAGGCGAAGTGTGATTAATATTGATCGCACGGAGTCTCATACCTGCCAAGTAAACGTCCTGTAACGTATTGATCATGCCACCAAACGATATAAATAATAAATTAAAAGATCCGAATCGCTTCATTTTGAATATTTATCAGGAAACTGCCTTTTATTTGCACGAAAATAGGTGGAAACTTGAGGTGGGAAAATTAATTCGGAAACAAAATGGCGCCCAGCAGAGGGGGATGTATGGGCTCATACACGGTCATTGGCAGTGTGTGAACTTAATCCGATATTAAATAACCTAGTCCAGCGATGCTATTAGAGCACGTTGATTGGTCAAATTAAACAGATGGCATAATACATTTTACAGCCGTAAGTATCGACAGGCTTCACCCAAGTATTATTCAATGGTGGGTCTGTTTGTGCAGGTCAAACAAAAATGAAATATTTCAGAATGGAATCAAAGTAGTTTCGGAAGCTGAACTTCCTGGAACTCTTCTTCTGTCATCAGGTGCTCTGTACAGAAGACCATATGATAGAAAAAGAGTTCACGAGGATTTTGAAAATATCTAGACAATTCGAAAATTTCCGAATACAAATTGAATCATCGAAACGATTTGAATCGAATCGAATTTCGAAGCTTCGCAGGTCCCTAGTTGCGATAAATCAAGAACTGGTTTTTCTTCTTATTTTGCAATTTCGGCACAAGTCTATGCCCTGATCATTTATATGTTATAGAACAAAGGCAATACACACCTGAAATTATTCCATTGTCAGACAGGGGATGTAATATAATCACTGAATTTAATTTTGACGCAACGATTCGTTGCGTCAAAATTATATTCAGTGATTTTACATTTCAGTCTACACATTGGTCTCATTATTAGTATTTTTCTTTGTTGTACAGCGAGGCTCACTTATAAGGCATCACGCCATTTAGAAAATGTAAAATGGGATGACAATTTGATATGTGTCACTTTAATGTGGGTAAATGCCATTAAATGATCATATTGATCACCTTTAAAAGAATAAAAACATTCAGTTTTGTCTACAACTTGTGCGTAGAGACGTAAATGGGGAAACAGTCAGGAGAGACACGCGAAATTCTTTCTTTTTATTTTTGGCGAAACACATGACAGGTAGTCAGAGCCTGTATCAACTATATGGAAGTTATCAACAGGGATGGATCCGGGAATTGTGGTCGCGGAGGGCGTGGGTGTCCCGGGGCCGCTTAAGTTAAGTCTCTAGAAAGTAGAAGGGCTCTGCATGCGTGCCCCATAGAAAAGTAGTCTTTATGGCCTTGTCCCCAAATACTCAGGATTATCACGTTAATTAGGAAAACTCGTAGTATACCATGGCACCATGCAGAAGGGCCCCCCTTGTGCATTGGGCCCCCCTTGTGCATTCTTTCACTGCCATTTCGCTACATGTAAGGTTGGCTAATGGCATTTGAATGTATTTGGTCTAAAATGCCTTTATCAAAATAAATTTCAATATCATGCAAGATTATGCTCTGTTTGACAAAAATATAAGCAAATAACCTGATTATGTCAACACGTATGTACTTATTAGGATATCAGGGAAGTTTTAGATAAGTGGGAGTGCGTCAGGTTAGCCCCAGCTCGTACCCGGCATTGATGATGTATGATCATGTATAGGGCTCTCACGATTTTTTAATTTAGGAATCGATTAATCGTCGCAAATAATCGATGATAATCGATGATAATCGATGACAATCGATTGATCGTACCTAGATGACCCCCATCTCCTTCTCTTTGAAGTCGATAAAAATGAAGTTGAAGTCAGTTGACCTACCTCATGTAAACAACGAAGGCGATCCTCTTTTAGTTGCATTCAAAGCTTTGATGTTCTGAACTATTGAAACGTCAGTGTAATAATCAAGACCGGTCGGCAGTTGCGAACTTCGCAACTGCCGACCGGTCTTGGTTATTACACTGACGGTTCAAATGTTCAGAACATCAAAGCTTTGGTGAATGTACCTGAAAGACAAATGCTTCCATTAGCTTCTTGGGGTTTAACATCGATGTTCTTAACTCTTTACCTTTAGAAACAATAGTTTTTTCAACATATTTTCTTTTAATTATTAAACGTCTAAAACGGGATATAATTTACCGATTATTCGACAACGAAAAATACTAATCGATTTCGCCGTGACCGATCGACAATCGATTAATCGATTAATCGGGACAGCCCTAATCATGTAATCAACTTTCACTGAAAATTCTTCTCTGTTCCCCTTTTCACCTTTACCCTTTTTCGTTGGTGATACCAATCTCTGATATCAAGTTTTAGAATGTTTCCCTTTAGAGCTTCTCAATGATAAATGCGATGGGCTGGTATCATCGGTGAAAATCAAAAAAAAAATTCCCTTTTTGCTCATTCCCCAACGTTTTCTTCATATCTGATTGTAAGATTCATAAAATTGTAGCGTTTTGCAAGGAAGTCAAATGAACAAGTTTAAGAATCAAGTTGAAAGATCTGGAGGCCTATCGGTTTCGCAATTAACCCCTTGAAATTGATGGAATGGTCTATGTCAGATCAATGTCATCGACTGGGAAAGTCCATATTCAATATTTGGGGTGGAGAAGCGGGGGGTGGTGGTTAGAACCAATTAATAGTTTAAACGTGCAGCCTTGGGGCTGCGCTGTGAATTCTGGATAGTTAAATCTGACTTTCTTCCTCAAGGTGTTAACCCTTTACCCAACGCAGACGATATCAAAATTTATTATTTTAAATATCATTATTTTAAATTTTTCAAAAAATTTCAACAAAACCATATGTGACCACTCGCTGGTCACATATGGTTTTGTTAAAATTTTTTGAAAAATAGTATTTTTTCAACTGCTGAATTTACATATTACGCGGGCGGATGCAGGTGATTCGTCGGGTAAAGGGTTAAAACAAGGCTGTATTGAAGTAACTTTTTTAAATTCAGAAGGAAACTGATTGTCTAAAGAATTCACTTAATGCGTGAATACTATTTATTTATTTATTTATTTATTGGTGTTTAAGGTCACATATTTTTGCACAGTGGCTAATTACGACCACAACATACGTATCAACTCAAGACCAGGGGTGGGGGTTAATAAGCCATGTTGCCCATTTCAGAGAGGGTTTGCACCTCTCAAGCACTGGTGACTGGGTCCTATTTTACCAGTAAAACAAAGCCTGTTTACCGCAGTGAACAGGCACTGCTTCACTTCCCGGGGTTCCCGCGGGGAGTCTGAATACTGAATTACGAACAGTAGCAACTGTGGCTTGGAGGGAGGGGGGGGGGGGCTATTACTAGGACCGCCACCACCTAAACCTTTGACAGAGAATTTTCTATTCCTCGTAAAATCTTTAAGGCTTTGTCCGAGGAATTTTTTCCAGATAAAAGGGCAATTATTGCTATTTTGCTTGAAACACGTTTTCATGTCTAACCCGTAGGGTGACAAAATTCGACACAAAAGTTATTGGGTTGTCGGAAATTATTACTGGGATACTTCTTTCAAACCCATGATAAATGAAACGGGAAAATACGTTCGTTCATTAGTATTTTCTCGAGAGCGATTCTTCAGCTTGTTGAGGGTTAGGTTATTTTTGGTGATCTGAATTTCTTTTCAACATTTGTTTATTACAAATTATTGAAGAGTGTTCACAAGCGCTCTCCAATAATTTGTAATAAAACAAACTTATATAAACAAAATATTATTTGCATTTATAGAGGATATGAAATGAGTGTTTTTCTTATATGATATTTATGAAACGAGCCTACTCGCCTCTGGCGAGTCCCAAACGGAAAAATCGGACAAGTTTCATAAATATGAGAAAACACTTATTTCATATTATATTTTTCATATGACACACATATGCACAAATTAACGACTTAGTATGACTTTTTAACCATTTTGCTAAGGTGTGTTGCAGACGACATTTGGAAAAAACATCATCATATAACTAAAAATTTTCATTTTTTGCTTTCAAAACATAGATTATGACTTCTCATTGGAACGAGTGCGATGCGCTCTTTCCAATGAGGGGTCATAACCTATGTTTTGGAAGTAAAAAATGAAAATTTTTCGTTTTTAGCACTGGCCGGTTTTGGCCGCTATCTTGGTAAAGGGTTAATGCAATATAACCCAATCTAAATAGGACAGATAAATTCTCCCTACTCAAATTATGCAAATGTGACCCAGTTGTATATTGTTCACCCAATCAAAGTGTCCACATTTGAAATTGACCATTAAAATCTTTCAACTCCAATTATGCAAATTATGAAAAAGGGCCCAGTTGTATTTTCTTCAGCCAATCAACTTGTCTAATTTTGAAATTGACCAATTTAGGGCTTTATTTATCACTGATAAGTATGAAAGCAAAATATCAAATGTGTTAAAAGTGAACAAAATGGACGAGTCATATGATAAAACTAAATATGAAACATAAGCAAGGAAAAGGTTGGCTTTCATTTTTTAAAGCCCTGATAGGGGCTTCAAGCAGTCAACCAGTTAAAAATAATAATACACGAACGGTTTTCATGTACATGACTAGTCAAATTATGATTCCGTCAAATGGTCATTTTCTTCAAATTGACGGCTTTCAGAGAAAATGTTGACGTTCGGACGATCAACAATTCTACCGACAGACTGCAAACGCCCCTGACATATCGTATTGAAAATCGACTTCCAATAAAATTATCTCTCTCTAAATTATTAGACGCGAGAGGAAGGTCCAATTAAGAAGCAAGTAATTGTTGAGAAAACACCTATGTCCTATGACATCCGTAGAAAATAAAAACCAAGTTTCCCTTTGCTACTTTTAATAAACGAAACCAACAGACAGCTCCCGGAGCCATCTGTTCTTTGCGTTTATTAAACGTAACAGAAAGAAATTTGGCTGTTATGGCAAGCTAATTAGAAACAACTTGTCCACATTAAGAATACCTGCCAGTATTACACCCAACAACACTAAGTGTCCATTATGGATCTTTGTTTATCAAATGTGTTTTTACAGAATTTTGGAAGTTTCTATTTTTCCTAGGAACAAATTAGCAAATCTCACCTCCAAGACTTTTATATCAATGGAAAGTACAGTGTCTGTATTATATGTCACGATACGCACACTGGAGATAGAATGAACAGAAAAGTTGCAGAACATCAAAAGATGCTGAAAAGGCAGTTTTCTTATTTTTAAGTGGCTTTCAACAGAATAAAGTCAAACGTTCAAACTGATTGGGATAAAAACGGTGAAAAGCCAGCCTCTGTATTTTTATACTACCCTACAGGAAAATGTCAAGTTTGTGAAATAAGGCGCACATCGATTATACAAATTCGATATCATTTCGAAATTTCAACTTTTATATGAAATTGCCATACACTTGGTGTTAAATTTACTTGCAGCTTTAGGAAATTAAGGTTGCTAACTTTCCTGTCAATCACTTCCATTGACGAAAATTATCAGCCATGAAATTTCCAACAGACAGGGTATTTGGCGAAACCCAATATCACCCACCCCCGCCACCCTCCTAGCTTCGAGCCTGAAGTCATAAATCTTTTTCTATAATTCGTCGTGTTTTAGGTGGACCAAATGATTGAAGTGTTCCAATACGTGTTCGAGCGTTGTTTTACTGTATCCAAAAGATAACCATTCGCTCTTTGTCATGCTTTTCACTTCTCCATCGCTAAATACACTGTCTCGATTTTTATCGACAATTTCTAATGTTTCATTAGCCAGGTGGCGTAACATCTGGCCGTTTCGCGTGTGATGAATGTCAAACTCGGCAAATTCTTTCATTCGCTCCTCCATGTGTTTTAGGGGTGTTTCAAACTGTGATGTTCTCAGGGTCTCGACATACGTCTTCAGGGTACCAATTTCCTGTTCTATCTGGTGGTATTCTTCCAGCGTTACGGTGTCCAGTGTCTGGGAGGGACTGCATTTCAATTTGCATTTGGACGAACTGACGACCTGGGCCGCATTTTTCCACAAAATAGACAAGGCGAGAATATTTTCACTTGATTGTGCATAATATGCCGTGTTTTCTGGAATAAATAAACAGTCTCCATTTGATAAATTAATTTCATGGGTATCGTTTGCAGATAACTCAACTTGGAGGGGTAAAGTGTCAAAAATAGAATTGTCAGCTCGTTTGTGGTATCTTTCCCAGGCTACGCTGTCGAGAAGAATAATTTTCATATCTCCTCGATACAAGCATATTATATTTGCCAATGCCTCGGTATGAATTTTAGTCGCTACACCTTTCTTCCCCATCCAAAGAAATGAATCAACTAGCAGCTCATCCATGAACGTAGTACACTGCAGTGGACAAGGAACAAGTATGTCTTTCCTCAAGCGTGGTGGTAATGTAGTGGCAATTGACGAACCTCCCTTTTCCTGTGATTTCACAAAATTAACAAACGAACCTTCTTCCACATACAAATCATTTATAAAGTAATTCAAAGGTCCATGAGGTTTAAAATAGCTCATTGTCATAGAAAGCTCCTCTTCCCCCTGATCTTCCATTTTAAGGAAATACTCGTTGTCTCTCCAAAGCGTGGAAGCTGGAGAATTTTCTGCCGCGTGCCTCATGATCAGTGGATTCCATTTTTCACTTCTTCTCTCTGTGTCTGTAAAGTAAGTCACTGGAGGAAATCCATATATACTATCTATAATCAGTCTTGGTGGCTCCGTGGTGTTACTCGCAGAAATAACTGTGTTGTTACTTTCTGTGCTTGTGTTGGAAATTTCCGGGTTTGAGTTGACGCCAAGACACCACAAAGCAAGTACGAGCCATAAGGAAATATTAACGCACATCATCGCACACGAATTTTGGTTTCACAAAGCAATGTTTTTCGTAGCATTCATAACGTATGTTGTGCGACAGTCGTTCTATACATATATATCATTGTTTGCGTTCAATCCTCGAAGTTTCCATGAAACACGTGTTCACTTGTCAGTGGCTAATTCAACGATCCACAAATAGTCAAGCTGCGATATAATTGACTGTCATCAGATCAACGTGTTCAATTTCTCCTTATTCTTTTAGTCCTGAAGGATTTTTTTTCTGATACAGATGTCTCGCTGAGAGTTTTGGGGGTTTTTTGGTGGGGGTAGCTCTCCCGCCCCGCCCCGCCCCGCCCCGCCCCGCCCCGCCCAATAATTTCCCAGTCTGGATTTTTTCGTCCAGGAGGCAATACTATAAAACTTTTACAATTGATTTCTAGAATTGTATTTTTTACCTATTAATATAAGTGACGAATATGAACCAATACCATTTTCAAAGATCTGGCAATTTGCCAGTTGGCAAATTGCCAGATCTTTGAAAATGCTAATATAACAATAACATGATTTTGGAGGGCATTATGGTTCATTAGCGGCCCTGCAGCAATGACGAACAGCCCAAGGGTTTATTAAAGGCCCCGAGACGAAGTCGAGGGCCGTTAATAAGCCCAAGGGCTGTTCATCATTGCTGCAGGGCCGCTAATGAATCATGATGCCTGACAACAATCATGTTATTACTATTATTACCACTCCCTGTTACAGCTAACTTGAATCTAAAAATAGCCGGGCCGAGGGCCGCCAATGGCTATTTATACCATTATCGCCCGCGGCGCGGCTCCGTCGAATGACGTCACTGAAATTATGGAGTTTTACCGGGCCTCCAAACTTATGTTAATCGACTAGTAACTTATAGATTGAGTGGTAATAATGATTCATTTTAACCCATTTAAAGCCATACTCATAAAATACAATTCAAGAAAATACAATTGTAAAAGGTTTTTAGTACTGACCCCTGATTGCGTCTCAGGTATCGATTAGCTAATGCTTGCAATCATGCACTCTTTATAATAATTATCCAAAACGTCTTGAATATTTGAATTCTCAGCAGTATGGTGATAAATTAAGGTGATGGTTAACTGACCAAAAATGGCTGCAAATTTATCTTGTGGTTGGAGGTATACGAACCGATGACTCATTGGGAAACTAAGTTTATTTTGAATTCAAGTAATGAGTCTACAATAAAAAAGATCATATAATGAAGGTAATTATTAGAAATGAAAAATTGTAAATCACCAAAATTTATGTTTTTGATTTGCATCAGCATTCTCATTATGGGGTTAAAAATAACTAAGTGTTCCAAAAAAGATTGGTAGAAGGTACCCAAGAAAACATAACGGGGAAAATCAGTTAAAATTTATAACTGGTTAAACCTTTCAATCCGATGTGCATAAATGTTTTTGTGAAGAAAAAATTGGCAGTGGACGAGCAGACGATATAAAGAGCAAAAAATCTAAATCGAGGTTCGGTAATAATCTAATCCAACAGCTCGATAAAGCTGTTGGATTAAAGTATTACTAAACCTCCCAACAAACCAGGACGGTTTCGCCCATACCGCCGTTGACAGTATTGACTGAAATGATACCTTCCAGGTCGTCAGTGTTGAAAGGGATCAGTTATTATTTATTTATTTATTTATTTATTTATTTATTTATTTATTTATTTATTTATTTATTTATTTATTTATTTATTTATTCATTGGTGTTTAAGGTTACATATTTCTGCACAATGGCTAATCATGGCCATGACAAGTTTACGGATGGGGGAACCCGGGGTACCCGGAAAGACCCAATGAACAAAGGCGAGCAACTGTCACCTCCCGAACACACCAACTCCACAAACAGGGTTGGCAATGGTTGAAGACAGGTACACCATCGACATGCAGTACGCCTTAGCACACAACGCCACCGTGCCCCCACGTGGCAATGGGGGTGAAGTGTCTTGCCCAAGGACACAACGCGGTTGCCGCAGGTGAGATTCGAGCAGAGGACCTCTCGGCTTGTAGCCTGCACCTCTACCTAATGAGCCACCGCGCCCCCAAAAGGGATAGGTAGAAAAGTAACTTATTCTGAAGCATTTCTTGAAGCAGAAGGAGTTGTTTATAACGGTTTGCACCACCGGTCTACCCCCAAAGTAGATGTTTTGATCAAATAACCTACAACAACAGTTAGACTGGTTCTATTGGATTATTATGACCAGTTCCCTCTGTAAAAATAGATGCGCTCTTATTTTGTCAGCCAGTTGTACACTTGCTCTTTTGTCCTATACAGGAGTTCTTTAACCGATAGCGTACTAAATTATTTTTGTCGCCAAAATTGTCGACAAGTCTTTGCCTTGTTACAATTTATGGAGAGTGCCTGGGCACTCTCCCATAAATTGTAAAAGGCAAATCTTCAAAGACTAAAAACTAAAAAAATAAAAAATTCACTTCAAAGATAATGTGAAGTACCTCCACTTAATATGACGTCTTCAAATTGCGTTACCTGCGCTTCAGATTGAAGCCCAAATAGGGGTAGCCAATGGGGTTTAAATGCCGGTCATAGCTGTCAATTTTCGTCATTGGAAGAGATTCACGGAAAAGTTAGCTCCCTTAATTTCGTAATGCTGTCAGTAAATTTAACACTAACGGTTTGGTAATTCATATAAACATTGAACTTTCGAAATGTTAGCGAGTTGGTATGTACACATTCCCAATTCATCAATTACCACTTCATCAATTACCCCTTCATCAATTCCCTTTTCATCAATATATACCACTTCATCAGTTACCACTTAATCACAGACTCATATGTTTCACTGTACAGTGTGTCAACGGCTCATCGGAAATTGTTAACAGCCCTCCAGAAAATGCTTTTGGGCTGTTAACTATTTCTGTTGAGCCGTTAATATATTTTATCTTACAATCAACATGTATTTTGTCTGTATTAACTCCGCAACTGCCGTGTATCCGACCCCATGATACAGATGTTTGTATCAGGGGGTCGGATACAAACACGTTCCTTTCGCGTGAGTTCCATTTGTTTTCTTTTTGTTCATCCGTACGAATAAATAGTTCGTTATATATTCGTCTACATTCTTGACTTATCCCCAATATATTGGAAGATAAAATGATTATTACCATTATGTGGATGTACAAAATATGTATCCGAGTCGAGCTCCGGGTTCTAAGGGAAAATCACGACTCGTCTTCGACTTGTCGTGATCTGCCCTTAGAACCCGGAGCTCGACTCGGATACATATTTTGTACATCCACATAATGGTAATAATCTCCATGTAATGCCTTTCAAAATCATGATATTGTTTTATTACAGGGTAAAGCCCAAATATTATTCTCAACCCCACTCCAGTCGGCTCGTTGAGATCCCATTCTGGACACCACCTCGAAGATGAAACAAATCACAGGACATGCACATAATCATGATAATCTGTATGTATTAATGGCTCAACAGAAATGGTTAACAGTCCTGCAGAAAACGCTTTGGGGATGTTAACTGTTAAGATTCAGAACAGTGATACTATGAAACACAAAGTATAACATTATCCACATTTCAATAAATTATTTACATAAAGAAAATATAAAATGTTAAATCTGTCAAAGGATATATTTAAATAAAAAATATTTATTTGTAATAAAAAAATATCAGTCGCTGAAATGGTCACCCATCCAACTACTAAGTAAACCGCGCTCGACGTTGCTAAACTTCGAGAACCGGTTACCGCGACGCTACTGCGCCCCCGAAGCGGTACTTGCTGAAGTGGTAATTGATGAAAAGGGAATTGATGAAGTGGTAATTGATGAAAAGGGAATTGATGAAGGGGTAATTGATGTAGTGATAATTGATGAAGTGGTAATAAACCCATTTCACAAACCTCGGGCATTTTCCTGCAGAGTAGTATAAAAATACAAAAGGTCGCTTTTCACATTTTTCCCCCAGTCAGTTGGAACGTTTCACTATTGTTTTCCCTTGAAACCCTTGAAAATTAAGAAAACGGGTTTTCACCATCCTTTGATGTTATGTGCATTGTTCTGTTCATTTATTTATTGGGGTTAAGGTCACATATTTCTGCACAATGGCTAACCATGACCGTGACAGTTTTACGGGTGGAGGAAGCCGGAGTACCCAGAGAGAACCATCGAGCAACGGCGAGCAACTGTCAGCGCCCCAACATACCAACTCCACACAAGTAGGGTTAGCATTGGTTGAAGACAAGTGCACCATCGACGTGCAGTACGCATTAGTACACGACGTCACCGTGCCCCCACATGGGCAATGGGGGTGCCAAGGACACAACGCGGTTGCCGCAGGTGGGATTCGAACCGAGGACCTCTCTTGCCCAAGGACACAACGCGGTTGCCGCAGGTGGGATTCGAACCGAGGACCTCTCGGCTTGCAGCCTGCACCTTTACCTACTGAGGCACCGCCCCCCCCCCCCCCCCCCCCCATTCTGTTCATTAATCAACAGTGAGTGCATCGTGGCATATAATACAGACACTTCCTGGTCATTAATATAAAAGTCTAACAGGTGAAATTTGCTAAGAGTTGTTCTGGGAAGATTATAAACTTGCAAATTACTGTAAAAATACATTCACTAAACAAACAGCCAATGTGGGAGTTTACTTTGTTGGCGTTGGCGTGTGTGATACTGGTAGAAATTCTTAATACTGGATTTTCTGTGAAGAAGTTGATTCTTCTAATTTACTTGCCATTTAAAAGCAGAAGTTTCCTTTTGTAACTTTTAATAAAAGAAAACAATAGACAGCTCCGAGAGGCGTCTGTTGTTTTTGTTTATTAAACGCAACAAAAGGAAACTTAGCTTTATACTTTACTGATGTCATAGCGGTTTTCTCAACACTTAATAGCTTCTTAATTGGATCTTTCTCGATCGTCTAATAATTTGAAGGGAGATAAATTTATCGAAAGTTGATTTTTATGAAAAATAACGGGGATGATTAACTCCCTGCTCCCTGCACACTGATGTCAAAATATGCAGATTTGAAGAAGCCATTTTTTCCCATAATGCAACTGGGAATTTAACCAATTCAATCTTGTTTGACAGAGCTCATTGAGCTCTGTCAAACAAGATTGAATTGGTTAAATTTCTAGTTGCATTATGGGAAATATTTGCACCCTGAACTTTAGATATTTCGACATCAGTGTGCAGGGGGTTAATGATCCGATAATACTGACATTCAAACGTTACTGTTACATATCGACGCTTGATAAAAAAAAAACACCAGTATTACGTGAGGACCGGTAATACCGACATTCACACCATTCCGTTTATGTATCGTCACTTTAAAACACAAATTACCGGTTCGTCGTGAGGTTTGGTATGGGGATTTTACGTAATTTTATTGTGTTTTATACCGGTTAATCGAAATACCGCGCTGTGTTTGCATCACGTATCACACTTTGAGGGGAGGATTATCACATTTTTTAACCTTGTGCTAGGAAAGTTTGTGAAAATCAAAAACACAAACTCTACCTAAGTTTAATTTTCCTTTTCTCCTATTCCATTTCATTATACCATTCTTCTACCATTATAGATGTCGAATGACTCATCACTTGAAAATGAAATGAGTTTAGTTCTTTAAGACATGTCCGTATATCTTCGTCCATAAATCAAGTTCCAAGCCATTGTTGGCCACTTGACCATCGCATTAACCCCTTTTCATTTTAACGGGAAAAATCGACCACGCTAATTCACAAAATAGCTTGTGACCCCCCCCCCCCCCCCCCCTCCCCTCATTGGAAAGACTCGGTGCATTGAGGGGGGGGGGGGGGTTCAAAAGCTATGTTTTGACGCCAAAAAAATAAAAAATTTAGTTTTTCAGTAATTGTGTTTACAAGAGTCGTCTGCTTTTCATGTTAGGTGTGACCATTTCAGCGACTGGTTCTCGTCAGATCACCGAAGTTAAGCAACGTCGAGCCCGGTTAGTCCTCGGATGGGTGACTGTCTGAACGATCGATTCGGACTCCCGCGTTGTGTCCTTGGGCAAGGCACTTAACCCCAATTGTCCACATGGGGGCATGATGTCACCGTGTGCTAAGGCGTACTGCACGTCGATGGTGCGCATGTCTTCAACCAATCTAACCCTGCCTGTGCTGCAGTGCGGAGTTACGATGTTGGGGAGCTGGCAGCTGTTCGTCGTTGCTCGGTGGTTCTCTCCGGGCACTCCGGCTTCCTCCACCCGTAAAACTGTCACGGTCATAATTAGCCACTGTGCATAGGAATGTGACCTTAAACACCAATCAATAAATAAATAAACAATTTCAGCGACTGATTCGCGCGCCCGCGTTGTGTCCTTGGGCAAGGCACTTAACAACGAGTGCCTACACGGGGGCACGATGACCCGGTGTACTAAGCGTACTGCACGTCGAAGGTGCGCATGTCTTCAACCAATCTAACCCTGCCTGTGCCACGGTGCGGAATTCAGAGTTACGATGTCGGAGCGCAGACAAGCTGCTCGTCGTTGCTTGGTGGTTTTCTCCGGGTACTCCGGCTTCCTCCACCCGTACACCGTTCACCGACATGATATGACGCTGGTTGTTAATGTGTCGTTAAACCCTACTGAAAAAAAAAAAGATTTTAATGCAGCAAGCAGATAAATTTTTTCAAAGGACCGCTAATAACTTCTGTGCACAGTATTCAGACAGCGTGTTTTATACAGGACTCAGAAATGAATACTTTTGACACTGCTCACTTTTTTGAGTGACGAAATACATGTATGAACTTCAAAAATGCATTGAAGGATATAAAATGTAATTTCCAGCAATTCTGAAAACTACACTTAGTGGCCTTAGTGACCTGGATCAAAATTTTTAACTTCCTGGGAGCTTCGACTCATTTGGTGTTGGTCCTGGGTCCCTAGGTGATACCATGTTCGAGGTATGGGCATGACCAAGTTTCAAAATGTTCAACTCCGTACACTATTCTCCGAGTTCTGAAATACAGGTATGAACGGTGCATCAGGAGGAATTCTGAAAAATGGACTCATTGACCCCTGAGTGACCTCAGTGACCTTGACCCATAATTTGAACATCCATTGAGTTTTGACTCATTTGTTGTTGGTCCCAGGTTCCTAGGTCATACCTGTTTGAGATACGAGATTGAGCCACTTTAAGGCTTTGGTCCGCCGACGTTTTTGAGTACAAAAATACATGTATGGACTTCAGAAATACCTTATGGGGCCATAAAATTGAATTTTCAGCAATTCAGAAAAATGCACTCAATAACCCATGGGTGACCTGGTTAATTTTGGCCCATGTTAGCCCCCCCCCCTCCCCCCCCCCCCCCCCCCCCCCATTGAGTGTCTCCTTATTTGGTATTGGTCTCACGTTAATATGTCATCCAATGCTTTCGATATGAGCATGACCCACTTTAAAAATGTTTAGTCCCACCCACTTTTTTAGTATAAAAATACATGTATGGACTTCGGGAATGCATTAGGGGAGGGGTCATAAAATGTAATTTCCAACAATTTTGAGAAATGTACTTAATGGCCCCTTGGTGACCTCAGTGACCTTGACTCATATTTTGAACCTCCATTGAGTTTCGACTCATTTGGTGTTGGTCCCAGATCCATTGATCATTCCAAGCTTGAGATATGAGTGCGACCCACATTCAAAATGTTTTGCCCCGCCCACTATTTGAGTATAACAATACATTTATGGACTTCGGCAATGCTTTAGGAGGTCTTAAAATTTAATTTTCAAGAATTCTGAAAATGCACTCAATGACTTCTGGTGGCCCCAGTGACCTTGACTCATATTTTGAACCACCGTTGAGTTTCGACTCGTTTGGTGTTGATCATAGGTCTATACGTCATACCATGATTGAGATATAAGCGTGACCCATTTTCAATATTTTTTGACCCGCCCACTTTTTTGAGTGTGAAATTACATGTATGAACATCGGGAATGCATTTGGGGGTCAAAAATGCGATCTCTAGCAATTCTGAAAAATACACTCAGTGGCCTCTGGGTGACCTCCGAGATCTTAACTCATATTTTGATCCTCCAATGAGTTTTGACTTACTTTCAAACACCCAACGAGACATGCTCCATGGGGCTGAAAAACACGGGTGGTCGAGAAGAAGAAAGAAAGAAAAAGAAGAAGAATAAGAAGTATTTTCTTCTTTATTACATTATAAAATAGATAGATCTATTTACTTTTTCTCAATATGCATATAGCATTCTCCAATAAATTTTAACAAAACAACCCTCATCGACAAAACACTATTTTGTGCAAGCTGAACAAAAGCATGCGCAGAAATAACATAAGAACTTTATTGCGGCACGCACACTTTAAGCCACCCAACTCGTGCAGCAGACGACACTCGCAAAAATATTTCTTGATTGACAAAACGTTTTTATATTTTGTCTCCGAAGCATTTGGCTCCTCATTAGAACGAGTTCTTTGAGCTCGTTCGAATTAGGGGTTACAAGATATGTTTTTGAGACAAAAAAAATGAAAAGATAATAAAATTTGAATGGCTGTTTTTGTGAATAGCGCTGGCCTTTGGCCATCACCTTGAGTAAAGGGTTTGGTTCCAATCTACAGTTTCGCACTATTGCACAGTGAAATTCGAAACACACGGCATATGTTCAAACTAAGGCCGATTAAAATAGAGATATATTTTTAGTATCAGATATATGATGACATAAGGCTTTTTGTTGGACAAGAGAATTTGAAGTTTTGGTCCCAAAGTTGGAGTCTGATATATAGGGGTAAATTATCAGATGAATTATGGGAAACAGTGGCTTCGAAAAATTGGCTATTTTCTAAAATGTAATTTTTACACGTGTTTGTTTTTTTTTTGTTTTTTTTAAACAATATTTTTATTTCCTCAATGAAATGGGGTTTGGCGAACAGGCAATGCCTATATTAACGCCGTACCCTACAGAGAAATACAATACAATACAATACAATGGTGCAGGTGCAACTGTACATAAAACAGAAACTGATCCAATGAAGTGGAAAGAAAGAGAAAGTACCATACTATATCCCACCATTTACTTTAAATAATTCACCTATCTATTGGGTGTGGAGGCAATCTACTTTCATTTATATGATAAGCCCACTAAAATCTCTCTCACCCAATACAGCAAAGGTCATTGTCAGGGTTCTTTTCCACTGGAAATAAACCAGTCACTGGAATCTCATCGTTTCCCTAATATATTCTTGAACCGCACTAAATATACTGGCGTTTTCCAAGGCAGTTTTCTCCGTATCCCCATATAGCATAAGAGTGATATTAGTGGCGTGGCCCAATTTTATTAGAAGCGAATTTCTTTGTTCTGCATATAGAGGACACATTAATAAATAGTGTTCAGTGTCTTCATATACATGACCGCAGCCACAAGATGCATTATCACTTATAAATCTATCAAATTTATGTCCGTTTAAATCACTACAATTTAACCGCAGCTTCGTGTAAACAATTTGTTCCTTTCTGCTACCCACATAATAAAACCCAGGGACGACATTGTCGTTAATTGCAAGTTTCTTCTTAAAATGATCTACGGAAGTACAGTTCTGCAGATCTGCGCTTAAGCCTTTCCAAAGTTTTACCACTGATGGCAGAAACGAGTTAGAAAACCTGTTCGTGTTACATTTAATTTCCCTTAACAAGCTCGAAGATCTTAGCGAGTAATAAGTCAATTCTGATACAGGTTGCGGAATGAGCAGCCTAATGTAGTTTGGGACGCTTGTGAACATAATCTTATACAACGCTACTAATTTGTGGCGTCGTCTACGCTCTTTCAGTGGTATGAAACCAGATTCTCTATAGATAAGTTGATGACTTGTCCCCCTAGTGACCCCTATTATGGTTCGTAGAGCATCCAAGTGTAAATTTTCTAGGAGTGTTGATTTAGTCCCCGTGCAACCATCCCATATAACATCGGCATAATCAAACAGCGGGAGGATGAAGTACTGATATATAGTTTCCAATGCTTGTCTGGACAATCTGTATTTTAGGCTTCTAAGACAGTTTATCATAGGGCTGACTTTACTTATAAGACTCTCTATGTGTAAATCCCATTGTCCTGTTTTTGAAAAAATCAACCCAAGATGTTTATGAGTGTCCGTCTCTTCTATTTGCTGACCTAGGAGGTAAAGATGGGGGCGAAGCGTGGGATTTACTCTATTTGAAATATACAGCGATTCGGTCTTTAGTGGATTAAATATAACCTGCCATGTTTTAGACCACTGGGCAATTTTTCTCAGGTCATTATTCAAAACTTCTGCTGCTAATTTTGCATCTTCGATTACCAGATAAAGTGTTGTATCATCGACATAAAGTCTAATATTGGAGGTAATATCTTTAACAATATCATTTATGTATATATTGAACAGGAGGGGCCCTAAAACGGATCCCTGTGGCACGCCAGCTTTAATGGTTTGATTTTTGGATTTCTCCCCATTTACAACTGCATACTGTGAGCGGTTTGTTAGATAGCTTTTAAACCACGCTAGTAGGTTACCTCTTATTCCAATTGAGTCTAATTTATGAATTAATCCGTCATGCCATACTCTATCGAATGCTTTACTTATATCACAGAATACTAATTTGACTTCTTTATTGTTGTCCATATTACTAGCAATGTAGTTTTCAATATCTATTAATTGGTAAGTTGTACTGTCACCCGGAATGAAGCCTGACTGTAGGGGTGTTAACAATTCGTTTTCCACCAAGAAAGAAAAAATGTGTCTAAAAATTACTTTTTCCAGAATTTTACTGACAGAACTTGTCAAAGAGACTGGCCGATAGTTTACCTTGTCATTAACTGATGATTTCTTATGGATAGGCACAACACTGGCTTTCTTCCATAAACATGGGAACTCATTACGTGATGGAGGCAGATTAAAAAGATATGTCAGAGGGAGAGCTAACTGTTGAGCACATGCCTTAATGATTCTGTTATTAATTGAATCTGGTCCGCTAGCTTTCTGGGGATCTAAGTTACTAATAACTGACATTACTTCTTCTTCAGAGATTACTATAGATTCCAGGCTCATTTCACAACGTGGGATGGGTAGTAGTTCCTTGTCATCGACAGAGTTAGCTTGGTCAACAAAATACGTATTTAGTAAGTCTGCAATCGAGGTTGCATCGCTAATTATTTCCCCATCTTCTTCGAGTGGCGGGAAAAATTCATGCGAAACATTGTGCTCTTTAGAGAATGATTTCAGTGTTCTCCACCAGTGTTTACTGCCAAAGTTTCGAGTTGATACATAGGTTTCAGTTTTAAGATCGTATTCTGCTTTGGCTGCCCGTATGAGTGATATAGTTTCATTTCTATCATGCCTAAATCTAGCCCAGTCTTCGGCCCTATTTATCTGCTTAGCTATTCTGTGTGATCGATCACGCACTCTCATCATTTTACGGATCGTTGAATTCATCCAAGCTTTATCTTTCGGTCGTACTTCAATGGTTTTATTTGGTATGTAGTTTTTAGCTGATTCAATGATATATGATGTAAGGCTCTCTGTGGTTTCATTTAAATTTTCCGTGAAAAAGTCTTCCCACGTAGTTTGTGCAAAATGTGCCTGTAATCCGTCTATATCCATATTACTATAATCCCAAATTTGTTTTTAAAACAGGCAATTTTACTCTTTGTGAATTGTAACGTAACAGCAGTAGCATGGTGGTCACTACAAAAGCGTGGAATAACAAAACAATTTCCAACTAGAGTTGGGCACGATACTAAAATTAGATCAAGCAGACTGCAGGAGCGTTCAGTTACTCGCGTGGGGTCTTTGACAATTTGAGATAGGCTGTAGTCGTTTTCCAGCTGCCTGATCCTTGGGTGAGTATTCTTGAGACAGTCTAGGTTGAAATCTCCTACTATCACACATTTCTGCGACATGTCATTTCTTGCTCTTTGGATAGATTCATCAATAAGACTCCAATAATAATTATTGCCAGTTGGGGGCCTGTATACAACTCCGAGTATAAATTTCTGGTTTTGACTTCGAATTTCTGTCCAGATTAATTCTAAGCCTGGGATTTCAAGATCACGCCGACGTTTCCAAACTATGTCAGACTTAATATAGACTGCTACTCCTCCCCCTAGTCCCTCCCCTCTGTCCATACGAATAGGTGGGTAATGGTAGCCTTGTATTTGAATATCATTATTTTGAACGGTATTTGTCAACAAAGTTTCCGAAACAGAAATGATATCATAATTTCCTAATTCAGCGCTTATCATATCAGTTTTGTTGCGGAGACCTCTAACATTGATGTGCACAATCTTCATTTCTCCAGGATTAACTTCGATATCTCCACTTGTAAACAAATGCATAAAAATCATTATGCTTAAACCTCGAACTCCAACCGTGCATAGAAGCATCACAAGAAGAAAGTCATCGCGATTCAAAGTGGATTTTTGTCGGCCTCCACCCCTGAAAAGCCCAATTCTCGCGCGATAAGTCGATATATCGTCATCCATTTTGTACCATCGGTACACATGTGATACGAGTTTGCGAGAATTGGTCTTTCAAGATTTGAATTCTAATGTGAGACGAAAGTGGTACATTTCTCAGATCAGTTTCCGTGCAAAAACATTTTAAACAGAAAAACAAAATGAAATTTAAAATAATTGATGGATGTCGTTTCATTGAAACGAAAAATGGTATTTAGGTGATGCAGTATCAGATAGAAAATTAATGATGTTAATGTTTCTTACAAAACATTCATACATTCACATAATGATGGGTTTTGGTGGCCATTGAAAAAAAAAAATGGAGAAAAGCAAAAGCCAATAACCTCCTTGTCCGTATTTCATTTTCAGTTGAACACAAAATAAAATTTTGTTTATATAAGTATGTTCTACTATAAACCATTGGAGAGAGATTGTGGGCACCCTCCAACAATTCGCAACCAATCCTATTTGGGATAACTAAATTAGACCACCAATCTTGAACATCAGAAACCACTCAACAAGTATCATCCTACCAATAAAATTTTCTAATTGCATTTTGATAGCGCAGAAGAGTTATCTCATAAAATGTTTGGACGAGATAAGTAAATTATCGTAACATGTAACTACTGCTGAAAATCTGTTCATTCACAGTACGCTAGAGAGTGCCCATGAACACTCTCCAGTGAACAATAAGGAAACAGTTCCATATCAACAAACCGTCACTCAAACAACATAAAATGCCATTGGTTTATAATGGCATTGAAAGTTCCATATCTTCCTCATAAAATTCTCAGAGAAGGTAAATATATTATCATTAACTAACTACTGGCCAGATAATGGGCATTAAGCAACTCCACATTGTGTGCCTAGGTACTGAAATAGTGGAGGAGGCTTCTGCATTTATTACACTTATATTAAAGGTC